>JAJHSJ010000005.1:12593848-12806138 GCA_021015155.1 Magnolia officinalis
TACTTTTTTGTGCATACCCTACGAAGGCACACTTAATAGTCTTGGTCCTAACTTAGTTCTTTTCTGGGTCAGGGGTTCTACAATATGCCAACACCCCCACACTTTAAGATATCCTAGGTTAGGTTTTCTTCATCTCCATGTTTCATATGGAGATATTATATATTTTTAGACGAATTCTGTTTATAATATGGCATGCTGCAAGCAGTGCCTCACCCCATAGATTTAGTGGCAACTTTGCTCTTATCAGCATTGAGTTGACCATTTCTACTAATGTCTATTCTTTCTTTCAGCTATTCCGTTTTGTTGAGGTGTATATGGAGCAGTACATTGATGTATCAGTCCATGTTCTTCACAGAAGTTATCGATTCATTGGAGAAGTATTCTCCTCCTCTATCGCTACGGAGAATTTTAATCTTCTTATTTAGTTGATTCTACTTCTGCTTTATTACTTTAAACATGTTCAATGCTTCATCTTTGCTCTTTAATAGGTACACATACACATATCTAGAGCAATCATTTATAAAGGTTATGAAGTACCGTTTACCTCCACGAGTAAGAATGCCATTTAACTCACAGATATCACGTGCACAAGATCCAATATTGAGACGATCTTTCAACACTTGGAAAAGGTTTCTTCGTCATTTTGGATCGTATGCACACTTCACATTTTTCGGTTTCATTATCTGTTTATGAGATTAAACCATTCTTAGCCATGAACTTCAAGGTACTATACCCTATATGGGCTAGTCTATCATGCCACAGTCCAGATGATTCAACCATATACGCAGAAGTGCTACTTTCATTCAGAGAAAACTTGACCATTCCGTTACAAGCATATCCCTTCCCGACAAAATTCTCATTCTTGGACAGAATCAGTTTTCCTGACTCGTACACCACCCTTATGCCTGGTTTACCCAGAAGGTCCCCAGAAACTAAGTTTCGCCTCATGTCTGGAACGTGCAGTACATTGGTCAGAATCACTTTCTTCCCCAGATGTGAATATCAGTTCGACAGTTCCTTTGCCGACGACCTTTGATCGGACTTCATTACCCATTGGACTTCTTGACCATCGGTCAATTCCTCATAGGTTTTAAAGGCTGATTTGTCGTAGCACACATGTACTGTAGCGGCAGTATCATACCACCAACCTGGAACTTTGCCTTGGATGGTATTCACCTCAGTGATCATAGCCACTATATCGCCTTCTTCTACTGCTTCACTTGCTTGCCTCTTGTTTAGATTTGCGATATCGGCATACTCGAGCATAGTGCCCAGTTTTCCCACAGACATGACATGGGCCTTTGAACTTTCCGTTCTTCTTTTGGGTGTTTTTCTTGAATTCCCTTTATTGGGTTTCAGGGAATTGTCCTTCTCGGGATGTTTGTTATTAGAGTTCTCTACTGCATGAACTTTGGACGAGGCATTCCCGTTATCATTCTTTCTGTCGCGGTTACGGGATTCTTCCTCAATTCTGAGATGTTTCTGGATTTGTTCCAGTGTGTAGTCCTCAGTTTTATGCAGCAACTTCTTTCTATAGTCTTTCCACATCGGTGGCAATTTGGTAATTATAGCTCCGACTTGGAATGATTCAGGAAGATCTATCTTTATCGCTTTGATTTTGTTTACTATTAGCTGTAATTCTTGGATTTGGGGTAGCAGCGGTTTGTTATCTACCATGTTGAAGTCAAAATACCTGACGATGAGAAACTTGTTGGTACCTTCTTCTTCAGCTTTGTATTTGAACTCCAGAGCAGTCCAGATCTCCTTTGCTGATGACGTCTGTTGGTACAGATCGTACAGTCGGTCGGAGAGAGCGTTCAGAATGTGTCCTCGACACAAGAGTTCGTCTTCGGCTCGTTTGGTGCGGGCGGCCACCTGTTCAGGTGTGTCGTCGTCGGTTGCTTCAGGTAGCGCTTGCAAATTTGGATCTAGTATGTAGTAGATCCTTAGCGCCGTTAGGAGAAATTTCAGCTTGTCTTGCCATCTCGTAAAATTGGTTCCATCGAACCGATCAAGACGTATCAAGTCCTGATTCATCAACTTGATGGATGAAACACTGTCGGCTTCCATTACAATAATAACGCTTTAAGATTGTTGAGAATTTTATACAAATTAATGTAATATCTGTATAATATGGAAACCAAAAATCACTACGGTTAGAACTAAGGACAGGCTGAAGCACGTCTGAAACGCTGTCCTTAAAGCGTTATTTGCCCCTACTCAAGTGGATTGAGTATGCTGATAGGTTACAGGCAAATTGCTTCTAGGATACGACAAGCCTGGTGTGGGTTTGCGTTCAGCAAACACGAAGGCCCACCAAATGGAACTCTTTTACACACTATCTGGCAATATTACAATATAAAAGAAAAAATCCCAAAAGAAAGAGAAGAAAGAGAAAAAAAAAGAGTTTGACCACTGCACTGGTCAGTTCAATTCGTCAGCCACTGGTTCAGTTGAACAGTCCTAGACCACACCTCTGGTCTATTCTTCAAGCTAAGGTTCAAGCCTTGCTTTGTTGCTGGAAATTCGTATGGATTTGCTGGAGTGAGTTGAGATGGTTTGGAAACCCATCCAGACCCTCTTTTTATAGGCTATGATGGCTGGGGTTTATGGTCCAGGGAATTAAATTCCATGACCGTTTTCTAGCTGTTGGAGAAAACTAGCCGTTATATGGCTGTTGTGAGAGAGCTGACTAGCCATTTTATAGCTGTTGGGCTAGCCGTTTTATGACTGTTAGCAACAGTTTTTGTAATTAACTCCATAGCTGTTACACATTTGTGCAACAGCTATATTTCCAGCCTCTATATAATCAGAGAGACTCTCATTCAGTCCACTTGATTTTCGTCCAACCATCTGCCTTAGCCACTAGTCGCACCTGTCTCGCTCCGGTTCGCGAAGGGAGCGACCCTCTGCGACACGATGCGCACGTGCGAAGTGCGCCACTACAGCCACACTGCCTCACAAGCCCACGCCCTCGCACCGAGCCCGAGCCCGAGCCCGAGCCCGAGACCGAGCCCGTGCCCGTGCCCGAGCCCGAGAGGGAGCGCGCAAGGTCCATAGTTCACGGACTACGAAGGTAAATATTATAATACTCCACTTTTTTCATTTAAACCAGATTTCTTTCTCTTCTCTTTCCCATGTGGGACTATTCCCAAAATCTTGAAAAACGTGTTTTTTCAAACATTTTTTTTTAAATACTTTATTATAATATATTATTAAAATATATATTAAAATCAATATATTTATAACACCCATCCAGCAACGGTTTACGTTTACAATATAAGGGCCTGTTTGGCCGGGCGAATCTCATGGGATTAGGAGGGATGGGATGAATTTTAAGGTAATGAAGGTGGTGTGGATTGATTTAAGATCCATGGGATTGCTATATCCCGTGACAAGTTTACTGGTCTGTTTGGCACGCCCCGCATATCCCCGCCCAACCAAGGGATGAGATCAATTTTAAGGTAATGATGGTGATGTCAGTGGAATCGGTCCAGCCAAACAGGCCCTAAACGGTCAAAAGTGATGGCTGGGATCCTTCAAATCGAACGATTTCGGACGTTCGTGTCCATGGCGGGCCATCAAATCAATGGTTTGGATCATCAAGAAATGGCCACCGCTTGTACAAACCTAAGGCCAAAGGATGCATACGCATATGCCCGCGTCAAGTATCGTACAATTCCTCTGGATTCTAGCCTGTGTTAGTTCACTACCGTTTTCAAAATGGTGGTGGATCATCCTCCTCGCTGGAGGTACTCTTGTAAGGCAACACAGACCGTCCAAATTGCGGGGGACATTGTCGATGAAGCATATCTCTAAAATCACACCGATCAAGAAATCTTCTAACCTTCCACTTTTGGTAAAACAGTGATCGTTCCAAATTCAAATGGCTAATATCATCTTATCAGTGTCACGTTTGGTTATTCTCCATCCAGATTTGGACAGTCAGAACAGGGGCATCTATAACGGGTTGGCAGGTGAGGCAGGCTTTTGATACTCTGACAGCGTTTGGTAATCTATACACATGCATTGAGAAATTGCAAAATTTGAATATTTTAAAATTAAATCAAACAGATATAAAAGTGGGTCCTAGTTTAGATGGTTCATGAAAAATAAAAACAAAAACAGAAACACAGAATGGCCAGATCTCCTAACTGGTTAATTCTTGTACACTAAACAAATTATTTGAATTCAACATACAAATTCACACTAATTGGAAGATATAATAGTTAAATCAATGTATGTTTTGTAATTTAGCCTATCCATAATGGATCACCTAATTTAGACGGTTTGGATGGAGTCAAAATATGCTATATTAATAATCCAGGAGAACATATTTATTAATTATAACATTGATAAAGTATTGTACGATTCTATATTCATACATCCGAAAGATCACCACCTTTTATAACACAACACAAATAAAACCTATCTAACAAAAATAAACAAAAATAGTCTTCTAGCTATATGAACCTTTTTTTAGGTGCTTTACCCAAAAGACTATGGGTATTTTGATCTCAAAAACTATTTCTGTACCCTAAAAATCTCTTTTTACCACAACTTTATCTAGGTCGAAAATAAAAAGACATAGTACAGACGAGTGCTAATTCTTCATTATTCTGGCAATAGACGCGAATTGCGTGCAGAACACTTTAGGGATTCCTGCAGCCCTGAGCTCTGTGGGGTCCACATTATTATATGTATTATATCTATTCCGTTGATCCGCTTCTTCATCCCATTTTAGAACATTAGAAAAAACATGAAGCAGAACCAAAGCTCAAGTAAACCACAACACTGAAAAAATGGATATTGAATGCTCACCATTAAAAACTTTTCTGCCGGCGGCAGAAATTTTGAATAAGCTGATATTTATGTTTTCCTTTCATCCATTTAGGATTCACCTTATGAACGGTTTAATAATTTTATCTATAGAAATTGATTTATCGGGTAAACTTGAATATAAAAGTTTAATTAGTAATTTTGTATCTAAAAAGGCAATAAGTAAATTTTAAAATTAATTTTAAATTTATTAAATTTTTTTATTTTTTAAACTATAAAGTCTCATTTTTATGACTTCCTAAGGGCTTCAAAAATGTTAAGCCGCCCTTGAGTCAGAATTTCCATACAACTGTTCTGTGGGCACGGCTGAAGAGTCATCTGCACTTTAAAATGGTGGTGACTCCTAGATTGACTTCCATAACTTCGGTGGTCCAGACGGCTAATCTGGCGGGCCACACATGGCTGGGCTGCATGTCAATAACTTCAAATTTTAGAACAATACCAGCCGTTTATATCTTACTGCAATTTGTAGGTTGCTCCATTTAAAAATACGAGACATACTTTGAACGGTTTGGATTGACGTGCATGTATGCATGTGTACCGTTGATGAGTTTCACATCAAGCCCACCGCAGCTAGAAAAATATTTCCGAAACAATTATTGGAACGGATGAGTTCGTACGATACTTTTTTTATTTTCGCTGGCTAGAAACTTATTTTGCTAAAAGCGGTATTTTAAGGTTCCAAAGCTACTATTTTTATCAAAATATCCCTTAACTGTTAGGGTAAGCAGCTGTTGAAGGGGTATTTTGATCTTTTTGAATTTATCCGTACAACCGTAGTTCTAGTTTCACCATTAAGATTTCTTTGCAGCTAATGAAATTGCTGGCTGAAACCTGAAGTTTATACGCCTCCAGAACCCATCCCGTAAATTTCCGAGAAGCACCCGTGATTTTGAAATTTCACGTGAAATTTCATTAGGAATCGTGATTTTCTAGTACTCCAAAACATGCACCTTTTGGATGATCCCAACTACTCATATGGTGGCCACACTACTCATGGGCTAATAGTCTGGTGGACCATCTTCTTCCACTCGTACGCATGGACATTTGAGCATGCTACTAATTGGATGGCTGGGATCGTCGACATGGATGAATGGCTTAGATTACGAAGAGTAGTAGGGCACTGCGTTCAATAATACTTCTATTCATCTAGTGGGCCGCATCAGCTTTCAGCTAGTTGGGTGGTCAGTTCTCTTAAAAGATTGTGCCTATTTTTCACATAGGGACCCATGTTTTAGTGATCCGAGCCATTGATATTCATATGATGGGGCATCAGATACTTAGATCAGGGTTTGGGTCTTTGAATCCACAGTAGGAAATCACTCATCTTTGATGAGGCCTACTGTCTAGATCACCAGATGTCGACTCCACGACTATAAAATGAAAGATGGCCTGGATGGTTGGGCCCATAGGATTCGACGGTTTACACAGTCCTGGGACCTTTCTATGAAGTGAAGATGGACGGTGGCACTCGAATAAAAATGAATAGCTTACATCATTCACAGTCAACCAAATGGACAGATATATAAACCCTGATCCATAGCTCAAGTGGTAGACTGAGTGAAAGATACCTTGTTTCATTTCAACACAGTGGGGTCGGTTAACAGTGAAGTGTGAATGGGGGTATACTAATAAGCTAACCAAAAAAAGGAAAAAAAAATAAAATAAAATGGACAGATAGATATTATGGCAATTATCCAATCCTATTTAAGTTGAATTTGAAATTTAATTTCAATTTTGAATCTTAAATTTAACTCTAAAATAGGAATAATTAAATAAAAGATTAATTAGTAAGAACTTGGTTTGAAATTGAGTTCGAGCGAGTAGATATGATATCTTGAGCTCGAAAAAATTTCAAGCTTCGAGTTTGCCCAAGGTGGATTCAACTTGAATCAAACCCCAAATTTAATCCAACCAGTTTGGTGATTCAATTATTTTGACATACCTATTGCTCAGCAAGTGTTTTATGAAAGGACAATGAAGTGCCGGCTGGTGGTGAGAAATGTATGAGTATGAAACAAATACTATTGTATCTTGATTTTTACATTGCTGACTAAGTGTTTGATGCAATCACCGTAAACTGTAAACCAGTGTTCTTGTTTTACATTCTATGATAAACTAAAGGTGCACTTCATGTCTTTGAGAAAATGTCGCAGAAGCTCGAACTGACCAATCAAGCTCAAGGATCGAACCAGGCCAAGTTCAATCTGGGGTCAGCTGGTAGCTGAGCTGAGTCGAGCTGTGCCAAGCTCGACATGGTTCGACTCGTGTACAGCTCTACATGGGACCCACCAACCAATGGTTCCCCATAAGTGGCCCAACACAAAATTCAAATATCCATTCAACTCAGTTGATCTCGTTTTGGTATGATGACAGCCTATCTACTTTGGGTCCATGATTTGGACAGATTAATTTGAGTTACCAATGTCTTGTGTATAATTTATAAGTGCCTGTTTATCAACCATCACACAATGTGGAGTATCAAATAACTTCCGATGGTGGAGAGAGGGTAAAGAAAACAACGGTCCACATTCAGCCTCTGGCATCACACCCCTTAAAGATGACAAATGATCCAGACCGCATATGTGATTGGTCCCATCATTGATGGAGGATGCCAAGAGAGATGTAATGTTTCATTTGTATAAAAAGGCCCAATCCTTATTCTACAACTCTAGCGTGTGGGGCCATGATGCTTTCATGGCATCTAATCCATCCAATCGAGTTGCCCCACCATGAAAATCAGGCGGATCAACCATCCTGTGGCCACAACTTGAACCGTGATGTCAGGTTCCTGAGCATTATGTTATTTTTATGCCATCCTGTGGCCACAACTTGAACCGTGATGTATCTGTTTATCCACGCCGTCCATCCCTTATTTCAGACCATTTCATGTAGAAGCCCAAAAATGAGGCGGATCCAACGCTCAAGTGGACCACCCCATTGATAGCTCTTGTATATTTAATGATTTGTGTATTTAATGGAGCCCGAGCTTACTATTTGGTGTGGTCCGCTTGAGCGTTGAATCTGCCTCAATTTTGTGCTCATACCTTAAAATGATATGAGAGAAGGGATGGACGGCGTGGATAAACAGATACATCATGGCCTTTTGGACGGATTCTGTAACACCCGTATTTTTTTAAAAATAAATTTTAAATTTCAAACTTTAAGTGGGAAAGAGATTCGCTGATCTCATTATCCTTCCTCTATTCTCTCATCATTCCTCGTAGTTTTCCAATCAACCTTCCTTCTTTTAAAAAAAAAAAACTAAGAAGAGTTCTATTAAAACTGAAAGAGGCAAGGAATAACTCGTAGAAAAAAAAAAAGAAACGTGAAAGAGAGAGAGAGAGCATGAGTTCTATCAAAACTGAAATAAAATAATGAAAAACTCATAGAAAAGAATACAGAAGGAAAAGTAGGAAGGAGGAATTTCTTTGAAATTCACTTATTCAGGTGAGTAATTTTATATTATTTTTCTTTATTTTATTCATGTAATATGTAAATTGGCATGATCTACACATTGGATGGATTTGATCAATCAAACATCCATTGTGTAGGTTTAATTAATTCATGTAAAAAGGTATGCGCATGACTTACTAAAGTATAGAACGTAAGATTTTAAGGTATGCGCAGGACTTTAAGGGTAATATGTAGAATATGATATTTTTTTAATGGACAGAGACCATTATGATCTGTACTGTTCATGAGTGTTATAACAATTAATTATATAATATTTTTAAGAATCAAATCGATTCGACACCTTAATGGACCGTACTGGTCATATGTCTATTAATCTTTTTATGATTAAAATAAATTAAAATATAAAATTCTAAACGGATCTGACCATTGGATGAGCAGTATTGATCTAAATAAATAATAAATCAAACGTTTCATTTATTATGTGTAATCGTAAGATTTAAAGAAAAATTCTTATTTATGTGATTTTAGGAAGTCCTAATTCAATTCAAACTGTTGGTTCACGGAATCATCTCCACCACATCAAGGTGAGTGATCCCGATGTGTTTCTCATCCATCAAGTTAAAAATAAATGGATTATTTGTTGTGTTGTATTATTATTCTGATTTAATTGACATGATTTAATTGCCATGATTTAATTGTCATGATTTAATTGTCGTGATCTAATTGTCGTGTACTCTTAGTTGACTGAAAGGACTATGATTTCTGTATTAATAATGATATGATTTGATTAAGGTATTAAACTATATTGATTCAAATATGATAAATAGCCTATGCAATACATGATTCATGACTTCATGTTGCATCTAACAATTGCATGCACAACACGTGCCGGATTCCTGGGGGACCTCCCTGGACGGTATATCTTGGTAGAATCGTTACCAGAAGCCCACTATACTAGTGGAAGCCTACTTAAGGAGTAGATGCGGGCCTTGCCTATGCCTACCAAATGGTAGAAGCCTGCCAAGGGGCAGATGCGGGTTGATGGATTTTCAACTCAAGCAAGTGGACGGATTCCCACTTGATGCATTATTGCATTGCATTTACATTTTTTTTATTTAATTTTATACTGTGTATGTTTATTGGACATCCTATTATAATTTGATGTAAAGAACTATGTCGGGAATTCTCACTAGGCCTGGCCAGCTTATCCTTTTTATTGATGGAAAAACCATACAGATGTGAATGAGGGTGAGCCGGTGGCTCAAGAACAGGAATACGTGGCCGAGGCGAAGGAGGATTCAAGGGACACGTGGCCCTACTTGACAGAGGAAGAAATTATTGCCTTAGAGTAGCCATGATTTGTTTTTATTATATTTGATTTTCTTAGATTGTTAATTAATTTTTTTTTAGTTGTTGGACACATTTATTTTATTTCATAAGACCCCGAATGGGAGGGTTATTAATTATGTTTATGATTAGTTATTTGAAATAATAACTATGTTTATGATTAGTTATTTGAAATAAATGGTTTTTTTTTTATGAGATGATTCTTAGTATAAATAGAACGTAGATCTACGGTAAAGCTACTTAATAGATGAGATTTTTGTAAGCAACTTAATAGTTTAAGTACACTTAGTGTACAAGTCATGACATGGATTTCGGGTCCAAAGTATACGCTAGGTACCCGAAATCTAGGTCGTGACAGATTCAATGCTGCATATATCCCGCGATGTTTATCCTGCAAACATTACAGAGGGATCTGGCCTCATAAAGAATCCGCCAAGTTCAAATGTAAGGTAGGCCGTCCATTCTTTTGGGGCACAGATCCTCTACGTATGTGCAAACCAGCTAGGAATGACTTTAATCACATGTTTAAATCATCGATCAATCAGATGTTGGGCCGTGGCCCATCTACAGTGCATCGCACCAATTGGAAGGTTCAGATTGAGACACATGTGTGCCACATGTGAAAGGGCTGTAAGGATGCCTTTGAATCGTCATATTGCACCACGTTTCTTGAAAATTCTCTGCTGTGAGTAGGACCGAGCACTTCATAAATGGGACGTCTTCTAGCGGTGTTACAGTCCAAGCGCGGATTCCAACCGTCTACAACCGGACGCCACACCCACCATGATCTACCTAGAGACGGACGTGTCATAGTGTCTTCAACCGTGATCTATGGGTTTCATCCACACCGTTCATTCATTTTGCCGTATCATTTTATGGCATTAGACCAAAAATGAGGCAAATCCAAATCTCCAGTGAACCATACCACTTGAAGCAATGCTGATAATGTCACCCGCCGTTGAAACCTACCTAAGGCCCACCGTGATGATTAATTGCCAGCCAACCTATTCATAAGGTCACATAGACCTGGATAAAGGGAACATCTTGATATCAACGGTAGGTGTTTAATCTTGGTCCACCCATTTCCTAAAATGATATGATAAAATGGATCGACGGTGTGGATGAAAGCTGTAGATCACAGTTGAAGACTCCATTATCCATCCGTCACTATTTAAGTCCTGTGCTCAGGAGGTACCTAAACCTAGAGGTGTACACGAGTCGAGCCGAACTGAGCTTTGCCGAACTTGTGCTCGGCTCGACTCGGCCTTCAAGCTCGAAACAGCAGCTCGTGCTCGGCTCGGCTCGGCCTTCAAGCTTGAAACAACAGCTCGTGCTCGGCTCGGCTCGGCCTTCAAGCTTGAAACAGCAGCTCGTGCTCGGCTCGACCGAGTTTGAAGGGGTAGGGGCTTACTGGCTTGTTAAAGCAGTGGTAGGAGCGACCGGACTAGCGACCTACAGTGGCAGGGGCGACCGGACTGTCGAGCTGCAGTAGGGGCAAGGGCGACCGGACTGGCGAGTTGCAGGCAACAATGGCAGACTTAGCGGACTGTGTGGGTGAGGTAAGAGGGAGAGAGTAGGGAGATCGGACGGTCGTGCGGGTAAGGGAGGATGAGGGAGAAAGTAAGAGAGAGAGAGAGAGAGAGAGAGAGAGAGAGAGAGAGAGGAAGGTTAGCTTCGCCGGACCAAGAGAGAGGGAGGAAGAGAGGGTTATGGTCTAGGGTTCGTGCGGGCGGAATGGTTTTTAAAAACGGGTAGAGTTTTTTTTTTTGTTTTTTTGAAGGGTATATATACCCTGTACCGAGTCGAGCCGAGTCCAACCGAGTTTGAACAGTGTTCGAGTCGAGTCGAGTCAAACTAGGGTAAGATCAAACTTGGCTCGAACTCGTTTCGAGCTCCAAAAATCAGCTCGGCTTGGTTCAAACTCAGCTTCGATCTGAGTCGAGCTTTTTCGAGTTGAGTCGAGCAAGCTACCGAGCTAACTCTGCTCGTATTCAGCTCTACCTAAACCCAATCCGTGTCCTATGGAACCAACCCATACTCCCGCTCGTCCTTAGTTACGAACGAACAGGAGCCACCAAGATGTACTGGTT
Source organism: Magnolia officinalis (assembly GCA_021015155.1). Classification (NCBI taxonomy): domain Eukaryota; kingdom Viridiplantae; phylum Streptophyta; class Magnoliopsida; order Magnoliales; family Magnoliaceae; genus Magnolia; species Magnolia officinalis. The sequence goes on from JAJHSJ010000005.1 coordinate 12,605,542, forward strand.
TTATCCACACCGTTCATCCATTTTACCATATCATTTTAGGATACAAGCTCAAAAAATAGATAATTCCAAGACTCAAGTGAACCACATGGTGGGAATTACACACCTACCGTTGAAAACTTTTTGGGAACACAGGAGTTTTGAATCAAGTGGGCCACACAGCGGGGATTAAACACCTACCGTTGGAAACTTCTTAGGGTTACAGAATTTTTGGATCAAGCTGATATTTGTGTTTTCCCGTCTATAACACCTTATGAATAGGTTTGATGGCAATTATCCACCACGGTGAGGCCAGGAAAGTTTCAACGATGGTTGTGATTATCACCTCTGCTTCCCGTGGTGTGGTCCAATTGATTCTTGGATCTGCCTTATTTTTGGATTTCCATCTTAAAATGATATGGAAGAATGGATGGACGTTGTGGATGAAACCCATACACCATGGTGGCCCCTCAGAGCCATGTACGTTCTTAGCTAGGGAGGGGCGGGGGTAGTACCGAATCCCCACCCGGTTCAGGACGCGAACGAGTCTCATGTCTGAGTTGACTCGCACTCAGTCGAACCCGATCTCCGACACATGATACCGCGAGTCATCCTACATCGGGCTAGTCAGGCCGATTCAGCACCGACTCAGATGAGTCGTGACTCGAATCGAGCCCGAACAATTCCAGTCGAATCCGATTGTTGGCCCAAGCACTGTAGCCTGTAGGGCCTACCATGTTGTATATGTAAATCTACTCCGTCCATCAGGTTGTTCGAACCGAACGAATGGGCCAGATCAATGGGAACAGTGTAAAATTGTTCATAACACCTGTAAGTTCAGGCAGATTGGATGAAAGATACACACCATACCATGGTGGCCCCTCAATAAAAATCTATGGTTGTCATCCCATCCCCACTCTTCCCTATGTTGTAGCCCACCAGAGTTGTGGATGTGGGTGGTTTTTACCTGGACCCTAGATCAAGGAGAGAACATGATGGACGGAGTGGATTTTAAATATAATAAATACATGATGGACCCCATAGATATTAGTTGTTTTAAGCGCCAAAACAGACGTTGCAGAAGATTCCAAAATTCCATCTGATATTGTTGAGGTGGTCGTCATCTTCTTCTTTAATAGGATAAAATGTCACCATCAAAGGACGTCTCATCTGCTGCTCCGGACTCTCTATGACAAATGCTAAATGGCAGCTGCACTCGTTCCTCCATCCAAGAAAAACCACGTTTTATTTTTAATTTTAAGGCCATTTGTTGTAAGGACCACTATATAGACGGTCCCGATTGATGGTTGACCCTTGCTGCAATGTGCTTAATTTGTTTTGTATGATAGTGGGCCAAATGGGCCAGGCCTAGGCCCAATAAAGAAAAATTCAGGCCCAGGCCGATCTATCAAAAGAGAATCACTTGTACTATGAGATTCTAGCTTGTTAAGGCTTGTTTGGATATAGTGTATGATGGGGAATGAACCATTTCCACTCATCTGAGAAGTAACAAATGCTTAGAGCAAAAGTATTTTACTTTTGTTTCTCTTCTCAATGAGAGAATATAACCTTTTTCAATTAAAAAGTCAATGTTAGGAAAAGATTTTACCTTTTTAAATGGTAGTTTTGTACGAAAAGAATATTTCCTCATGTGAGATTACAATCCAAATAGTTTCAATTTTTTAAAGCATATTTGCTTTACCATTTACTATAATAAATTATGGTAGATGGATAATGATTATTTTTAATAGCTGTTTGAAGAGAGATGAAAATCACAAGTTAAATATTAAATATGCCCAATGAAAAGAGATCGCGTAACACACGGATTTGCTACAACACCCACACACACCATAATTGGTACTCGAACGCATGACTTTGTGTTAAAACTCCTGCAAGTCTACCAGTAAGCCATAAGTAAGGACCCATCATAACCCCTAACAAAAACAAACAGGTGTAAAGGGTCTACTTCCCTTAATGCCAATATTAGTTTACCTCCCCCCATATTACATTTTTTCTTTCCAATGCAATCTTCTAATTGATCCGTCGGGAAAAATTGACATAGGGTGTGTGACTAGGTCAATGAATTCCAAGCCATTTTCATTCAGAAAGGTTGATAAGAAAGTGAGTGACTGGGTTAAAATCTTCTGAGCTAACCAAATGCTGCTGAACCAATATTGTGCTTATACCCAAGGTTTAGGACCCTTGATACACAATAGATTCATTTAGGCCCATCAATTTCTCCGATGTCTCATATAAAATAATCTCTAAATTAATAGCACTTAGACTGGGACCATTAATCAGAAGATCATGCAGTTTTTCAAGGCTGGCACATGAATGATTATTTCAGTGTTGCCGCAAGAGGTGGATAGCCATTCTGCTAAGAAAATGATCAAGTTAAAGATAGTTTTTCATGAAAATTGACCTCGAAAAAGCTTATGACAAACCTAGATGTCCTACTAATGTGTATTTGGGCTGTGAACGGTCCACCTTTAAGGTGTAGAGTTTAATACATGCACTCATAAATTGTTGGCATATATCAACTTCTGATTAGATTTCCCAAATACTAAAACCCAATAAGATAACCAATTGTCCACTAAGCCAGTCAGGGAATTAGATCAATGTTTAAAATCCAGTTTCAATAATACATGCACTCGTCTTATCCATGCTTTTTCTACAGTTTATTAGTTGCACATTTGAGAATTACCTGTTTTTGGTTTTCCACTCTCATTTTAACAAACAGATTAGATAGATAAGATTGTCTAACATTAATGATTTTTGAGACATGAATCACCTATGCTTGGCCTCACAATTATATGGATGAAACTGATTTGCACATCACCTTACCATGTGTCTTCTAAAAATATTGATAGCTTTGCTATATTAAAATTTGGATGCAAATTGCATGTATTACTGTAACTTATAAAATGGAACATAGAAAAAGTGTCATTCCGGCGTGCCAAGGTTGGGACTTACAATGAAAAGGACAAAACCGTTGTTTCAATCTTATTCTCATGGCTTGTGTTCAGGGGTCGTTTGGATGCATGTAAAATCCTCAAGTTGCAAAAGGATTAAAATTAACCATATCGCAGAGACTGTTTTGATACCTATATTTGCCTGTAAAGGCTTTACAAGCTATAAACACCGACAAAAAGCTATGTTTTAGATTACGGGTAAAGTTTTTAAGGTTAAAAAGGTACTGTACATTGACAGTTTAGAGTCTTTTTTGAAAAAGTCTGCCTTTCTTCATTGACAATCGCCCATTATATAGGTAGATTACAAGCTATTTAGGGAAGAAATACAAGCTGATCTTCAGCCCCTACCATATATACAAATACAAGCTGATCTTCAGCCCCTACCATATATACATCTATCTAAATATACTATACAGCTAATATATCCTAATTAAGGAAGGAATAAATCTGTATAATTGTCATATCAATCAAAGCTGTAGATATTAGCTGTAAATCTGCTGTGTAGATTGATATTAGCTGTAAATCTGCTGTGTAGATTGATATTTCCTTTGACATACATAAGTAGAATAAGATGATTGATATTTCTTTTTTATAACGGTGTCCTCATCCCTTTTGAGTCGAGACTATTCCATGCGGATGCACGTAATCACCCGCACCTACATGTACCAGGTAATATTGGAGATGAGAATCGAACCCACAAAATGGTTGATATACACTCATGGTATGTGGGACCCACCATAATGTGTATGGTACATCTAATATGTATATTAGGTGCTTCCCTTAATGCTCTCCTATGGCCTTAAAATTTTTTGTTGATTTTCAAATGGATCACATAAGGCAAGGATGGGATGTCCATCATTAAAAACTTCCATGTTGCATTTGAGGCCTAATAATATGGGTGGAGGACATTCAATCCATCTAGTGTGTGCATGCTTTAATGCTTTCTTAATTAGGGCTTAAAAATTCAAGTCCTACTTACGTAATTTGCAGATTTTGAAAAGTTTTACTGCCCAACCTCTTACATGAATGTCTACTTTATCCATTGTAAACATTTTACAAGTTAGCCAAACATATAATATATTTACTTATAAATAGATTATCATTTAAAAGCCAAATGAAATAACATATAAACCATTTACACCTAAAACTCTTATTTATTTATTTTCGTGTAAAGTGTTTACTACTTTAAACTTTTAACGCATCCAAATGAGATTTCTGTCAACATAAGTTGCAGGCAATTCACCTCCTCGTGGTTCTCACAGCTCCACTTATTTCACAGCATAGATGCATGGAAATCTGAACTGTCCAAGTATCTGATGCAACTGTGAATCCAACATAATCCAAAAACTATGCTTAGCTAACCATTTACTATTTTCCTTCCAATTTGAACCACTGACTTTTACTGTTAAACCTTTATTTGATCATAGCCATCAATTGGAAGGTTAGGATTTCTCAATTAGTTTCATTTTAGAGATTGTTCCATCCACAATGTAACTTTTATTTGGGGCACAAAAGCAACCTCGGAAACAAATCACACAATAATAGATAAATGCAATTAAAGCAACCATAAAAAAACACATGATTTTACATGAAAATATTACTTTCAGGAAAAAAATCACGGCGTAATGATAAGTTATCCACTATAAAAACGAATTAGAAGAGAGAATCAACTTATAAATGCGAAAAATCTAAAATATCTCTTAAAAACCATTGCTTCTCTCTCTCTCATGTCCAAAACAACTCTTGTACATGATTTACCATAATTCCTACGGTTACAAACCCTTTACAAATGAATTAGGAAACAAAATAGGCACTTATGCAAAATTATACAAAACCGTTGATTGAACCTTTGATCAATCAAGACCGATCAATGAATTTTCAATCGATCGACGAGATATGTTCAATCAATTAAACATACAAAAAAATATTCAAAAAGTAAGCATGTGTTTTCCGAATATGCTTGATCAATTGAGCTATGATGTTTAATCACTTGAACATGTCCAAAATTGATTGTTCAGAGACTTAACTAGAAAATTCAAAATTCGCTTGATCAATTGAGCAAGAGTTTGACTAATCAAACTCTCCTTTTCCAGCACAAATTAAAGACACCAATTTTCAACAACCCAAAATTTGAATGGCATGGATAGCTGCACAATATCACCCTGTGATGTGATGCATCACCGCTATTTCTTAGATGTGCTGAACTAGCATCGGACTGGAATGATATACAACAAGTGATCCGGTAGAGCATTCCCCATGAAAACTCTCCTACAACTTTCCTTATCAAGGCGGGCAGGAGTACCAATGTAGTAGCATATGGCCAATTTGGTCCATGGGATTAAATGGTATGGAATTGTATTAAATGTGATTAACACTATTACTATGCAATAATTGTATATCTCGAAATACCATGGCATTTGGGTCATCCAATCCCCATGTTTGAAATAAAATTCTTGCCATGGGAAAAGCATTGGATTAAGCAAATTCTTGTTTGGTGGATGATGGAATTGTGATCAATGAACCAAATTCACAATGGATATCGGTGACTTGTACATGTATATAATTAGAATGTCACGTGTAAAGGACATATATGATGAAAGGCATGGATAAAACACATGCATCAATATAGGGCCTGTTGAATGTGAAATATTATATATTTCTCCCTATTTATACATTAGTTTTATAAACATGATAGTGATTAATCAATTTAATTATTCATGTTTTCATGTGCGAGATAATTTTAAGAGTTTGAGGTAAAATTGATGTTAAAATGAAGATTTATGTCTAAAAGATTACTAAATGAATATTCAAATATTTGAAAGTTATTAATGAATAATTCACATGTCAAAGATACAAAAAAATCAAGTGACGAATGAAGAGAATCAAATATTTAAAGTGAAAAAAAATGAATCTTGAAATTGTCCTAAAAAAACATATTCTGAAACTCTGAATTTATTTTGAAAAATTACGCAGAGTGCATAAATTTGAGGCAGTTTAAACTCTAAAGTTATTTTGAAAAACCGCGCAGAATGCGTAAATTTGAAGCGTTTTCTAGATTTTTCCAACTTAGTGCGAAAGTTGGAGTTCCATAACTATAAATATGACTCTCTAGGATGCTCCAAAGCATCTTCTAGAGTTTGGAAAGGTCTCAAGGAGTACACAAGGGTGAAGTAGTCGCCAAAGAGTTTTTTTTCTTCTCTAGTTTATTTTTCATGCTTTGTTTAAAAGATTTAGTTTCAATCATGTCTATGGTTGGTTAAACCTTTTAGTTAAGGTTAAGAGGTGAAGTTTGTAACGTATTTGAATCTTCATTTTGCTTTGATTCTTGTTCTTATTGAACTAATTCATTGATTTCTAATTTGATATTTAGGGAATATTTTTAGTTTTCTATAATTTATTGTGATTCAAATTACAATAGATGTTGTGATAGCTTTGTATATCTTCTTTTCCTGTTTTGAGATAGTGAGATTGGTAAATCCCGTTGTTCACCATCATTTCTTGGGCATAGTATAGTGATGGAATCCCTTCTAATTATCACAATTCTCCTTCATTAAGAATTAGGTTAACGAAAAGTTCAGATTTGATTTAAATTGCTTTATTTTTCAATTGGATAGGATAGAACTCCAATTCCAATTGTATTCCTTGAATCAAGTAAGGTAACATCTTGATAGTTACAAGTGGATCTTTGGCACCCTAGTTCCCACCTTTAAATTCATAAGTTTTAATCAACATTATTTACTATTACTTTCAATTATTTAGATTTTAATTTAGATCTTTATCTAGTTTTAATTCTAGTTATTTTCAGAATACGTACAAGTTTAATCCATGTGGATTCGACGACGGTCTTATCGAATTATTACTGCATCGCAATCCTACACTTGGGGTTGTGAACAGGGCCCACATGTATAGTGGATTTCAAAATCAATGTAGGAGTGTTTGGCGCATGATATTATATGAGTTTAAGTGGTATGAGATTAAAAAAGTATAATTATTACATGTGACAAGGATTGTCCCTTATTACCATAAGATAACATGGCATAAACACAACTCCATGCCTTATTTGTATCATAGTGGTATTCCATTGTTAGTTTGTTACCCATTAAACAAATATATCAATTATCATTTGGAATTGCTGAGAATAACATAAATGTGTTACATTTGTACCATCCATTTATTTTGCAACTTCTTTTAATGATATGGGCCAAAAAATGAGGTGAATACAAAGCTTATGTAGACCACAATATAGAAAACAGTAGGATAATGACACCCACCATTGAAATCTTCCTAGGGTCTACTGTGATGTTTATTTGCCATTCAAACTATTCATAAGGTCAAATAGACCTGGATGAAGGGAAAACACAAATATTAGCTTGAACTAAAACTTCAGTAGTCCTTAGGAAGTTTCCAATGATAGGCGTTCAATCGCCACTGCTTTCTATAGCAAGGTCTACTTGAGCTTTGGATATACTTGATTTTTGGATCTCAAAAAATAGGTGGACAATGTAGATATAGTCTATACATCATGCCGAGACTAAATAACTTGCTCACATGTACAAAAATTTTTAAAAATTCGGATAGAAATCGTCCTAATCCAAAAGGAACCAAATGAAAATCTGTCTAACCTAATTCTAATCTTTCTCATTCTTTCAAAATGCAGAATAAAATTTGCATGGTATCAAATGCAATTCCATCTCACCTAATCTAATATAACAGCGTGCCAACTGCCCCATTAGAAATTCGGCATGGAACCAGATGTAATTCCATCCCACTTAATACTCATTCATCCTCCCTAATGTTGGATAGAATTTGCATCGGACCAATTGCAATTCCATCCCAGCTAATTCCATCTTAATACCATGCGCAGAACGCATCCCTAGAGTTTCAGCAAAAAAAAAAAATAAAAATTACCAGACCATCCCAACCGTTTCTTTCTTACTTTTTCAGCATCAACTTTGACTTTTTACAAGTCTTTTGTTTTTAACCAGGAGTTTCAATACCTGGTCGACGGTTAGAGTAACCATAGGTGGTGAAATTCCACTACAGCGTGAGTGTGTGGGGGTGTGTGCGCGTGTTAAAAAAAAAGAAAAGAAAAAAAAAAAAAAAAAAACCATCAAGGCACGAATCACTTGATGGACGGCTCTGATCGCCGTCCTCGTGACACATGAGCAGTAGAAGGTAAGTTGATTGGCCCACCCGCTAAAATTAAAACAAAATCGAATAAGATAGTTCAGCATCTTGCAGTTTCACGTTTTCTGTTATGAAAAGAGGAGCCCATATTTCGGCCAGCGTAACCATTGAGAGCAGACCACTGAACCAGACCTTAACCGTCTATCTGTAGGCTATTAATCGAAAGTTCGAGAATATTCTGTTGGTGGAATTGCGTGACTTAGTACATCCACGGTAAGGCATGATAATCCAACGATCTGGATTATCTAATAATGGGCTCCACTTATCAGAACTGAGAACGCGTGTATACTGTGCAAAGACGCGCGACAGGATTATCCCTGGATTTCTCACTGCGATTTGCCGATGTCCCATAAACAAATCTCTCCAGTAACTGCGATTCTGTGGAGAGAGAGAGAGAGAGAGATATGCTTTCTTCCTCTTCTCCAACTCTTCCATTTCATCTTCCTCAGACCTTCTCCAAAAAGCAGAGGCTCTTCAACTCCCTTCCTTTGAAGAAACCATCAATCTCCACCTGTTTGAGGATTGGAGTCCAAGAAATTGCAGAAATCGCCCAAAACAAGGCAAAATTCACCAATTCCATTTCCAAATATCCATAGAAGATTAATAAAAAATACACCCGCTTTCTGATTTTTTTACTCTGGTTCTCGTTCTGAAGCTTTTGTTGAATTTCTCTATCTGCAGGTCATGGTTGCAGCTACTGTTGCTTCTGCAATTGGGCAACTATCCAAGCCTTTTACATCAGCTCTTTATGGCAATGGCGTCGATTTTAAGGCTGCTGTTCGGTCTGGCGGAATGCCATCAACCCATTCTGCGGTACTCTCAAAGCTCCCCTTTTCATTTCTACTTCTAGTTTGTTTTTGAATTTCATATTTTATATGATTAGTTTCTTATAATTTGTTTAATTGACTTGAAAGAGATAATGAATTTTGTGATTTGTGGTCTGGATCTTTGCACTGTATACACATATTTTCAATGCTGATAAGTGGGGCCAATGGTTTGGTAATCCAGACCATTGGTATGTCGATCCTACTGTGGATGGAGAATTGCATAAAAATACCCCACATTGGAAGATTCCGACGATTGTGGCAGAGGCCATCCACAGGGAGTGACATCTGACCGTTGGTTTGGATCAGTGTTTTAAATAGCGGTAGCATGTTGCGTAGCATTCAACCCTCCGTAGCATGTAGCGAAATAGCGTAGCGTGTAACGTAAGCTACACGATACTTCTATTTTTTAATTTTTACACACACACACACACACACACACACACACACACACACACAACACATATATATATATATATATATATATATTAAATACACATCCACCCCTTCACGCACCTCAGTGGGCCCCACGTGGGCCATACCACAGAAAAAGAAATGAAAAAAAGTATAAAGAACAAAAAAAGACAGTAACCGGCATTTTAAAAGGGAAAAAATGAGAAAAAAAAACTCAAAATACCAAGTTATTTTCATTGTACATCGAAAAAAATTTGAAAAAAAGGAACGAGCGTACCTATTTTTGTCTCAAGATGAGATTGAATCAATGAAAACTGCAAAAGTTGAAGCTCTACAGCCGATCGCAACCAGAATAGGGGAAATCCGATTTCTCTGTCATTTCTTCTCCATTGTTGATGAAACTGCACCAAATGGAGCTCCTTGTAGTCTCCAACAATCGACTAAAGAAGCCCCTTCGAAGGGTTTTTCGATCGGAAGATTGAAGAGTGGGGTGAGGAGCAGCGTCGGTTTGCTCGGTTTGGGTCGGAAGCCCTTTCGAATAGGTTATATATATATATATATATAAACTTAAGTTCTTGCTTGTGGTGTGAGTTCACCACCGTTTAATACAGTGAAAAAGAAAAAAAAAACCACAACAGGTAGCGCGTAGCGCGCGCTACACGCTACGCGTCCGTAGCGTACGCTACGACCCCTGTAGCATGCGCTACAGGGGATATACACTATTTGCTACGCTACGTAGCGATTTTGCAACGCTACGTAGCGATTTTGCAACGCTACGTACGCTACTCACAACACTGGTTTGGATTGTTGAACCTTACTGCCCAACTTGTCCAAATTGAAAACCTGTAGACATTATCGAAGTATAATTCCCGCCAGAGAAATATTGTTAAGTCGGAAGGGGACAATTAATTACATTTAGATAGAAATTAGATTCCAATTGCTTAAGTTTATATAGCATCATTAGAGTGTGCACAAAGGATTAGAGAAGAAGAATTTATCCAGGTATCTTGTATAGAGGTTCTTCCCCTTGAATTGTCGTATATCAATGATACCTTTTTTTTAAAATATTTATTTCGTATTCACATCAACCCTAGGGCCTATTATGAAGATACGATGTGAAAAGAAAACAATTTCCCTTGATTTCACTTTTTTTTTTTTTTTTTTTTTTCTCTTTTTGATTTGCAAAGAAAAGTGGATTCCACAAAGTCATCATTAACCTTTCCTACATTTGCTTTTTTTCTGGCATGAGGTATGTGGTGACAGTTGTCTAATGAATATGGGATTTCAAATGAGTTTTCATTGCGAATCAAACACGACTACCTTCTCATTATGAATACTAGATGATGTCTTTACGTGGGTCATTTCATCTTGATTAAACCAAGTGTTCGCAATTCAATTCACATGCACATCCAAATGCATCCTTATCTCTAATTGATTTGCAATTTTAATGTACTAATCAATTTTGGGTTTTGATTGTTGGTATTTTTTGTCTTATTTCTTTGGACTGTTAGGGGGTTGTGGCAGCTGCAACTTCCCTTGGCCTAGAAAGGTAAGCAAAACTGTTCTTTCAAAGTTTTTAAGCATGGTTATGCTTTTTTGTAACGTATAAAACCATTGTTATTGAGTATTTTTCGTGGTTGATGAATCGGTAAAAAATGTAAATTTGCAAATACTTTTGGTTGTATTGAATTATGGCTTCCACTAAAATGCAGGGGATTCTCGGACTCAATTTTCGGGATGTCTGTTGTTTTTGCTGCCATTGTCATGTATGATGCTCAGGTATATATATGATTTTTACTATATCTACATGAGAGAGAGAGAGAGAGAGAGAGAGGAGCTTTGACCCCAAAGATGAGGCTAGATGGCAAGTGGCACTATAATCATGGAACTTTTGCCAACCTACCATGAAGAAGACTCCAAATAGCTGGGACAATGATGATGATTCCTTACAACAAATTCAAAGTTGGAGTGAGCCAAGAAGAATATTCTTACTCAAAAATTTGACTTCTCTTCTAAAAGAGAACAAAGGGAGAAGAAAGGGGGAAGTGAAATTTTTTATTAGCTTACCTCTTAGGGTGTCCATTTTGATTTGGAGAAGTTTGTTTGTAACCATGGCCTATTTATGATTTCTCCAAACTCGTGGATGCCATGTGTGTGTGTGTGCGGTCTATATACATCTTGCCAATTTCAATACAAGTGTCACTGTTTCTACCTCCCAAGAACCTTTGTCATCTCTCTATGTCCGAGCATCCAGCCACTTCAGTGATTTATTTCCCATCAGGCATCAATTCACATCAATCAACCAGACCTATTTCAAAAGTAATCAACTAGTTTCAGGAAATCTCTTTGATTTTGTGGATCTCTGATGAATGGCCGAAGAATTAGAGTTTCATATAATTCTTGAGAAGTCGCGCAAGTTTTTTGTCTCATCTTTTTATAGATATCTTGCCTCTAAGGGTGCAATTGTGGATCCGTGCCCTCCGAGTTTTGTTTGTGGTTATGGCGCTTCTCCTAAGCTAGCGGCTTTCGCGTGGTTGGTTAAGTAAGAACCTGATGGTCACCATCGACAATCTTCAAGAGAGTCCGATGTGCATCCCCAACATGTGCATGTGCTCCATGTGTTTTAGCGACACAAAATTGGTAAACCACTTGTTTATACATTGTCCAATCGCTAGATCCATTTGAGAGGGCTTCTTGGGGGTGTCCAAAATCCAGTGGGTTATGTTGGGCACTATTAAGGATATTTTCCTCGCTTGGCATGGAGGTGGAATCGGAAGAGATGAAAAGAAGCTTTGGTGGCTATCCCTGTTGGTGGTTCTATGGTCTATTTGGGGAGAAAGAACCAATGTTGCTTCAGGGATAAGAACATTCCCATTTCCTTTTTAATTGGGAGGGCTATGTCCTATGTTAAAGAGTGGGCTACTGGTCTGAATATTCTGGCAGATTGTATTCCCTAATTGGATTGGGGTTATTTGTATCTTGGCACTTTTTGCACTCTGTTTTTAATAAAATCTTTGTTGCCTTTCATATATATATATATATATATATAGCCAATTTAGGGATAATCAGGTAATCATTGCTTTGCTTGCCTCTGTCCACCTTTGCTCCAAGGAACCTACCATGTCTTTGCTTTGGATCAAATACAATTCCCAGAGAGTTTGGGTTTTAAGATAACTCGGCAAGGCAATATCTTAATTCAGCACGATTTCAGAAAATCTGTGATAGTTCAGAACTGATTTTTGAAATGTTTGGACGTGTCCTAATTTTGAAATGATTTTTTCCCTTTTGGGTTGTGTAATAACTTGCAGGGGGTGAGAAGGGAAGTGGGCATCCATGCAAAGGTACTCAACACCATACTACTAAGGAACCAAGAGAACCCGACTCCCTGTAATACGGAAGAAGAGGTTCTTGCTCCTGTCCTCCCTCTATCGGAGAAGACAGGTTCCTATAAGCCTAATTCTATGGCTCCTTCCCCTCCGATCCGTAGATTGAAAGATGCTACAAGTAAACCCAGTATGCTCTCGTCTAGTCTAGTGGCAGATGGCAAAGAGGGGTTGAAGAAGGCTAATGACAATTATTTTCCATTGAAAGAGTCTGTGGGGCATACAGAGGTACAAGTTTTAGTTGGGGCCTTGTTAGGTTTTCTTGTAAGCTTAATAGTTGATGTAATATTGTAATTTATAATTATTATCTAAGTTTCAATGTAATCAATATTCATTACAAAATCAAGATCAATTTTTTTAAAAAGAGAAAATCTAGAATGATGAATGCATGTCGCTTCTTTCACTTAACTATTAGTCTCTTTTTGTACATTTGGTGAATGCGTGCAGGATCCGAATGCAGGGCAGACCTCTGATTGTCCATCCCTCTTAAATGACAATTTAAAATCAGATTATTCTAGTCATTTGATCAATGGATAGGACAATAAAGGGTCTGTATGGATCATAATAGAGGTCCAATAATGCATGTTGGGAGAAAGATGAAGGGTTGAGAGAGATGAGTAAAGGTCAAAGAAAGGGATGTCAGGGGAGTTATATGAATAATGCATCATTTTGTATTATTTTTTCCAGATACGCATTGGAACCACATTGTAAAAAGGTTAAAAAAAAAAAAAAAAAAAAAAGACAAAACATAGTGTCATTAGGAAAAATATTTTCTGACAAAATTAGATTTCTGAAACTTAGTTTTCATAATTTACTTTCTATAGAAATCTTTTTCAAATAGATGACTGGCTCCCGAACTTGGCTTTGCCAGATACATACAGCTTTTGGGGTGAAGCCTGTAAAATTACTAGATGGCTTGGATCTTCCATATATCAGCCAAATGTTTGAAAATCCAGTCATTGGAAGGTAAAGAAAATGACTTCAGTTGGTTTTGCCCTAAAAATTGATTATTATTATTATTATTTTCTATCTTCTGAAATACATGGGAGTTTTAAACATTGAAACGGCTACAAGAGCTCTTTTTTTTTTTTTTTTTTAATAATGTTAACATCGTTTTGCTGGTCATAGTTACAAAGAAGCAAAAGACTATATAGTGGCCTAAATGTTGAACTGGGAGACCAATTCAAGTTTGCCATTGCGTGTCTGGTGGCAATCACCAATTAGAGTTGGGCATCGAGTTGAGTCTGACCGAGTTAGGGCTGATCCGACCCAATCTAGTTTTGAAATAGACCTAACCCGAACTCGACCCGACTCGGTACCAAGTCCAACATGCCTGACCCAATCTGAGTCCGGGTTTGGCCTGGACTACTCTGGACCGAGTCCAACCTGGTCACAAGTACCAGGTCGGGTCAAGTTGGCACCGAGTCGGGTCAGCGCAACGGGCATCCACAGGCTGAAATCACAACTTAAAACCTAGGTGAACCTGCTGCCTCTCCATCAACTACACGGCATCTCAAATCTAAAACGTCAAGTCTATGGTTTATATACGAGTCGGGTTTCGAATCGAGGTAGCTAAAACGTCAATACTGTACATCGAGCCGAGTCAATACTGTACATCGAGCCGAGTCGATGCGAGGTAGGTCAAGCTTAGCTAAAACATCAATACTGTACATCGAGCCGAGTCAATACTGTACATCGAGCCGAGTCAATACTCTCCATCAACTACACTGCTCTCAACCCGCATCTCAGATCTAAAACGTCAATACTATACATCGAGCCGAGTCGAGTCGAGGTAAGTCAAGCTTAGCTTGGCTCATCCATGCTCTCCTCAAGCTCGAGCTTGGCCTCGAGCTTACCATCGAAGCTTGGCTTGTTTGTCAAACCTTTTGAGTCAAGCTCGAGGCGAGCTCGTGGATCGAGTTGAGGTGAGCTTACCCCGAGTCGAGTCGAGTCTGCTCTCAACCCGCACCTGACTCAACCCAGCACCCAACCCGCACCTGACTCAACCTAGCAACCCGACTGTTCACAACCCCAAGTGTAGGGTCTCAATGTAGTAATAATCTCAGTAAGACCGAGGTCGAATCCACGGGGACTGAAACTTGTACGTTTCTGAAATTAACTAGAAGTAGAACTAGAAGAAGATGTGAAACTAATTCTGGAGTATTTGAGAGAGTAATTGTGAATAGAGTAATTAAAACTAAGAATTTAAAGGTGAGAACTAGGGTGCCAAGTATCCACTTGTAGTGATCAGGGAGCCCTCTTACTTGATTCAAGTAACACAATTGGAATTGGAGTCCTATCCTATCCAATTGGAAGACGTATCAATAAAACCAAATCTGAACTTTCATTGATCTAATTCTCAAAGGAGAAGAATTGTGATACTTGGAAAGGATTCTATCACCAAACCATGCCCATGGGACAATGGCCGACAACAAGATTTACCAATCCCACAATCTCAAAGTAAGGAAAAGAAGATACTCAAAGCTATTGCAAATTTATTGTAATTTAAGTCCTAATAAATCGTTAAAAACTGAAAGTATTCCTTTAAAATCAAATTAGAATTAAAGAAGATTTAACATAAACATGAATTAAAGCAAGAGAAACATTTCATCACGCTACAAGCTTCACCTCTTAGTCCTAGCCAAGAGGTTTAGCCAACCATAGAAATGATTGGACCAAAGCCTCTTAAGAAAAATATGAAAACAACTAAGGAAGAAGAAAAACTCTTGGCGACGGCTTCTCCACCCTTTTGCTCCACTCCTTAAACCCTAGAAGATGCCTAGGAACATCCTAGGGAGTCCTATTTATAGTTGTGGAACTCCAACTTCCGCACCTAGTTAGAAAACTCTAGAAACCGCCTCAAATTTACGCAGTTTACTAAAATAGATTTCACTCTGTGTAATTTCACAAAATGACCCAGAGTTTCAGAATATGTTTTTTCAAGACGATTTCAGGATTTCTTTTCTTCACTTCAAATCTTTGATTCTCTTCATTCTTCACTTGGTTTTCTTGGATCTTTAGCATGTGAATTCTTCAATCTTGGTCTCCTAAGATCCATCCATTGTCTTAGTGATTCTTGAGCATTAAATCTATGCTTTTTGCACCCTTTTCAATCCAAGCTCTTAATTCACCTTGCAACACAAACATGAGTAAAATAGAACATTAAACATTATCATGTTCATAAAACCAAGATAAAAATGGGGGATAATATGCAATATTTGACCCTCGACACAATCCCCAACCAGCATTTTGCTAGTCCCGAGCAAAGTATGCAAAAAATATTTTGAGAACCACAGGATAATTTCTATAAGCTCAAGTGGTTAAAAAAAAAACAATACAAATAATAGATTTCTAAAATACATCAATGATGTGCATTACCTTCTCTTAAACTCTAGCACTCGGTAAGTTTCATAATCAAGTTCAAAGCATTAATCATCCAATTAGAACAATTCCAAACATTTAGTTCCATGGGTGAAGGTTCAATTCTTCACTTTTGTGATAACATTGATAATTAAAAGAGTATTTAGGACAACCAAAACTTAAACTGAAACTTGCCTTACAGTTCATCTTTTAATTCCCTCTTTTATTCCTCCAGCTTTTGATTTTTCCATCGATGGTCTTCACGTTATGTCAACTTTTTTTAAAGATCTTTAATAAGTGGCCTTTTCGAAGACAGTTTAACTGGGTATTATTATTATTATTATTATTATTATTATTAAAAAAAAAACATAATGGATAAATTCCCCAGGTGGGTTCCTTTCATGCTAAATAATCACTAAGTTAATAATTCAATGTTGACCGAAGCTTTAATGTGACTGCTAGATGTGGCATGTGAAATCATGACTCAATTAATGTTTAAAACTTATACTCATGGATTAATAACTTGAACTTAACTTTGAAATCTCCAAGTAATTGAATCCAAGGGATATAAATCATCAACATTAAGCATCTTATACTTCTATTTTTAAAAAAAAAAATCAATTTTCTGTACTTTTTTTTCGCAAATTTTGCTCAAAGACTAGGAGAACAACTGATTAGGTAACCTAATCCACCACCCCCAACCTAAAATTTACACTGTCCTCAATGTAAAAGAAATAAGCATGTAATGCAAGAGAGGCAACAAAAAGAAAAAGGGAAGTGATGGAAAGATAGTAACTGAGGAAGGAATTTTAAGGCTTTTCCAATGATCTTAGTACGAAGATGAGTTAGCACAAAAGATTCGAACAGATAATAAGCAAACTATCTTAAAACAACGGAAAGTAAATTATCCTAAACAACGAAAAACAGTAAACCTAATTGCACCTCCGTCAGACTAGGAGGTTAATCCTGGTAAACAGGATCATTCAGAGGTATGGACATGTCCTCTGAATCAAATTTTTCAACAAATGGCTTTAAACGGTGTCCATTCACTTTAAAATCATTGTCATTGTTAGGATTCTGAATCTCGACGGCCCCATGAGGATAGACATTAGTAACAATGAAAGGGCCGGTCCAACGATATCTGAGTTTACTCGGAAAGAGATGTAATCGAGAATTGTACAAAGAACCTTCTGACCTGGTGTGAATGATTTTCGAAGAATATGTTGGTCATGAAACACCTTCATTCTGTCCTTGTAAATTCTCAAGTTCTCGTATGCATCGTTTCAGATTTCCTCAAGTTCATTAAATTGAAGTTTGTGCAGTGAGCCAGCGTTGTCCAAATTAAAGTTCAGATTTTTAATCGCCCAATAGGCCCTATGTTCCAACTCCACAGGTAAGTGGCAAGCCTTCCTATAGACAAGTCTAAAGGGAGATATTCCAATAGGAGTCTTAAATGCAGTACGGTAAGTCCATAAAGCATCGATCAAGCAGATTGACCAATCCTTGCTATCAGGGTTAACTGTTTTTTCCAGTATGTGTTTAATTTCCCCATTGGGAATCTCAGTTTGCCCACTTGTTTGTGAGTGGTATGGAGTGATCACTTTGTGAGAGATGCTATATTTATTTATAAAATTTGTGAATGGCCTATTGCAAAAGTGTGATCCTTCATCACTAATGATGGCTCGAGACGTTCTGAACCAAGAAATGATGTTTTCTTTTAAGAATTTAATGACGATTTGATGGTCATTGTTCTGGCATGGGATCGCTTCAACCCATTTAGTAACATAATCTACTGCTAGCAAAATATATAAATTTCCAAAGGATTGGGGGAATGGTCCCATGAAATCGATACCCCAGCAATTAAATGCTTCTATAATAAGAATGAGGTTTAAATGTATCATATTTCTACGGGACAATGCTCTCAATTTCTGACAACGTTCACAAGCTTTGCAAAACTCATGAGTATCCCTGAACATAGTGGGTTAATAAAAGACGCACTGCAGAATTTTGACCGTGGTCTTTTTAGCAGAAAAGTGACCACCACAAGCCTGAGAGTGACAAAAGGAGATAACACTTTGGTGTTCATTGTCTGGCACACCTTAAGATTTGGTCTGGGCAATATTTGAATAAATACGGATTATCCCAGAAGAATTTGCGTACTTCAACAAAGAATTTCTTTTTATCTTGCGCAGTCAAATGTGTCGGCGTGGAACCTGTGGCAACATAATTAACAATATATGTGAACCAAGGTGATTGAGAGACTTTAAACAATTCTTCGTCAGGAAACATGTCATTTATGTGTCGTCTCAAGGGAATCAGAGAGATGAAGGCGGGAAAGGTGGTCGGCCACTACATTTGCTACTCTCTTTATCTTTTATTCCTAAATCAAATTCATAAAGTAGGATCCATCTTATCAAGTGGAGCTTAGCATCATTTTTAGAAAGAAGGTACTTGAGCGCCGCATGATCCGTGTAGATGATGATCTTGGATCCAATCAAGTAGGACCTAAATTTGTCCAAAGCAAATACTACGGCTAAGAGTTCCTTTTTCTGTAGAAGTGTAATTCACTTGGGCAGGATTTAAAGTTCTACTTACATAATGTATAACGCAGGGCCTTTTATCTTTTCTCTAACCTAATACTACCCCAAGAGCATAATTGGACGCATCGCACAAGAGTTCAAAGGGGATGCTCCAATCAAGTGGTTGCATGATAGTACTACACCAAAATCATCATTTAGAAACGGTTTTAAACCGTTCTAAATGCTTCAGGAACGGTTTAAAACCGTTCCTAAATGAAGCATTGCAAAAAAAATGGAACGGTTCAGAACCGTTTTGGGTACCATTTCAAATTTTAGAGACGAAATTTTTAAAACGGTTTTTAACCTTTCTTAAGTGTTGCCAACGGTCAAAGTTTAGGACGAAATTTTAGGAACAATTTTAAACCCTTTAAATGATTACTTGTATGAGAGAGAATGGGGTATGTATTCTACTTGTATTACATCCCAGACAATTACACAAATAGAATAAAGAGAATAGAATGATTCACACATAATAATCTCTTCTTTCTTCTCTCTTTTTTAGTATACATTTCAATTTCAATTTTCAATTTCAATCCAACCTCATTTCATTTTTAGGCTTCTATAATCCAACAATTCCTGTTTTGAGTCCTAGGAACCCACTACAGCTACAATCCTTGCTCTTTTGCAAACCCAAGCTACATGCAAAGCAAAGGCTCCTCCCTCTCTTCAATGGCTCAGCTGGCTGCTCGTATGAAGGTGGGCTGATGCACAACTCCAAGTTGAGGTACGGGCACCGGTGCGATTGCTCTTGGCTCATGGATCGGTCGGTGGGTGGAGGGATCAACTCCACAGCTAAACAATTTCCTCTTAATATGCGTGTTCCATCCTCCTTGGAAGCCTTCTTGCTATCAGTGACCACCTGTTCCAACAGACCATAATCAATCTCCAGCTGGGCCTTATGGATAAAAGAAGAAGAAGAAATCTACGGCTAGAGTACCACTACAAGCATACATATTTTAATGGATGGTTACCAATTGATAGATTATGGTGATTTTAGATATATGCTTCATTCACAATCGGACACAATTTGGATGGTTTAGATATATGCTTCCATAACTTGTCATGCTTCGGTTAAGAGATTGGATCGTGCGTCCTATTTCTACGCTCACACGTGGGGCCTATGGTTCATTGATCACCAATCAGTCAATTAAAATTTCCTATGGTTGGAATCATTCTGTCATATTGATATTTGGGGTATGCACCATTCCCAATTGGGCTAATCTGTATTGATGCAATATTGCCAAGAATGTATCCATACTTAATTACTATTCAAGTATACACAGTAATCTGTGGAGGAAAAATAAACAGTTCTAATAACTGCAAGGTCACCCACCTGTCTAATGACGTCATTGAGACCGGTACAAAGCCCTCCGCAAGTAACAATTCCAGCTTATACTTCTTCAGGCTCAAAGTATATTTGCTTACGTGGTCCGGCACGGTGGACCCCAATGTAAGAAGAGAATCACTAATCAATAGCAGAGCAGAACATAAGGCTAACCAAAACAATATATGATATCATGAATTTCAGTGAGAACACTCCACCATTCTACCTAATCAAAACAAAAGGGTAGTTCACTACACATTATATGGTACTAAACCATTCACAGAAAGCATTGTTTGAAAGCCCGAAAACTCGACTCCATTTAATGTTCATTCGGGTCAGATCAACTCAAGACTCAACCCAACTCAACTCAGTATTATTATTATAAACTATTATATTCATAATTATAAATAATATTTTAAATAGAGTTTAATATAAGTATTATAAAATAAGAAATCTAACAACATTAGAGGGTGTTATCTATCTGCACAGAGGTCATGAGTTCAATTTTCATCCCGTGTATTTTTAGTTTCCAACAACCTCCACAGCCGAGTGACTCAGATCGAAACCTCACCTAACCGAGTCCAAATGCAACTAGGTGCTTGAAAGTGTTTCTGTATACTTGGCCTGGGAGATCGTTTCTTGCATTGCAAACTGTAAAATAGGCGTTTCCAGCACAATTGTTAGGCTTCCCCTACTTTATGGTGGAAAGTATCTTGGACAGCTAAACAATATAAACCTCCCAAAGCTCTTGCCTACACCAAGTAGAAAAGTTTCCAAGAGTAATTTCACATAGAGAACTACTGCTAAACTAGCATGTAGGCTTAATCTAAATCTCATGACAATCCATACAATGACAGGGTTGACCTACCAGAGATGAACTTGTTCCAACCACAAAGCTTTGATCCATTACACAGCAGAACAGACCCAGAGATAATAAGAACCAATTGTGGAGATGTTCTTCACTGAAACATTGAATTCATTACAGACTTAACAGTGATCACAAATAAATAAGATGATTTTCTTTATTTTACCACTATTGCTCCTATTCTTTGCAAAAAGGAGTACGGTGTTCTTGCAAAAGCAACCTGTATTGAGAATTCCAACAGAAAATTTAAGCAAAATAACACACCATCTGTTTTGGAAACAAAGATCTAAATATTTTAGATGCAATACTTAAGCCAATTTTTTAACTCATACAATAACAAAAAACCACCTGATATGCATTATCAGGGCAGCTGTAGAAGAACTTAGCAAGAGGCCCAACATTGACTGTCAGAGGTGGCCTAAGTGAAACAGTTGGAGCAGGAAGCCAAACAAGCATAAAATCTGCAATATGGCCATTACCTAAGAAGCGTCACTAAGAAAAACTGAATAACATATTAAAAGCAACGTAACCTTTGATGATCCTAAATATAGCAGATGGTAGTGAGAATATGTCAATGGACTTTGTGTATCAGGTGTTATCGAAGTTGACAAATGAAAGAGCATGTCCTGATTAGAAAGACTATTGCAAGATCAATTAGCAAGATGGGAGAAGCACCTGCATGACTTGTATGCAGCATTCAACTTTCTAGAAAATTTGTAATTTGCCCTTAGTTGTTGTAACTCAACTTTAAGTCCACGGACATACATCTATGTGCATGTGATGTAAGACAAATTAAAAAGTTAAACATTGTCATTACCTGAGAACTTTGGAGCATCAAAGTCGGTTGTTGCTTAGGGAACTGAGTTGGAAGGAGAAAGTGCACCTACAATAACAACACAAAATGTTGCTCAAAGGAACATTAAAAGCCAGGATAACAGGTCAACATGACTGCTTATGGATCAAAAGGCACAGAGATGAGAATTTCAGATGAGAATCAGGAAGAATAACAAAAGCTAAAAGATTTTTGCCTGTAAGTACTAGCATAAGCAACTCATACAATCATATGATTCTTAGCAACTTAAAACTAACTAGACTGCAAATAATAGGCAAAAAAGTTAATATTACTAAAGGAGATGAATTAGGCAACTAAAATAGAAGAATCATGTCTTTTGTAAGGTGAAGACAAGTAAAACAGCATTGGAAAATCAACAGTCAACACAACCCAAGTAATTTTCTATTGAAAAGCAAAACCCAAATCTTTATTATATTTTATTTTCCCTAGGTAAGTTTTTCTCCATCCTAAGACCTCAATGTTGAAGCACAAAGCACGTTCCATCGAGATACAGGCATGAACCCCCAACACCATACCTAGTTAAGTGAAACAATTTCATTCATGGATTAATTTATTCTAGTAAACTCCACCAGGTCCAATGCATCAGCAAGTCCCTAGTTCAGTTAAAGGAGGGTTGGTGGCAGATGTGCACTCAGTCATTGAACTTTTGTAAGTGAAACAATTTCATGCATGCAACACAAAATTTTGTATGACTCTCACTGTCAAGTTGTTGTGAGTCTTTCTGGTTGAATGTGAACTCCTGCATCTAAGCTTTCCTGTTGCAAGCAACAGATTGGATGGCACCACACTCCAATCCTTTTCCCTTCTGGGATATGGCCTATCCACATGGATGCATTAGCCACTAAGGCAGCAACAGAGATGAGCATATTTCTACCTCTTCTACGTGTCAGGGAATCTAAACATAGCACAAACACAGTACATGGTAACCTGGGCTAAAATATACTTGTTACATTGCTGAAATTACTACCAAAACAGCAACAGCAATTGAAGACAAGAAGAAAATCAATAGGTCGAAAGAAAAAAAAAAAAAAAAACACTATAGTTTAAACTAAATAATCAAAGTCTAACAAAGAAGAATGAAATAATCAAAGTCTATGTCATGCTTTGGGACTCTAGCCAATTTTTCTAATCAAAGAAAGTTCAGCGCAATTCAACTCGTCAAAATCATTTTTCTTAATGGAAAAATGTGAATTAGACCAAAGTTGCTGACAGATGTTCTCATGATAGAATTGAAATGGGAGTGACAGGAATCATTATTTCAGCTCTCATTTATCAGAAGTTTTGTAACATACTGAAGTAATTAAGTTCAAATTACCATTTCAAGGACCTTTCTCAGCATTAGACCACAAAGAATTAAAAACTCAAAAGATGGTAATAACTTGCCTCGCATTCAATTTCCTCATGAATGTTTCTCTCCCTGTCAACAGGACGTTGACAAGCAGCCCTCAAGATGACAGTAACTTGCATCACATTCAATTTCCTCAAGTATCGCTACCCTTCAACTATTTGACAAACCTGACAGCATATAATCATTCATTAACAACTCCATTCTCTTTCGCCTCATTTTAATCTGCCTCAGCCTGTTCCATCTCATTATAAGGAATCACCTACGTTCAAAGAGAAATCTTTTGATAAATCACTCTTGACAATGTTCAAAGGCTGTTATAACAATTTTTAGATCTTTTCTAAAATGCTAATTATCCAAAGAAAAGATGTCTCTTCAACTGTAACTTGAAGATATAATTCTTTTTACACAACCCAAAAACCATAAGCAGAACTCTATTTTATCACAACCATAGGCTATAGCCATCAAATAGAGTTACACACAACCCAAAAACCATAAGCAGAACTCTAGTTTATCACAACCATAGGCTACAGCCATCAAATTTTATCACTCTCCACTTTTCTTTGGAAAAGATGAAACTGAAACATGACTTTTTTGAAGATGTTGGCACCTACTCCTCAAACCTTTTGACTTAGAGGTTAAGAAACCATCACATGGACATAATTCAAGTTCAAATACTCACTGTTCAAAGTTCAATGGATAGAATAGCACAGATCCTGAAAGAATGTCTTGCTAAATACTCACTGTTCAAAGTTCAAATAATATTTTCCAATATGCAGAACCGAAAACATTTCCAGCATTGTTATATGAGGAACAAAACAAATAACAGAAAATGTTAAAAATAGAGTGAAGTCATCTACTTACCTGGACATAATTCATTAGTAACACTGTCTTCCGTAACATAAGGCATACAACAACCTAAAGCAGAAAACAATGCATTAGCAAACTCAATTTACTCACCAAGACGACTAATTGTGACACTGTAAGAACATCACTGCACAAGGAGAAGACACTGAGATACAAAATTCCCAATACCTTACTGAAATATCCAGCTAGCAAGGCACTATGAGGACGATTCGGTTCCAGAAAGGAGAAAAGCATGTTCATCAGCTGCACTAGCAATAGATTGCTTAGGAACTTAGAGCATTAATTTATTGAGAAAATAATAATAATTTATACCTCTGCAGATGATGCTTCACAGTGAGCATGAAGAAATCACATACCTTTTTTACCCACCCTAAACATATCTCGAAGACTGCAAACATTCAATATGTAAATATATATAGATCCAATGGCTTAAATTTTCTATAGGGTGGCCCATTGAATTGATTAAGCTCTATGGACCAGATAACTGTAAGATGCAGTTAAGTTTTTTTTTTTAAAAATGAGATGCAAATCCCTAAGAACTCTCATGGCTGCCGAAAACAATGAAACAGTCCAAACCCACATTTCCTTCTATTTTCTAGAATGAATTCTGGTGATCAATTGATAAAAGATACACTTCTGTTACTGCTCTTTCTTCTAATTTTAGTGGGCCCCATGCTTTCCATGTAGGATTTGTTGCATTAAAGTAGGACATTTCACTTCTTTTCTTCTATTAGCCGTCCATTTGACAGTATCATTGGATAGCTAAATATCCGATCAATGTGATATTCTGTTTTATTCACAATGAGGCCCCTGACAAGGATGATTTGGCTATGATAATGGAAGCATACCTTCAAAGCCTGCTTGGCTGATTTCCTAGCATGATCAACATGCCCCACTATCCTCAACTTGTTGTACAACTTCAAAGGAAATGTAGCCACATCTCCCATTGCAGTAGGACTCTTCCTTCAAAGTTTGCACGTTCTTGATATATCCTTACAGTCATTTTTGGACTGCCTGAGCTTTTATCAGAGGATTGCCCCAGGCTCTCAATATCCAAGACCACATTGTATTTTAAAAGGAAATACATAAGGCCAAAGGCCAAAGAAAAAAGAAAAAGGATTTTATTCTATTTTAAAAACGGAGCAACAAGAAGTAATGAGAGTTGACAGGTAATTTTAAAAAAAGAAATCCATTGTTTTTGTACACGCAGCTTGACTAATTAGTTGACATGCATGATTATTGAGCTTTAGATGAACTACATGGTTTGGTGTACCTCAGCATGTGAACTAGGTTGAACATGAAGTTCACATGCAACTGGTTGTAGGTGATCATTCCTTCATTCCTCACAGAAAAATGGCTTCTCTAGAAAAAATAAAATAAAATCTTTTGATACTTAACATAGATAATTTTAAAGTCATGAAGGATTTGTACAATCTAAAAAAAAAGCTACAGAGCATAATAAAGGAACCTGCAATTTCTGGTTTGTAAATGCTAGTTGATGTTGTAGTTTTCTTATTTCTTCTTTCTGAGAGGAGCATCTATCTTGTAAAAGAATATCAAAATCACATGCCATATTTGTCGGATCTTAAACAAGATAAAAATTTAGGACAAGATAGCAACATACCTCAAAGTAAATTTGTTTTTGCAGTCAAATGTTTCCAACTCTATAGAGGATTTTCCAATATATTCGGTGTATCTATCTATTTCAGCCTTTAAGGTATGCACCTTTAAGGTCTGCACCTGTGCTTGTTGGAGATCGTGATTCTCTCTTACTTGATGCAACTCTCCTCTGAATAAGCATAAATGAAACATTGATGCCTGCAACAGTAAATGGGTATTCCCACATGGGTATTCTCTCTTACTAATAGTTCATGTTGCAGAATTCAAAAAGATGATGATGATGATGATGCATACTCAAAGAACATGAAGTAGAGATGTATGGACATACCTGAGGCTTGACTTCTACAATGAACTGACCACTCTTCACGGCAACTAGTATGAAGCACAATTCAAAGCAGGAGCTTCACATGGTTAGAAGGATTGTGCAACTAAGGAAACAGATCAGGGGTGACAAAATGCTTGTATGTTCATTACTCATAAATAAGACTTACAACTACATCTGGTATCCGATTAATTACCTTTCTATTGAAATAATCAAAATTATTCGCAATATAAGTACTGGAAAGCGCACCTGTCCTCACCCCATTTCCTGAATTGCCTTGTGGAAGATTTGCTCGCTGTTTCCAGTCTTTATCAAGAGATCAATCATCTAAACAAGATGCGACAATCATCAACAAGATGGAAGGAAATCACAACACACTCATTTCAGTACAACTTACAATTTTCAAAATTAACACTTAGCCTACCTTTTCATCTGGTTTGGTCCCCGTAACTGCTCGAACCAAACATTTAAAATCATCAACAGGAAAGGAAAGAATAGAAAAAAATAATAATGAAAAAAAGAACTATCCGTTTTCTGGTAGTTTGCTGAAGTAATAGAACCTGTAAACAGCTGTCTCTCAACGACCTCACGATATTCATCTTGGAAATTTTTCCTAAGTCTAAAGAAAACGGATCCATAGATGAGAAGAGAAAAAAACAATTACTACTAGGAAATACAGCACTGTGATGCATGCCTAATTAGAATTTGTGTCATGCAGGCCCCAGGTTGTAGCTATTCTGGTACAATAAAAGGATGATTTGAGAAGTATGGAAAACTGTCCACATTCAATGGATACGCCTGCTTGATGAGTTAACTGGCCTATTTATTGGCTACATTGTACACGTAATGGGCCAACCAATTAATGGCTTGGATGTTCTATACAATCATTACCTGAAAATCAGTCATTCTATCCTTTAACTTCTTCTTCAAGGAGCAGCAATTCAGGAAAAAGAATCAAAACAACTTGTTTAGCTCTGATTGCTTTTGCAATAAATATCAAAGAGCGGAATTCAAGCAGCAAACTGTCCACATTCAATGGATACGCCTGCATGATGAGTTAACTGGCCTATTTATTGGCTACATTGTACACGTAATGGGCCAACCAATTAATGGCTTGGATGTTCTATACAATCATTACCTGAAAATCAGTCATTCTATCCTTTAACTTCTTCTTCAAGGAGCAGCAATTCAGGAAAAAGAATCAAAACAACTTGTTTAGCTCTGATTGCTTTTGCAATAAATATCAAAGAGCGGAATTCAAGCAGCAAATATATACTTGGTCATAGCAGTTCTCGACCATCCAGGGAAAACAAGGCCAAGTTACCTGCAGACCAGGGCCTGCCTGGTTAACTGACCCACTGAACAGGCCCATGACCTGGCCAGGTTGACTTGGGTGAGTCCCGAGTTGACGCGTTGGGTGAACTATGCTTCAAACTACCCAATAACTTTGAAATGTAAGAAATAGTAATACATCCTTGTCGATTTCTTCTAATTTTGTTTTTATGTTGCGGGTGATTTTCCCCACTTCATCAACATATTTCTCCATCCAACGCTTGATTGCTGAAAGCAAACTAAGGCACCATTTGTTAAATCTGAAGTCTAAAGACCGAATCTGAAATCTGAAGCCTGAATCTGAAATCTTAAGCCTGAATCTGAAATCTGAAGTCAAAAAACTTGTTTGATAATTATGGCTGAAGTCTGAAAATTAAGTACTGAATTTGAAACAACCTGTTTGTTAATAAACATCTTAAATGTCTGAAATTTGTTAATTTGACACATTTATCCCTTTCTCCAGTTTGGAAATGTTTTACGTTATAAAGAAATTATTTTTTATTAAATGAAAATAAATCATTATATTTAATTCAAATAAACTAAAATACTTAATAGAAAACTAAAATATCATTATTCATAACGCCCTCAATTCCTCTTAGCGGGGAGATTGTCACTATGTGTCGTGTAGCGTTGAGCACCGGTAGCAACAAGGAAGCGGATGTATGTGACCCCAAAGGAAGCGGATTGGCTGGTGTACCTCACACCAACTATATAGTTGTTGTATTGACGTTAGCAAGTTCTGTGGACCTGATCATGAGGTATGTGTTATATCCAAACCATCCATCCATTTTACAAGCTCGTCTTAAGGCTTGAGACAAAAAAATAAGACAGATCTAACAATCAAGTGGACCAAACTGCAAAAAGCAGTGGAGGATTGAACGTCTACCATTGAAACCCTTTTTGCGATCACAGAAGTTTTGGATCAATATGAAATTTGTTTTTCCTCTTAATTCAAGTCTTTGTGAACTTATGAACCGATTGGATGGAAAATAAACATTATGGTGGGCCCTACAAATTTTTTAATGGTGAAAATCATTATCTCCGCTGCTATTTGTGGTGTGGTCCAGATGATCTTTGGATATGATTCATTTTTTGGATAATGCTCTAAAATGATCTCTAAAAATAGATGAACGGTGTAGATATAATAAATACATCACTATGGGGCCCATGTAACTTTGATCTCCTTTGAACCGTTCGTACAACTCGGAGCTCGAGGAGCGTCAGTGCTCATCTTCGCACGACACGTACCTACAGCAGCTATATAGCTGGTGTGAGGTACACTAGCCAATCCGCTTCCGACCCCAAAAAGGGTTTCAATGGTAGATGTTCAATTCCCCGCTGCTTTTTGCAGTGTGGTCCACTTGATAGTTCGATGTCTTATTTTTCGTCTCAAGCCTTAATATGAGCTCGCCAAATGGATGGACAGTTTGGATATAAAACATACCTCATGATGGGACCCACGGAACTTGCTGACGTCAATGCAGCAGCTATATAGCTGGTGTGAGGTACACCAGCCAATCCGCATTCATCTGCACCGGCTGTATAGCTGGACGCAGATTGCATCCTACCCTGTTCGAGTGGCAGGGCTCTGTGGGGCCCACCGTGATGTAAGTGTGTTATTCACGCCGTTCATTACTTTTCTTAGATCATTTTAATTTTTTATCTTAAAAATTAGGCAGGTCCACAGCTCTAGTGGACTACACCAAAGGAAACTGCAGTGATAATGACACCCACTGTTGAAACCAGTGATAATTTTCGATGGTGTGGTCCACTTGAGTTTTACATGTACTTCATTTTTTGGGCTCATGCTCTAGAATGATCTGAAAAAGTTGATGGACTGTGTGGATCGAACACATAAATCATGGTGGGGCATAAAGAAGTTTCACATGTTAAAAGTTGATTTTGTATTGCGCAAACAATTATAAAGAAAAAATTGCCGTAGTAACTTGAAAAGGGGTAATTTTGGAAGCAAAAATTTGTGTTTAATGAAAATTTCACAAAGCGCATTCCGCATTCAACATTAAGCCAGACTCCTATCACGGAAAGAATTCAGTGAAAAAACACTTAGCGCTTTCCTTCTTCCGCGTTAACAACGCATTAACAAACACCACTAAACACAGAACATTTTCCCAATTCCGCATTAAGTGCAAACATTCAGCGTTAACAAACAGGCCCTAACAATACTTTCAACAACAATAGTTCTGAATGGGCTATTGCAGGAAGCATGAAACATGCAAAGAACAAAGACAGTTACACCTTTCATTGCAGAAGCTTTTGTAACAGACTTAGATTCCTTATTGGCATCCTGCAAAAAAAAAAAAAAAAAAAAAAGAAAGAAAGAAAGAAAGAAAAACTGAGTTGTGGCTTTTGGGTTTTCTCAATTACATCAGATCTTTTATTCAAGTCACAATACAAAATAAAATTCAAATCTTTTAAGGCCTGATTGAGTTTCATCAACTTAATGCAAAGATAATCTACAAGCTCAAAACAGAGCTAATCACAGGTTCACCAGGCTAGAAATAATCCATTGATCTAAATGCATCTTTTACGCTGCATTTTGAAACACACCTGAGTTGGATTGCAATTGTTCAGTTCAATTAGGTGGCAATGATCAAATTGTATTGACGGTTAGTGTTATTCATAATGGAGTACAAATTGCAATTAAATTCCTTTCTAGTTGAACTTGGAGTACTGATCACA
Source organism: Magnolia officinalis (assembly GCA_021015155.1). Classification (NCBI taxonomy): domain Eukaryota; kingdom Viridiplantae; phylum Streptophyta; class Magnoliopsida; order Magnoliales; family Magnoliaceae; genus Magnolia; species Magnolia officinalis. The sequence goes on from JAJHSJ010000005.1 coordinate 12,635,465, forward strand.
CAATACAAATACTATGATAGTTTCAAATTGGTCATTTCAGCTTCACTGAAATGATTATTGTATTTCTAGATGATAGCATGTCCAAACACAACCATAGCCTTGCATATCATCGCACCTTGAGCTGTCCTCAAAAACTGTCCATACATATTAACTTTGGAATTATCTATAAGTCGGAGAAATTGAATGTTAATCTATACGCAAATAGAGATCATCATAGTTCCAACTCCACTTATGTTCCTTAAATGAAAAAGAAAAACCATTGAATATCATTCAAAATATAGAACATGAAAGCAGTGAAACACAAATTCTTCGACATGTGACAATATCTGCTAATATGAAGAAAAAGAGAATTGAGTGACAAAAAATGGAGAAAGCTAATGATGAATTGGAAGTATGAAACAATGTCCATGCTACATAGATGGCTGTGAGCAAGCTGCATTTATATGAATTGAATTTTCTTTCTTTTTCTTTCTTTTGTACACAGGTATTGGTATTGGATTATCTAAACAACTACCTGAACTCCACCTACTCCTTTTCAATCTATTTTCCTATAAGCCTCACCACATGATTGTCCCTACAATTAAAAGCCACCACCAATAAACTTTTCAGAAAGAAGAACAGAGACAGAACATCACAGCTTCAGCAAATCCTATACTGAAGTTAGTTAATGTGGTCATTGTACTACATAGAAGCTAAACATACAAAAAAAATCATTCAGTAAAAGGTGACGAAACATTTAGAAAACAAATCACCAACCGCCCAGAAAGCACTAAAGCATGATATAAACAAATGGCATGGATTCACCAACTGGAATTTGACAATTTCCACATCGAACTTCTTTAGTACATGGAGAAAAAGGGAGTTGGAGCATCGCTAAACATGCAACTAATGGGAATATCCACTTTTGAGTATGGCTAGGCCTCTTACCAGTTCTAACTGGCATTGTGTTTATAACTAAACCTGGTTTCTTCTCCTCTTCTGTGATTATTCATGAGAAATGATCACTTGTGTCCATCACTTGTCACTCTAAAACGATTCGATTGTCATTTCACTGAAGATGTCGACGAGCAAAAATACAAAGTTGTGGGAACCTTGGCATACCAGTCTGTTCATTCATCCCTTTTGAACCATTCTTCCTAGTTGTCACTGTTTATCTAATCTCCACTGTGTACATATTTATATAGAATCTACATTATATTTCATACATACATTCAGCCGACAGACATGATCATATCTTCTAACATTATCAACAGGCACAGATATATGGACAACATACTCCATCTCATCGTAACATAGGTCAGGGTTCAACTAGATATCACATTAACAAAAACTTAAATAGAATTGTAAAAGGTGGTAAGAGATTGTTTAGGTTTCTAGTCGTTGCAAGCAATAGCTCATTTCATCATCTTTTATGAAAATTCCATTTCAATCTTGACTTTCAAACAAAAATGCCCGTGATATCGCTTTATTTTCCTTCTCATTAGTTACCAAGGGAGCATTGTATTTCAAAGCATCAAATTTCAATCCCTAGAAGAAACTATGAAGATTCTGAGTGTGAAATGGTACAAAATAAACCATAAACTGATGCCATACCTGAAGACGAAATCCTCGTTCCAGCCCATCCTTTGGTGTTTCTCTCAGATATTTCTGCCCTCTCTCAGATCTCCAGACATCGAACTACACAAATTTAGACAAACCCTGAACAGAAAAAAAGAAGTGTGGTTCGAGTAGACATGTGTACTAATTTGGGTACTTCCTGACAAAGGAAGATATCCCCATCCATTATCTAAAACCAGCATGTCCTTCAAAAGAATGCGGTAGCTCCATTTAGTTCCCTTCTTAGTTTGAGTTTACTGCTATTGAATTTGGATCTGGTTCAGCCTATTGAACCAAATAGAATGCAGAATCATGTGAAACATATCATACTTGATTGGTTTGCTATGCCATAGAAAGTGCTTCTGTAACCTCTTCACATTTGTTTGCATTGAAATATTTCCTTAGCGGGATTTTCAAAAGAATCTCTTTCAAGTTCGGTATATCCTTCTCTGCAACAATCACTGAAAATGCACTCCAATCCAACACCTCATAGAGAGGCGGCACAAAATTATCCGTGATTATTTGGTTAGGAAGTAGCTGTAACCACGAACAGTATCACATTAGCTTTGTATTATGAAGTGTGCTCCAGCTTATGGTGGTACCAGGCAAATGTGGGGCCTGTGTGATGTGACATCCTAATCCATAAATCAGATGTGTGAGCTGAACACTATGGTGGGACAACAGCATAAGGAATGAAATTGGGTAGGAACACACTCCCTTGATTTGCACCACGGCCCACATGAGTTTCAAAACAACCTGATTTTTAGCCTGACCCTTCATCCAGGCTAGGCGAACTGTCTGGATGGCCTGGATTGCATATACACTCAGGTGGGCCCCATAGTCAAATCTGCAGTAGTTATCCACTCTCAAATAAATATTTACAATAAGGTAAAATGTATAAATTTACAATAAATATCCACTCATGACTTTCATCAAACACCCCACGTGCACATGCAATCTCTTTGTATTTCACATAGAAATTCAACAGCCCGGTCTGCACAAACGGGCTTAAGTCAAGCCCATGGAGATTTGAAAAGAACCTAAGCAAAAAATATAGACAGTAGTACATCCAAATCTACTGATTTGAAAAGAACCTCCAATAAAAACACTCAGAAATCCCAAGCAAGAAACAAAGTCATCAGAAAATAAACAAAATCCATGTTAGAGTTCCCAAATTAGAACGAAATCCTCTCATCAAATCATTGCAAACAGAGATCAAAGAAATTAGGGCCGGAAAAGATAGAATAATGAAAGAGAAAACAAAAATTACCTTTCTAGATCTGCTACAGAGATAGAGATAGAGATAGAGAGATGCTTCACTTCTCATTGTTGATGCCACGCCATATCCAACATCCAATGCCGCGCGTGCAGGGTTTTTTGTTTTGAATTTATATGGATCTTTGTGTCGGCTATGTTGTGTTGTCTTGTAGTGAGGGAGAGAGATCGAGAGGGAGGAAGATTTGGAGTGAGGAAGCGGGAGAGAGAGAGGGGGAGAGATGGAAAGGGAGGGAAATCAGGCGTAAGGGAGCGGGAGAGAGAGGGAGAGAGATCGGCAGTGATGGAGCGGGAGAGAGAGAGAGAGAAGGAGAGAAAGATCTAGAGGGAGGGAGCGGGAGAGAGAGAGAGAGAGAGAGGGAGCGGGAGAGAGTTTGGTTCTGTACGGTTTGGAATTGGGTAGAGAGAGAGAGAGGGACCGAGGGGTGAGGGAGTGGGAGAGAGAGTTTGGTTCTATACGGTTTGGAATTGGGTTTTATTCTATTTTTTTGGTTCTAGTATGGTTCCAAATCTGGAACGGCTTAAGCCGTTTCATAACTAAAACCATGGTCGTTCCAAAATTGTTATATTGGTGTAGTGTAGGTGCGGTGGTTAACATGTCCTTGAGCTTAGAAAAAGCTTCCTATCATTGCTCAGTCCACTCGTATGGTACATCCTTTTGAAGTAGATTGCATAAAGGACGAGAGAGGACTAAATCCGGCAAGTCCTAAGAAGGATCACACGTCACGTATGTTCTTGGGTGGAGGTAAGTTAGAGATAAGATCAATCTTAGCCTTATCTACCTCAATTCCTTTGGAAGAGATGATATATCCCAGGACAATTCTCTTACGAACCATGAAGTGACACTTCTCCCAATTAAGTACCAAATTCTTTTCATCACATTGCCTCAGCATGTTTTTCAAATTTTCCAAACATTCGCTGAAGGATGGTGTAACACCCTGAAAATCGGGGGTCGAGTATAACTCAACTCCCGAGTTCCATCGCGTCACTTATGCAACATAAATAATGCTGATTAAATGTTGTCTGTGTTAGAACAATAAACATGAGTGAGATTATACCAAAAATAGTAATTCATACTCCAGATCATTTGTATAAAGGCAAGCGGAAGACTGAACTACATTTACATGTATGTAATGAAACAAAAATCATTTCTGTTCTCCAGAGTATGAATCTATCTGAGTTACCATATACATATATTTGGTTTGTGAACAAAATGTCAAAAATAATCTAAGAAGTGATCCCTGCAAATCCCGTCAGTGCGGCAGCCTAGTCGAAGCCGCCATAGTACTGCATATACGAGAACTCCTCCTGGTCCTCGTCATAATCAGGCTCCGCCTCCTGAGTCGTCGGTTTGTCCAAACCTGAGACAGAGTCTGGTTGGTGTGCGCAACACCGTCCCGTAACGTGGGTGTGAGTAGCTAACTCAGTGGAACAATAAAGCATAGGTTAACATGTTATCAATGCAGTCACGCAGTAATGATAAAGCAGTAAAATCAAACACTCATAACTACTCTTATTAATGCAAGTATGGATGCAGGTATGATGGATGCCCTCACTGACATACTCTCTCATGCGACACCATCTCACGCTCGCGGCATGTTTTCATCCCTCAGTGCTCCATATCTTCCAGGCACATGCAATGCATGATGAGCATGATTACCGAGTTTTTAATTAGTCCATTTCAAACAGCAGGATTGGGAAACTAAGGTACCACCCTTGTATCATTCCCAAACATGATCCATTCTAGGGTCGTCAGTCCTAGTTAATATCAGACAATGGTAAATTTGGTACCCTAGGTTCAGGCATTAGCGACCAAACATGGTGAACATACATAAGACACACGGGTTACTTGACGTGCTCGGCTAGCTCGAGCACACAACAAGTTGAGCGATATGAAGCGCAGAAGCACTTTGTGTGGCCAACCACTATCGTCAACCGAAGTACGACACGGATTCGCCAAACACATCATATGTGGCGAGATGAATCTCAACCACGATCTCAAGTCTGGTATCGAATGTCTAGACTATGGACATAGTCCCAAACTCAATCAATTCTCAACCATAGCATGTGGAGTAAAGCATGATAAACAAAGTAAATCAAGCACGCTAGCAAGCATGTCATAAAGCATATTATAAAGCATGTTATGAAACAAGTTACAAAGCATGTTAAAAAGCATGTTATAGAGCACTATACAAATAGGGATACAAACACATATATTTCATAAGTGAGTGGTTAGAGTAAACAACCACATGGAGGGAATCATACGTGTCTCTAAGGTAGTTGAGAACCCCATCTCAGCACCTACCTAAGGCACTAACCTCTAAGCACTTACTCCCACAAGCAATTTTACAAACACTTAAGAGTACACTATTCCAACATACATGACGTATATTAGTAAAATATGTATTAGGGTTGTCCTTTCCCCAAACTAATATTTTATACGTGTATATCATATTCACATAGCAAATAATCATGACAATTACATCTCCAAAATTTATACGTATGCGGTATTTTCTAGAATACACAATTTCAACATACATAGTGTATATGAGCAAACATGTATTACGGTGATTCCTTTCGCCAAATAAGTATTTTATACTTATACTATATAATCATACAATAAATAATCATGGCAAACGCATTTCCAAAATTTGTACGTATACGGTATTTCTACGTATACCTAGAGTATGTAATATTCCATATTCTGCATCTTTAATCGAAACAGGAAACGGAAAGCACTTTGTACATATGCAAATACATGCAGATCATGAACCTATCATTATCTGACATTGAAAGCGTTGAAAACCATAACCTATACACCTAAATTCCTCACCTTGCTCCTTGGAATTACAACGAAACAGCTAGGTTCGTTACGCCTCCGTATTCGGCGGTATTGTGGCCTAAAGAGTGAAACCGGTTAGCTATTTCATAACCTATAACCTTCACTCACCCAAACAGATCTAGGGTTAGGGTTTCTCACCTTAAAACGGAGTCGGTATCGCCGGGAAAGTGTCAAGGAAGAGGTGGTGCAGCCCGTGTAGTGGTCGAAAGCAGTAGGAGGAAGATTCTCCCACAACTCTTAAGCTTTCTCTCTATTTTTCCTCTCTCCTTAGGGTTTTATCCCAAATTCGTATGGCTGTGAGAGGGGCTGTTCTAAGGTCCTTATATAGCCCAAAAACTCACCGGAATAGACTTAAGTTCAAGGTAGGCTTATATTATAAGCAAATCGGCGTTGTTCCAGCTCAAAAGAGGGTTTCTGGCGGCCCTCCTTGAGCCAAACGTCGGACTTAAGCTCACTAACCTTGGATCTACGTAGGGTTATGTTTTCGTCTCGGTCGGAATCCCAGATCACGCGTGGCAGACCATTTTCAGTTCAACGGTCAGTGGGCCCCGATCCGAAATTCCAAGTACATGTAAATGTTCCTGAAATTTTTCCTGATCCGAGGGTGTATTTGGGTCAGATTCTGACGGTCTGGTTGTTTATAAAATGTACGCAAGCGATACGTGCCAGATCATTATTCAAGATATTTATTTTGTAAAGAAAACAATGGTTTTCACACTCCCTCGCTCCGGACTCAAGCGAACGGCCGTGGGACATCGTCTGAACTTGATTTCCGAGATGGTTGTCAAGCCCAGCGAGGTGGTCCTGATTCCTTAACTTCGTATTATTCGGACTCCCGATGTGCGGTCTAGACCTGATACGGAGTTTCAATTCGTTCCCGAGAGCAGTCGGGTAATGAGTTTGATCCTAGACTTTAGGGTAACCTAGAGTCAATGATTTTGCAAGTTTTGGATCTTGCAGATTGTATTTAAAGCGATTCCATCGGATTTCATGGCTAATCTAGTTTAGCGCTTAGTTAACTTTGTTAAATTTCTAAAGGATTTAATCCTAAGTGATTTCTGGTCGAGGTGATACTCGAGCCCTTGTACGGAAATTTACGGGTCGTTACAGATGGACCAAAGACCGAGAAGTCATCCATGAAGACCTTTAAATATTGCCTCACCATATCAGAAAAAATACTCAACATACATAGCTGAAAAGTGGCAGGAGCATTACATTGTCCGAACAGCATCCTTCGGTAAGCAAAGGTGCCGTAAGGACATGTAAATATCGTATTTTCCTGATCTTTAAGGGTTATCTCGATCTGATTGTAGCCCGAATATCCGTCAAAGAAACAGTAATAGGAATGACTAGCTAGCTTTTCAAAATTTGATCGATGAAGGACAAAGGAAAGTGGTCTTTACTCGTGACGGTATTCAACTTCCTGTAGTTAATGCATATTCTCCAACTGGTAGTGATCCTAGTTGGCACGAGTTCATTGTCGGCATTGGCTACGATGGTGATTCCTGACTTTTTAGGAACCACCTCAGTTGGACTCACCCATTGACTATTGGATATTGGGTATATGATACCCACATCTAATAGCTTAAGAACCTCGGCCTTAACTATTTCCTTCATGTTTGGATTTAGTTTACATTGTGGTTGCCCTAGAGGTCTTCGCATTATCCTCGAGATGAATGCGGTGAGTACAAATCAAAGGGTCAATTCCCTTGAGGTCCGTAATCGACCATCCAAGGGATCCTTTGTGCTCAATGAGAGGAGAGATAAGCATACTCTCCTGTTCTTGCTCCAGGTGGGAGGAAATCACCACCGGGTATGTCTCATCTTGACCTAAATAGACATATTTCAAATTAGAGGGCAAAGGTTTTAGGTCAAGCTTCGATGCCTTAAGGTTAGACGGTAGAGGCACTACATCAGTTTAGGGCAATTCTTCAAATTATGGCCTCCACCGATTAACTTCAAGTATCAGTACAGTATCAAGCATGGCACCTGTCTCCCTAATTGTATCATCATCCAAATCATGGGAGTGTGCCAAGCACGTCTCTAGAGGGTGAGAGGATAAGGTCATCAAGATTCTATCTTCCACGAACGAATCGATCATGTTAATGTCGTGGGTATCGTCATCATCCTCCTTCAACAAGTATATTCCACCCCTTTTTTAATTGATTAGGCTTAGATGTGGTGCTAGGTCTTGGGGAGATGTCCCATGATTGTGCAGTTTCAGCGAGTTTGTCAAAGTAATCCCACACTTCATCGACATTTTTGTTCATGAATTCCCCATTGCACATCGTCTCGACGAATTAGCGCATGGAAGATGTCAGTCTGTCATGAAAGAAACTTGTTATGCGCCATGTTTCAAAACCGTGTTGTGGGCATGAACTGACAAGATCCCTGAACCGCTCCCAACATTGGAAGAATGTTTTCTCTTCCTCTTGGGCGAAGTTCATGATCGACTTCCTGATGGTGTTCGTCTTATGGTATGGAAAAAAAAAATTATGAACTCCATCATGTCATTTCATGTGCCAATAGATCGTGAACGTAGTGAGTGCAACCACATCTTAGCTTTTTCTTTCAAGGAGAAAGGAAAGAGTTTTAGCCTAACCGTGTCTTCAGACACTTTAAAAAAATATAAAGTGGTTATAATCTCGTCAAACTCTTTCAAGTGTAGGTATGGACTTTCATATTCAAGTCCAAGGAACTTTAGAAGGAGTTAATCACTCCTGGCTTGATATCCATGTTTCCTGTATTTTCTGGAAAGATCATACAGGAAGGTGTGCTCACCCCCGCCGGTTGTAAATAGTCTTGTAAAGTACGAGGCGGGGGTGCATGATGCACCTCGTTCTCATCCTGGGCTTCCGCAACCGGAGGTTGTAATTGCCTTGCTAGTTGATTTTCAGGTTGATTGGCAGGCATCACTTCAATTGACTCTAAGGATCCCAAGAGGTGTTTAACCTTGCGATGGATAGATAACCCCTCGACTAATCCTCCTTCACTTAAAAAACGTAAAGTGTCGTCACGGACCCACTTGGGCATGAAACACACTCAATCCTCAAGTTCAAATTCTAACCTAACCCTGAAAGGGAAGGAACCTGAAGTAGTAAGGAATCTAAAAATAGAAAGTGAGTGAGAATTAGAAAGAGGTTACCAAATTAGAAGTTTTTATATTGAGATCCTGCAAAAAAAAAAAAAAAAAAAAAAATTAGTTTCTAAAAAAAAACATTAAGAAAGTTTCTAAATCTGGAAATAAAAGAAAAGTTAGTTTATAAAAAAATTTAGGAAAGTTTCTAAATTTGGAAATAGAAAGAAAAGTTAGTTTCTAAAAAAATTAGAAAAGTTTCTAAATCTAGAAATAGAAAGAAAAGTTAGTTTCTAAAAACAAATTAGAAAGAACCCTAACCTAAAAATAGAAAGTAAATAAATCTTAATCTTAACCTAATTCCAAAACTAATCAAATCCAGAAAACGCAACCTTTAATCCCCGGCAACGGCGCCAAAAACTTGTTCACAACCCCAAGTGTAGGGTCGCGATGTAGTAATAATCTTGATAAAACCGAGGTTGAATCCATAAGGACTGAAACTTGTACATTTTTTAAATTAACTAAAAGTAGAACTAGAAGAATATGTGAAACTAATTTTAAAGTATTTGAGAGAGTAATTGTGAATAGAGTAATTAAAACTAAGAATTTAAATGTGGGAACTAGGGTGCCAAGGATCCACTTGTAGTGATCTAGGAGCCCTCTTACTTGATTCAAGTAATACAATTGGAATGGGAGTCCTATCCTATCCAATTAGAAGATATATTAATAAAACCAAATCTGAACTTTCATTGATCTAATTCTCAAAAGAGGAGAATTGTGATACTTGGAAGGGATTCCATCACCAAACCATGCCCATAGGACGATGGCCGACAACAAGATTTATCAATCCAACAATCTTAAAGTAAGGAAAAGAAGATACTCAAAGCTATTGCAGATCTGCTGTAATTTAAGTCACAATAAATCATTAAAAACTGAAAGTAATCCTTTAAAATCAAATTAGAATCAAAGAAGGCTTAACATAAACATGAATTAAAGTAAGAAAAACATCCCATCACGCTACAAGCTTCACCTCTTAGCCCTATCTAAGAGTTTTAGCCAACCATAGACATGATTGGACCAAAGTCCCTTAAGAAAAACATGAAAACAACTAAGGAAGAAGAAAAAAAACTTTTGGCAACGACTTCTCCACTCCCTAAATCCTAGAAGATGCCTAGGAACATCCTAGGGAATCCTATTTATAGTTATGGAACTCCAACTTTCGCACCTAGTTGGAAAGCTCTAGAAACTGCCTCAAATTTACGCAGTTTGATAAAATAGTTCTCACTCTGCACAGTTTCCCAAAATAGACTTCACTTTGCATAATTTCACAGAATCACCCAGAGTTTTAGAATATGATTTTTCAGGACGATTTTAGAATTCCTTTTCTTCACTTCAAATCTTTGATTCTCTTCATTCCTCACTTGATTTTCTTGGATCTTTGGCATGTGAATTCTTCAATCTTGGTCTCCTAAGATCCATCCCTTGCCTCGGTGATTCTTGAGCATCAAATCCATGCTTTTAGCACCCTTTTCAATCCAAGCTCTTAAATTCACCTTGCAACACAAACATGAGGAAAATAGAACATTAAGCATTATCATGTTCACAAAACCAAGATATAAATGGGGGATAATATGCAATATTTAACCCTCAACACCGACCAATTGACCCAACCCCCAAATCAAATATTCAATTAGTAATATATATATATTATATCTTAGATAAAGCCATAGAGGGTATATTGTTGTTGGTGCTGAGAAAGAGAGAGAGAGAGAGAGAGAGAGAGAGAGAGAGAGAAGAGCTCGGGCAAGTGCAGGCCGTATGGCTAAGACAAGTTGGGCAGACGCTGAGTCAAGCTTGAGCAAGTGGTAGAGAGAGAGAGAGGAGCTCGAGGGCGGCGAGTTAGTAAGGAAGGGAAAGAGTAAAAAAGGGACAGATGGGTAAGGTATGATTTAAGTTTTAATTTTTAAAATTTTTAAATATAATAATATATAATATAATATATATTCGAGTCAAGTCGAGCCAAGTTCAAGTCGAGTCGAGTCAAGCTCTACTATGTTCAAACTTGGCTTGTTTTCAAAACGAGTTGGGTCATATAAAGCTTGGCTCGCCTTGAATCATCGTTCGAGTCGAGTCAAGTCGAGCTAGATTGAGCTAAGCCAAGCAAGCTTTTCAAGCTAGCTTGGCTCGTGTACAGCCCTAGATTTTGGGTCGAGTCGACTAGAGTTACTGGGTGACCCGAACTCGACTCGGTTTGAGTTCGAATTGACTCAACCACTCGGTTTGGATTGAGTCGGGTCTGAACAAGTCAGACGAGTCAAGTTTGCCAAGTCAAGTGGTCCGATGCCCAACTCTCATGACCATCGTCCACTTGTTTTAATGATCCTGCTGATCTGGACTGCCAATCTGGTGGGCCGTCATGGAGATGTGACCAAAAATTATTGTTGGGAGAACCTTGTATAAGCTTATGCTATGGAAAAGGTTCTTGGGGAAAAAAAAATGCTAAACATGATCATGGACCAAAAGATCTGAGGTGTCCTTCAGTCCTACAAGTGGGGCATATGGTTTCATCTAGACCATTGATTTGATGTCCAAACTGAGGTACCTTGCCCGAAATTTTCTCTAATGGAAGATCTTAACCTTCTATTTGGCCTACTTGAGAAAAATATGCAGTATGACACGTCTGATGGGAGAAAACCCAGAGATGACTAGTATCTCCAATCTATAGATTAGGGAATGGGTACTTACTTTGGGGCCCATCAGATCAATGGTCTAGATAAGTGAAACATGCGCCCCACTTGAGAAAAAAGGGCATAAACTTTCAAACCCTTAGTTGTGAGGGAGTAATGGACACTTTCCTATGACCAAACATACCGTTATAGAACACTGTTGAGAAATCCACGCCATTCACCAGTTAGGGTTGTGTTTTTTTAAGAGCACTGGCTGCGACCCGGAACCAGCAAGGTGGATGGGATCTGACCATAGGGCCCACCTCAATGTTTGCATTGTATATTCACGCCGTCCATCTGTTTTGCCAGTTTATTTTATGACATGGTCCAAAAAATAAGTAGATACAAATTTCAGGTGTACAACACCACAGGAAGCAGTGGTTATTGACCGTTAAAATCCTTTTACGGGCCACAAAAGTTTTGGATCAAGCTGATATTTGGCATTTCCTTTCTGCCAGGTCTATGTGACCTTATCGACAAGTTGGATGGTCAAGAAACATTACGGTGGACCCTAAGAAGTTTTTAATGGTGGGCATTCAACGACCACTGTTTCATGTGTGGTGCTCCACCTAAAATCTATATTTGCTTCATATTTGGCACCATACCCTAAAATAAGCTGCAAAAACGGATGGACGGTGTGGATATATAATGCATACATCGAGGTGGGCCTTATGGTCGGGGTTCCACTCACATAGTGAGTCACATGGCTAGTTCAGGGGTCGTAGCCAAGTCGCACTCGTTTTTGAACCCCGAACACGCCAATGAGATTTCCACTCTCCTTCTAGACTATGCTTTCCTCCGTATGGCAAAGATGCTTCATTCTCCATATCTCCCCGTCATTTTCTTTCCTTGTACAGCAAACCCAAATTCCAAATTCCACTCCTTTGCATGGAAACCCATTTCTTCTGACAATCCCAACGACACTTCCTACTACTCCTCTCTCCTCCAGTCCTGCATCAATCGAAAATCGATCGAGCCCGGAAAACGGCTCCACGCCCATCTCCTCCTCTTAGGTCTTGGCTCCGATCCCATCTTGGGCACAAAGCTTGTCAATCTGTACTCTGTTTGCAACTCACTGCCCTACGCCCACCTATTATTTGATAAAATTCTCAAAGGAAATATCTTCCTATGAAACGTTCTCATTCGTGGGTACGCCTGGAATGGGCCCCACGAAGCTGCCCTCTCCCTTTACTACCAGATGCTGGATTATGGTCTCAAGCCAGACAACTTCACTTTCCCATTCGTCCTCAAGGCCCTCTCTGCAATTCAAGAAGGAAGAGACATTCACGAACATGTGGTACAGACGGGGTGGGAGTCTGACGTCTTTATAGGTGCTGCTCTAGTCGACATGTATGCCAAGTGCGGGTGTGTCAATAATGCATGGGAGATCTTTGATAGAATTTTCAGCAGAGATGTGGTACTTTGGAATTCCATGATTACAGCTTACTCTCAAAATAGTCATCCTGCTGAAGTACTCTCTGTGTGCTGTGAAATGGCTTGGATAGGTTTCAGGCCAACTACTGCGACACTTGTGACGGTGATCTCAGCTTCATCGGATGTTGTTGCTCTCCCTCAGGGGCGAGAAATCCATGGGTTCAGCTGGAGACATGGATTCAAGTCTCAAGACAAGGTGAAAACCACTTTGATCGATATGTATGCTAAGAGCGGGTGGGTCAGGGTTGCTCGGGTTTTGTTTGAACACCTTGCTAAGAAAAGGGTCATCTCTTAGAATGCCATGATATCGGGCTACAGAATGCATGGCCACGCTAGCGAAGCTCTCTCATTGTTTGAGGAAATTAAGGCAGCAGCTCAGCCAGACCATATCACGTTTGTTGGAGTTCTTTCTGCGTGCAGCCATGGAGGTTTGATGGACGAACGATGGTGTTACTTCAATTCAATGGTGACGCATTACTCGATAAAATCAACAGTTCAGCATTATACTTGCACGGTTGACCTCCTCGGCCACTTTGGTCAACTAGATGAAACATACGATCTCATCATGGGTACTCGAACCCTTGACTCCTCAAAGTCTACCACCGGAGCATTAAACAATCTCTCTCTCTCTCTCTCTCTCTCTCTCTCTCTCTCTCTCTCTCTCTCTCTTGACATAGGCCTTTCCAACCAACGAAGGCAAACTTGCATATAAATTATCATCTTTATTGCTTTCTCCAAAATAGAAGAATCACAATAGTGGAGATGTAGCACTTGTATCTCTTTCCAAAGAGAATTATAGGAATGTTTGTTGATGCAAGATTCCCTACATGTTCCCATTATCCAAACCGTTTACATGATGGCCCCCCCATGGATGGTTCTAGGCTACATCCCCAAAAATAAAAATAAAAATCCGTGCATTGAATATTTCAAAGCTTTGATTGTTGTACTATTTTCCTCAGAACATGGACAATCTTATTAACCGTCTTTTTGTGGGTCATTTGATCAAAAGGTTAGGATCTCCCAATCTTGATGAGTTTCAAGGCGGCTCCCATCAGATGTGCTTGTCATCGGATCAACAGTAGGATCGCCAAACCATTGCCCCGCATGCACAAAATCGCTCCCTCCATTTCAAGTCGTTTCGTGATGAGCAGGACCCTATGGCTCCTCCAATTGCAATCGCACTTGCGGCTCACATGTGCCAATGTGGAACACAAGCAATATCCAAGCCAACCATCAGGCCTATGCCATGGCCTAAAAATTAGGACAATCAGCTCATTGAAGACGTTAACCAATAATCCACATTTAAGATACGAGGACACACCAGCTGGCAGACAAGCCAGATATCCTGAACAGACAATCTCAGTGAGGCCCACTTCATGAGCAGCTCAGATCTTGCATCACATGCTACACTAGTGCTTGTGGCAGCTGATTGCACCTCTTCACATTTCCCTTCAATTTGTTTACCAATAATCTCCACAGGAACAAGCACCATGTCTAAAATGATGATACCGATTCACATCCCTGACTATGATTTCCCTCTCAACTATCTTGGAGATGAACTTGATGGCAGTGTGGCAATCGTCGCAGACTCGAAGGTTTTTGGTCACCAGAAGCCTTGTCCCCGGCGCCGTATTGATGAGCCCAAACACAATGGCCAGCCTCTCACTGTGACTCCACACCATATTCATCTTCTCATCATTGTCCACATCATGAAAAACAGGTCCGGTATCTGGCACATAGCCAGCTTCCTTCATGAGCCCTCCCAACCTCACTAGCTCTGCGTAAATGCCATCCGATTGAGGATGGGATACATCTCCGGCTAGAAACGCATGCACCTTGTTCTTCACTTCAATCCAGCTACAAGCAATGCTCTTCTTCAATCCTCTCTCCTTCATCAGCTTCCTTACTTCAGCAACACCTTCCCATTTCCCGGCTTGCGCATATATGTTCGACAGAATCACGTAATTGCCTGCATCTTCAGGTTCCAGATCAATCAGCCTCTGCAATGCCTTCTCACCCAATTCCACATTTCCATGAATCTTGCATGAATTCAGCAATGAACCCCATATGCCAGAATCAGGATTCACTGCCATTCCCATGATGAGATCGTATGCTTCATCTAGTCGACTAGAGTGGCCGAGGAGGTCTACCATGCAAGTATAATGCTGAACTGTTGGTTTTATCGAGTAATGCGTCACCATTGAATTGAAGTAACACCATCCTTCGTCCATCAAACCTCCATGGCTGCACGCAGAAAGAACTCCAACAAACGTGATATGGTCTGGCTGAGCTACTGCCTTCATTTCCTCAAACAATGAGAGAGCTTCACTGGCGTGGCCATGCATTCCGTAGCCCGATATCATGGCATTCCAAGAGATGACCCTTTTCTCAGCAATGCGTTCAAACAAAACCCGAGCAACCCTGACCCACCCACTCTTAGCATACATATCGATCAGAGCGGTTTTCACCTTGTCTTGAGACTCGAATCCATGTCTCCAGCTGAACCCGTGGATTTCCCGCCCCTGAGGGAGAGCAGCAACATCCGATGAAGCTGAGATCACCGTCACAAGTGTCGCAGTAGTTGGCCTGAAACCCATCCTAGCCATTTCACGGCACAGAGAGAGCGCTTCAGCAGGATGGCTATTTTGAGAGTAAGCGGCAATCATGGAGTTCCAAAGTACCACATCTCTGCTGGAAATTCTATCAAAGACCTCCCGTGCGTTATTGACACACCCGCACTTGGCATACATGTCGACTAGAGCAGCACCTACAAAGACGTCAGACTCCCATCCTGTCTGTACCACATGTTCGTGAATGTCTCTTCCTTCTCGAATTGCAGAGAGGGCCGAGCAGGCCTTGAGGACGAATGGGAAAGTGAAGTTGTCTGGCTTGAGACCATAATCCAGCATCTGGTAGTAAAGGGAGAGGGCAGCTTCGTGGGGCCCATTCCAGGCGTACCCACGAATGAGAACGTTCCATAGGAAGATATTTCCTTTGGGAATTTTATCAAACAATAGGTGAGCGTAGGGCAGTGAGTTGCAAACAGAGTACAGATTGACAAGCTTTGTGCCCAAGATGGGATCGGATCCAAGACCTAAGAGGAGGAGCTGGGCGTGGAGCTGTTTTCCGGGCTTGATCGATTTCCGATTGATGCAGGACTGGAGGAGAGAGGAGTAGTAGGAAGTGTCGTTCGGATTGTCAGAAGAAATGGGTTTCCGTGCAAAGGAGTGGATTTTGGAATTTGGGTTTGCTGTACAAGGAAAGAAAATGACGGGGAGATTTGGAGAATGAAGCAATCTTCGCCACACGGAGCAAAGCATAGTCCGGAAGGAGAGTGGAAATCTCATTGGCGTGTTCGGGATTCAAAAACGAGCGCGACTTGGCTGCGACCCCCGAGCTAGCCATGTGACTCACTATGTGAGTGGAACCCTGACGGAAACGGATTGGCTACTCTCCCTGCCACCTGCTCCGTGGCTGGTGGTCGGTGCTCTGTGGGACCCACCATGATGTATGTGTTTCATCCATTTTTAAATATCATTTTATGTCTTGATACCAAAAATTAGAGAAAAATAAATCTCAGGTGGACCACACACATGAAAACAATAGAGATTGGATGTCCACCATTAAAATCCTCCTAAGGCCCACTATACTGTTTATTTGACATCCAATCTGTTGATTAGGTCATACACTCCCAGATGAAGAGAAAAAAACAAATATCAGCTTGATCCAAAACTTTTATGGCCCCCAAAATGTTTTTAATGGTCGACCCTCATTCAACACTGTTTCCTGTAATGTGGTCCACTTTGAGATTAGACATTCCTCATTTTTAGAGTCATACCTTAAAATGATCTGTAAAAATAGATGGACGGCATGGATGAAACACATACATCATGGTGGGGCCCACATAGCACCAACCATCAGCCATTGGCGGGTGTAAGGGGGAGTAGCCAATCCGTTTCCAACCCTGACCATAAGGCCCACCTCGATGTATGCATTATATATCCACGCCGTCCATCTGTTTTTGCAGCTTATTCTAGGGTATGGTGCCAAATATGAAGCACATATAGATTTCAGGTGGACCACCACACATGAAACAGTGGTCGTTGAAACTCACCATTAAAAACTTTCTAGGGTCCACCGTAATGTTTGTTGACCATCCAACCTGTCGATAAGGTCACATAGACCTGGATGAAAGGAAAACGCCAAATATCAGCTTGATCCAAAACTTTTGTGGCCCGTACAAGGATTTTAACGGTCAATAACCACTGCTTCCTGTGGTGTTGTACACTTGAAATTTGTATCGACTTTTTTTTTTTTTTTTTTTTGTGGGGGGTGGGGGGTTAGCTTGTTAGTACACACCCATGTCAGTACACACACTCCATGTTAGCCACCCCCACTAGGGATCGATACCAAGACCGAAATTTGTATCGACTTATTTTTTGGACCATGTCATCGGCAAAACAGATGGACGGCGTGAATATACAATGCATACATCGAGATGGGCCCTATGGTCAGATCCCATCCACATTGCTGGTTCCGGGTTGCAGCCAGCGCTCTTAAAAAAACACAGCCCTGACCGGTGAATGGCGTGGATTTCTCAACAGTGTTCTATAACGGTACGTTTGGTCATAGGAAAGTGTCCATTGCTACCTCATAACAGGGTTTGAAAGTCTATGCCCTTTTTTTCTCAAGTGGGGCGCATGTTTCACTTATCCAGACCATCGATCTGATGGGCACCAAGGTAAGTACCCATTCTCTAATCTATAGGTTGGAGATACTAGTCATCTCTGGGTTTTCTCCCATCAGACGTGTCATACTGCATATTTTTCTCAAGTAGGCCAAATAGAAGGTTAAGATCTTCCATTAGAGAAAATTTCGGGCAAGGTACCTCAGTTTGGACATCAGATCAATGGCCTAGATGAAACCATAGGCCCCACTTGTAGGACCGAAGGACACCTCAGATCTTTCGGTCCAGGATCACGTTTAGCATTTTTTTTTTCCCAAGAACCTTTTCCATAGCATAAGCTTATACAAGGTTCTCCCAACAGTAATTTTTGGTCACATCTCCATGATGGCCCAGCATATTGGCAGTCCAGATCAGCAGGATCATTGAAACATGTGGACGATGGTCATGAGAGCTGGGCACGGGACCACCCGACTTGTCAAACATGACTCGTCCGACTTGTTCAGACCCGACTCAATCCAAACCGAGTGGTTGAGTCAATCCGAACTCAATAGTCGAGTTCGGGTCACCCAGTAACTCAACTCGACCCAAAATCCGGGGGGGGGGGGGGGGGGGGGGGGCGTGTGTTATAAATAATAATAATATAATAAATAATTAAAAAAATCCAAACTTGTCACTGGATCCAAGCAAAATCCGACCTGATTTCTCTCTCCAGGCCTGCGAGGTGTAATGCAATTAGAGTTGATGCTTTGGCCCTTGAAGAAGTGCTGGTCTTTTTGGCCATGGTGGTTCAATGAAGCTTTACTTTCTGGCCATGGTGTCTCATTGAATCTTTACATGCTTTGGCCCTTGAAGAAGTGCTGGTCTTTTGCCATGGTAGTTCACTGAAGCTTTACTTTATGGCCATGGTGTCTCATTGAAGCTTTACTTTCGCTTTAGATGATGCCACCATATATAACCTCCAGGTTAAACATTTCACACTTCATTCAACCTTATGTTGGAACCAACAAATTGGCCTACACCTCTTCAGCTGAAGGAGGGTTACCATCCACTTGGGATGGTATGGGATGGGATGGCATATTTATTTCATGTTTTTACTGAAAACATTTCATGGATATAAACAACGCACACGGAATCATCTGCAGGAAATGGAATGCGACCTGACCGGCAGCTCAACCCAAACCCAAATGAGGAAGTTAGGGTTTGAGTCAACCCATTTCTTATGTGGGTTGGGTTTGGGTTGTGTTACGTCCAACCAATATTAAATGGGTTAAGGTTAGGTTTACCGGGCTGAACCTTGAGGGGTCATGAATATGATCCACCCGTTCTTCCTCGCAGAAGGCTAATTATATACATGTATTATATAGTTTGATATAAATGTAAGTTTAGAAACACTAAACTTGAATATAACTATTGCAGTTTGGTTTTAGTAAGGATTTGATTTTATATTAATTAAGAGTTCTAAATTATAGTTGATATTTGTAAAGGTTTTTTTTTTTTACAAAATGAGAAACTTTTTTATTTTAATTTATTTATGTTTTTTAATAAAAATGGGTCAAGTGAGTGAGTTTTGGGTTGACCTAGTCAGGTTGGGATTTCCAACCTGTTTAATAAAAAAGTAGGGTTTGAGCTGGACCCATCTTCATCCTCGTTTTGACCCAAATTAACCCGATCCAACCCATTACCACCCCAAAAAACACAAGAAAAATGTCCATTTAGTTTGCAATGTAGTTTTCTATGGATTCTTGTAGACGTGAAAAGTCAACAGTGGAATAGTCGCTCTATTTCCTTTGGGCAGTTGGAAATGGATCCCGGTACCATTTGCAGGCCCCATTTATTTCCAAGTTTCTTGCAGATTAACTTGGAAATGGGAACTGATTTTATGCCAATCTTTTTCACAAATGGTGTCAATGTCGTATTCATGCAATACCGTTTCCACTTCCACTTCAAACGTAAGCATAAAACAAAGAGGAAGCAAGACGAAGAGGAAGAAGATGCGCCCGTGCCATTTCTCTGTCCTCAGCTTCATTCCATGTACATGCTCTTCTACCTGCTGTTTCTTTTGTTTCCATTACCCAAAAAAAAAAAATCATCTATCAACACTTTGGGGCTGTTTGATTTTTAATTTCCCTGGTAAATACATGAAAATAAGTAATAATTACTTACTCCACCTGTTTGAAATTGGCCGGGAATTACGTTTCAAAAATCGGTCCATAAAAACTCTGTTATTACTGATTTAAATGTGGGCCCATCATGATATATGTGAGTTATCCACACCATCCATCCTTTTAAAAAATGCGTTTTAAGGCATGAGCCCAAATTTTAGGAAAATCAAAAGCTCAACTGGACCACACCTTGGGAAACAATGATCATTAAGACATCAACGGTTGAAAGCTGATTTCTCCCTAGGGCCCACATTGATGTTTATTTGTCATCCAACCTGTTCATAAGGTCACACTGTCATGGATCAAGGGGAAACAAAAATATCAGTTTGAAAAACTTCTGTGGTCCTCAAGAAGCTTTCAATGTTAGGAGTTCAATTCCCATTGTTTCCTGTGGTGTGGTCCACTTGATCTTTGGATCTGCCTCATTTTTCAGCTCATGCCCTAAAATGAGTTGACTAATAAAGGGATGGACGGTGTGGATAAGACACACATCATGGTAGGCCCCACAATTTAACATTTTTCTCCTCGGGTGACGTGAGTGCTATAAATGAAGGTGGCTGTCAACATCACCTTAAAAATCCAACCAGAAATACAAAGGTAAATAATTATTACCCATTTACCTTGAATTACCACTGTAATTGGAAAATCGAACAGCCCCTTACTGATTGAAAAGGAACATTGGGAGTCTCACCTTCCTAATTTTAATCATTGCCTACACCAATTAGGAGGCATGAAGAATAGCACTGGCTGCCAAATAATAAGAAACAAACATTCTGTTCTACAATCGAATAAGGGAATTTATGTGGGTAAAGGGAAAACCAATCACCGCTATCCTTTCCTGCCTTCCTGCCCCTTTCCGAAGGCATTCCTTCACTTTTCAGGTCCTTTCATTGCTAATAATCGTCACAACCTACAGACCTTCAAGAATTTGAATTGCTGCGTGCATCCTTGAGGCTCTACAGGAAAATAAATATAAGTTTGCTTAGCGATTTCGAAGCCATAAAAAGAATGAATAGCTTCACCAACATTGAGGGTAATATGGTGGAATCAAACCAGCCGTTTGAAGGATCTCCCGGATGTAGTTTTCTTTGATTTCTCCATTTCTGGCTTCGCACGATCAAGAGCCTGATGCATATGGTAGAAATAGGGAAGAATGCCTTGTCAAGGTGCTTTCATAACAAGCTAACCATTTCTTAAATAGTTATGACTCACAAGAGAACCAAAAAAGGTGAGAGACAACCATTATGATTATGCAATTAAACACAACTTCAAAACTCAAAGAGCTAGTAAGGCTGCTTTTGGATCCACAAGGAAATTGCATTGCAAACCCTCATATTAATGTACAAGAAATGACAAAGGTTGATGGTACTTCCTTGAATTCAAGAGGAAGTTTCCCTCAAATTGCAGTTGCATAACTTACATCCCTTTCAGGTCCAACTTGAAAGTGACGTAATTGCAATTTGGAGCCTAGATAATCAATGTTAATGCAAAGGAATAGTTATATCCACTTCATCACACTGACTGTGATTTGATTCAGTGAGAAGGTAACATTTTAGGGATCTACAATGAGAATAGGGATTGGTTTCTACAGTAACATATAGGGAAGCTCATTGCACAATCTTTGCATTTCAGACACATCAACACTCAAAAACCAATCAATCTGGACCAATCTGGACCGTCCATTCAGTCCAACTCACAGCCACTCTTTATGGGCCACCTTGCAACATAAGAAATTTCCAAGAGGTGCCCGTTCCAAAGACAGGTGGATGGGATCATCAGATCATTCACAGCAGCCCGTTAAGAGTGGGTTAGACTGGATGGACAGTTCACATAGATGGATTGGAGTGCCCGAGTATCTCCAATGCAAAGATGATACGAGGAGCTTTCCTCTACTTGAGTTTCCTCAGTATGTCTCTTGCATGATAACTTTGTATACACAGAACAGAAATGGATTTCATCTCTTATATTGGCAACTCAGATTCTGGAGTAATAACTATTAAGCAAAATGGAAAGAAAACCAGAGCAAGTAGCTGATGGTGTCAAAGAAATTACCTGAATAAGTGACTCAACACGGCGCCTCATTCTGGTATGCATGAAACCTTCTGAACACTGTATGTGAAGACGCAAAGGGCTGAGATCAAAGCTTTTACAAATATGAAATCTCTCTAACGCCATTTTTTACTTGAATGATATTTAATCGAAAAGGGGAAATGGAGACTCCACATGCTAGCATACATGCATAAATATAAAAGCTTGGCAGGTGAAAGGACATTTAAGGGCGCTGACTTGTGCTAATGGCAGACTTACCATGGGCCATGACGAAAGCAACAAGGAAGATGCAAATTGTGATGAACAAAGCTGCATGGGGGGTCACAATACAAACTCACCTTTACATGATAACTAACATACGCATGAAACGTCAATAAACTCCAAACAGTTCTGTCCAGTTTTCTGCCTTCAACATGGCGTGGGAAAATCACTGCAGAAACAAGGGAGTATTAGAAGAGGATCTCAACAGAGGAAAACAAAAGGAGCTTCGGTTCCAGGTTCCAGAATTACCAAAAGTAACAAATCCAGCATTTGCAGTTAATGCTTGACTAGCGGCTCCTCTTAACTCCAGAGGAGGAGATGGAGACCACTGACATGGAGGGGCCATATTAAGTCCAGCGGTGCGCCTTGCCTCAACAAATTCCTGAACAGTGATTTTACCTTATCAGCCTAAATTTTAGAGTACAAAACAACTGACCAAAGTATAGGCAGAACAACTATATCCTAGATTTGAATATTGAGAAATTTAAACTCCAGGAAAGTAAAGATACCTCTTTTACTCTTTCAAACATATTATCAAAGAAAGCCAAGCTATGAGATTTTTAAGAATCAATTTTTGAGATGCAGGTGATTCAGATTTCATTGTAGTGCCAAAATAAAAAATCATGTCCAGTGTGTTTCTCTAGAATATGAGCATTGAGGTGGATAAAATTGAAGAAGTAATTGTTTTACCTGCAAGAAGGATGTCGCCAGAACAATATCAATGGAATCCTTAAATCTCATGGGAAATACCACAGTTACCTTTTCAGCCTGCCATAAAACAGGGTGTTGTTAATCCAGTACATATTAATGACTTCTGGTAGAGTAATTAAAATGAAAATGTAGTTTCACATGTCTCAAATATATAGTGAGAACCTCATAAAATATTCAGTGTGTTGTTAATCCAGTACATATTAATGACTTCTGGTAGAGTAATTAAAACGAAAAGTTAGTTTCACATGTCTCAAATTTATAGTGAGAACCTCATAAAAAGTTCTATAAATATCTCAAAATTTTATTAAAAAGAAATGGAAAGGGAATCAGAATAGCATAAACATGCAACAAAAACAAAACTCACAGAAAAGCAAGAGTGTACAACACAATACCGCCCCAAACGAAACCTGCTTAAACACGATTATCAATACGTAAAAAAGCCCATGAGACACCATCCTTCACCAAGGAGTCAGCACCGGCATTTGCTTCTCTATGGACATGTGAGAACAAAACGATCATGTTTGCACATAAATCAATAACCTCCATCATAATATTTTCAACCAACAATTGGCAATGACCAGTCTAAGACTATCTATCTGATTGAATTATCAAATCACCTTCAACAATAAGATTTGTCACTTGGCGACCAATTAGACCTGGCAATGGGCCGGCTTGGGCCTGGATTTTGAACTGGTCGGGCCAGGCCTATTCAAATTTTTAATTCTGCTGGACCCAGGCCTGGTCCATTGCCAGTCTTATGGCCAATGATGATTTTCATAGCTTCAAGCACAGAAGCCGCCTCCACAAAATTGGAATCTTGAACACCAACTGGACCCGAAAAAGAAATAATATAGTTACCAACTTACCAAGATGATCACCAAGTGTCCTGCGTATCCCAGCTGGCCCCAGATACCCCATCAAACTTCCATCGAAGTTCCGCTTAAACCAACCCACAACGGAGAACGCCATCTACTTCACTTTGACTGACCCAGACGGGTTCTAATGACCTCTTGCCAATTTGATTTTAGCATTTGACATGTGATTCCATGCAATCTCCCAATGACTTTGAGACGATACCTTGGAAAATTCAGGCATTTCTTTCCAGCCATATGCACCAAAGGGCATAACGGATTGCTGTCTTCCACAACAAATGCTCATGGGCAATATACCACAGTTCCACCAGCTTGAAAACATATCCTTCACCAACCCAAGGATCACCCACATAATTTCAAAACGATCAAAGATTGCTGCCTCTATCTTCCAGGCAAAAGGGCGATACAACAAAAAATGGGGAATATTCTCCTTATGAGCATGACACAGTGAACACCTGTTTGGTAAGAGATGAGTCCCTCGTTTTTTAAGTGGTCCAGTGTAAGAATTTTGTCCAGAGTGCTGTCCAACAAAACACATTCGCCTTACCCAACTGGAGAAGACCTTTTTCCAATTTATCAAGAAAGGAATTCACCAAGAAGATGCCATTAGATTGCAGCTCCCACATTCTTCTATTGCTTCTTCCACCGCCATCCACCAGTCATTGCCTCAAGCAGTTTAGTTTTAAACATTTGGTCTAGCATTGGATCTCGTCCTCTAGGAGATTGCTCTGAAACACCAGCCCAAGAAAACTTTCCCCCACTTCTTTGGAAGAAAATTTGGACCATTGCTCCTTTCTCACAATAAAAAATGAGACACAGACTTCCTGCATAAAGGGTGTCTCCCTGCACCACCAATCTTCCCAAAAACCAACTCTTATCCCTATCCTGATTTTGTATCTAACACACTAGCCAAAATCAGCCTCAACTATCGATACAGCCCTCCAAATAAAGGAGGCCCTTCTATGATTGGCAAAATTGATTCCCCAACCATTCTATATCACTCCATATATCGCTGCTAAAACATTCTTCCACAGAGCACACTCCGTATCTCCAATGAGCCACCTCCATTTCCCAAACAGGCTCAATTACCTGCCTAATTGACCTTATAGCCAAACCACCATTCTCTTAGATATGCACATCCTCCTGTCTGTCATCCTTGTCATTCCATAGAAATTTCTCTTGAAGTGTCTCAAGCTGATCCGCAACATGGGCTGAGGATTTGAACAAAGACCTCAGATACAGGCATGTTTGCGAGAGCACACTTGAACAGGGTCATCCTAAAGCGCAATGTAAGGTCCAGTACTTCCACGAGGCTTTCTCTCAAATCTTTCCACCACATCGGAACTGCCTGAAGGTGTCTGCCAACACATAACAGAATTCCCAAATGCTTTGATGAAGATATTCTGTGCAGCATCCTAAGCACAGAAGTAGTGTGAGTAGCTTGTTGTGCTCCAAGTTCAAGCCATTAATACTACTTTTAACCATATTCAGTGTTCGAATTATCTCCGATATTATCTTTATCTTCAGCTCAGCGATACCGATAACACTGGTAGCGATACCGATAACGCTGGTAGTATCAGAAATTTCAGGTATTAGCAATGTATCGCTAAGTATTACCAATGTATCAATATCGCTAATGTAATCGCCAATATTTTCAACTATGTAAATTCTAGGTGTCACTTGTATTGCCAATGCATCAATATCGCCAATGTATCGCCAATATTTTCGACTGTGTAAATTTTAGGTAATGCTTGTATCATAAGTGTATCAAGGATATTTCAATAATATCACCAACATATTGATATCATCAAAATTTTGTTTATTAGAAAAAAAAAAATTTATTTCAATTTTTTTTATGGGCACATGGTTATATGTAGTGTTCAATTTGTCGTTGATAATATTGATAATATCTCGATATTATCGATATCGCAACATGCGTGATCACAATCACCTAAATCCCACCTGCACGGCGGTGCCCAGACTACCTCCTCCCCAACTACCGAAAAACATCTAGCTACCCTCAACCCCTCAACCAAGATCCCTCCCTTCGAAACATGCATCGCTGACGACAACAATGAGATGACGACGATGGAGATGACGACGATGGAGATGACGATGATGAGATGACGACGATGGAGACAACGACGCTAACGACGACAACGACGACGACAATGAGCCGACGACGCTGAGACGACGATAGCAACGATGGAAAAGTATCCAGATGGCACTACGCAACAGAGGAACAGATCGGAAATGGACTCGTGGACGGAGGTCACTAACAGAAATGAAAAAGAAAAGGTGAGAGGAAAAACGAAATACAGATCTATAGAAAGCTACCCCACTCTCTATGCCAAAGGATATCCTGAGGGATGGCTGCCAATCAACATTTCACGAGTATTCGGTCGCGCAGAGGTGGTCATGGACGTGATAATGCCAAGGGATCGAGCAACCGGGCAATACAGAGGCTTTGCTCTGATTAGGATGAGCTTAGAAGAAGATCTTTTTAATGCGATTCAAACACTGAATGGAGAGAGCTTTGGTGGCAAAAAGATGCTGGTGCAGAGGGCGAGATACGGACCAAAATGCAGCTCCATAAATCTCAAGCCATCCTCCTCCGCGGTCCAGTCGAAGACACAGAAGAATACAATCCTTCCGGTCTTTGCAGATAACACTCCGTTGACAGAAGGTCGGTCGTTCAGAGATGCTCTTCTTCACCCCCATGGTCCGGCAAAGCCCCAAGACAAGCAAAAAGGAAATGACATCAATAAGAAAAAGGGCCAAACCAAGAAAGAGAAGATGGATAACTCCGAGCCCCCAGCCTCTCCAGAAACGAAATACATGCTGACCATCGATCAGCAAGTTCTGCCCAACTCGATGAAGGAACTGCAAGATTCGATCGTGCTGCTCACAAAAGAAGGAACATCCATACCCCAAGCCAAAAAGTGGATCTATGAATGCAGCAGAATCCGACCCGATATGTATTCCATCAGACCCATTGGATATAATGAACTATGGATCAAAGGAAACCCGGGTGTTAATCTGGACATCCTGATCATCGTAGGCTCAGTATTTACGGACGGACTGATCTCCAGTGCGAAGCAATGGAATGAGTTCTCCCTATTTGGGACGGAAGATGTTTGGATCCTCGTTTGGGGGATCCCCCTAGAGCTCTGGGTGGAGGACTTCTTCATGTCGGTGGCCTCCCTCTTAGGCTCCTTCATAGAAATCGATTCGAAGACTAAGAGCGGAGAAGAAATGGTTGTCTTGAAAATGAGGATTAGAAAACAAAAAGGGAGCCCATTACCTCACCAGATCACAGTGCTAGCAGACAACAGAAGCATCATCCTTCCTCTGGAAACGGAATTAAAAGATTTCGCTGCTCCGAGATGGGGTGACCTACGGAGATTGAGAGAATCTCCATCCCCGGAAGCCACAGGACCGGTGATGGAAGAAGGAGCATGGTCTCAGTGCTACAGCGGAGCACCGAACACCAGTCCCACCACTGCAGCAAAAGCTATCAATGCGACAGCCACCCACCTACATCTCCGGGTGACACGTGGCTCCCATCATGCAGCTGGCGACCCGTATCCCAAGGTTGTTCATCTCCAAGTGCCACGTACCCCTCCAGCAGCTGTAAAAATCCCGAATCCCAAGCCGATCCTTCATCCAGCGGTGGGGATCGTGACACGTGCCAGCACCATGCAAGAAACATCAGCACCTCGAGACACTAAACGAGCACATTGTGCGACGAAGAGGCTGCCACGTAATGTCGTGATATCCCAGGCATCAGTGTTATCATCATTGCGCTTCATTCGGGCGCCAAGTGTTGCCAGACACTCCAGCGTGCGATCTTTCCAGGTCGGGTCCCGAACCGAACGATGTGGCGATCGCTCCTCTCGACTCGCAGTCAGAGCTTTCGCTATCGCGCTCAACCCTCCCTGGTTGGAACCCGAACTGAACGACGTGGTGATCGCTCCTCTCGACTCGCACGTCTATCCCAAGACGGGATCTGAACCTAATTCCAAGGCGAAGCCTAATAGCAATCGAATTAGGGACGATTTCTTAGTTCCTGTTTCTTACTTGCAGGATCACGCAGACCTCCCTGCACCCCCCCCCCCCCCCCCCCCCAGATCTCAATCTTTCGCTTATCCCCGCGCAACGATGCGATGACAGTATGATCCCAGCTCCCTCTCAATCCGAAGATCATCAGAGTCCTTAGATCATCCCCCACCCCATCCATACCTCCAACTTCCAACGGTTGAATCTCTTTAATGTGGGTATGCCAAGCAATGATGTGGTCTTCTTCGACCCCTGCTCAGGGGGGAGCACGGACGATGATGACTACTCGGACAACCAAACCCCCTCCTCTTTCCATTCGCCTTCCCATCCCTCTACCCAGTTCAATTGGTCCGATCGTAACCTCGTTTCTCTCTTTCAAGATGATCCGGGAGAGGAAATCATCGAAGCAGAGCCCTTACAAATCAGAGATAGGTTCACAGGCCTCCAGGAAGATGCTTTAGACACGAAGAAGTTCGCTGAAGAGAGTAAGGCTAAACTCGTTGATGTAATCCACAAGAAGAAATAGATCAGGGATGTCATAGGCCATGTAGGCAGATCGTTAGGATTGTCCTTCGGGGACTGGCTAGAAGACTTCATCGCCTTATTCCACTGCGTTGAAACCCATGGGAGACCCCTCTCAGCGTCAAGATCTCCCAGAAAGCGGCTCTCCAGATCGTGCAGTTCCAGAGAGCTTCAACGGCTAGAAACGAGTTCGGGGAATTTGTTTCTATTTTCTCTGAAGTAGGGCAGCAGATAACCCGGGATAATTTAGTTTACTCATGAAGATACTGTTTTGGAATGTTAGGGGAGTGGGCTCAAAGCAAACGAGACAGCTTATAAAAGATTCGTGTGGGAGAAACAAGCCTCAAATAATATGCCTCCAGAAAACAAAAGTACAAAATTTCGACGATCGGCTGATGCGCTCCCTCTGAAAGGCGAAGGACGTCAAAGGGGCCTCCCTAGACGCTAACGGTTCAGCTAATGGTATTCTGGTGGCCTGGATTTCCTCTCGTTGGGTACTCCAACAGAGCTGGTCAGGAAGTTTTTTGTTGTCTGTCATTTTGAAGGACATTGCAACGGGTTCCTCTGTGCTCATTTGTTCTGTGTATGGCCCCTTGGTAGAAGTTGAAAGGAAAAATCTATGGGAAGAGTTGACTGCTTCCAGACAGAGATTTCCAGGCCCTTGCTTCTTTGCAGGTGACTTCAATATTATCAGATATGCAGATGAAAAGTCCGTAGGTTCAAGAATTAGCCGAGCAATGAAAGCTTTCTCTGATTGGATCGACGACAATGCCCTAATGGATCTTCCTCTGCTCGGGTCTAGGTTTACTTGGACCAATGGGAGATTAAACCCTATTCTGTCAAGACTGGACCGATTCCTATTTTCCTGAATGGATGGATCAATTTCCTCCTGCCTTCCAGTTTATTCTCCCAAGAACTACCTCCGACCACTGGCCGATCATCCTCTCTATTGAGGAACTCAATTGGGGCCCTAAGCCGTTCAGGTTCGACATTTCGTGACTTGAAATTCCGGGATTCTATAAAATGGTTTCTGATTGGTGGAACGGCTTTCAGGTTCAAGGTTTTGCAGGTTACAGACTCAGTTCCAAGCTCAGGCTTCTAAAAGACAAACTAAAGCAGTGGAAGCGGAAAGAATGGAGCATCAGAGAAGGTGAAATGGAAACGATTATATCAGAGATTCAGTCGATCGACTCGCAAGCTGAAGAAATCCCGATGATGACAGAAATTTTGGCTAGGAGAATTCAGCTAATCCAGAGCCTCTCTGCCAGAGTTCGTGAGAGTGAAATCTCTTGGAAGCAAAAAATCCCGCGCTAAATGGATTAAAGAAGGTGATAAAAATTCAAAATTCTTCCACAGGCTAGCCAGTATGCACTCCAATGCCAACAAGATCAGCAGCATCTTAATCAATGGCTATCGTACTGAAGACCAACATATGATTGAGATGAAGGCTATTTCCCATTTCAGAAACTTGCTCAAAGGCGACTCTTGGGACAGACCCCGTCTTGATAACCTCCAGTGAACTCTTTATCCCCTGCTGATGCTCGATCTCTGGAATCCTCCTTCTCAGCGGAAGAGGTTAAAGCAGCCATTGATTCTCTTCATGGTGAAAAGGCTCCCGGCCCTAACAGGTTTCCTATTCGCTTCTTCCACCACTTTTGGGAGATCATAAAAGCGGACGTTATGAATTTTTTGACGAAATTCCATGACAGAAGCAGGCTCTCCAAAGACCTCGAGTCTTCCTTCATAGCCCTCATTCCCAAATTCGTGGGCGCTGCCTCCTTCAACGAGTTTAGACCAATCAGCTTAATAGGAGGCCCTTATAAAATTCTGGTGAAGGTGTTGGCTACCCGCCTAAAGAAGGTGATTGGCTCGGTCATCTCCCCAAATCAATGTGCGTTTATCCCGGGTAGACAGATCGTCGACTGTGCTCTAATAGCCAACGAATGTCTTTACTCCTCTTCCAGATCTGGCTCGAAAAGTATCTTCTGCAGCCTAAATGTCGAAAAGGCCTATGATCACGTCGACTGGGATTTCCTCCTCTATATACTGAAGCGGATGGGGTTTGGGGACATATGGAGCAGGTGGACAGCTGAATGCATAGGGTCGCCCTTCTTCTCTGTTCTTCTAAATGGCTCCCCGAAGGGCTATTTCAAAAGCTACAGGGGCCTTAGACAAGGTGACCCCCTGTCCCCTACCTTTTTCTCATTGTGGGCGAGGCCCTCTCTAGGATGCTTCAAAAAGGCGAGGAAGAAGGCATTCTTGGTGGCATCAGCATGGAAGGCATGCTCAGTCCGATTTCGCACGTCCAATTCGCTGACGACATCATCTTCTCAGAGGCTTCCACTGTCAAGATGGACAACCTTCGTACTGTTATTCGTTGCTTCTTCGAGGTGGTTTCTGGACTGAGAGTCAACATGGCCAAATCAAAGATTTACAGGGTCAACTAGGACGAAGAAGAGGCACACGTCTTCACGACTCGTTTTGGTTGTTGCGCAGACTCTTTCCCGACCTCTTACGTCGGCCTTCCGCTTTGCATTGGCTCGCCTCCTAAATCGGTATGGAACAAAGTGATTCTCAGGTTTGAGAAATTTCTCGCCAAATGGCAATGCCGTTTTCTATCATTAGGCGGTCGCTTAACTCTCATCAAGTCCGCTCTCTCCAATCTTCCCATCTACTACATGTCCTTATTTAGATGCCCGTCTTCTGTTTTGACCTCTATCCACAAACTAAGATGCGATTTCTTATGTCACGAAAAAGAGGACAAGAAGAGATTTCATCTCATGGGCTGGAAGCAAGTCTGCAAGCATCTAAGAGAGGGTGGAGCAGGTATTAAAGACCTCAAGCAGATGAATAGGGCCCTTCTCGGGAAGTGGATATGGAGGTTAGGTTCGGAAAATGGCAGTTATGGAACACCATTATCAAGTGCAAGTATGGCAGCTTGTTCGAGGGATGGTGGACTAACACTTCGTCAGCTTATAGGGCCTCGACCATCTGGAAAGGCATTCTCCGCCTCCAAAATGAGGTTCTCAAAGGTGTTGGTTATGAGCTAGGCAAAGGCGATAGGATCAGATTTTGGAAGGATCCATTGATACGAGATAAACCTATCAAAGATGTCTTCCCATCGATTTTCCGGTTAGCTCCCAATCAAGACATCAGCGTAGCCGACTGTTACTCTTCAAAAGAGGGTAATCAGATTGGAATGTTCGTTGTAGAAGAAATCTTGAAGACTGGGAGATTCCCAACCTCATCAATCTGATGGACTACATCTACAATTCTAATCCTAATCCCGAGGCTGCTGACAGAATCATCTGGAGAATGGAGAAGTCCTCTACCTTCTCGGTCAAATCTTTCTATAATCAGATTCTTCCCCTTCTGATATCCATCTTTCTATAATCAGATTCTTCCCCTTCTGATATCCACCCCCCCAAATAGTGGCTTTTGCCTGGCTAGTTGCTAATAAGATCCTGACTATTGACAACTTGGGGAAAAGAGGGATGGTTCTTCCCAATATATGCCTCTGTTGTATGAAGAATGCGGAGTCGATCGACCACTTACTACTTCACTGCCCCTTTATCTCTCATGTATGGGTTGAGTTTGCAAGACGGTTCCACATCAACTGGTGCATATCAGGTTCTGTGGACCTCCTCCTCAAAGCTTGGCACGGCTTCAGGTTTGGGAAAAAGAAGACGCAGATATGGAGAATGGTTATCCTCGCTACGTGGTGGTCCATATGGGTTGAAAGAAACGATAGGTGCTTCAGAAACTCCTCTGCCGAGTCCGTAATCTTCAAAGCAAAAATTTGGTGATCGAATTGGCCACGTACGCTGATTCCTTAAGGGAAGTAGATTTTTCTTTTCTTGTTGCTTAATGGCTCCCGCTATCTCAGCATAGCCTTTTCTGTTGTTTTTTATTTTTTCGTTGTTCCTTTCTCTGCTATTTTTTGTTCCCTCCTTCCTTTTAATGCAAAATCGTTGCTTTTCAAAAAAAAAAAAAAAACATGCGTGATCACAATCTTTCGTTTCCTTTCCAATTGTTAATGATTTTTTTGTGAAATATCATGTATTGTTGATATTTTGCAATATCAATGGATGTTTGGATGGTTAAATAGGCCGGATGGGATGGTTGGACTGATTTCTTACAACAGCACATGCTTTTAAGGCCTCATAAATGGAAACTTGTTATATATGCATTCTTTTTGCAATTTTTTTATTTCTAAATATGCAAATATGTACATTTTAACATCTCCTAAAGTTTCACTGAAAATTCCACCGTTTTTCTCATGTTTCCCCACATTTCTGGTTATCGGCGATATTATTGGCGATATTGATATTGTTTCCGTATCCATAGCCAGCGAAACTTGTAGCAATACCGATACTTCGAACACTGACCATAATAACCCCTATCCCGGAACAATCTCATTACTTGAAGAATATCCATATGCATTAGAGCGTCTCGGACTGATCTGTTAACAAGTTCTAATGTATCACCAGCATGCTTCATGTGTACCAAAAACATCAACAGATCCCACTCTCAATCCTCAATAAGGCCAGGGCCAGTGCCCTTCGACACAACCAAATTTTTAAAAAAATTATTAAAAAAAAAAAAAGGAGAATCTTGTTAGCATGCACACCTCTTTCCTGGAGAACAAACCACAAAATTTCTTCATAGATGCAATGGAAAATAAAAATAAAGGGTTGTGGATTGATATCCAACAGCATACTAGCCGCTACGCCAGTAATCGCAACATTTCCCTGCTCTTGGTTTACCGCAGGCGATATATGCCCAAGGAAATCAACTCATGCTTTAAATAGGAGGGAAATAATTTTACTAAAAACAAGCATCATAACTCTTCATAAAAGAATCATTTCATGCTTAGATACTTATTCTCAAAGCAATGCGAACCTAATATAATCCTAACCTTCCATTGTTTCTATTCTCATCCATATAAAATAAAACATTACAATGACAAAAATATCTCTTAATCCTATCACAACCATACATGACTTTTGAAAACTTCCTATAATTCAAACGTTATTAAAATTGCATAATCTTGGGCTCATTTGAAAGATAACTTGGTAGGCTTTCAAATGAGACCAATTCAAAGTCATCCAAAGTTTGATGCAAGAAAAATGGCACACGAAATAAGTGATGAATGTACTAAAGGATACTCGTTCAACTAACTTTAACTCCAACAACTAAGTAAATGACTACAAATGTGGTCCATAGTGCATTTTTTTTTTTTTTTTTTTTGGAGACACAGGGTGTCCCCACCTCTTTTTGAAGTGAGACTAATCTCTGCGGATACACGCAATCACCCACAACCACGTGTATCGGGTAAAGCCAAGGAGGGGAATCGAACCCTCGCTTTAACTTCAACCATAGTGCATATTAGGAGCATTAATCTTCCATTAGATCAATCTAGAGCCTCGAAGTGGTTCAAATCTTCAATCTAGACTGCTAGATGGCCCAAATCCTTGATCCCAGATAGGCCCAATCTTTGACCAGCCAACTTGTGCGGCCCGGATGCATCACCTCCACAAGCATGCAACTTAAAACATCTGCAATGATTGTGAACAAAAAGGGAGATATCAAACCACCCTGACAACCACTCCAACTGCTTTTGAAGAACCCAATAGGAATGCCATTGATCAAAATAAAAAACCACAAAGGGGGACAAGATAAGCCACTCCACCTATACCCAAAACCTATTCTGACCATAACATCACTGAGGAACTCCCAATCTCCAAAATGATAAGCTTTCTCCATGTCCACTTTCAAAATGAATCCCTTATGGGCTTTCTTTACAGTATTCATCAAAATCTTCACGAGCAATCAAAGGGCCATATATGATACTTCCGCCTGCAATGAGCACTTTTCTCAAGCAATATGATATTGCCAATCGCCAACAAAATCTATCTGCCAACGATTTTGTACAGACTACCAAGAAGGATAAAGGATGGACATCCAGCACCTCTTCAACTCCATCCTTTTAGGGATCAAAACAATAAAAGATGTGCTCTTTCATAGAATGCATCAAATACTTCAACTAAGACTTCTTTAATAATGCCCTGATAAAACTGATAGAAGGCACGCATGACTCATCCAGCCAAGGGGCTCAATCTCCTCTTGCATCGAAGACTTCTTTGATCTCGTCAAGACGGAAATGAACCTCTAGTTTTGCCACCTCAACGAGGGAAATTGAATCAAAGACAAATCGAATGAGTGTTGGTCCTCTGCACTTGCTTTTGTCTTCTTACCTATATAAATGGAAGCCCCTGCCCTAACCAAAGAAGTATAATTGGCATGTATTCTGCCACTTGTGATTTGCAGAAGTATCATTTGTCGCTAGATTTTTTTTACTCCAGCATATTTCTTCCATCTTCAGGATTGATTCCAATTTCAACTGCATCTCTTCCTTCTTCATGATCTTGCTAGCAGATTGATGTAGGACAATTAACCAGTTGCTCTAAAAGCTCGAACTGATAGAGCATGGTGAATTAATCCCTTTATCTCATACCCAGGCCCCACATCTTATGGGTTAGGACCTCGGTCAAACCCCCCTCGTAGGCCCCAAATCACATGGGTACCGCCTCACACGAGCCACCCGAATCACATGGGTGGGGCCCGCCTCTCACAAGCCACCCGCCTCACACGGGCCACCCACCCCGAGTGTGTCCCCGCATCCCACAAGCTACCCCACTCGAACCCGGTGTGAAAATGCCCCTGCATTACAGATATTTCGTGGCTTCTCTTCTCTATCAATTGAGTTATTTTCCTGGATAATCTACTCTTTTGAATTATTAATATCCCCAGGAGTTTACTCATTCCACACTTTCATCTTTCCTTTTGAGTAATCTGAGCTTGTCTGTGAACTTTCTGCCTGTTCTTCCTTCTACCTGGAAAGAATCCCACCACCCTTTTCTTTTAGAACAGAAAATCTGGATGTCCCATCAACATATTTTCAAACATGAACAGTTTTGGGCCCCATGAATCCAAAACTGCAGAGAAAAGGACCGGTCTATATGAGCGGCATCAGCTTCTCTAACATTCTTTTGACTGACACCCGGGAAGAAGCTTTCCCAACTTGCATCAATTAGAAATCTAACTGGCACATAGCCAGAGTTTCCTGGTTATTTGACTGTGTGAATTTAGCTCCTTGAAGCAGCAAATCAAGCAATTCTCATATTTTTAAACGAATCCAAGAAACCCCTCACACTTGTTGTAATTGGAGACCCTCCTCTCTTCTCATGCACAAATCTAATCACCTTGAAGTCCCCTCCGGAGCACCATGGATATTCTAGCACCCAGGGATATCTAGCACCGTTCAGAAATCAGGTCACAAGTTGGAATCATTTGGGACATAAACTAACAAGAGCCCACAACAAAAACTACCAGTTACAGTTTTAAAGATGACAGATATGGACCACTTCCCTTAAGTGACAACAACCTTCGAAATAACCATCGGATTCCATACATTGGAATTCCCCAGACCTCCCAATAGCATTGACACATTCCCAATAATGCTGTCAAAAGCTCCCCAAAATAGCACGCATTGCCTCCCTCTTGGTTTCCTGCAGCATAAGAACATCAATTTTTTATCCATAAAAACAATTTGTTTCTTTTGATGAAGTCCTTGATTGCCAGCTTCCAAGAGTCAGTGCCCATCCACCTAACATTCCAAGATGCAACAATTATTTTATAATAATTGCCATCCAATTCCCAACTTCCCATCCTGCACCTTTGCCCTTGTTGTGGGTAACATGAGTTTGTGACTTACTGCCAAGATCAAGTTAACCAACTCCCTCGATCCCTTTTGTTTCTTTTCTCATCATGTCCCCCCACAAAATCTGCTTACTCCCAACCCCCGTCTTCAATTCTTTTGAGGATAGCCTGAGAGTTTCTTCCTCAACATCAATATCTACCCTCAACATTCTTGCAACCTTTCGCAGATTTTGTTGAACCCCAGGGAGGCCAAAGTTATTTGCGTCCAGCCCATCAGCACTATGATAATATTTCCCTATAGCTGTACTTAATACCACATTTTCTGCTTTTGCATCATCAACCCATACGTCTCCAATAGAAAAAGCCATCATGCAATGTTTTTTTTTTTTTTCAAAGATAACATGATTATATTTATATTAAAAATAAAAATAAAAAATAAAAAAGACAGGATTACATGGAGAAGGCATCTGCTGAGATAGCAGAAAAGCCGAAAAACCTACAAACCTAAGAACAGAAGGTCATAATCCTTAAGCCCAGAAACATTAACCACCCATTCTATAATCATCTTTTCGGCTCTAGAACATACTACTTGAGACGAGGATTGTTTATCATTAAAACATTTGTCGTTCCTCTCCTCCCAAACTGACCACCAAATAGCAAGGAGAGTCATTCTCCAGATACGATTTCCGTTTTTGCCCAACTTGAAGCCATGCCAGTACGCTAGCATGTTTGAGGAGGAACCGGGGATACATCCACTAATATTGAATCTGCTGAAAAAATCCGATCAAATCTGAGCAATAAACAGGCAGTGGAGCAGCAGGTGATTGACCGATTCTTCATCCTTCATGCAACATAAGCACACGTTGACGAGCTGCATTCCTCTCTTTCTCAAATTATCGATAGTAAGGATCCGGTTTTTCCCAACCAGCCAGCTGAAACAAATAAATTTGGGAGGGCAGGATATTTCCAGATGAAAGGAAAGGCGGGGCTCGCTGAACTGGGAGGGGGAAGAAGGAGAGGGTAAAAAGCCATCGTGCAATGTGTCGGAGCATCAGCAGTAACATTACAAGTTTACAACCAACCACAGACATGACAACATAATCTGGTCACCAATGATCTCCTTCCATCATAGAACTGGAAATATTCTGTTTCTGAGTTTTTATGTGAGATGTCACCCTCTCTTTTTTTCTTCTGCGGCCAAGGGTGCAACCAGATTAACTGTTCTTTCTGCCAAAATCTGCGGGATTGATGATCTTTCCACCAATGCTTAAAGCGACATCAGAGAGTTTTGGAGAAGCCTATCTATTTTCAAGTGCAAATAAGCATACATCCGCCTACCAATCAGAGGCTAAGATTCAAAGGAATCAGAAGATGTGATCTGAAGATGGGCTTTGAGATTTGATCTGCTTCTATAGCATGTGTGATGTGCCAACCTTCGGCTGATCATCAAACTTACTCCCTAAGCATAGCTCTGGCAGACGGCCTGCTGCTTTATCAGACGAATTAGACTTCTTCCCAAGTCTCCCAGCAGTAGAGGCCAGCTGGATTGTAGTACTCTCCTTCAATTTAAAATTTTGAAGACCAGAGTTCAACTCAGCCCACATTAGACCCCACTACAGGACTGGCCACAAATGTAGATGGCCATGTGCACTGCCATCAAGGTCACAAAGTTGCTCTTGCTGCCACATAGGCCATGAGAAGCCTCAAATAACATCAAATTTGTAAACTTGCAAGAAACCACAGATCATTTATGCTATCACAGATTACTTGTCATGCTCTACATTGCACATGTATAGGCATAACTGATGGAATCAGACATGGCTAAGGAGCATATGACTCCAGACAAAGACCCCAAAAAATAGGATCCATTCAGCCACATTTTTAATCAATTAAAAAAAGTTTGTGTTTAAATAAAATAGGGTTATAATCAGCAGGAATATGGCAGCTACAATGGGTCAAATGAATGTATGTTGTTTATATCCACATAAGAACTCCCAATTGAGGCGAGAGGGTAGAACAAAATTTTCATAGTAGATCGAGATTCATGTCAGATGTATAACTTAGAGAAAACTGAAAAAGAGGAAACTGGGCCACACCAAAATCCATTGAGTGTTATACTTCTCCAGTTTACATCATATCTGTAGTTGAGAGACAGGTTGTTTAATTTAAAAGCTGAAACTGAGCTAAATTACAGAGCTTCACAACTAAAAGAGCTTGGTTCAGGCAGGCAGCAGGCCCAACAATGAAATAAGACTACGACTTCTCAAAAAAAAAGTAAAGAAGAGAGCAAGAAAATTTGAACCAGCACATGCATGACTAACTTTTTTCAAACATACAAACTAACACTTTTCCCCTGTTCCTATAAATAATAAAATGGTTATGTGACAGATACAGAAGAAAGTTGCTGAAATATTTCTTTGAATAAGAAAGGGACAATCATTTAAAGCATGACTGATAAGATAAGAAGTGGTCGTACCTGAGGAACGAGAAAAAATGACTCCTTAGGCCGGTGGACAAGAGCAACTAGTCGATCTACATCTGGAGCAACTTTCCTGTTGGCAAGATGCTTCAAGATAACTCGTAGTGGTGCTCCTAATACCACTTCTCGCACAGAAGCGATCTTTACTAAAAGAGCATGCCGTAGATCTGCGTAATTACAAAAATACTAGTGTTAAAAACAGCATGATAAACAGATCAGGAAAGAAACATCATAAGGGAATTTATTTATTTTTTTGTGAAGTGTATAAACATCATAAGTTTCAAGAGAAAAAATCAGATAAACCCCAGAGTTCGATATAATACTACAGTGGGATGTAAAAGTTTCAACATGGTGCTTGAGGGTCATCATATGTAAAAGTTTGCTTCCAGAATCTGAACCAAGCTTATACTCAAAAAATCAATATAACTGTACTTAAAAAAGAAATAATCATACAGAGATTAGGAGTCCACCTTTTTGGCAGATGAACCAAAGTTCTAATCAGCAGTCAATGGAACTGTACTAACAAAGGAAAGCAACATGGTGCTTTCAGGTAAAAATTCTCCATATCCAATGTTTTCTGAAAATGGAGTGCTGGTCCGCTTAAAGTGGGAAGGAGCGCTCTTTGGAGACTGAGTTCCTTCGCTGCTTGTTGGGGATTTGGAAGGAGATGAATGATAGGATCTTCAATAGTAAGGAATCTCCAATTTATCCACTTGTTGGTAGGCCTCTGTTATGGATTGGCACTTGCAAGGAAGAGTTCATCGGACTTCTCATTTCAGACTTGAAGAGATATTGGGAACATTCATAGAGAGCAGTCAAAGATCAAATCAACGCAGTACCCACCTCCTGATTTATCTGAGCTTAATTCTGATGGTTCTTGTAGGTGTAATCCGTGATGATAAACGTGCTATTTGTAAGAATTTTAGTGGTGCGCTCAGCAAGGGTTCTGACATGGTCGCAGCAAAACCTTTCAGAGATGGCCATAGGATTTCTCTTCTTTCTTCTCTGGAATTGTTATTTGGGTTGGTTCTAGGAACATTATCAGTTGGGCATCAGTGGCCGGATCTGAATGGTAGCTCTCTTTTTTTAACATTAATCAGCTTTCCTAATTCCTTCTCGGGGTTAAATGCTTCATTTAACCATGTCAGCAGAGGTGCCAATGTCATTGTGGTTTCTCTTGCAAGAGGGGAGTAGGAAGCAGATCTTGTTATATGTGATTTGTGGCCCCTTGACGCAA
Source organism: Magnolia officinalis (assembly GCA_021015155.1). Classification (NCBI taxonomy): domain Eukaryota; kingdom Viridiplantae; phylum Streptophyta; class Magnoliopsida; order Magnoliales; family Magnoliaceae; genus Magnolia; species Magnolia officinalis. Next base: position 12,675,175 of record JAJHSJ010000005.1, read on the forward strand.
TGTGCCTTCCTCTTTAATGGATGGGGAAAAAGCAGTGGCTGCAGGTCCCCTTTTGAAATCTGAATCACAGATATTCAAATGTTGCTGTCGTGACTAAAAGCCCTTACATTGCTTACTAATTCCAAAACCCCTTCTAGATAATAAAAGTTTTACACTGGGTAACAAGTTGGAACAGGTAAATAGTAACAACATGCAATAAACTACTTTAGAGGCCAGCTTTCCTGTTCGTGATAAACAGGGTACTTCCTCGTTGTGCACCTAGTTTGCACATGTGGGCCCATGGTCAGTTTATCCAAGTCATTGATGGACCATGCCCAAAAAAGATCCCAAATTGGAAAATTCTAACCACCAAATCTTTGCTCCTTCCACTGAATGTAGATTGTTTGTGCATTTCCTCAAAACCCTGTGTTTTCTGCCAATGATGGAAAGGTTGCAGTTGAAAGGACCTCTTCTTCTTTTTTTTTTCTTTTTCTTTTTTTTTTTTTTTTTTTTTGGGGGGGGGGGGGGGGGGGATGGTTCATCGGTGACGAGGACCATCAGATCAATGGCCTGGATAATCCAACCATGGGCCACACATGTACAAACTATCTACCCAACAGGGAAGTTCCATGTTGGTCACAACAGGGAGCTCAGACTTGTTACTTTATAACAAGAACGAAGCAGGTGATATTGAAACGTAAAGAAAATCAACCACTCGAGCATGTTCAAAGCCAAACACATCGACATTTTAGAAAAAGAAAAAAGATATTTCCAAATGTCTGCTAGTTTGACATGAAATGATTGGCAACTATGAGATTCGTCAAAAGATAGAAAATCTGCACAGAAGAAAAAGTAGAAACCAATTGAATGAGGAAGAAGATCAATGATCATGTTGAAAATGTTTGAAGGATCTGATTGTATACACTTCTGATTAGCCATAGCAATCTCATAATGACCTTGGGAAAGGAACTTGCTGAACCTTCATCTGGTGGCAGTTTTGCTAAATTGAGCTTCATTGTAAGGTTATATCCATCTTTTGGAGGATCAAGAATCTGCACGAGCACACCGTATGCCGTCTTTATGGCTTCTATGGCACCAAAAGGAAGCCCATTAAAGAAAACAGTTTCTGGAGGTGGTGCAGGTAATGACACAGATAGCAGCATGGACAGCGGATGCTTCGTTGAGAACTGCAAGGTAGGATTTTTGTAAGTGAAACATGATGAACTCTTGTTTTTTTTCTGAATTGCATTAATAAAACCAAGATAACTGTTGTACAGAACTCAATCTATTACAAGTTTCTAAGATCCATGTTTACAATGTCCTACCATATCCTTGGAAAAGAAGAAGAATGAGAGTGCCGTAGAATTACCTGTATATGGTAGCGAACATCACCAAATTCAACGGCATTACAATCTAGTTCAACTGCTTTCTCTTGACTGAAACATCAATGCATTAAAAAAAATAAATAAATAAATATCAGCGTGAAATGCAAGTTAGTTACAATGACAAAGGCAGATTTACAGGTCGAATTTCATCAGTAATTAAGAATCTTTTTTTTCAATATAGTAAGAAATGAAATTCATAAGAACAACCAAGGGTGTATTTCAGTTGCTCTATTGATTTATAAGTATGTCACTCTCAAGTTGTACTTAAAAAAAAAAAAAAAAAACGTCGTGTAATTTGAGGGCAACATCCTCACTATGAAAACATGGAAATGCCCCTACAATCCGGTCATCTCTCTTGATTGAGCTGGATGAATTCACTGGTGCATCCAAATGCAGCCTGAATTACTTATTGGATTTAAGCTGCTACAGATTGCACTGTTCAAAATCAATAACCACAGCAAGAAGTGATTTTAATGTGCATCTATTTACACCCAAGACCCAAGTATAAAGAAGCAATGACCACGATACATTAGGGAGCGCATGAAGCCACTGATTCATTTATCAAGTTAAGATATGCCCCATTGGTAACTTGGCACTACCCTTATTCTAAATGTCAAGCATAGAAGAAAATTGAGGCAGACAATTGCACGCTTTCTCTTTGTTAATAGCCCATCAAACTATTAGTCACCAAATTATTAACATGACACATCAAGAGACCGTACCCAAAAGATGGGACGCAAAAAAAAGGAGGCAAGAGATGTGAGTTTTGTTTTGATCAGTAATAAAATAAAGAAACTCTTAAGCTTGTGAAGTATGGAAATGAGGAATGCAACCATTACATGGTGCATCTAATCCTCAGCACTATCACATTAGTCAATAGGCTTCACAATCACCTAGAAGATCATGCGCCTTGCACCTGATCATGTGGATCATGATTTCATTGTGGTGATGAGGGTATATAGATAGAACTGTTGCATACAGTGGCTTGTGCAACTTACCGGAATGCAGCGGCCCCAAATCACCATCCAAATCCTGCTCTCCTCACGTGCAAGAAATCAGGCCGATTCATAAGGCGGGTCCTACTGTGCATGCCCACGACTAGAAATTCAGGTTAAACCAGTCATCAGGTGGGCAACGTGTACATCAGGTGGGCAACGTTTACATCAAGTCATCAATTTTGTGAGCATTCATTTCCTCATACACGTTGTGGCCCACCTGATGACCAAACAGCCATGGATCATACAGTGGGGCCCATTAGATGAATGATCCCATATATCACGTACATGGGGGAGTAGGATTCGGACTGCAAGCAGGAATTTATTTTCTCTACCGCTAAATACACATGCATAAAATCATCAAAGCTACAATCAGCTGCCGAATTGTGCAATAAACAAGGCAGGAGACTAAAACCCTAGCTCTAAATTAATATAAATAGGGGCATAATAGTCAAATCCCTTCCCAAAATACCACCGTGTCCTAAAATCTATTATTTAAAGAAACAGAAAAGGATCTATTTTGTACTACGAAACGGGAAAATGGGTGAAAATGAATTTCTGAGCTTCTAATTAGTGGAAATTAAGAATGGATTAAGGAACTCTAATTAGAAAGAGATGAACAAGGGCAACAACGGAAATTGGAAAAAATGAAGAGAGAGAGAGAGAGAGAGAGAGAGAGAGAGAGAGAGAGAGAGACCTTTGGAGGCGATTGAGCAAGATCTGGAGGAGAAATCTGGAGGGCGACTGCAGCAGTATCATTGCGAGCGAGAGAAACTGAGATGCTTTGCGTTTCTTCTACGCAGAGAGAGATGAAAGGCGACTGATGGATTGATTTTCTTGGAATGACCAAACTACCCACGGATTGATTTTTTTCTTATTACGACGGTCTTGCCGCTGTTGCCTCGTTGGTTATTTGGAATTTTGAGGGAGAAATGCTCTGGCAGAGTATGCCGATTGATACGCAGGCACTCGTAACTTGTACACATGTCATGCATTAGCGCTATTCAAACCGACTAAACTGTCGAATTCGAAGTATCCAACTCTTATAATTGAAATAAGAGTACTTGAACAATCCTAACCTCTGAGTCGTGGACACCTTTTTTGTTGAGTGAGGACCATTAGATGCTTTGGGCGTGTTTGGCCGGGCGCTGGATATGGGATATCCGTAGATTTTCTGCCGTTATCCAGACTCGTCCATCCCACCAGCTGTTTCGCGAGTATCTGTACCGGTGATGGCGCCGCCCTCGTAAACATTGTGTGGGATCTTGATCAGATTTGGTGAATCCGTCCCACCGTTTTCTCCATTCCCTCCATCGGTTGTACACTCCGTCAAAAATGGCAATGCCTCTTCCACCGTACACTATCATAGTTGTACACTCCGTCAACAATGTGCCCCACAACCTTGATGGTCTGGATGTCCATACAAGAATTAACTTGGACAAGTCAGTGTCACTCTTAGACGGTGATAAACTATCATGGGAGTCTAACCAGATTCAAAGATGGTAAAAATCTACAACGACCAGACACCCCAAAAACAAAGGAAGATCACAGCGGCTCATCCAGCAAATAGATGGACGGCATGGATGAGACACAAACATCATGGTGGGGCCCACATAGCGGATGAAATGCACGGGCGTTGGATACGGCAGAGGTCTACTCCAAACACGCCCGGCTGCAAATTCACGGTCTACACCGACAACGACCGCCATCCCAAACACGCACTCCGTCATCCTGGAATTCGTTCCATCCCGTGGGTTTAGACGACATCCACTGACACCACCATCATTACCTTAAATTCCATTTCATCCCTCCAAATCCCATGGGATCGGTCCGGCCAAACACGCCCTTTGATTTTAAACCGTCCAATGAATTTCCACTATTCTGATAGTCAGGTAATTAAATAAGCTGAATTTTCTTTTTCTCGAGATGCAATTATGATGAAACAGTTTTGTTGATGCAAAAAACTGGTGCACCCTCCTTCGTCCTATCACCTGCACAAGAAGGAGACAAAGGAGACCCTGGCTAGAGCCGGGGACCCTCCGATGCTAAAGTCAGTGATAGGGTCGTATTGGAGGGTTTTCAGGAGAGTTTTATGCATACCTTTCATCGTGGAAGTCTCCCATATTTATAGGAACGAGAGGATCCCATCGTACCAGGATTCTCCGCTTGAGCTTTTGGATATTTGATATCAATCCGTTTCCTCAATCCTAGTCGACCCCAAGATCTTCGGAATCGTGGATTCTTTTACTTGAATTCTGAGAAGGTGTTTTAAGAAGGTGTTTTGTTTTACATCGTCTCTACCTTACTCGGATCGGGCTCGGCCGACTCTCTTAGTGAGTGAGTCTCGGCTGGCTATAATAGATAGAGCTTCTTGCCTTCTGTCGAATGAGATGACACTGACCTATGATCAGTGCACTTTCTTAATCCGATAACCGACCCTATAACTGACCTAGAAATGGGTCGGTTTTATGGTCGATCAGGTGGCTTCGGAGCTTCGCGCCTAAACCGGCCTCTCTAGGCATTTTTGCCTCATTCTCTGAGTCAACTTCACGCATTATGTATATTTTACCATAAGGCTCTGGACTCTGTAAGTCTCGGTCGGGATTTATTCCCCACAATCCGAGCTAAGTCTCTCCTTTAGGCATTCAGTATTCTTGCCTCGGTCAGGCTCGATGCCTCAGATTCCCGGCGATGTCAGTAGAGTTGGTCCATTCCATAACCGAGTCTCCGGACTTGTCATATTTTTCCCCAACAGTAAGCCCCCCTACTCCTTATATTGACTTTGTCGATGCTCAGGAGTAGAAAGTCATTGAGTCGGCTTGAACTAGGAGGGGAGGTTGGTGACGAGCAAAAGGGGTCAGTTCCTTCGGTTTTAACCGAGGCGGATCTGGACAGGATTAGCGCCGGGTACCATATCCCGGACTCGGTCATCATTCGCCTCCCTCTTCCGAGTGAATTACCCGACCGCCCGCCTACTGGGATGGTCGTTATCTTCCAAGTCGCCCTACAATGCGGCTTACGTTTGCCCCTCCAAGGGATAGCTCGGGATCTACTTTCCTAACTCAGGATAGCGCCCGGGTAGGTAGTTTCGAACGGGTGGAGGAACTTGTTCGGATGTTCGATGTTGTGAGTTGAGACAGAGCAGCCCCCACTGACTATCGATGAGTTTCTTCATTTTTTTCAAGTACAGTCGAACCCGCAGCCGCCCGGCTAGTACTTTTTGTGCGCTTGGCGGAACAAGGGCGGACCTTTGATAACCGACCCTCCTACCTCCAACAAGCATTGGAGAGATAGATGGTTTTGGACGTGTGGCCGCTGGGAGACTGCCGAGCCAGGACCCATTGAATCTCGCGTTCCTCAGGCGTTCTCCTAAACAGGTGACTCGGCATACACTTTTTCCTTTACCCCATTGCACTGTTGTGTCTTTAAGTCTGACTGAATGCATTTCGCAGATATTTCCGAGCAAAGGCCGAAACTTGGAGCTGACGCTTTAAACGAATCAAGGATCTGAATGTGCTGAGTCCAGAGTAGCGGTCTTGGAAGAGACTTCTCCAGCCGGAGCGTCTTTTTTACTCGGGTTTGGACTCAGCCTTAACAGGTAACTTTTGGCTGTCCAGTTGCATTTCCTTTGAATTTTACTTGACTTGTCTTGCCTTTGATGTATAGATGGTTGAGGCCCGGCTTATTCTCCGTCCACCTTCCAAGATGAAGGCCCCTCCGAGGTCAGAGTCTCGGCCTCCAAAGAAGCCGAAAACGATTTCGAAGGCTAAAGGGCATGCCGCCCTGACCATCTCGACTGTGATAGTCCTTGACTCGGAGGAAGGGACGGAAGCGGCGGACGCGGTGGATCCCGAGTCTCAGGCGGCTCCTGAGTTAGGACCTGTTGCAGAGTAGGTTCCTAAGCAGAGGGGGGAGTAGAGGAGAGAGGAGCCCTCAGGAGGGGAGATGTAACACCCCAGATTTTTTCTAACTTGGCAATGGACGCCCTTGGACGTAGAACTGCCCCAGGACCTTATTATGTTATAATTAGGGCGTGATTTAGTTAAGTATTAATAGCTTGGATCACTTTATATACAAACTACAGAGGCCCAAGTACCACCTCAGGCAGAAATCAAATAGGACTAAATCCTTTAGAAACTAAACGAGAATAAATTTAGCGCTAAACTAGATTCTCTGTGCAATGGGCCATAACCACTTTAAATACGAACTGCAAGACCCAAAACTTGCAGAATCATTGACGCTATATTACTATATAATCTAGGATCAATCTCATTACCCAGTTGCTCTCGGGAGCATCACGAAACTCCGTATCGGACCTGAACCGCGCGTCGAAAGTCCGATTACCACGAAACTAAACGATTATGACCGCATTACTGGACTTGACAACCATCCCGGAAATCAAGTCCTAACAGTATCCAGAAATGCACAACTTAAGCCCGGAGCGAAGTGTGTGAGAAAATGTGGATTTCTTTATAAATTAAATCCAATTTAAGTAATCTGAGTCGTGACGCTTGCGGGCCAAATATAAGCATTCAGACCGTCGGAATCTGACCCAAATACACCATCGGATCAGGGAACATTTCCCATACATGTCCGTGTACTTGTAACCCTGATTGAGCTTCGGGGACCGTTGAACTGAAATTGGTCCGCCATGGTCGATCTGGGAACTCGATCGGGATGAAAACTCAGCTTGACCTAGATCCAAGGTCAGTGAACTTAAGTCCGACCTTAAACTCAAGGAGGGCTCCAGAAGTGCTCCGTTGAGCTGAAACAGCCGAGTTTTGGCTGAAACCTAAGTATACCATGACCCTGGGATCATTTCCGTCACTTCTAAGCCTATATAAACACCTTAAAACCCCCATCTCTCTCTCTTCACATACGAATTTCCTAAACCTAAGAGAGAGAATAGAGAAAAAAAGAAAGAGAGAGAAAGTGTGAAAGAGAGTTGGTGTTTGATCTAGGGCTTCTTCCCTGCCAGTCCACGTGCTCAACTATCGTATCTGTATCATTTTTTCGGCGATACCGATCCCGTTCTTAGGTAAGAAAACCTAACCCTAACCGGTTCTAGAGTTCCAAATGGCGTAAGTGATGAAATAGCTAACCTATTTCATGATTTAGGTTGTCGTTCTGCCATAGACAACAACTCGGTATACAAACTGAGTTCGATACAGGTTTATCAGTGTAAGGTGCGGACTATAAACATATAGGCTATGGTTTTCAAGGCTTTCAATGTTGGTTAATGATATATTACTGACGTGGATGCTATTTCACATACATAAAGTGATGTTCGTTTTGTTTTTCAGTTATACGTTAACTATGTTGAATATACTGTATTCTTCGTATTTGTAGAAAATACCGTATACGTATGAAATTTAGATTTGTACTTGCCATGATTAATTGTTGTCTATGTATGCTAGATGCATGTGTATCAACTTTTGGGTGAACGGATTAGCCTAATACATGTTATATTAACATACGTCGTGTATGTTACAATGCGTAGCCTAAGTATTTGTGCAAAAGACTAAATGGGTATAAACCTTGCGTTAGTGTACGCCAGGACTAACTATCGTGGCTATGCGATTGTTGTGTAGGCGGCAATCCTTTGACGAAAGGATTTGCCCTAATACGTATGCTAACCAATACATACCATGTATGATATAATGCGTATGCTACGTGTTTGTAAACATGTCTGTATGAATAAATACTTGTAAACTGTTCTTTAAATGGGTGTTGAGATAGGATTCTTAGCCACTCTAATGAGGTGTACGATTCCTCCACATGCCTTGTTTCATATTCATTGTTTTTACCTAGAAGTACATAAGTGTGGACTCATGTTTATGTTGTACTTCATAACATGCTCAACTGATTGTATGATTTGAATCATTGCTCCATTTCTGCTTTAAGTACCTCATATGCTAGATCATTGTAATTGAATGTGTTTGGGCTATTATATAGTTCAGGCAATCGATAATAGGCCTCGAATTAGTGGCTGACTTTGTCCCGCCACATGAGACGCGCCTGATGAATCCGAGTCGTAGATCGATTGGCGATAGTGGTTAGGCCGCACAGAGTGCTTATGCGCTTCATGTCGATCAGCTCGATATGCGCTCGTACTAGTCGAGCCCGTCAAACAACCCGATTGGCCCGATGTATGTTAACCATGCTTGAACACTACTGCTTGAACCTAGGGTACCAAACTCACCAGTGAAATCCCTGTTAACCTTGGTACCTCGATCCGCTAAGACTCATGAGCCGAACATGGTGGTATGAGACACTGTGGTCGAGCTGTCGGCCTACGCTGAGACAACGAGCCTCCTCGTAGTGACCAGTGAGTAACACCGCCTCGTGAACCGAATACGGTGGTATGGGACACTGTATTCGAGCTGTCGGCCTACACTGATAAGGTGACAAGCCCTTTGTAGTGACCTCGAGCATACTCTGAGCCTGCGTTGAGGTGACGAGCCTTTCCGTAACAACTAGAGTATAAACTAGACCTACACTGCATCGTGGTGACGAGCCCTTTGCAGTGACCTAGAACCGTAACATCGTATGAGATTTGCTAGGACTGACAACCCTAAAATGGATCATTGTTTGGGAAAATGATATAAGGGAGGTACCTTAGTTTCCCAATCCTGCTGTATGAAAAGGACTAATAAGAACTCGGTAATCACGCTCATGCACCGCACTGCATGTGTCGTTTGGCGTTGGGTAATGCACTGAGGAAGTGACTGACATGCGCGACCGTTAGATGAAGATCGCAGAGGGAGTGCAGGCGAGGGCATACATCATTTATACATACCATTCTTGTATTAATCAAGTACTTAGGGATTGTTGATTGTATTATTTTATCATTACTACTTGACTGAATTGATAACATGTTAACCTTTGTTTTATAGCTCCACTGAGTTGATCACTCACTCCCACATTCTGGGATGGTGTTTTAAACACCAACCAGACCCTATTGTAGTTTCAGATGATGGCGCAGCCTACGAGGCAGAGCCTGACTTTTATGATGATGAGGAAGAGTTCTTCTTCATGCAGTTATTAGGCGGGTCAATGTAGACCTCGTGCTGATTCGACGGGATTACAGGGCTATATGATTTAGTTGAACACTTTATATTTTTAGTATTTGGCATAAATTAGAAACAACACATATATCTATATTCAACCTGGTGACATACTCATACTCTGAAATTTGTGAAATACTTACGTATTGTATATATCTATCACAGTCTTCTGCTTGCCTAATTACGTTAACTCTGGAGTATGATATGTCGTTAGCTTAATCTCACTCATGTTTCAATGCACTCATCATAATCATCATTATCTATGTTGCATAAGTGATACATTGGAACTCGGGAGCTGAGCTTTGCTCGACCCCCGATTTTCAGGGCGTTACAGGAGACGACCCAACAGGAGACGTTGATCTTCCAAAGGGCTGCATCCGACTTGGTCCCTAGGTAATTTCCCATGGGAGCAAAAAAATGTTCGTTGCCCCTCTTCGAAGCTCCCCCGAGGCGGACCCTCTCCCATATGGCAAAGATTCTTCTCGAGGTAAGACTTTGAACTTTGCGCTTGTTCTGCCGATTTCCTTGAGCTTAATCTGACCTTATATCTTTCTTTTGCGGTTCGCTCCTTGTGCGCTCAGGGCTAGCTCGGATCTGACCGATGCTTAGAAACGAGCAGCGGAGGCGGAAGCACAACTGGCCGCTGCCCTGACTCGGCTCAATATAATGGCTGGCGACCTTGGTCTTGCTCGAAAGGCTGTCGATGAAGCCAGGGCCAAGAGTGCCCGTTTGGCCTCGCAATTGCAAAAGACCTGGGAGGAGAGTCGGAGGGATCGCCAGGCTCTCGCTTCTTCCGAGGAGAAGTTGTCTCAGCTCAAGACCAAGACTAGGACTGTCATCGAGCAAGCCAGGGTCCAGGTCGTAAAGGACTTTCTCGAGTCCCGCGAGTATTTGGAGGAGCGGGATAGCTTGCATCAGGACGGCTATATCAAATGCATGGACCTGATGAAGCAATCCTTCCTCGACGTTGATCTCTCGGGATTTGATGAAGGTAGCTCTGGGTCTGAAGGTCCGGAGGCCGAGGCAGCTGGGTCTGCTGACGCTGCGGTTGGTATCGAGGTCGCTTCTGAGGTTGCTCCTGAAGCGACGCCAGAAGTTGCTCCGAGTGGCGGCGGCAGCTGAGTCCGAGCCACCTCTCGAGTTGGCTCCTGATAAGCCTTGAAGCCATCTTTGGATGTCAAGCACTTTAAGCACACCAAGCTTCAGGCACTTCAAGCACACCAATCTTCAAGGACGGCTCGAGAGCATCTGCAATCGAGAGAGGGTATCATGTGTCGTAGCCGACTCCAATCGAGAGAGGGTATCGTGTGTCGCGGCCGACTCTTTTTGCCTTTATCTTTGTTATTCCATCAATGTAATTCCAAAGTATAAACTAATGTAATCCGATGTAAAACTCATACTGATGAATGAATATATTCAGTTTATTTTATTCTTTTGACTTAGCTTACATGTTTCTTATTATCTGCTTGACCGAATTTTTCTCATTGTTTAACGACCGACCTAGGGATAATAGATGTTTAGATGCTCGACATTCCAAGGATGGGGAAGTAACTGCCCGGTTAGATCCTCCAACCGATACGTTCCGAGTCGGAAGGTGCTTGAGAGTACATAGGGTCTTTCCCAATTGGGTCCAGTGTGCCCGCACCAACTTCCTTGGTGTTTATGAACGTTTTTCGGAGGACCATGTCTCATACTCGGAAGCGTCTAACCTTAACTCGGACATTGTAAAATCGAGTTACTTGTCATTGTCGAGCCATCGTCCATACCGAGCCCTTTCCCTTTGTTCTTCCAGGAGGTCGAGTCCGAGAGCTAGCAGTTCCTCGTTGTCTTGTTGGTTAAACAAACTGATCCGAGCCGAAGGTAGTCCGATCTCTACCGGAGTGACGGCTTCCGAGTCATACGCAGGGAGAAAGGAGTCTCTCCCGTGGCTGTTCAAGCGGTAGTTTGGTACGCCCATAGGATTTTAGGAAGTTCCTCGGCCCATGCTCTCTTAGCTTGGTCGAATTTGGTTTGGAGATGTTGTTTGATAATTTTGTTGACTACCTCGACCTGTCCATTTGTCTGAGGATGATGAGAGGACGAGTAGACATTTTTTATTCCGAGATTGTCACACATCTCTCGGTATTGCCTATTGTCGAACTGCTTCCCGTTGTCAGTGATAATGGTCCGAGGTATCCCAAATCGACAAATGATGTTTTTCCAAACAAAGCCTGTGATCTTTTGTTCGGTTATCCAAGCCAATGGCTCGGCTTCGGTCCACTTTGTGAAGTAATCCACCGCAACAACGGCGAACTTGGTCTGGCCTTTCACTAAAGGGAGCGGTCCGATGATGTCGATTTTCCACTGTGCGAAGGGCCAAGGACCGACCATAGGGGTCAGCTCCTTGGGGGGTTGTCTCGGAACAACCGCGAATCGTTGGCATTATCGCAACTCTGGACAAGCTTGCGCGCGTCGTGCTGAATGGTCGGCCAATAGTATCTTTGTCGTAAGACCTTATGTGCGAGTGATTGACCTCCTGAGTGATTTCCGCAAATCCTTCGTAGATCTCCCGCAATACATAATCGACTTCAGTATGATTTAGGTAGTGTAACAGAGGAGCGAAAAATCTTTTCTTGTACAACACCCCATTAAGTATGGTGTAACGAGAGGCTCGGGTCTTCAATCGTCGGGCCTCGGTATAATCCTCGAGCAACTTTCCATTGTCGAGATATTGGATGATCGGGTCGAGCCAAGTAGGTTCCGGGTCGATTAAATGTATGGTCGAGCTAAGCGGGTCGCCGATACTCGACTTAGCGACATACTCGATTGAAATGGACCTGGGTATATCGTCTTCATCGGCAGAGCAAGCTTTGCCAAAAGGTCGGCCTTGGCATTTTCTGTACGAGAGATCCGAGTGACAATATATAGTTGAAAACAATCGATCAATTCTTTGACTTTCTTCATGCATGCTTTTAGTTGCTCTTTACGTGTTTGATACACGCTAGTAACCTGATTGACGACCAACTATAAGTCACTGAATACGTTGAGATGAGTGACACCCAGACTGGCTGCTAGTCGGAGGCCGAGCAACAAGGCTTCGTATTCGGCTGTATTGTTCAAGGCTTGAAATCTAAGTCTTAAGGCATATTGCATGTAGGTTTGGTCAGGAGTTTTCAGGACGACTCCTGCCCGACTTGCCTTATAGTTGGATGAGCCGTCGACATAAAGCTTCCAAGGGGTTGGGTCGGGTGAAGACTAGGGAGAAGCAGTCATCGACTCGTTAGTTGGCTCGGTAGATGAACCAACTTGTGGTGTAACTTCAGCTATGAAGTCAGTCACAACTTGTCCTTTAATTGATACTCTCGGCATGTATTGAATGTCGAATTCATTGAGCTCGATCGCCCACTTCGTTAGTCGGCCGAAGCTTCTGGTTTCTGGAGGATTCGATGGAGTGGGAGGTCAGTCATGACGATGATAGTATGAGCTTGAAAGTATGGCCGAAGTCGTCGTGAAGAGACGACTAAGACTAGGGTCATCTTCTCCAAAGGCAGATATATAGTTTCTGCTGATAGTAATGCTTTGCTGACATAATACACTGGCAATTGCTTTCCTTCGTGCTCGCGTATCAAAGTCGAGCTGATGGCTGCATCGGAGATCGCTAGGTACAACAACAAAGCTTCCCCAGGCTCAGATTTTGATAAGAGAGAAGGAGATCCGAGATAGGACTTCAACTGCTTGAACGCTGCTTCACATTCTTCTGTCCAATCTACTGTTTGTCGTACCTTTAGTTATTTGAAGAACGGGAGGCATTTATCAGTAGCTCGGGAGATGAAGCGGTTGAGTGCGGCTACTCATACAATCAACCTTTGTATATCTTTGATCTTTTTCAGGGATTTCATGTCGAGCAATGCTTTGATTTTTTCTAAATTTGCTTCGATCCCTCGCTGGCTGACCAGGAATCGGAGAAACTTACCCGAGCTTACGCCGAAGGCACACTTGCTCGGGTTCAACTTCATCTGGTATTTGCGAAGGACAAGAAAATCTCTTCTGAGTCAGGAATATGATCAGCCGCATGTATACTTTTGACGAATATGTCATCAATGTATACTTCCATGGTTCGGCCGATTTGCCGAGCAAACATTTTGTTCACTAATTGTTAGTAAGTCGCTCCTGCAATTTTTAGACTAAATGGCATCACACGGTAACAGTAAAGTCCTTTGTCGATGACAAAGGTAGTCTTAGATTTATCTGATTACTGCATTACAATTTGATTGTATCCAAAATAAACATCCATAAAACTAAGAAGTTCATTTCCTGTCGTGCTATCCACCAACTGATCGATCCTCGGAAGAGGGAAGTTGTCCTTTGGGCAGACTTTGTTTAAGTCGGTATAGTCAATATAGACTCGCCACTTCCCGTTGGCTTTCTCAACGAGTACGACATTGGCTACCCATTCCGGATAGTATATCTCTTCGATGAATTTAGCATTAAGGAACTTGCTAGCCTCTTCTTCAATGATGGCGTACCTTTCGGCGAGCGGTCGTCGCTTCTGTCGGGTCGGTCGGTAGGTCAGATCGATGTTGAGGCGATGAGTCATCACTGAGGGATCGATCCCAGGCATATCTTCATGGATCCATGCGAATACGTCAGCATATCGTTGAAGTAGGGATACCAACTTATCTTTCAGGGGCGGCTGTAGGGACGAGCCAATCTGAACTGTCTTGAATTCGTCTGTCTCGACCAAGGGTACTGAGATAAGATCTTCTACCGGTTGTCCTCGCTCGTGGGTCTCGGCCCGAGGTGTGACGCCCCGTCACTGTGGCCACATGTGAGCGGGCATATGTGGGCGGGCGCACATGTGGACGGTCCCCAAGGTGGCTGGCAAGCTACTGTGAACACAGTGAAGGTAAAACTTTGTCCCACATCGAAAATGTCGTCTGAAGTTGTGGTAGTTATATGTGGAGTTGCTACCCTATATTGTATGAGGCCTTTTGGGGGAAATTATAAGAATAAAACCGTGCGGGCTGTGCTCAGAGTGGACAATATTATACAGTGTGGGCGTGGGCTGTTACAAATGGTATCAAAGCCGAGGACGGCTCTGCCCTCGGTGGGGGATATTGTGACGCCCCGTCATTGTGGCCACATGTGGGCGGGCCCCAAGGTGGCTGGCAGGCTACTGTGATGGTAGGGTATTGTGCACATAGTGAAATTGAAACTTTGTCCCACATTGGAAGTGTCGTCTGAAGTTGTGGTAGTTATATGTGGAGTTGCTACCATATACTGTATGAGGCCTTTTGGGAGAAATCCCGAGAATAAAACCAAGTCATAACTAATTAATTAAAACTCACTTTAAGTTGATTCAAAATCTAAGTCGCAGATTAATAAGTGTAGATTCAATAAAAAAATAATTTAAAAATATAAATATAAGTTTATCCTTTACCAATATTAAGTTATGTGTATACTAGTCAGAAATCGTTTGTTTCTGGACAGACTTAATTATTCGAATTTTAGAAATTTCTGTAGAATTTGTATTATGATGAAATTTTGCAAAATTATAGTAGACTCATATATGTATCCTCATAAAAAGTTTTAGATCAATCCAACACTTATAAGTATCAGAAACATTAGCGGGAATAGTATCCTAAGTATCTGAATTTTCTTCACTACAACCTTGATACATGTTATTGCCTGAATCCTCTTAATTTTCATGTGTTATTCTTTTAGATCATCAAATCTTTATTGTAATTTAATAAAATTTTCATGCTCATAGAGACCTTAAATAGTATGCACTTCATTAATGATACTTAGAATTCAATTTAGTTACCACGACTTACCTTGGTTGTCACACACTAAGCTTACATGTTTAATTAATCGTAGATTATGGCGGATCAAAACATTGATGTCGGAGGCACATAAGAAACTCCTGGTCCCGATACCACTGAAAATGGGTCACTTATGGGTGGAATTCTTAGGGTCATACGTGAACTTACTGCTCTTGTGGGCTATCTGATAAGACAAACTTAAGCGCAAGGTCAAACCCAAACTGTTCACGTAACTAATGAAGGGATAAAAACTTTATTGAAAATGTTTAAAAGACAGAGGCCGCCTGTATTTAAGGGTGGGCCTGACCTATCTGAGGTCGAGGTGTGGAAGAAACAGATTGATAAAATATTCACAGTTATGAAGTGTAATAAATACCAGAAAGCAGAATTGGCTATTTACATGCTAGAAGGGGAGGCGGATCATTGGTGGGACTCAGTCTTTAGGATGAACCCGAGAGTTGAAGTCTGGGCCTGAGCGCAATTTGTGAGAAGTTTGATGATAAATATTTTTCTTTATATGTTAAAAATCAAAAGGCAGGAGAATTCATGAAATTAGAGCAGGGTGATATGACAATGCGCCAGTATGATGTTAAGTTCACGGAGCTATCGCGATTTGCAACTTTTCTGGTGTCCAATGAAACTCGTAAGGCACAAAAATTTGAGGAAAGTCTGAGAACATTTATTTGTAGATGATTAGCCCCTTTCGTATAGAAGACCTATACCGAAGTGTTGGAGCGTGCCCTAGCAATGGAGAAAGACATCAACGAATATTGGAAGAATCGTGATCAGAGAAAGAACGTAAAGAGTGGTGCTAGAACTGTTACACATATATCTCCAGCCCAACATGATGCAACTAAGAGATAGAGAATAATATCGACATCGATGACCAGACCGACGATAGCACTTCCTGCACAACGATTTTCAGAATTTTGCTATAATTGTGGACTCGAGGGCCACACTTCTCATTTTTGTTCCATACCACAACGCACTCAATATCCACAAAGGTCATGACCTTCACATCAGTCTTTCAGGCCTCCCCAGCAACAGACGCCGCTGTATATGTCATAGTGACCTCCACTACATCCTTCCGCCTCACAACCTTCCTCGAGACCGCCTCAGCCATATCCACAGAGGTCGCTACAGTCGTACTCGAGGTCACCACAACAAGGACCTTCATCGGTATATTAGAGACCACCTCAGCTGCCACCGCCTCATGTTAAACTTCAGCAATATCAGCAGTCGAGGCAGGGAGTTTAGGCACTACGACCACAAGCTCAAGGCCGAGTCTACGCCCTAGTACAGTCAGGAGACGACACAGTGAAGCCGTACAAGAACTTAGCGCAACAATACGAGGGCCCAATTCAAATTTATGATGTTCCATCACAATCTGAGGATGGAGAGACCCAGACTTATGATGATGTCACACCCTTATATGAGAATCCAGCACAGTCTGAGGATGGAGAGACCCAGACTTATGATGATGTTGCACCCTTATATGAGAATCCAGCACCGCCAACAGATGACATTATTTAACCTAACATCGAGGCTAGCAGCAATGTAGTCGAAGGTACCATCGTCATTTATTCATCCTTAGCTAGAGCGTTATTTAACTCTGGAGCATCGCATTCATTTATTTCTTACTGCCATTTATGCTCACTTGGGTTATCTTCTACTCCCTTAGATAAAAAGTTAACTGTAGCAAACCCCCTTGGTAATTCAGTAGACCTAAGTCAGATTTGTAAATCCTGTCTGATCATGATCGAGAACGTAAATTTATCAGCTAATCTCATAATTATGCCGATGCGATAATATAATATTATATTGGGGATGGATTGGTTATCTTTATATCGGGCAAAAATTGATTGTTTTAGGAAGATGGTCATATTAAATATCGATGGGCGAGCACCGTTACAATTCCATGGGACGCGAAGGAAGGGAGCACCAGTTAGTTTGTCAGCTATCTTAGAAGTTAAACCTCAAAGAGTAGAACAAATTTTGATTGTTAATGAATTTCCAAAAGTATTTCAAGATATCCCTGGATTACCGCCAAAGAGAGATGTTGATTTCACAATCGATCTGGTACCTGGGACTGCACCAATCTCCAGAGCACCATACCGTATGACACCTGTTGAATTGAGAGAATTAAGGGAGCAACTTCAGCAGTTCCAAGACCAAGGCTTCATTAGGGCTAGTACGTCGCCGTGGGGTGCACCAGTATTATTTGTAAGAAAGAAGGATGGGTCTTCGAGGCTATGCATCGATTACCGTCAACTTAATAAGGCGACTATCAAGAACAAGTACCCGCTGCCGAGAATAAATGATTTATTCGATCAGTTAAAGGGAAGTAAATATTTTTCAAAGATAGACCTACGGTCTGCATATCATCAGTTGAGGATTAGAGAAGAAGATATACCCAAGACTGCCTTTAGGACTCGGTACGGCCATTATGAATTTCTAGTGATGCCCTTCGGACTAACGAACGCTCCAGCAGTATTTATGGACCTCATGAACAAGGTCTTCAAACCATATTTGGACCGATTCGCGATAGTGTTCATAGATGATATTTTAATTTACTCCAAGACGCAAGAGGATCATGTTGAACACCTTCGAATAAATCTTCAGACTCTAAAGGACAATCAGTTGTATGCCAAAGCTTCAAAATGTGACTTTTGGAAGAATGAAGTAAATTTTTTGGGGCACGTGATATCGGAAAAAGGAGTGTCGGTAAATCCATTGAAAGTCGAAGTGCGCAGTTTTCTCGGATGTGCTGGTTATTATAGAAGGTTCATTGAAGGATTCTCTAAGATAGCAAGGCCGTTGAGTAACTTGACCAAGAAGGGAACTTCTTTTAAATGGAATAAAAATTGTGAGCAGGCTTTCTCTGAATTGAAGAAGCGATTAACGGAAGCCCCAATGTTTTCTTTACCAGCAGAATGAGAAAGATTTGTGGTATATACTAATGCATCTTATCAAAGGTTGGGATGCGTGCTGACGTAAAGTGGTAAAGTAATAGCATTCGCGTCAAGGCAGTTGAAATCTCATGAGCAGAATTATCCCACTCACGACTTAGAGCTTGCAACTGTAGTGTTTGCCTTAAAAAATTGGAGGCATTATCTTTATGGTGAGCAGTTTGAATTGTGTTCGGATCACAAGAGTTTAAAGTATCTTTTTTATCAAAAGGACCTGAATATGCGGTAGAGGAGATGGATGAAATTCTTGAAGGATTATCATTTCGACATCTGCTATCATCCAGGTAAGGCGAATGTTGTAGCCGACGTGTTAAGCAGGAAGACGCGCAAGTTGGTGGCGAGTTTAATGATTAAAGAATGAGAGATGCTTGATATAGTTAAAGATTTTAAAGTCAGACTACGTATCGATGAACCTCGGGCTTATATCAACAATTTAGTGGTACAACCCACTCTGGTTAGTAATTTCTAAATTATCCATTTACATTATCCCTTTAATTCTTATATTAGGATGTAGTTATTCAGAACTTTCTTTTCTAAGCGCAACGAATAATAGAAGTGCAGAAGAATGATGCATGGCTACAAGAGAAAATAACAGAAGAAGCAGGAAAGGACAACTAAGAGTGGCGAGTAGGATCTGATGGTGGGATCAGATTTCAAGGGAGGTTATGTGTTCCGGACATATTTGAATTAAAACAAGAAATCTTAGATGTGGCGCACCACACAAAATTCACTATGCTCCCAGGAGGAACCAAGATGTAACGTGATGTTCGACGTCAATATTGGTGGAGTAATATGAAGAGGGAGATAGCCAGCTACGTTGCAAAGTGTCTTACTTGTCAGTAAGTTAAAGCAGAGCATCAGAAGCCGTCGGGACTTTTACAACCGTTACAGGTCACAGAGTGGAAGTGAGAGCATATATCGATGGATTATGTCAGACTACCGAAAATAAGCCGTCATCATAATGCGATATGAGTGATCGTGGATCGGCTAACAAAGTCGGCACACTTTCTTTCTATACATATTTCTTCATCCCTAGATGACTTAAGCAAGCAGTATATCAAGGAGATTGTTAGGCTTCATGGCATTCCTGTGTCCATTGTATCCGATCGAGACCCTAGGTTTACATCACGCTTTTAGATGAGTCTTCAGAAGGCATTGGGAACGACGCTAAACTACAGCACGACTTTTCATCCGCAGACTGACAGTCAAACGGAGAGGGTAAATCAAATCCTCGAAGACATGCTTCGCAGCTGCATTCTTGACTTCAAGGAAAATTGGGACGACCACCTCTATTTGGTAAAATTCGCCTACAACAATAGTTTCCAGTCTAGTATTGGCATGACACCATTCGAAGCTTTATACGGAAGACCCTATAGATCACCAAGTTGTTGGACCGAAGTGGGTGAAAGAACATTGTTGAGACCGGAACTAGTGGAAGAGACATCCGAGAAGATTGTCATCATCAAGGAACGTCTACGTACTGCTCAGAGTCGCCAGAAGAGCTACGCCGACAATCGTCGAAAGAACTTGAAGTTCGCCATAGGAGACCATGTGTTCCTTAAGGTATCCCCAATGAAAGGAGTTATGCGATTTGGGAAGAAAGGAAAATTGGCACCACGCTACATTGGACCTTTCGAGATCTTGCAGAGAGTAGGCCTCGTCACCTACAGACTAGCCTTACCTCCTCAACTTTTCGACGTCCACGACGTATTTCATGTATCTATGCTTCGGACGTACGAGAGAGATGCATCACATATCATTGACTGGGGGCCGCTGGAAATCTGGGAGGACGTTTCATACATAGAGCAACCGATTCGTATCCTTGATAGGACGGAGTAAGTACTTCGAACAAGATCAATACCACTCGTGAAGGTTCAGTGGGGGCATCATGGCGAGGACGAAGCTTCGTGGGAGCGAGAGGATGAAATCCGAGAGAAGTACCCTCATCTCTTCATATGATAGGTATGTTAAAATTTGGGGACGAAATTTTGTTAAGGGGGGTAAAATGTAACAATCCATTTTTTTTTGTGGGAACTAGCATCACCGTCCGTTTGCATGTGGCCCACCTGAGTTTTGAATCGGCCTCATTTTTGGCCTTATATCTTCTCTTGGCCAGGCCGAGATAATGGATGGAGTAGATTTATATTATCGTAGTGGGACCCACCATATCTAAATAATAATAATAATAATAATAAATTTTAAATTATCAAATAATAATTTAATTACATTATTAATGTTATATTATAGAAATCAGTATGATAATTTTTTGTTTATGTAAAGATTAAAATCCAAATTTTAATTCTAAAATTTGAAGAGTTAATTAAATTAAATTTAAATGAACTTAAGTTTAAGAAAATTTTCAAAATTTTAGAATTGAAACTAAAATTTCTTGTACATTATTTCACAGAAATTTCTAAATTAAATAATAGTAAAATAATATTTTATTTAAGTATTTGAATTATTAAAGTTTCAATAAAAATTTAAATCTATAATTATTAATTAGAATTATATTGTTGATATTTTTTGCTGTGAAATAATTATTAATCTTACATGTATGTCTACCATTCAATGAACATTAAATTTTATTATGTTAGATGTATCGTAAGCAAGTAGGGCAATCGTGTCTTTTGGGTGAAAGACCCTAAATTAGCAAGTAGGACAATCGTGTCCCTTGGGTGAGAGACCCTAAAGCCAGCAAGTAGGGCAATCGTGTCCCTTGCGTAGAAGACCATAGAACCCACTGAATCCTTTGGAGTCTCCTTTGTGTACGGCGTATGAGTACAATTGTGTGCGTGGACATACGTCAGATGTACAACTGGAGCAGTAGTCTGACCAGCTAATATATAAATGAGTCCATCATCATGAGGTACCAGTGCGTGGGCGTTAATGCAACGTGACCATATGCTTGGGTATGGTGTTGTAAGAAATAATACAAATGCTATGAGTATTCATGGAAATATCACATGTATTGCATTTTCACAATTCTGTTGTTAAATTCCATTATTTGCATTTTATTTTCTTCATTATTATAAAATTGATATTATCCGAACATGTTAAATTTTAGATAAGAAACGACCCTACTGGGCTATTATGCTCATCCTATTAAAACAAATGCACAGGTGCAGAGCTAGAATACTATGAGCAGGCGGGCCTCTACTATTAGCTTTATTTTTTAAGAAAATTAGATTTAGTTTTAATTCAATTCAGTTTTTTTTTTTGTTATTTAGGTTTAGTTTATGTTCAAATTTCGATGTAGAAAGGACAAACTATCAAAAGAGTTGAATTTAATAAACATTTCAGTTGTATTTGTCTTTTAGATGACGTTGAGTATCGATTAAATTTGATTGAATCAATTAGATTGTAACAAATGTCATTATATTATAACTCACACCTTGGGATTCGGGTCCCGAAGACCTTATTCGGGTACTCGAATTTCGGGGCGTGACACGAGGGTCCAACGATTCAATCATGGTTACCTCGACTAGAGCTTTTACGGCCGTTGCATAGCAATGCCTTGCTTCCTATTGGTCACCTTTGGCAACTCTTACTCTCGATTCGGTTGGGAATTTCATACAGAGGTGGTACGTCGATACTACGGCTTGAATAAGGCATAGAGAGGGTCGGCCGAGTATAGCATTGTAAACTGATGGTTGGTTGACTATCAGAAAGTCGACCATTACTGTCGCCTGATGTGGAGAGTTTCCAGCAGCAAGTGGCAACGAGATGACTCCTTCGGGGAGTGTTCGTCCACCAGAGAATCCGATCAATGGGGTGTGAACTGGCCGTAACGTCGATTATTCGACGCTCATTTTGTCGAACGCTTGAGTGAACAGTACGTCTGCAGATGACCCTGTATCAACAAGAATGCGGAATACCTTGCGGTTCGCTATAGTGAGGGTGATGACTAAGGCATCATCGTGCAGATGAAAAATGCCCCGAGCGTCTTCATCGATAAACGATATGTAATACCTCTCCCTTTTCTTCTCATTCGAAGGCTGAGCTAAAATCAGAATTTCGGACTCAGGTCGACTGATGTTTCTGGCATGATTTTTCTGAGCATTATTTGAGTCGCCCCCACCTCGAGGACCACCGACAATAGTCCGAATTTTCTCCGTGGGTCGGTTGTCACCCGATCGTTCTTCCGTTGTCCCGGTTCTTTCAACATGCTCTCTGAGACGACCTTCTCGGATGAGTCTCTCTATTTCTTCCTTTAAGTGATAGCAATTACTCGTGTTGTGCCCATGATCGCGATGATAATGACAGGATTTGCTCTTATTTCATCGGTTCGGATTGCTTCGGAGTCTATCGGGCCAGTTAACGAATCCTTCGCCCTTGATTTCCATCAATACCTACTCATGTGATTTATTGAACGGAGTATACATTGAGAATTTGTTGTCAGGCCGCTTGCCCGACCTACGCTCATCACGTGGCCGATCATCTTTACGCTTTTTTCCACTAGTCGAGTCAACTTCTTTTTTGCTGACTCTTTGGCCGGGACTTTTGCATTCTGGGCGGCTTCACGCATGATCTAGGTTTCTTCGGCATCCGCGTACTTATCTGACCGGGCCACGAATTCAGCCAGAGTAGTAGGCGGGCTATTGTTTAAGGATGCCAGAAACGGTTTATCTCTAACGCCTTGCATGATCGAGTTGAGTGTTGTTTCGTCTGAATGTTTCTGGACTTGGAGCGACTCGAAATTGAAGTGTTTGATATAATCTTTTAGTAGCTCTCCCTCCTTTTGAACTATGTTATCCAGGTGCGTAGGTGGCTTCAACTTTTTCTTCCCACTAATGAAGTTTGTGAGGAAGGCATCACTGAGCTCTGTGAACGAGCTAATGGACTTTAGTTTCAATTGTTTGAACCAAAGTCGAGCTACGTCGGCTAAAGTGAGGAAGAAAGCTCGGCACATCACAACGTCCGAGGCGTCGTGCAGTTTCATATATGTCCGAAAGGATTTGATGTGCTTGGTTGGGTTTTATCGGTGAAGGGTGTAATCTGCGGAAGACGGAATCGTTATGGCAGCCGAGCTTGCATTATCTCTTCTATGAATGGAGATGATTTTACCTCGGGCCTTGTCTGATGTACATCACGGCCTTGCTTCATATCCGCAATCTCTTCCCACACTTCCCTCCTGAAGTCCTGAAGGTTAGCTTTTCAGGGTTTGTCACTATCTGTCGTCCCCTCAACCGAGGGCCTGCTGCGCATTCTCTGATCTATTTCGTGTCGGAGATCGGTGGCAGGCAGTGGGGCAGTCTTGGAATGAGCGAGTGTATGCTTGGCTGGACCCTGGTGCTGACCTTGCTGAGGGACAGATCGCGGAGCGACAGGCTGAGGACCAACAAATTGTTGTAGGGCGTTCATTGCTCGGCCATCGTTGCGCTAAGGCATCTGAACTTTCTAATGATGAATTTGTTCCAACATTTGCTTTATAAAGTTTACATCGGTTCTGAGTTCTTGGACCTCTTTATTTAATCGCCCATTCCCTCGGTTCCGCTGATTATGCCTAGTCGAAACAGAGGTTGTCGGACGGACTACATAACCTTGTTGATTATCGGGTTGGTTCTGGACCCCTTGGGCTCTGTTCGTACCCGGCGGGCCTTCTGTTGTCAGAGGTCTAGTGACAACGACCTCATTAGGCTCGTTTTGAGTAGTTCTTCTAGTACTCGCCATTAAAACCTTTTTCAAGTTTTTCGATAGAGCATGAAAAACAACTTTTCGTATCGTTTCCCACAGACGGCGCCAATCTGTTGATGCAAAAAACTGGTGCATCCTCCTTCGTCCTATCACCTGCACAAGAAGGAGACAAAGGAGACCCTGGCTAGAGCCGGGGACCCTCCGATGTTAAAGTCAATGATAGGGTCGTATTGAAGGGTTTTAAGGAGAATTTTCTGCGTACCTTTCATCGTGGAGGTCTCCCATATTTATAGGAACGAGAGGATCTCGTCGTACCAGGATTCTCCTCCTGATCTTTTGGAGATTTGATATCAATCCGTTTCCTCAATCCTAGTCAACCCCGAGATCTTCGGAATCATGGATTCTTTTACTTGATTTCCGGGAAGGTGTTTTAAGAAGGTGTTTTGTTTTACACCGTCTCTACCTTACTCAGATCGGGATCGACCGACTCTCCTAGTGAGTGAGTCTCGGCCGGCTCTAATAGATAGAGCTTCTTACCTTCTGTCGGATGAGATGACACTGACCTATGATCAGTGCACTTTCTTAATCTGATAACCGACCTTATAACTGACCTAGAAATGGGTCGGTTTTATGGTCGATCAGGTGGCTTCGGAGCTTCGTGCCTAAACCGGCCTCTTTAGGCGTTGCTGCCTCATTCTCTGAGTTAACTTCACGCATCATGTATATTTTGCCATAAGGCTCAGACTCTGTAAGTCTCGGTAGAGATTTATTCTCCACAATCTGAGCTAAGTCTCTCCTTTAGGCATTCAGTATTCTTGCCTCGGTTAGGCTCGATGCCTCAGGATTCCGGGCGATGTCAGTAGAGTTGGTCCATTCCATAACCGAGTCTCCGGACTTGTCATATTTTTCCCCGATAAGTTTTGTTGTGGGGAAATCTAACTCAACGAGTCAAGCCAGTCACGGACTTCAGAGCTCGGAGGGGAAACCTCGGGAACGTATGAAGGATAAGCAGGGCCGAGTCCTCTCTTGGCACGTCTCAGCTCCGAGCCGTTATCCTCGCTTAATAGCTTGGTGACAAAAAAAGTCAATCTACGCACTAGTCTTGATTCGAGGCTTGGAGGCAAGGCCATCTTAGTCCGAGGTCTAGAGCTGAAGCAAAGGGGATTCAACCAGTCCCGATTAGCACACGGCCTCAGGCCAGGCGAGGCCGTGTCTGAGCCCAGATGTGGATATTCCGAGTGCCAAACCAGGAAACTGCCCTACGCGGACATGACCGAATATCTCGCTTGTGGATAGCTTTCTTAAGATACGATACGCTACACAATTCATGGATTACGGACAAATTCTCTACGACCACAGTATCCCACTGATTGAGCGAATTGTGCCAAGATTGACGGGCGCAGATTATCCAACCCGCAGGTATAAATACCAGGGAACTCCATTGCTACAGGTATGCAATATCTCGCACTCTCTCTACATTCAACTTAGACCCAAATTCCTTAGCTTGACTTGGGCATCGGAGGGTCCCTTAGCCTAGTCAGGGTCTCCTTTGCTCACCCCTTTGTGCAGGGCCAGGGTCCGTCGAAAGTTTACTGCATTGAGTAGAGGGTGGTCCGAATTTTGACATCAACAAGTTTAATTGAATTAATTATATGCCAAGTATGCAATTTCTTAAATAATTTCCAAGCGCATGCATATCAACCGTGGCACACCGCAGAGTACCGAAGTTTTTATTCTTTTAGGGGTTGATAGCTATTAGCAGGACTCGGCCCTTTGATCGTCCCTTCTGCACCGGTACCACCACGTCATGATCGAGGCCGTTCATCAAGAAGCTGCGACCGTAGATGGTCTCTGAGGGTAAAATAAAAATCAACGGAGATCTCATCATTCGTACGAAAATGATCAGAAGAGTAGTTTCTAACGCGCCCCACTATGAATGGAGTGGATTTAAGGCACATACATCAAGGTGGGCCTCACAGTCAGGTGATCCACCCACCACGGTGGACCCAGAGATCCACTGAAGCTGCGCTCTCTCGTATCCGTCGTTGAATATTAGTGGGACCTTCTAAACGGTCCAGATCATTACGTCATGGGGTAGAAGAATCTAGCCTCCCTGAATAGAAACACCTTCCGATTGACCATCTGAGGTAAGCCGATTCCACGCTCGTGTACGGTGCAGCACGTTCACAAAGCTGGCGCGTGTTCTGAACATTTACTCATCAGACCCGAGGTGTAAATTTCCTCGACTAACAATCGTGGCCCTGCCTTTAAAAAACAAAAATGAAAATATTTTAGACTGGTTGGACATCTTTTGGATGGTTAAAAATGAAATTATCCTATGCTCCTATTTCACTGAATAAGTGTCCATGAATCATAGGTTAGAATTATATGACAAATATCAATTTTGGACTCTTAACTTGGGGCTGTTTTGTTTTGGAATTACAACAATAAATGATTATTTATGCTTGTAACTGAATGGTGACCTTATTTACATTTGATTACAATGATTTTGTTGTATTGTCTATTTATTATGAAATTACTGGAAAAGCAAATAGTTTTTCAGTATTACTTTTTCTTTTTTACGTGCCCTGTTGGTTTTTTCAATTATAAAAGTAAATGGTCATAAATGGCCATGATTATTTGCTCTTGTAGGTATGTGGTTACATCACTTACATTTTACTTTAATGATTATTTTACTATATTTTTTGTTTCACTTGAAAATAATTATTTTATAATGTAAAATTGTAATAATTATGTTTTATTTTACCCCTTTCATTTACAAGTATATTTAACACTTGATTTACAAACCATTTTTTTCTTCAAACAAATATGTGAAAATGATAATGGTGGGTGATTTATGTTGCATTGTATAAGAAATTGAAAATTCAAATAAGCCCTTTAACTATGTTGGAATTTTGATTTATAGGCTATAATTAGTATTTAAACAAACACTTGAAAATAATAATGATTATTTATTTACTTTGCATTTCATATGAAATTTGAAAAGTCAAACACATGATGGGTTTTTTTTACCCATCTTCGACCGGTCGAGAGTCCTGCTCGACTGGTCGAAGGCTGGTGGTTGACCAGTCGAAGGTTTGAGTCGTGACACGACTCAAAGTCCAGCGAGTTTTTTTGCTATTTTTTACTGTAGCTACGACTGGTCGAAGGGATGACTTGACTAGTCGAAGGGGTCCTACGACCAGTCGAAGACTCGACTCGACTAGTGGTAGGTTACGCAGTTTGTTTCGCAATTTTGCGTGAAACTGCGGATTTGAGTCCTTTCGCAACTGGGATGCGAAAGGGAAGTTTCCTAAACTATAAAAGGGGTTGCCTAGGGTTTTCTAGGTGATGCAAGAGGGTTTCCTAGAGCTTTACAAGGGATTTGCTAAAGGGTTTAGGGCTATCAAAAGGTGAGAGAGAGAGAGGAAGAGAGAGAGGAAGCTTATAGAAGGGAAGTTTTGCTCGTGGAGGTTATCTACTGTGCAATCTATATATCAACGCTTCTATGTCCTCGTAATCGGTCAGATCTCTCCGTTTTCTATACTTCTCTTATTGTTTATCCACTCCTGCGTGAGTGAAGAAGGTTGTAACGTTCTACTTCATAGTGGATTGTTGATCTGGACAAGGTCCCGTGGTTTTTACCTCTTTGAGGGTTTTCCACGTAAAAATCTCTTGTGTGGTGTGTGATTGATGCATTGATTGTTTTCATTGCTTATTATCAATAATTCTGGTTTGTTCTGAAGGGATAGATCCTAAGGTTTTGTGCAAGGCCCCCAACAAAGTGGTATCAAAGCTAAGTTCATTGAACGGGTAGGATCGGTTTTGAATTATGGAAGGTGGCTCATCAAGGATGATCAGCCTCAATGGTTCTAACTGGACCATATGGAAGGCGAAGATGGAGGACTTGCTTTATTGCAAGGACCTATATTCTCCAATTTTAGGCATATCAGCAAAATCCAAGGATATGACTGATGATGATTGGAAGAAGATGGACTGAAAGGCGGTGGGGTTATCAGACAATGGTTGGATGATTCTGTGTTCCACCATGTGTCTACAGAAACCTCGGCCGCTAGCCTATGGCTGAAATTACAAGGGCTGTATGAGAGGAAGACTACCGGTAATAAAATTTTCTGATAAGGCGACTTGTGATGGTTCTGTGGCCGAGCACATGAATGAAGTCAGCAATATAGTGAACCAACTCACCTCTATGAAGATGGTCTTGGATGATGAATTGCAGACTTTACTATTGCTTAGTTCATTGCCTGACAGTTGAGAGACGTTGGTGGTGTCTCTAAGTAACTCGGCGTCAGACAGAAAGATATCCATGGAACAGGTAACCAGTTATCTCTTCAATGAGGATACAAGGAGGAAGTCTCAGGGGTCTACTCAACAAGAGGCTCTTGTGACACAGGAATGGGGGAGAGGAAAGAATAGGAAGGGCGGGAAGGCCCGAGATAAATTAAGAGGCAAGTCAAGTAACAGGAAAGATGTTGATTGCTGAAATTGTGGCAAGAA
The DNA here is from genome assembly GCA_021015155.1 of Magnolia officinalis. Classification (NCBI taxonomy): domain Eukaryota; kingdom Viridiplantae; phylum Streptophyta; class Magnoliopsida; order Magnoliales; family Magnoliaceae; genus Magnolia; species Magnolia officinalis. The sequence goes on from JAJHSJ010000005.1 coordinate 12,703,523, forward strand.
GGGCCACTACAAGCATGAATGTCGTGGTAAGAAGAACGACAAGAAAGGAAAAGGGAAGGAAGATGAATTAGATTCTACTGCGGTCGCTTCAGATGGCGACATGGTAGTTATTCTTTCTGCAGATCACTGTGTATGTCTCACAGGTAGGAGTCAGAACACCGACTGGGTGATAGACTCGGGAGCTTCTTTTCATGCGACTCCACACATGGACTTCTTCACAAGTTACAAGTCAAATGATTATGAGACTGTGAAGATGGGAAATTCTGGAGTATTAAAAATTGTGGGAGTCGGTGATATTTGTGTGAAGACTGATGTGGGCTGCACATTGGTTCTCAGGGATGTGAGACATATCCCAAACCTTCGCCTCAACTTGATGTCGACAGGAAGGTTGGATGATGATGGCTATGAAAGCCGGTTTGCTGGTGGGCGATGGAAGCTCATCAAGGGTTCATTGATCGTGGTCAGAGGAAAAAAGTGTTGCACCCTTTACAAGGCAAATGTCAGTATGTGCAAAGGTGGGTTGAACGCAGCGGAAGATTCAGCTATTGACATGTGGCACAGGCGTCTAAGCTATATGAGTGAAAAAGGGCTTCAGCTACTAGCAAGGAAGTGGCTCCTTCCAGACGTGACAGGTATACCTCTCAAAACCTATCTTGATTGTTTATCAGAAAAACAACATAAAGTTTCATTTGTTAAATCTGCTTCTCATGTTAATAAAGTGCATGCATTAGATTTGATTTATTCTGATGTTCGTGGTCCTATGAGGACAAAAACGTTGGGTAGGGCATTGTATTTTGTTACTTTTATAGATGATGCATCTAGGAGGGTTTGGGTTTATGTTTTGAAATCCAAGGACGAGGTCTTTGGTGTTTTTAAATTGTTTCATGCTATGGTCGACAGAGAGACAGGTAGATCATTGAAGTGCATCCACACTGATAATGGTGGTGAATACATTGGCGACTTTCACGAGTATTGCAAGTCCCTGGGTATACGGCATGAACAGATGGTTCCCAAGACCCCCCAGCATAATGGTGTAGCTGAGCGAATGAATCTCACCATTGTTAAGAGAATCAGATGCATGTTATCCCATGCGAAATTGCCCAAGACGTTCTGGAGAGAAGCAATGCACACAGCAGTGTATTTGATAAACAGGTCTCCATCAGCCCCGTTGAATGAAGAAGTACCTGAGAAGGTGTGGACTGGACATGATCCATAGTACAGTCATCTCGGGGTGTTTGGATGCAGGGCATCCGTTCACGTACCAAAAGACGAGAGGTCCAAGCTCGATATGAAGATCAGGCAGTGTGTGTTCTTAGGGTACAGTGATGAAAAATTCGGTTACAGGTTGTGGGATCCGACCAAGAGGAAGCTCGTCAAGAGCAAAGATGTGGTTTTCTTTGAAGATCAGTATATAGAAGACATTGGTAAGCCAAAGAAGAACCAGCCTAGTTCAGGTGAGCTAGAGGACATAGATCTGATTATTCCTCTCATGGTGCCTGATGATGGGGGAGTACAACAAGGTGTAGAGGACGAGGAAGTTCCTTCAGAAGATGGACCAGGGGAGCAGCCCACACTTGATCCACCTGTTAGAGGACGAGGAAGTTCCTTCAGAAGATTAACCAGGGGAGCAGCCTCGACTTGATCCACCTGTTGAGCTACAGGTGAGGAGGTCATATAGGGACAGACAGCCGTCCAAGAGGTACTCGCCACATGAGTACATTATGCTGATTGATGGGGGAGAGCCAGAAGATTATTCTAAGGCCCTAGCCGACGAGCATAAGGGGAAGTGGTTGAAAGCTATGCAAGAGGAGATAAAATCCTTGCATAAGAACCACACCTATGATATGGTGAAATTGCCTAAGGGCAAGAAAGCTTTGAGCAACAAGTGGGTGTTTAGAAAGAAGATTGAGCAGAAGAATTCACAGACGAGGTTCAAGGCCAGACTTGTGGTGAAAGGGTTTGGTCAGAGAAAAGGCATAAACTTCGAGGGGATATTCTCACCAGTGGTGAAGATGACATCCATACGGGTGTTGCTTGGGTTGACGGCTAGCATGGATCTGGAGATAGAGCAGTTATATGTCAAAACTGCCTTTCTCCATGGTGACCTGGAAGAAGAGATCTACATGCACCAACCAGAGAGGTTCGAAGTCAAGGGCAAGGAGCATCTGGTGTATAGGCTAAGGAAGAGCTTGTATGGGCTGAAACAAGCTCCACGGCAATGGTACAAGAAGTTCGACTCGTTTATGTTGAAACATAGGTATGACAAAACGGAGTCAGACCACTGTATGTTCATGCGCAAGTTCTCAGATGGTGATTTTTTAGTTCTACTATTATACGTTGATGAGATGCTCATCATGGGAAAAGACATCAAGAAGATCGACAGGCTGAAACAGGAGTTGGGCAAGTCTTTTGCGATGAAAGACTTGGGCTCGACTAAACAGATCCTAGGAATGGAGATAACCCGTGACAGGAGTAGCAGGAAGCTTTGGCTGTCACGAGAGCAGTATATTGAGAAATTCCTAGAGCGGTTCAATATGAATGCAGCGAAGCCGGTCAGTACTCCACTAGATGGTCACTTCAGATTGAGCGATAGGCAGTGTCCCAAGACGAAGGCAGAGGTGGAAGAGATGCAGAAGATACCCTACGCGTCAGCTGTATAAAGTTTGATGTATGCTATGGTGTGTACACGCCCAGACATAGCATATGCGGTTGGTGTTGTCAGCCGGTATCTTGCCAATCCTGACAAAGAGCATTGGGAAGCGGTGAAATGGATACTGTGGTATCTAAGAGGCTCATCCAGGTTGAGCCTATGCTATGGTGACGGAAAACCTGTGTTAGAAGGCTACACAGATGCAGATATGGCAGGTGACATAGACTCCAGGAAGTCTACATCGGGGTTTATGTTCACGTTTGCAGGGGGAGCGGTTTCTTGGCAGAGCAAGCTACAGAAGGTCGTAGCATTGTCGATGACAGAGGCCGAATACATCGCAGTCACAGAAGCATATAAAGAGATGTTTTTAATGAAGAGGTTCCTACAGGAACTTAGCCTAAAGCAGGAGGAGTACGTGGTCTATCGCGATAGTCAGAGTATTATACACTTGAGCAAGAATCCAAGTCAGCATTCCAAGTCAAAACACATTGAGATACGGTATCACTGGATCAGGGATACTTTGGAACAAAAGGTGTTATAGCTTGAGAAGGTCCACACGGACGATAATGGGTCAGGCATGATGACCAAAGCTTTGCTCAAGGACAAGTTTGAGGTTTGTAGAAACCTGGCTGGCTTGAAGAAGGTGGATCCCTCCTGGGTCAAAAAGGGGGAGATTTGATGGGGTTTTTTTGACCCGTCTTCGACCGGTCGAGAGCCCTGCTCGACTGGTCTAAGGCTGGTGGTCGACCAGTCGAAGGTTCGAGACGTGACACGACTCAAAGTCCAGCAAGTTTTTTTGCTATTTTTTACTGTAGTTACGACTAGTAGAAGGGATGGCTCGACTGGTTGAAGGGGTCCTACGACCAGTCGAAGACTCGGCTCGACTAGTGGTATGTTACGTAGTTTATTCCACGATTTTGCACGAAACTGCGGATTTGAGTCCTTTCACAACTGGGATATGAAAGGGAAGTTTCCTAGACTATAAAAGGGGTTGCCTAGGGTTTTCTAGGTGATGCAAGAGAGTTTCCTAAAGCTTTACAAGGGATTTGCTAAAGGGTTTAGGGCTATCAAAAGGTGAGAGAGAGAGAGAGAGAAGAGAGAGAGAAAGCTTATAGAAGGGAGGTTTTGCTCGTGGAGGTTATCTACTATGCAATCTATATCTCAGCGCTTCTATGTCCTCGTAATCGGTCAGATCTATCCGTTTTCTCTATTTCTCTTATTGTTTATCCACTCCTGCGTGAGTGAAAAAGGTTGCAACGTTCTATTTCATAGTGGATTGTTAATCTGGACGAGATATCCCGTGGTTTTTACCTCTTTGAGGGTTTTCCACGTAAAAATCTCTTGTGTGGTGTGTGATTGATGCATTCATTGTTTTCATTGCTTTATTATCCATAATTCTGGTTTGTTCTGGAGGGCTAGATCCTAAGGTTTTGTGCAAGGCCCCTAACAACACACCCTTAGTTTTTGCTTGGACTATAAGAGACCAAGGAGCAAATGAGTAAAGGAAAACATCAAATACAAAGAAAATCATTAAAATTAAATCCTCAAATGAATTGTTCTTGTTAGCACAAATATCTATGTAAATGAAGAATGGCCAATGATGAAAGAAAAAAAAGTGAGAATTGTTTTTTTTTTTAAAAAAAAAAAAAAAAGCAAACCACTGTATATCTACGTTTCTTAGCTTCTTAGCTCCGAGGGAAGGAAAAAAATTTTTTTTTTTTGTGAGGGAATACGAGCAAAGTGAAATCAAATTCCCCAATTTACGTCTTTTGCAAGTGAGGAGAGCTGTCACATCCAAAGAAATTGATTCCCTTATTTTAATTACTTAAAAAAAAAAAAAATTTCCATCTATCCAAAGGCAATTACTAAATGCTTGGTGTGAATCACGCATCACATGTAGCATAGAACCAAATAACTCTCCATTAATATATTATTAGTCTTGGGACTCTAGCCTCGGTTTAGAGTTGTACACGAGTCAAGTTAGCTCGGTCAACTCACTTGACTTTGACTCAGAAAAGCTTAACTCGCCTCAATTCGAAATTGGATTTGAACTGGTTTTTGGAGTTTGAAAAAATTTCGAGCCGAATTCAAGGTTGCTCGAGCTTGACTCAACTCGGATCAAACCTCAACTCAAATCGACTTGGATCAAATCAGCTCAGTGACTTAGTTATTTTGATATGATGCTGCTTGTCGAGTGTTTGATGAAATGGCTTAACAAAGTGTTGTTTCAGAGTGCGTACATTTTCCATGAGATCAGTTGCTAGCAATGAAGGAATGGAAACAAAACAAATCACTATAAAAATAAATAAATAAATAAACTTTACATTATAAAATTACCCTCATATCTTGATTTTGATTTTGCTTGTTGAGTGTTGGGTAAAATACCTGTAAAGTGTTGTTGTTGTTGTGCATTATGTGAGAAATTGAAAATACATTCTCGGTGTTTGAGAAAATGTCACACAGGCTCGAATTGGCCTGAGCTGCTGATCGAATAAACAGAACCGGCCAAATAAGCTCGAGGACCGAGCCGAGCCGAGTTCGAGCTAGGGTCAACTATTGGCCGAGCCGAGCCAAGCCGAGCCAAGTTGTGCCAAGCTCAACTCAGTTTGATGCGTGTACAACTCTACTCAAATTTACTGAATAGTGAACAGAAGCTTAACTTTACCTCAAACAAAATCCCCTCTATGATGTTGATGCAGGTCAGGGTGCAAATGGGTCAGGTCAACCCGACATGTCATTGGACCTGACCTGTTAAGAGAATTCGGGTCTAATAAACGATTGAACTAATAAAGTAAGTCTAAGTCCAAAAGTCTAACCCTAGTCATTAAATAGGTCAGGCTCAAGTCCTCTCCAAATCAACCTGGCCCACCCTAATTTCTAAATGGGTTTAGTTTGGGACATTTTTAATTTGGACATAACTCAAGCCTACACCCAACATAGATCCTCTAAAATAGTTAGTTAATATAAACATATAGAAGTGTTAATTAATTAATACTAGTTTGGAGAGTGAAATATTAGAATCCCTTTGATGGGATATATAGCAGCCATCTAAAACCATCCTAAGTTAGAATTCGAAGTAGGTGTCTTAGATTTTGGAGGAAATTGCACTTAATATTTTATCGATGTGAAAGCTCACTTGTAATTTTTATACCTAACTAATGGAACATATGGGTCAGATCCAAGTCTCCTATACCAGATCTGACCTATATATAAATAGATTGGCTTCTGTTCTTTTTTCAATTAGTTCTGATGTGACCTCATTCAAATTTTAGTAGGTTAGTTTTAACGTAAAATTCTGACCCAATCATTAAATAAGTTGAGTCTTTACGCCTCCTTACCTGACATTTCACTCTAAATTTACTCGATTGTGCTAAAATGGGAGGCTAGCTGATATATATATATATATATATATATATATATATATATATAGAGAGAGAGAGAGAGAGAGAGAGAGAGAGAGAGAGAGAGAGAGAGAGAGAGAGAGAGAGCGCTCACCTGCGAACCAGTTCGTAGGTGAAACCCATCATACGTGATGTGGATCCAAAATCTGAACCGTTCATGTGAAGCAGCACCTAGTGAAAACCCCTAGGACCAAGTTTTACTTTTATCTAAAACTTTAACCCATACCGTCCATAGCAAAGAGAAATTCAAATCAAGGAAAGAAACTGTTTACATTTTCACGGTCCACCAAAGTTTCAGATCAAAGTAAAAATCCATACTATGAGGTTTCATGAGGTTCTGCTTCATGTGGACCGTTCAGATTTGCGAGATTCATCACATATGATGGGTTCTCAAAAAAGTTCGTACGTACTACGTACGAACTAGTTCGCAGGTGAGCGTTTTCCTATATATATATTTCAGCCATCCGTTTCATTGTCCATTGTGGCCCAATGGACAATGTAGCGACCTTAAATCTTGGTCCATGGATTTTGAATGGATAGCGCATACTCCATCGACTGATCATTTGGACTTTAGTCATACGAAAGGTTTCATGTGTGGTAGTTCACAAGGGTGGTTTTGCATACATGTAAAATGAGCTAAACTCAACTGATATTCATCTTACCCATGCAATTAGTATTTAGATAATCATGAACTTAGTAATAAAGCATAATTTGAGTAATAAATGTTTGTTTTATTAACCATCTAAGAACACATTATTCAATATAGGGGACACCCCGCGACCCATCGCACCCAGTGAGAGCTTCACAGTTTTTTTTCGCCAGCGAAGTTACTACAACATATGGTCCCACACTTTCTTGTTAAAATGCCACTCATGTTAGCAATTGGCACCTTTAAAATGATAGGCCTGACCAGAAATGACCTTTCTCAAAAAAATAGGCCGATCCATTTATTGGGTGGGCCACACTTCTATGTTTAGACAAGCAATTGATTGTCCATTGATTCCAACCAAGTGACCCATCCATTAGCAGGCTGTCCTGATTTTCGTGTCAGGTGATCTTCATGGTGAAGTGTACCATTGGAATTGTACTAATTTCTTACATAAATGGCATGTTTGCAGAGAAAGATAGTCATACCTCTCTAGCTTGCTGTTAGTACCATTCTTCTTTACCTTTTGAGCAGTGCACTTATTGACATGAACTCTCATCCTTTTTATTCATTTTTCTCATATTATATATATATTTTTATTTTTTCTTATAATTTGGAAGGGAGTTATTAAATGCATATGTAGATTGGGTGGTGAAATGATGGTGAGATTTGATTTCTCGGGCCTTATGTTGTTAGAGATAGCCCGTCCTTTCTCAGACTCATTTCTAACTGCATACAGCCCCACCAGCCACAAAAGTAAGTGATGAAGTTATCTGTCCATTAAATGCATGGTAACCAGGATACCTTTTCTATAAGAAGCCGAAACACCACATCAGATCTGTAGGGCTCACCTTGTTGTGCATGCAAATCCACATATCCACGTTGTATGTCAGGTGGGCCACACTGTTTGTCAATGGGGCCCAAAATCTAACCAATCAACAATTCAAGTGGCTGCACCACATGGAAAGACAGAAAGGAATATTGACCATACGTTCTTGCAATGGACCCACCATAATGTTTATGCTCCACCTAACTAGTTCATGGAGCCTCAGTAGAAAAAGGGGACAATCCAAAAATAAGCATCATGTAGGCCATGTGTCACATGCACTGTACATCACATGGTTCTATTGCTAGTTGTTTTATTCACATCTATACAATCATCCTGCCAGAGGGAATGTTTTTATAATGGGAAAGCAAATCCTAACAAATATTTGTTGAAAAAAACAAGACAAATACATTTAATGAAAGTATTAAACCAAGCGTTTTCATTTGGGTTTATATATTCCCCCCTCTTCTTCTTCCCTTATTCATCCTTTTTCATTTGTGGACAATTGTCATATTTTTCTTCTTAATCATCTAATAGGCCCCATCATGAATGGTACCAACTCCAAAAGTCTTTAAAGCATATTTGAATTCAAGGAATCATGGAAAAGAATCTATTTTCTTTTGATTACTCTTGTAATTGTGCTATAACATTACTTATGTTTAACTGAAATTAAAATTTTGCTATATTGTTTGTTTCACCTAAAAATCAAGTCAATTTTATAATAGAAATAGAGTGCGTGGTGTGCCAACCTCCATGATATGTTGGCGTCACCAAGTTCTGTAGGCCCTACTATGATGTATGTATTCTATTCACATTGTTCATCCATCTTGTGACTGACTACCTTTTAGGGTGTGGACCTGAAATTGAGGCAAATCCAAAGTTCAAGTGGGCCACACCACATGAAGCAGTGGAAACAATGACGCCCAACATTGAAACCTTCCTAGGGTGTACAATAATGTTTATTTGGCATTCAACCTACTCATAAGATAAATAGACATGGTTGAAGGGAAAACACAAATATAGATTTATCCAAAGCTTCTATGACTCCCAAGAAATTTTCAATGGTAGACACTCACTCCCCACTGCTTTTTATGGTGTGCTCCTCCTAAGCTTTGGATTTGCTTCCGTTTTGGGCTCACCACCTAAAAAAATGATGTCGTAAAATGGATGGACAATATGGGTAGAACAAATACATCATTGTGGGGCTTACAAAACTTGGTGAGACTTTTTTCTTTTTCTTTTTTCTTTTTTTTTGGGGGGGGGGGGGGGGAGAGGATTAACTGTTAGTACATGATAATGAGGGTATCTTCACTCAGTCTACCACTTGAGCTATGGATCACAAAGGTTGATAGTGTGTGGCACATGATAATCCACTTCCTTTTATAAGGTAAAAATGTAAATGATTATAATTTACTTTACCTACTTATTTAATTCTTAATTGATGAGTTATAGTTTTTCTTTAAAAAAAATACATAAAAATAATAATAATAATCATTTACTCTATATTCATAAAAAATTAGAAAACCAACAAACCCCTCGATTAAAATGAATTCAAATTTGGATGGTGCCAATCATGATTTTGATTGAAAATGTAGATTCCAATCCATAGCCCAAAATCCATGCTGCAAAATGACCCCTTGTTAAACATGACTGAATGGACATTTCATTTCACTACCCGGCGTGGAAGAACAAACCAGACCTCCGGACCTCTAGTTGGTTGGGCAGGGAAGAACAAACCATCCAGTAAGCTAGCTTACCTAGCGAGCATCAAAGAAGCCTTATGATGCGGCCCACCTTTTCTACGGTTTGGATGCTCCGCCTACACGAAAGTGTCACTTTGGCGGAAAATAAAAACACTGTATCATCATCTCTCTACTAGAAGACCACGATCCAAGAAGAACGAAGAGAACTGAGAAAAAGAGGAAAGAGAGAATAGAAATGGAAGACGTGCTGACGGAGCAACCACCTCCTTCGAGATTCTTTCTAGAAGACCTCAACAACTTCGCTCCTCCTTCCCCTCCTCTCCCTTCCCCTCTCCTTATCTTCTCCAAAAACCCTAACCCTAATCCCAATCTGCGCCCCTCTCTCCTTATAATCGCCATCTCTCCCCCATCGCTCTCCCTCTTCCACCATCTCCCCAAAACCCTAATCGGAACCCTAATCCTCCCGGAAATCCCCCTCTCCGGCAACTGCATCCGTCCTTCCCTCCGCGACCGCTCCTCCCACGTCTACTCCCTTCATCGATCTCCCTCCACGCTTCTTGTATCCGTACAGTACTCCGTCCCAGCTGACAGGTCTTACGTCGTCGCCAGATCTCTCCTCACAGAGATCCGCCCGGAAACCGTTGTCGTCTTCGATTCGATCCAGAGTCGGAACTTCCGCGGCAAGCTCCCCATTGATGAGACCTTCGCGTTCAAGCTCGAGACGTCCAAGCAGAGGGCGGCAGATCCGACGGTCACGGGCTTGGAGTATTTTCCCTCAGGGAGCGTGATCGATGGCCTGGCTGCGGCAGTTCTCGCCCGTTGCCAGATTGAAAAGATCAAGGGGACTCTGTGTGTTTCGTGGCCCGAATCGGGGAATTCGGCTGTGGTGCTGCTGAGATGTTTGATGAAAGACGTGTTACCTGATTTAGAATTCGGCTGCGATTCGGGTTCTGATCAGATCAGAGATAGCCGCATTGATTCGGAATTGTATACGTGAGGTATGTTTATTTTTCTGTAATTCGGAGTTCATTTGAGAAGGAAAAGCTAGGCCCGTTGCTGCTAGCTGAATAAGTGATTTGTGAGCTATGATGGCCATTCATCAGGTGGGCTGTGCGTGCTTAGAAAAATGGACAGTTAGAAAAAGATGGCCAGCAGTGAAATGAGTGGCCACCTGATGAGTGGCAGTGTGGCACAGATCCCTCACACAGGTGCCATGAGTCGCTTCTTCATCAATCCTTTCCTTTTCTGCATTTCTCATTATAAAAGCGCGTCATTTTGTTTTAGTTTCCATTTTCATGAATTTCTTCCTTTGATATATACAACTGCAGATCTGAAATTGTTCACCAATTTGCCCAAGATCAAGAATGTTCATCTTGTGAGCCCATCATGGACAGGTGACGGTGACCCAGAGCTAAGGTGATTTGATGATCATATGCCATCAAATTAGAGGATTTTTGCATGTTCCATGTGAATTGCTTGTCTCTCTCTTTTGCTTTCATCTCTTTCCGTTCGGCTTCCTCATGCCTGATGAGTTTTTTTTTTTTTTTTTTTTGGATCCACCTGATGAATGCCTTTAGATTGAGTCGACCAACAAGTTAACACAATATATAACTGTAGATGATAGCTGGGCCATGATACTTGCACTGCATGGGCAATGGTGGCAGAGTCGTTTCCAGATGAGAACTTTGATGCTCTGGTATAGGGTGATGGTTGATATGCAGCACTTATAAATTACTAGAAATTGATGTGGAATGCAAATGATTAATTTAAACTGCTAGATCGTGGGTCCCAAGTTAGATGCATAATGAACCAAAAATTATGATTATTTCATTAGCTGACCATCCGATTGATGAATGATGGTTAAAAATGAAAATGTCCAATGGTCGTATTTCAACAAACAAGTGTCCACAGATCAGATGTTAGTATTGTTCAACGAGTCCAAGACCTAGCGACAGCAAGCCCCCCTCATCTACTCAGATTAATTTTAGTTAATGTATACGTAGTATCGAGCATGGGAACAGCCAGAGTATCAAATACCCCTTTCAAGATAGAGTGATTATGTTGTGTTTGGCATTCGATAGTTTGCATGACATTTACATATTTAAATCCAACATGCTTGGTTGCACCAACCTCCCTGTGTAAATGTATTCATTTTCACACTTGCCCATTTGCATATATAAATTGCCTCCAGAATGAGGAAACTCCAATGTAAATTGGCCCCTTTGGTTTTACCACCTCAATGCCCTACGTGATGGAGAATTCACCTCAATTCTTAGACCTCTAGGATGCTAATATAGATTGTCCATTTCATGAAACCACTAATCTGATTATTTGAGAGGATTGGCAATTAAAGGTCGGCCTCATGTAATGGACAGTCTATATCACTGATCAGACTTTCCCTAGTGTTTTTTTTTTTTTTTTTTATTTAATGGATAACTGAAATTTTATTCAAAAGAGGCGAAAGATACAAAAGAGAGCAGAAGTCTGCTGAGAAGGCAGACAACTAGCGACCTAGGAAAAGCAAATCAAAGTCCGTAAGACTGTTTACAGCGCCCACCCATTCATATATAGATTTTTAACTCTGAACCAGACATGCTGGACCGTAGCCGATTTGTTGTTGAAACATCTATTGTTTCTTTCCTCCCAAACTGACCACCAAATAGTGATAATCACCATTCTCCAAATACGCGTGATAGGCTTGCTTATCTTGATCCTGTGCCAGGACGAAAGCAAATTGCAGGAAGACATCAATATGAATTGTATATTTTAATATGCATTGAATAATGGCTACCAGCATCCGAGCAAAGTGACTTGAGAGGGATGTGCTATCAATGTTTTCCATTTTGGTATGGCGGATGTATTGCACCTGTGGGAGATGGAAACATACCAGGTGTTTCATGGGAAATATTGGATGTATCGCGTAATGCTTTGCCATTTTTAGAAACATTGGGGAATTTGTCTAATTTTTCTACGAAACTTCAGAGATGTTACAAAAAATAAAATATAAAAAATCAATACACACTTGAAATCAAAAGATCACAAAAAACAAGTGTATATAATAGGTTTCCTTTGAATAGGGTCTTAAACTATGCGTTATATGACAGAAATGATGCAACTATATTAAAAAAAATCAGTTCATATCATTTATAAATCTAAAGGGTGAGGCATGTATGAAAATACAAGCAATTTCCTCCATTTTTACCAAATTTCCAAGTCGGTGGTTGAAATTCATGATTGAACATGCAAAACATGAAAAACATGGATTTTCATTTTATTTCTATTTGATTCCAAGTGATTTACTAAAAAAAAAAAAAAAAGGAATCAAATTTATTTATTTTCAAGTCACCATTTCCAAATCAGGCTGACCCACTCTCCAATCTTGATTGATAGAATTTTTTGGATTTTTTGAGGAAAAAAGGGAAGAATGGTCGAGATTAGTATCAGTATTTTGATAATATTGATGATACATTTGAATGTATTGTTGATAGAATTTTATATATGTCAACAATAATTTTAAAATATTGAATTGTATCAATGATGATTTGTATTTCAGTGGTGTTTCATATCACTGTGTTGTGATACTGATATATTGGCCGATATTATCGATAACACAAACACTGCCATTGAGGTGTTGTCTCCCACGTGATGGATGGACTTATATGAGAACAGCCATGTTTTTTCAGGCACATAATTTGAATACATGGTATTTTGCCAATGTTTGTAGTCGGGCAAACAAATGCAAGAAAACGAGTTATTTAAAGTAGGCAGAGAAAGAAACGTAGGTCACTACGTACATGGTGAAGTATCTAAATATGCAAATGGATGCCAGTAAAACGCATTACCTTATAAACCATAAGACGTGCACGATTATATCTATTTTTGGGGCACGTAGCTTCAACAGAAATAGTTTTTTGCACCTGTATGTGAAAGTGCAAACAAACATAAGAAAATGAGTTACAATGGAAAAAATATTACCAAAAACGCAAATGTGGTATAAACTGCTTACACCGTAAATGTATTTAAATATGCAAATAGCTTCCAATAGAATACTTTATTTGTAAACGAAGTTTAATTTCACTCAAACGTGTAAAATTCTTGGCAGATAAAGCTGCGGGGCCATTATGATAACTTTTGATTTGGTGTGGCCCTTTTGTCACATTGGCGTAGGGCTTCAATACTTGCAAGTGAATTGTTAAGGAGATAAATCCGAGGTGCAAAATTTGTGCCGCTCACGAGGTAGGACTGCTGTGTTGAAGATCCAAAAAATGAAAGCAGTCTTACCTTCTGAGGTGCCATCCATTTGAATATTTAACTAGAACATTGGCCACCTTGTTTTCCCATTATATCCATTTATCTTGTATATGTGTGGCCCACCAGGCGGGTGGAGTTGCCTAATTCTTTGGCAAGGTTTTTATGATGTATTGTACCTTGTGAATGGCGCAGATCTCTCATAGGTACAGGGTTCACGTTCCAACCTTTCCTGCATGCGAATTTTCATCTATCTGAATTCTGAAGCAGTGGCATTTGCACAAAGGGTCATTGCCTCATCGTGCCCTCACGAATTCCCAGTATTTCCTGGTGCCGCCCACTTTCGTTTCGTAGCTGCCTCATACTTGGGCTCATCTCCTAACATGAGCTGGTGGCAAATGTGATGGACTAGGTGAATGTCACATAGACGTTGCTGCAGTGGGCCCCACAGTTTCCATCCACAGGGACTTGTTGTAGGTGGGGATCCTTTGCTAATGCCTCCATGAGTAGTGCAAAATTCAGGAGTCACCATTCCCCCGCTGGACTGCTGAAGGTGAGGGTGGATCGAACCATTTCTATTCACTCATGACATCCCGGTACCAGTATCACTGCATTCCCTACTGACATTGAAGATGTGACTCGAGCCACATGTGCCAATGCGTCAGATGTGTGAGACTTTTGGTGATGTTGACACGTGTGGCCCAAGACAGCTCCTTGTGTGAACCAATGGCCCTGTACACCAGAGAACAGAGCTCTATGCATTCAGCACTTGATGAAGAACACCTCAGAATATGTTCTTTAGACGGATATGGTGTATGAGCATGGTAAGTCTGATTGTTGTGCATCAGAATCTTTCAACTTAGCTGAAATGAATGACCATGCGGACAAAATGAATGATTGCTCATAACAAAGTGGCAAATAGCCTTCATACAAAAATGATACTTGGCAATCTAACTTTTCCATTTCTGACTCCCCCAAATAAACTGTTGAGAAGTCCGACAAGTGTTCATACTGGATTTAAAAAAAATACTGGATATTGATTATATTCCCAAAAACAATCTAGTGGAGCACCTCAATTTCATTTGGACTCGTTGGCATCCACATCACTTATCTTGCCCAACTGCTGGGTGCAGTCCAGGTGTTCATCCGATACTGATGCAAAAAACAACAATATGTGGTCACAAACATCCATGACTGGACCTATTTTCTGCAAATGATCTTGGCCATCCATTCTTGTACGCCACTAATTTAGTGCTTTGAACCTCTCATCTGATGGACAGTCCATATTGGTGCTCTGGGTTCTGATGAATACACAACCAGGTGCATGGAAACGTTTCATCCAACTTCTCATACTACATAAATTCCAATCTTGCTATTTGGGAGTTTCGGAGATGGTAAGATTCCTAGCTATAGATAGTCTAGCTGTTGCGGACATGCAGTATCTTTCTTAACAGGATTCATGAACAATGGCTCACCAATTGTACAAACTACAAATCACTCGCTCAGCCATTTCAGATCGTTTTGGCTCGCCTAAACACATCACAAAACAAGTGGTCTACCACAGATAAGGCTGGTCAAATTGGGCAAATTTTAACTTAAGCAAAAAGGATAATAATACTAATAAAAATTGCAAATCCCTAGGCTTGTGAGGGAACTGAGGATACTAACATGTCAGAATTTTACAGCTCCTTAATTCCTAGAAACATAAAAGGGACGGTCATTTTTCTTCTGCTGCTCTGCAGCTGCAGCAGCATTCTCCACGACTAGATAGCAGTTTCAGCATCTTTCTCTTCCCCTCCAGATGAACTTTGTGCTGCAGCCATGGCCACCACCTCTCCTGGTGGCGGGTGATCAAACCTGCAGGTCGGGCCGTACTTGCACGTGCCAGTTTTCATGTAGAATGGACATATAATTGCACCCTGCAACATCACTTTTTCATCAGACTTCTGCTCTTTTTCCTCTAAATACCGTTCCATCATATATATAAACATAACCTAATAAACCATTTCACTGAAAATATTACATGGTTCTAAGCTAGAAGGAAAAAATCCAACTGATCACCAATGCAAATAAATTTGCATTGCTTTTCTTGTGAGACTCCAAGCTAATTGACACAACAGCAAGCAGCTAAATATATACCAGACTCAGGTTCTCTCTTTTTCTTTACCTTTAGTCACTTGGGAAAGCAGCTTTCAAATCCACAAATAGATGGAATGGCATACATATCAAGCACACAAGTGATGCATCAAGCAAATGCATTCCCGATGATGAAGCCCAGAAGCAAAAGATGCATTATTTAGCTGTACCGACAAGGCAAAGAACATATAGAACCTCATCCATGACATTTCTGGGAACCAAAACCAATAACAGTGAGGGCATAAAGGTTTCACAAGCCGCCATAAAAGATTAGGGGAAGCGACAAAGAAGGGTGGGAATGAAGATGCCAGGGCTACACAGCTGCACACCTGTCCTATTCATGTGTGGTATAGGATCTCAAATGCCACACTTGTTGGTGCAGACCAGAAGATAGAGAAGAAACACACTGACTTAAGATTGTGTATAGAGTTTTTCAGCAATTTTATTATGCATTGACTAGGCTGAGATGATAGGACATAGTGGGTTCTTGCCACCCTGCCCAATTTGGATGAGTTCGGAGTGGGGTATTATCTCCTCTGAGGAATCTGTTTGAACTGGGGGAGTAGATTCATCCAACAAGGTTGAGATGCAATTGGCAACGATAATGCCAATGAGCCTTTTCTATTCCATAATATAATAACAGCAACTGAATCATCTGCAGATATTGCCAAACATGATTCCAATAGTTTCTACAAGAGAACAGGAACGACGTAGTCCTTTCTAAAATCAAGCAAACACATTGGTCGGAAGACATACCACTCTTCTCGGGAGGCCAGCAAGAGTCAGCTTCACATTTTGTTGAAGGGTGTGCTTCATCATTGATGGTGTTGGTTCTGACTGATCGATGGGGTGATGGAACTTGCATCTTTCACCAAATTTGCACTCCCCAGTTTTCATATAGAACTGTACCACTCAAATGAAAGAAGAAAATCGTTATGAGTAAAGTATACAAGTTCTTAAAGGCAGATGTAAATGCTAGAGGAAGGTACATAACTTTCGGAGGTGGTTGAAATAAATAAAACAAAAATGTATGCAATGAATTGCAGACAATAATTCATGCCGAGAGGTGCAGATAAATTCTATAACCTATAGACGAATCCATTGCCAAAAAATAAAAAAGGATATAGACTTAAAAATTGTCATATGGGATTTTGAATATCAGTGATGTCAGATAATAGCCATACAAATGTGGACAAGCAAACTCTGAAATGCTGCACTGATGGTGCAAGGGAACGACTGTTTGTCATGATGTGTCTCCTCTGGTAAGATATTTTGGGAATTTTGTCAAAAGAAAATATCTAGATTCATTATACTTTGGACAGCTATCAGTGGCCCACCATTACATAAGCATATCAGTCGATGCATCAGCCAGTATTTTAGCACAGGTTCAATACAATATAGAACTGTAGTCTTCAAGGTTGATTACATAGTGGTTGACAAATTTCCATACACTTGCATTGTAAAATAATATGGACCTTCCAAATCATAAGATCAGCAGGACAAAGAGCTCGTATCTTCCCAGAAAATGTCAAACCAAATTTGACTATCAAATTAGGACCTGAATATGAGATTACATCAATGCTTACATCACATTCTGTCTGTCCAGGCCGTTGAGGGTAGATAGTCGGGCCCAGTCCTACCTGCAGCAGCAAACAAGTGAAAAATCTAAGATTGTTACAATCATGTCATTCAACAAAATATTTGATAAAGAAAAGGCAGATGATAGTTTTGAAACGCCTAGGGCCTGTTTGATCAGTGGGTACTGGGGAAAAAAATAAAAGAAAAGAAATGTAATAATTATCCACTAATGAATTTCATCAGCAGTATTCAAACATGGATTCTATTTTCAGGGGTTTTGTTTGAATAACAAATGAAAACTCATATTTGTGAGATAATGGTGACCTCATATCTTGTGCACGAGAATTTGACTATGGAAAAGGGTAAGGATTGTCATGTGAAATCGATTAGTGAAATGTCCCATTATGGGAAAAATGCTTCACTATCCTTTCTTTCCCTCTTATCAAACAGGCCCTTAAGACGACTCTTTTTTTTCCCCTATCAGTGAAACATTTACTGCATTATAAATAAATCCATAGAACAACACAAAAAAAGGTCAGTAATCAATAAAACGCCAAACAAGAAAGTAGTTTTCAGCTTACAGTTGTTTGGGCCAACCGCGGATCAATGTTTGAAAGACTAGAGACAGCAGAATTCATTGCTCCAATGGGAGGATTAGTGGCTATATAGGGAATAATTGCATGGCCTAGAGCGGCAGCGACTAGCGGATTGAGAGCTGCATTGAATTTCCAATGGAAGTTTCAGTGCATGATATTGATGGAATAATTCAGAAACAACTGTCCCCCCCCCCCCCCCCCCCCCCCCCCCCCCCCCCCCGGAGAAATGATCACCAGAGCATTATAGTCATAGTGTTCTGAGCTGCAATGGGACGGCAAGACAGTCCAATTGATTGATCTGGAGTTCTCTTTTTCTTCTTTTATTTTCTTTCTTTCTTTATTTTGAACAGTTCCAAACCACTCTTCACTGGCCACTGAGAAAGACAATTCTGATCATCTGATCGATAGGGCATAAAATGGCAAGGGATTTTTGTACTTTTCATTGGTAATAAGTAATAATGATTTTATTCAAAAAATAAAGAGGAAGAGCTTACAAGACTACCCAAGTACCCATCAAGGCAATGAATAGTTGGTTCCTGCACATAGATAGTGTCTGTTTGCACTTTTTCTTTTTCTTTTTTAAACGCTGGCTATACTCAACCTATTACCTCCAGGTAAGAAGCCAAAGATTATAACCACCATGGCACACGTCACCCCTTTTATAGAAAATAGGTCCAATCAACAATTTGAACCATACATTCGGAGAGGTCCATCCTGGACTGCTGATGGTTCTAATGAATCACTTTGATCTGATGGCACTAAGCATCCCCTCCATCGCTTGGGAAATGGAAGGCGCTAAAAACAAAGGCCAACTTTCAGATGGATAAGATCATCCAATCAAAGTCATATTTCCATCACAGCCCTTGTAAGTTTGGGCTGGACCTAATGAACAGTCCAGATCAATTTATTTGACTGTCTGCATGGCCCTGCGCAACTAGGAGCGCTGTGCCTTATATCATTCTAGGAGCACTGGACCACTAATTTTTCATATCATTCCCTGATGGTGTAGTTAATTATTTATACAGCATGAAGCATACCATTTCGATCGGGGTGATTATAGCGACAAGTGGCACCATACTTGCAGCTGCATGGAAAAAATATCAAACGCAAGGTCAGAACATGGTTAACAACAAGAGAACTCAACCGGAAAATGATTGAGACAGTTCTGGGGACGGGGCATGAGTTTCACCTGCCAGTCTTGAGGTAGAATGGGCAATCCACTTCACCCTACAGAATGTAAAAAGTGATCCATATAAGACCATGTCAGAGGTTAGTTGCCACTTAAAGACTAACATTACAAACAGAACAAACAGTGGTATGCTCTAAAGACTTCTCAAATAAACTAAGGCATGTTTGGGTGCCACTTAAAAATGAGACTCATTTCAGTTCATCATAATTATGAAATAAAGATCACATTTGTTTTAGTAACGAGTAAAAATAATCTTGATAACTAAAAATCATGATTTCTAATATATAATTGCAATTAACTAAAATGAGATGAAGTCATTTTTAAGTGGCACCCAGACAGGTGCTAAAATATGAAATTAACATGAAAAGGGATGCGACATGAACATGATCATAAACAGACAAATACCATATATATCAAAGTAGGTGAACATTATTACACAAAAGGAGCTCCCTGGATCCAATACCAAGTGATAAGTCTCTTGTGGATTTATGAATAGACAAAAGACCACAAGGATACAGATATCGTGTTGACTAAAACATTTTGCATTTTACAGTTCCTTACCGGTCTTATGGGCAATCCCTTGGAATTATGCAACAATGCTGGGGTGAAAGGAACAAATGGTTTCACTGGCTTTGCATCTCCAGCTGCTGTCTCCCCATCCTTTGAAGCTAATTCAACCTGTTCTCCACTACCAGGATCTTGTCCAGCAGATGCCATTTGAATATCCTTCGGGTGATGAAACTTGCAGCTAGCCCCATACTTGCATTTTCCAGTCTTCACATAATACTGCATCACTTGAATAAACACAGGCTTACAGCAGCAGATGAACCTCGAGATAGCTCAGAGACAAACAGCAGCAGATGAATATCGAGATAGCAGGGGAGTAGCCATGCATGTAGTGCTCTTAACAGAGGTGAAAAAGAATAAAATATTACCGAACAAATTGGCTCCAAAGGCCTCTCAGGTAATACGGAAACATCAGCAGTTTCTAAAGCAACCTGCTATCGCATGATACACAAATTAGAGGAAGTGTCAAAATGCTCATAGGCGCAAGAATGAAGTGGATACAATAACTTCTGCATAAGTACCACCTACAGATGCATGTAGAACTTCAACTTTATCTTTTGGATGGTTGAACTTGCATCTGAGACCGAACTTGCACCTTTGTGTCTTCAAGAAGTACTGGCCACATTGAGGGATGAGGAAAAGAGTAAAACACAATACAAGAGAACCTGAAAGGTAGGTGAAGCAACCAACTAAAGAAACTAATTTCAATGTATACTTACTGGACAGTCAGGTTCTCCTGGTCTCTCTGGAGGAGATTCACTAGTAGCGATATCAGGGACCTGAAAAAACAGGAACATTATTCACATTAACATGTTAAGTTAGTGATTTGTGCATAAAATAAGGTCAAACATAAATTACAACATTCAGGAAAGCTCTAACAGCATCAAGTATAACTGCTAAATGGAATATGGAAGGCACTAAAACCATAATTAATTGAAGCACATAACAAGGATGAGATCCTGTTTGGTTACCTAAAATATTCCATTAGGATAGCCATCCAGATAGTGGCACATGTCCATCACTTGTCAACAACCATTGACACCAATTCCAATAAAACAAATCAGCATCATCTAAGCCTTAACCCAAGTCAGCTTATTCCAATAAAAACAAATGATATCTAAAAAAGTAGCTGTAACCTTGTACAAGGTAATTTGGATTTATAAAAATAATAATAATAAAAAATTGGTTTTAGCATTATTCCATAAGGCACATGAAAGAGTAGCTAATTTTGCACACATGCGTGGCACATGTGCCAATGTGCCATAAGTGAGACACCCATCTTCAAACACCCCATATGTGCCAAATCCCACTTTCACGCGCCCCACATGTGCCAATGCCCACATGTACATATGCCATGTGCGACCATGCATCTTCAAGCAACACACACGTGCCACCATGCATCTTAAAGTAACCCACGTGTGCACGCATGCCAGTATCAATCCACGTTTACTCTGCATGTCCACTTGCCAATGTTTAGAAGAGCCACATATGCTTGTCTATCCATCCAGATCCAGGGTGTTTGAAAAACAACAGTTGCCACGGCAAAATAGTCTATCTATATAAGCCACATCCAGAAATCCCTTAGCTGAACAGATGTGTCCAAAATAGCCTATCCAAACAACTTTGATGGTAACCAAACGGGCCCTAAAAGTCCCAATGAGCTCTGGAATTGGTTTTTTCAGAAATTTTCTAGCAGAGAAACCTAGCAACTGTAGCTGCCTCAGTCGAAATGATCGTGGACTCATCATCTCTTACAGAGAATTATATAATGTCTATTCTCGAAGACTAACTACTTGAAGATTAACAATTAATTCTCAAACAACAATGCAATATCCTAATATAAACAGTAAGCAGTATGATAAGGAATCCTCCGAAAGGCATGGAGTACCCGTATTTGTAGGATAGAGTTGCATAGGGTTGTGACGCAGGTGTAGGCTTCGTCATATGCCAGAGCACTTACTCCTTTTTCGAACACCCAGCCTCCACAGAGGGACACATTGAGAATCTTATAATATTACTCATGCAAGGTTGTCTCATTTTATCTTTCGTGCATGATTAGATGACTTATCTAGCAGTGTGCCAAATATCGCCAAGATTTTGAATATCTCTAGATAATATCCAGGAAAATACAATAACTGATATTAGCACAAGATTTTTCAAAATTTCAGCAGGTCTTAAAATATCAGTTTTTTTATTGCGAGTCTATAGGGCTTTAGAAAGCTTGATATGGAAAATTTCTGTCCTCTGGACTATAATATCCAGGATATATAGAATCTAAAGGAACATAATGTCCTTGCTGGAGAGACACTCTTGTGTCTCTTCAGAACAAGCACACACCCATTCACTGAAAACAGTTTTCCCAATGATATCCCAAGAAAACCTCAAGATTCGAAATTTACAAGCCAAGAAATTACCAACTCTGAGATTTCTATGTCATCTACGGCCCTGTAACACTTGTGATTAGAGGGGTCCATGAGTTTTATGATAGAGGAGGGTGCAGTTGGAGAATTTTAGACCAATAACTTTGGTTGGTAATTGATCTAAGATAATCATAAAAGTATTGTTTATGACGGGCTAATGGTAATGATGGACTCATTATCTCCCCTTTCCAAGGCGCTTTCGCAGAAGGAAAGCAAATCACAGATGGGATTGTGCTAGCTAATGATTACCTTGACTCAAACATGGTAAGGCAGGGATTTAATGTAAGGTTGATATGAAGAAGGCAAGTGATTCTGTGGATTGGATTCTTAATACATGATTTCAAAAGATCGGTTTGGGACTTTATGGAGGAAGCAGAATAAAGAGTTTGCTGTGACAATCCCATGTTCCATTCTTATTAATGGGATTTCTGAGTCACTTCTTCAAAAGTTTAATGAGCTTAAGAGTTGTGAAAAAGGACAGACCCAAATTTATAGCAGGATTTTCTTTTTCTTTTTCTTTTTTAACAGCAACAAATACTTTTTATTAAACTGAACAAAAGAGAGACGACCTGTCAGAGCAGGGGAGTGATAGTGAGCAACCATCCCTGCCATCAACTATCCATCCTTACAAAATCAATGCCAAGTCACCCATAAGATCTTCACTCTCACATGGATTTAGCCCCACAGCCCACCCACAAGATGACTCTAAGAAGCTCATCCTGCAGGGTTTGGATATGTTTTATAAAAGCACTATCATTTTGCTCCCTCCATAAAGAACACAATCCTGCCAGAAGGAAGAGGCGCCAAAACGCCTTGTTCTTCTTGCCGATTTTATCCCTGTTCCAAGCGCAAAAGAAAGCCACCGAACCAGCAACACCCAATGCAATCCAAAGATATTTAGAAATTCTCCCCATACTTCTAAAGCAACTTTACAATGAATGAAAAGGTGCTTGACTAACTTTGCGCCCTCGAGGCATAGGATACACACATTGGTAATCATCATCAGTCTCTTCCTCAACTTATTGAGGTTAAAATCTTGTTCATAAAAGCAAGCTAGCTGAGGGCAATAACCGTGGGAGGGCCTAGAAAACACCAGAGGAAACAAAAAAGCTGAAAACCTTAATGATCAATCTTGCTGATATGGAGAAGGTACATGAATATATGAATTTAAAGGGATTTTTACTAAAATGGCCACAAGGCATGGGGTTTCACGTGTTTGGCCTCCCTTTACAAAGTCCCTTTTTTTAATCCTTCTGACAATACTTGAAATTTTGGGGACAAAAATGCCCCTGCTTGGAGCCCAATGCCCGTACAACATTGAGTGCAGGAGAAGCTGTGGTTTCGATCCCTGAGGCATGCTGTGGCCACCACTTGGTCATTGGGTCCACTAGAAGGCAAATCGAATCCATTCATTCCCTTCGTGGCCCACCATTTCTTCAAGAAGATGCTAACCTCACGTTGATACAAGCTCTCTATAGCCCACACAACCCAACAATCAATAATGGTGGTCGTTCGTTGCCAACTGTTTTCATGTGATGCAGTCCACTTGATCGGCGAATGTGGCTCATTCTACGGACCATGGCCTTCCATGAAATTCCGACGAGAATGGACAAAATGGATTCAACACATACCCCACAGTGGGCCCCACGGACGGTGTCCAAAGCCCCACAACCCTTAACACATGACAAGCAAGGTATTCCGTATTAGTATCGGTTGGCGTCACAGTGCCCACCGATACGGATATGGATACGGGGACGTAACGGTCCGTAACGGTGCAAAAAAAAAAAAAAAAAAAAAAAATGCCAAAAAAATATGAAAAAATATGGATTAAATCCGGAATATTCTAAGTATTCCAAATATGCATTCATTTCTAATTTGGAACATGTTTATGGTGGTGTAACGGTCCACTCTTTGGTGAGAATGCTATATCGGGCTGTCTGATGGATTTATGAACCTGAAAACCTGGAATTAACTGCAAACCTTTTATATTTAATTTTCTAACTAATATATATACTTTTGTATTTAATTTTCTAACAAATATTTCGTGACTCACATACAGTTCAATTCAATATATAGATTTAGAGACTTTTATATCCTATTATGTAATTCATATACCTAACAATTTGATATCATTTTCCTCAATAGATCTTTAAAAAAATAATAATAATAATTAAATTTGGGTAAATAGTATTGTCAATTCGGAGCTGATTAGGAGATCGTTTGATGCCCTAAACTAGCCTCAAATTAATGCAATCTATTAGCACTTATCCCACTAATGGATTGGTGGACATTTATTGGACAATGAAAAATGAAAAATATCAAATGGTCCTATTTCAAAAAACAAGTGTCTACAAACTAATAGTGAAAATTGTTCAAACAATTTAATTTTGGGATTGTGACCTAGCAACAATGGTCCCAAAATTTAATTGGTTAATTTTGAGTTGATATATACCTCATGTATAAATTTTTAGGGCCATGTACGTGGGGTTCACTCGATTATGTATTATATATACATGCCATCAATCTGTTTTGTCAACTCATTTAAGGTATTGGAAAAAAAAAAAAGGTAAATCCAGATCTTAGGTGGACCACTAGTGGGCCAGGCGGGCCACCTCGATATATTTGTATATCCATGCCGTCAATCCATTTTGCCAACTCATTTTAAGGCATAGTCCAAAAATTCAGGTAGATTTAAATCTTCAGTGGACCACTAGTGAGCATGCCTTCAAAAGTGGGGCCCACCGCAATGCATTTGTTGTATATCCATGTGGTCCATCCTTTTTGCCCACTTATTTCAGGGCATGGACCAAAAAATGAGGCTGATCCAAATCTTAGGTGAATCACAAAATAGGCCTTAGAAGATTTTAACGGTGGGCATTCAATCCCAACTGCGTGGTCCAATTGAGATTTTGATCCCTTCATTTCAAGGGTCATGCTTTAAAATGAACTTGAAAAATTATGAATGGCATGGATTTACCATACATAAATCAAGGTGGGCCCCACCCTACGTAATAAAATAGTGAATGTGCACTATGTAGCGTGCACTGTAGATTATACAAAAAAAAAAGAAAAAAGAAAACTGCGTGGCTGTGAAACAGCCACGCCATTCCATTCGTTTTTTATTGGAAAAAGAAAAGAAGAGAGGGAAATGAAGAGAAAAGAGGGAAAGAAGAGAGAGGGGACCAAACCGAGAGAGAGAGAGAGAGAGAGAGAGAGAGAGAGAAGAAGGGCAGCAATTGCTGCCGCCGCAGCAGCAACAGCAGCGCCGCAACCCCATGATAAGAAGAAGAAGAAAAAAAAAAAAGTATGTTTTTTTTTTCTCTTTTTTTTTTTTTTTTTTTACTATTATTTTTTCTTTTTTCTTTAGGGTATGGACTGTAACGTTTGTTACGGTACCATAACAGTCGTTACGAGCCCAAAAAACAGAGGTGCCCCGTTTCGGGGCCAAATCACGTAACGGTTGATGCCGTTACCGTTACGTATCGGCCGAAACGTAACCGATTTGGGATAACTTGATGACAAGCTTGACTCTTAACACATGACAACCTCAACCCTTAACACATGACAACCTAGACCTTTAACACATGACAACCTCGACCCTTAACACATGACAACCTCGATCCTGACCCTTAACACCACAAGGACGCCGTCTGTGGGGCCCACTGTTGGGTGTGTGCTGAATCCACTCCGTCCATTGGAGTTAGCGTTTCATAAAAGGCCATTAGCCAAAGAATGAGTCACATTCACAGATGAGGTGGACCACACCACAAGGAAACAATTGAGAGTGAACGACCACCATTATTGTTTGTTTGGGCCACAAGGAGCTCGTATCAATCAGACTAAAGTTAGTGTATTCCCATTAAAATAATGGGCCACGAAGATAATGAACAGATTAGATCTACCTTCGAGTGGGCCCAATCATCGCGTTATAGCCACCTCATGCCTCAGGAGCGGAGCTTGGACGCTTCTCCTACAAGGAAAAGCAAGTACAAGGGGAACAACCAAAATCAAGGGCATTTTGGTCCATGAAAATGCTTAAAATGTATTAAGAGAGGCTCTTTTTTTTTTTTTTTTAAAGATCACTGCGGTGTATTAAAACAGAAGAAGAAGAAACAGAAGGAGAGCGGCCGCTGAGAAAGCGGACCGCCTAAACTCCAATAAAGATAAGATTACAACCCTTAAGACTATCTACATTAGAACCCCATTCTATAATCAACCGTTTAATCTTGCGCACTAGAACTGTCACCGAATTGGAGGTGTCCCTGAAGCATCTCCCATTCCTTTCTTCCCAAATGGACCACCAAAGAGCGAGGAGAGCTAATCTCCACAATTCTATCCTTTGTTTACCTAATCTGGCACCATGCCAAGCCTTTAGGAGACGACCTGCTGAATCAGGGAAAGCCCAATTGATACCAAAGAGCCTCAACACTTCTATCCGAATTGGATACATGAAAGTACAATGGACAAATAAATGATCAACCATCTCTTCATCTGTCATACATCAAGAGCACACGTTTACTAGATTCATCCCTCTTTTTGTCAAATTGTCGACCGTGAGAACCTTACTTAAACCAACTAGCCAACCAAAAGAGACGATCTTAGGGGGAGCCGAATAGATCCATATATGGTTAGTCATGACTTCTTCTTTGGGGAGAGAGATACTACCCAAAGATTTGAATAAAGACTTGACCGATAACGTGCTGGATTTATCTATCTTCCAAATCAACGTATCTAAGCCGAGACAATCCGGCTTGCTACTAGATATTCGATCAAGGAGGGCAACATACTTTGCTATCTCCCAATCGTAGAGATTCCTTCTGCATTGCACATCCCAAACCACCTCTCCATCACTAAGGGTGTAACAGCTAGCTACCGATGAGGTTGGGTTTTGAACTATGCGAAAATATTCGGAAATTCTTCTTTCAAAGCTCTATCACCCAACCATGTATCTTCCCAGAAACGAACTTTATCTCCTCTTCCAATATCAAAACCAATGCCTTTGAGAACTGTTTCATGGATAGGACATCCCTCTAAAGGGCCGAAGCTCTATAAGTAGATGAATCTTTCGTCCACCACCCTCCCTCAGAAATACCATACTTGCCTTTGATTAACTTATTCTAAAGGCTCCCGCTTTTGGTCCCCAATCTCCAAATCCACTTCCCTAAAAGAGCCTGTGTATGAAGAGGCTTTTAAAAAAGGGAAATGACGGATTTGTGTCTGAGATCGATGCCTCCCGATAGCGAAGGCGGATTTGTGTCTGAGATCGATGCCTCCCAATAGCGAAGGCGATATCCCAGGAGCTGAACACGAGCGCGACAACGGCATCTTAGGACCTCACCCAGAATCCGATACTCATAGTCATAGTGATAATGGAGGAGAATGGGCTCGGGTACGTTCAAGGAAAGATAATCGGCCAACGCTAAGAGGAGGAAGGAAACAACATCTTTTCCCATGCTGTTTGTCAAAGGCTACCCTCCAGGATGGCTCCCCATTAATGTATCTAGGGTGTTTGGCAGAGCAGGTGCTGTAATGGAGGTTGTACTGCCATGAGATCGTCTCAACGGCCACTACAAGGGCTTTGCCCTCGTGAGGATGAGCTAGGAGGAAGAACTTGCTAGGGCGGTTGAGATGCTCCATGGTCAGAGCTTCGGAGGGATGAAAATGCTCGTCCAAAGAGCGAGATTCGGACCAGAGCATAAACGTAAACCAGATGTCCAACCGGGTTCCTCTTCTGCAACTGGAAGGGCCCCAACGACCTCTCAATCTTGGCCACCCCAGAGCAAGGGATCCTCCTTTAAGGAGGTCCTACTCCATTCTAGAGGCCCCATAGAGATGCAGGTCCCTCAGCAAGCACCATGCTTAGCCGGAACACCGACAAGACCTGGGAGGCGGTAAAGGAAGATGTCCCGGTGGAGCAGCAACAAGATGATATCGTTCGGGTAAAGCAAGATCTACTGGAGCGATCCCACAACGAGCTGCAAGACTCACGAGTGATATCAACCAGAGAAGGATCCTCCATTTCTCAGGTCCCTCAGTGGATTCTGGAGTGTTGCGAGATTAGTCCGGCCAAATATAACATCAAGCCAATCGGGTATAATGATCTATGGATCAAGCTATGCCCGGGCCTTCTTCCGGACATGTTGCTCATGGCAGGCGTCTTACATTTGGATGGGCCAGTCCTCAAAATCCATAGGTGGGAGGAATACTCCATTTTTGGCAAGGAGAAGATTTGAGTCCTCATCTAGGGCATCCCTCTTGATCTATGTTTCGACGAATTCTTCATCGATGCCACAGCAAAGCTTGGATCGCTACTCAAATTGGATATAAAGACGAAAATAGGTGAAGAGATGGCCGTCATCAGAGCACAGGTGCGGTGAAAAAAAGGGACCCCCTCCCATCTCAGATCACCGTCTCTGTTGACGGCAGAACGATCTACCTCCCAGTCCAACTGGAGCCTGTCAGAGACCCCCTCCCCAGATGAGGAGACTACTAGCGAACCAAGGAATCACGCCCCACAGCTTCAGCATTGCTCTCATCCCCGAACAAGGAAGAAGCTATACCAATTTCATGCTCCCGCGAATTACCTCTAACCGTCTCGTGTCAGCAAAGGCCCCACCACGAAAAAGAGGCCCAATCGCAATCATCCAGAGCAACGCGTGTCACTGCCTCTGCTGCTACGACCCCAGTCGTCCACGCCACGCAACGTTCTGACGATCAGGAGGAAGGTCCTGATGACACATCGCCCATTCTCGAGCCCAGAGACTTCCTCAAGCACCGAAACGCCTCTCGTCTCGAGGATGGCCGCCATCCTCGACCCTTCTCGGCCGTCTAGATAAATCCTCTGTTGCCACGTCGAACTCCCTCGAACCTAGTGATCGCCTCGAGCGTCGCACTTCGACACATGTCAACGCCAGTCAATCTCGAGTGTCGCTCCACGACGCGTGTCGACCCCTTGTGAACATCTCGAGCGTCGCTCCTCTCGCCTCGTGCGAACCCCCTAGAAGGCACCACCCACGATATTTCGCTACCAGCACGTGGTAGGTCCTGCCAATACCCTTTTGGTTCGGAGGAGTCAGATTCGGGTACTTTCTTACCCGAGACACGTGCGGCCGTTGTTGTCTTAACCTCAGTTGATGACACGAATGCTGGTTCGGAGGCCTCGGGCGTAGACTCCATCACCGAGCCATCCCTCAGCATTCTTATTCTCGCTCTGGTTTCTTCAGCCACGCGTATTTTACCTTCTCCCACACCCCTATCTCAATCTCTCTCCTTCCCAGTCAATGCTCCGGAGAGAGATGGTCTCGACAGAGCTCTTTCCCTCCCCTCGCCTCCTGCGGGGATCTTCGCCTTCGCCTTGGAAGACCAATCATGGTCTTCGGAGAATCCTCCTTCCCCTACTTCCCCCTCTGCTTCCATACTCTCTAACCAGGAATGGCAAGACCTATCGATTGTTTCTCTTTTTCAGGATGGCTCTGGAGAAGAAATCATCGTAGCAGAGCCGCTGCAGATGCGAAGGGGTCAACCTTTACCGCAGGAGGAAGACAGTGTTATGGAAGCAAAAGGCGAGCTGGACAGGACAAAGCTTATCGACTCCATATACAATAAAAAATGGATTCGAGATGCTAGGGCACGTTGGGAGATCGGTGGGCCTCTCCTTTGGGGACAACCAAGAAGACTTCACCCCTTTGTTCCAGTGCGTGGAATCGCGCGGCCCTCTGCTTCCGACTCCGAGGTCCCCCATCCATCAAAAGGTTAGGTCCGCAAGTAATACTGATATCCCCACAATGATACAAGATTCTCATCCAATGGACAGACATCCAGGTAAACGAGGCAGATCGGTTTCCCGATGAAGGTTCTCTCCTGGAATGTAAGAGGAGTGGGATCGAAACAGAAGAGGAGACTGATCAAATTCTCTTGTGGAAGATACAATCCAGAAGTTCTCTGCTTACAGGAACCAAAGTTAGTCAATTCAATGACATTCTTATGGGGACTCTGTGGAAGGTTAGAGATGCAAAATGGGCAGCCCTTGATGCTTTGGATAGTTCCGGAGGAGTTCTAGTGGCCTGGAACTCGGCCAAATGGTCCTTGATTGATAGCAAGGTGGGATCCTATTAGGTGTCAGTAACTCTGCAACAAGTTTCCTCCAATCTCCGGTGCCTCATCACCTCGGTCTACGGTCCCAACGTGGAAGCCAAAAAACAAGAATTCTTAGCTGAGCTCAGTAAGATCAAACAGAGTTTTTCGAGCCCTCTGTGTATAGCAGGTGACTTCAACATGATCAAATCCTGCGAGGAAAAATCCCACGACAACACTTCTACGACTTCAATGAGGACGTTTTCTTCCTGGATAGACCTCGACCTTCCGCTATTGGGTGCCCGATTCACCTGGACCAACGGAGAGTTTCTCCTTGTCTATCCAGACTGGACAGATTCCTGTTGACTCCAGAATGGTTCGAATCCTTCCCGTCTCCCTCCCAATCTACCCTGCCTCGCACAACGTCCGATCATTGTCCCATTCTCTTGTCTGCGAAGGAAACTAATTGGGGTCCGAAACCCTTTCGGTTTGATCTCTCCTGGCTTAAAATTGAAGGGTTTCATCTCCTGGTTACTGAATGGTGGGCCAACTTCAAAGTTGAAGGTTTTGTCGGTTCAGACTCAGTTCGAAACTCAGGATGCTAAAAGACAAGTTAAAGCAATGGAAATCCGAGGTCCTGTCCAAAAGACATCTTGAGTTCGATGCGCTGGTGTCCCAAATCTCAGACATTGACTCAGGCATTGAAGATGGGAGGGTCTCTCTGGATATTCTCTCCAAGCGCATCCACCTGATCCAATCTCTATCTTCCAGGGTGCTCGAAGATGAGGTTTCTTGGAAGCAAAAATCTCGGGCAAATTGGTTAAGGGAGGGAGACAAAAATACCAAATTCTTCCACAACATTGCAAGTATGAATGCCAGAGCCAACAAGATCAACAGCATAGTGGTGGAAGGAATCAGAATTGAAGACAGAGAGGCGATAGCTGGAGAAGCAGTTGCCCACTTCCGGTCTCTCCTTCAGACAGATGGCTGGATCAGACCTCAGCTAGACAATCTTTCTTTTGAGTCAATTACTGAAGAAGAGGCTCTGTTGCTCAAATCCCCTTTCTCAGTGGAGGAAGTGAAAGAAGTTGTGGGTGGGTTAGGTGGAGATAAAGCTCCTGGGCCAGACAGGTTCCCGATTCTTTTCTTCCAATCATTCTGGGAGATGTTGCAAGAGGACGTCATGGCTTTTATCAATGAGTTTTATGCGAGAGGTCAGATCTCGAAAGGCCTAGGCTCGTGTTTCCTTGCCCTCATTCCCAAGTTCTCTGGAGCTGCAGCCTTTAAAGATTTCGTCCGATATGTCTGCTTGGGGCCCCTTATAAAATTCTTGCTAAGATCCTCTCGGCGCGTCTGATAAAGGTCATAAACAAGCTCATCTCAGTTAATCAGAGTGGGTTCATCCCAGGGAGATGATCACCGATTGCGCCTTAATCGCCAACGAAGTGTTGCATTCTAGCCATCTGTCTGGCCTGAAACATATTTTCTGCAAGCTAGATGTGGAAAAAGCATACGACCACGTTGAATGGGGATTCCTACAGTACCTGATGAAAAGGATGGGATTCAGCGAAAAATGGAGACAGTGGATAGGGGAATGTATTGGTTCTGCGCGTCTATCGATCCTTCTCAATGGCTCGCCGAGGTGTTTTTTCGAAGTTCTAGAGGGTTGAGGCAAGGGGACCCTCTATCCCCGTTTCTGTTCCTTCTGGTTGGGGAGGCCCTTTCCAGGATGCTCCATCAGGGCTGGCGCGCAGGTATTCTTAAAGGAATTGACGCTAAAGGCCTCCCTACCCCTATATCTCACATTCAGTACGCCAACGATACCCTTGTTTTCAGTGTGGCTTCTCAGGAATATGTGGACAACCTGCGCACGACTCTTCGCTACTTCGAGACAGTTTCAAGCCAATCGATTAATCTGTCTAAGTCTAAACTATTGGGATAAACATGAAGCAAGAAGAATCTGAATGTTGGGCCTCCTTTCTCCAATGCGCGGCTGCTAACCTTCCCTCCTCCTCATCGGCCTCCCCTTATGCATTGGTGCTCCCCCTAAGTTTGCTGGGAGAAGGTTTTACTCAGAATAGGTATATATCTGGCCAAATGGAAGTGTAGATTTCTCTCGTTGGGGGGTCGCCTCACCCTCATAAAAGCAGCCCTCTCCAATCTCCCCCTCTATATGATGTCTCTTTTTCGCTGCCCCTCTTCAATCGTCAAGTCCATTGACAAGTTGAGAAGGGATTTTCTCTAACATGGGAAACCCAAGAGATCCAAATTTCACCTGATGGACTGGAAGATTGTCTGCAACCAGATTCGGCATGGTGGTGCGGGGGTAAAAAATCTTCATCTTATGAATCAGGCGTTGTTGGGGAAATGGATTTGGAGGTTAGGGGCAGATGACGGGAACCTTTGGAACTCCCTTATCAAAGGCAAATATGGCAGATCGGTCTGCGGCTGGTGGACGAAGGAGTCCTCCCGATATCGGTCTTCTGCCCTATGGAGAGGGATCCTCTCCATGAAGGAAAAGGTTCTCTCGGCGATCAGATTTCAGATCGGAAAAGGTGATAAGACCAGATTTTGGGAGGACACATGGCTGGAGGACGCCCCCCTCAAAGTCAGTTTCTCGAACATCTTTTGGTTGGCTCCCAACAAAAACGTCCTTGTTGCTGACTGTTATTCTATCCCTACTGATCAAACAGTGTGGCACGTGGAGTGCAAGCGCAATCTACAAGGCTGGGAAATCCAGGAATATGCCAATCTCCTAGCCTGCATTCAGAAAGCAGCCCCGGACCCCTTAGTCGTAGACTCCATTCTGTGGAACCTGGATAAAACCAGTGTATTCAAGGTTAAAACTCTCTACAGGGCTCTAGAGACCCAAGTTTATGTTCAAGCGCCCCCCTTTAATCAGATTTGGAAGTATTTGGCCCCTCCTAAAATCATCGTCTTCGGTTGGCTGGTGGGAAATAAGAAAATTCTTACTGTGGATAAAAAGGGTGGTAGGAGACAGGTGGTTTTTTCTCGCTGCAGCCCCAATTGTCAGCATTGTTGGTATTGCTTTGGTTTTGTGGTTCCAGAACCCTGTCTCCAACAGGCAGGCCCAATGTGGTTTTGAAGGAGGACCGGAGCGCCAGCTGCTTCCGAGATCTTCAGGGAGCTCTGCTGGATCCCCAGAGCATAGGGAGAACAGAAGCAGGAGATGGTGGTCTTTCTTCTGAAGGTACATTGACCTCATGTTCTCTTACGCGTTCTGATTCCAACAGTGGAATTTCAGGTTCTGCATCACTTGTCTTATTGTTGCTATGGATTTGTTTCAGATAAATTCTGACTGTGGATAACCTGCGCAAAAGAGGGATGGCCCTGCCTAATATCTGTATGTGTTGTGTGAGGAACGCAGAGTCTGTCGATCATCTCCTCATTCACTGCCCCTTCGTCTACCCAAGTTGGACCGAGCTTTGTTCTCGATTTAATGCCAGTTGGTGCTTCCCTTCTTTGGGGAATCTCCTTCTCAAGGCCTGGCATGGAGTTCGGCTTAACAAAAGCAGAACTCGTCTGTGGAGAATGGTGATTCTTGCCGTGTGGTGGGCGGTGTGGAATGAGAGGAATAGCAAATGTTTTCGGGACATCGCTCTTTCCTCTTCCGTGGTGGCTTCTAAGGCTAAGGGTTTCATTGTAGAATGGGCGGCCATGGCGCCTGCTTTGAAGGGTTATGATTTTCTTTTTCTAGGTGTTTAGTTCGGTTGCCGTCTTGGCAATCCGGTTAGGCCCTTCCCCCCCTCCCCCCGGTATCTTTTTCCTTCTTCTTTTTTTAAATGCAATCGTGATTTCTCCAAAAAAAAAAAGGAAAATGAAAGGGGGGCTATTTTCTTGGAATGGCCATAAAATTCCCAAATTTAAACTATCTAGAATATGCTTTCATGGATTGGGGATTCACGGAGGAGTTGGATTAAAGAAAGTGTTGCAACAGCCCCTTTCTCCATTCTAAGGGCCATAAAACAAGGTATCCTTTCCCCTTTCCTTTTCATCATTCTAGGTGATGCAGCACTCGGGATGCAATTGGATGTTTGAATAGAACAATTTCTGACCAGATCCAATTGACTAGGCTCAATGAACAAAATCAGCAAGGCTGATGTAAAAGTATAAACTATGTTAGAAGGTACGCAAAGTGAATGGATGCCCACATACTGTGATGTCTAATAAGAGGGGAAGTGGTTGGTAAATTATTCTTTTTTTATGCAATTCATGAACAAAATTCAATTGAAAAGAGTAAGGTTGGCGTAAGAGCTGGATGTTGACCTTGAGCTATTTCTGAGATTAGACTTACATTACATTATAATAAAGTTTGCCTCTTAGAACATTCCTTCCAGATTGGGTATCAAATAGTTCAATTGACAGGCCTGCTAGCTGAAGTTTTAACAAAGATATGCATATAACATTGTGGGCGGGGGGCCTGTACAGCTCCCAGAAATGTAGGGCTGACTGTTATGTCCCGAAGCATATATACAGTTGACTCCTACATAAGTAACGCCCTCTTCATTCATCAATAGTATACAAATTGGAGATTTTCTGACAAACAAATTTATATTATTAAAATAATACACTCTTAATTAAGGTCACATGCCTACTTTGGGTAAGGTCAAGTACAATAACAATAAAACCCTCTTGGGGCAGAGAAATGAACAAAATGCATCATGCACATATACTACAAAATAAAATACAAAATTGGACCTGAAGACAGAGAAAAGAATCTTATTTATATTTAGGTAAGGTCAAGTACAGTTACAATTGAACCCCTCTTGGGGTGAAGAAATGAAATAAAATGCATCATGCGCATATTTTCTAATATTTTCTACAAAATAAAATACAATAATAGGACCTGTCCTGTTGGGTTCGAATATGATACAATCTAACCACATCAGAGCTCGATTAGATTCAAGTAACCATGGGTTTTGTTGGGTCTGCTTTCAAGCACAAATTAGGATTCATAGGGTTTGGATCTGGATTTGGATCTAGAATCAGATCCAGACCAAGGTTTTTTAATTCGGTTTTGGATTGCAACTCATCCTGGTATCTAACCTAGTTGTATCGTCATTCGTCAATACAGATCTGCTCACCCCATACAAAAGTGTCCTGAACAAAACGAAAAACTACTTAAAATGAGACTAACCTGACTTGGTCCAACTCATCCATACCCGTCTGACTTGGTCCATATCAATCCAACTCATCTCAATTCAGAATTGATAGAAAGCAGGTCATTTTGGCTTTAAAATGATAGGTTAAATAAACTTCTCAACCAAGTGTAAAGAAGTAAATATCTGTTAACAGGTAGGTACACGTCCTTAGGTAAGAGGGATGTGTAGGTATTAGTTTAATTTATACGACAAATATAAGGGTTCCGCAGTTGAATAGACTACTAAATAAATTCAATATCACAAAATCAATTGTATCCTTGACTACCCATAAAATTTGTAAGTTAATAGCACCAACATAATGATATATCCAAGAAAGACGGAATTTATAAGGATTTGGTATTACAAATTACTGTTTCTCCTATAAAATAAAAGTAGTTGCTTATGTACAAATAAAAACAATAACAATAAAAAGTCACCTCTTTCCAGTCTGGGATTCCACCCTCAGTAACCCAAAGAGGATGGTCGAACTTGCAGCCATCTCCGAACTTACAGGTTCTTGTCAACATATAGTGAGCACAATCCTTCTCTCCTGGTCGCTGAGGATAAATAGGCAGATTGCTTGCACTTTCAAATCTAGGGCGCTTGGTCAAAGAACTTGTAGGAAACAAAGCTTCACTTTGCCCGATAATGTTATGTTTTCCCAGAAAAGTCTGATGATAGATAGCTATATGTAGATAATAGAGAAAAATACCATAAGAAAGCAGAAGCTTGTATGGATGATAGTTCATAGTTATAAGCCGAAAATAATAAGGGACTGACAAACCCAAACATAAAGAGTGGCTTAGAAGACCCAAATACAAAATAGTAAGATAGGAATTATAACTAACATATATAGAGGAGAAACAACCAACAATATGAAAATATGTCAGTATATCTGCCAAGTTTAAAAGATCGACAGTAACAACAACAACAACAAAAAAAGATATATAAATAAGTATATCAGATGGCCCATAAGTACTAATTTAACGTAATCAGCCCAAGTATACTTTATACATGTCATTAAGTTGATAAGGTAAAATATACACTAGCTGGACCTCACTTAAAGGCATAAGTGTTTCAGATAGTTTATGACATCATCAAATAGCAAATGATTTATAACTTAGGCTTTAGGACTCATGTTAATAGATATCTTGCTGAGCTTTTACTCGCAGTTATGATAGTCCTCTTAAAGCTGACTTTGCAACTGGATGCATGTTCTCCCCCTAACTTGTTCAAAATGCAGCAATACTGGTGCAAGTGATTGTAAAGGGGACGCATGAATGCCCTCGAAAAAAAGAGAAAAGCATACCCATTGAACTTCATATTGTTCTAATGGGATATCAAACCAGTTTTATACAAAACCAAACTTCCAAAGGGTAAAAAACATATCTAGTAAAAATATTATTACCAAATCGGAATATAGCAGCCCCCAAACCAATTCTAAGTGACCACGTAGTAATGCCTGCAACAGCAAAATGTACCACCTTTGCCAACAGCAAAGAAACCCCAGATACACATATACTGCTCCCTGCATCCATTACAAACATCTCCGTAAGGATCTTCCAAACAAGTACAAGAAGATGCTCTTATCTGCCAGCATGCTGAAAAGGTGGATTACTGTGTGGTGTGGGCGCCTCACTTTCATAGAATCCTGACATATGAGGAGCTTGGTATTGAGAGACTGATGGAAGTGCTTCATGACTGTGGCATCTCTTTGGGGTGTCATCGTAGAGAGACCAGAATAGATCAGGCCGCCTCTCAGTTAAGTTGCTCATTTAGCCATTTCCACTGCTCCCTCATCTGGATTTTTTATCCAAATTCATTGCATATGGCAGTATCGTGGACCACCTCATGTTCTAGCTTTTGCTTCACTTGTTGGCAAGAACAAGATGCTTATTATCAAACTGCAATCTAAGAAGAATCAAAATTATCATCTCAAATGGGTGCATTATATGCCTCAGGGATGTGGATCATTTGTTCATGCATTGCTCCTTCACTTGGGATATATCGTGGAGGTTTTTTGAGCTCTTTGGCATGGCACTGATTATGCCATGCTTGATTGGGAAGTTGTTTCAGGCATCGCATGGAGTGAAGAATTGCATGAGGTCCTCCTTGTGGCATCTTTTACTTTCTTGCGTCTTTGTGGCCAATATGGTTATTTATATATATATATATATATATATATATATATATATATATATATATATATATAAGAAGAATCAAAATTATCATCTCAAATGGGTGCATTATATGCCTCAGGGATGTGGATCATTTGTTCATGCATTGCTCCTTCACTTGGGATATATCGTGGAGGTTTTTTGAGCTCTTTGGCATGGCACTGATTATGCCATGCTTGATTGGGAAGTTGTTTCAGGCATCGCATGGAGTGAAGAATTGCATGAGGTCCTCCTTGTGGCATCTTTTACTTTCTTGCGTCTTTGTGGCCAATATGGTTATTTATATATATATATATATATATATATATATATATATATATATATATATATATATATGGTTTGAGCGCGATAGAGTGAAGAATTGCAAGAGGTCCTCCGTGTGGCATCTTACTTTTCTTGCTTCTTTGTGGTTAATATGGGTTTGAACGCAATAGCAAAGTTTTTCGGGATAACTCTTCCATGCTGAATGTTGTCTTTCTGAAGGCTAGAAGACTAGTTGGTGATTGGGCTCGATCCCTCAACCTTTTCACGGACAAGCCTGCTGATTTATTCAGGGGATCTAAGGAGATTTCTTCACCTTTCTGTAATTAGGGTTGATGCCTTACCACCCTCCTTGTATTTTCCTTTTCTTTTTCTTTTTCTTTTTTTCCTTACCCCTCAAAAAAAAAAAAAAAATCCCAAACGAATACAGATGTCATGTTCTGGCAGCCACACACCAGTCTAGCACAACACAATGACTTCATCGATGTATGTTATCTTAGTTGTAACTTGTAAGATAAACCAGAATAAGAAGAGATACCAAAACCAAAAAAATCCCAACAATGAGAAAAAGATCTAGCAAATGGCTAACTCGTGTCAATTTGGGATGTGGGCCAAAGTGGAGAGGTTGGATTAGAGAGTGCGTCAATTCAGCTAGCTCTTATGTTTTGGTGAACAACTCTCTGAAAGGTTTCTTCAAACCCTTGAGGGGTATTAGGAAAGGAGATCCTCTCCTCCTACTTGTTTGTAACAGTGGCTGAGGCTTTGGGATGAATACTGGCAAAAGGGTAGGAAGCTAGTTTCTTCAAAGAGTAGATAGGGCAAACCCTTCAATCTCTCATTTGCAGTTGGCTAATGACACTGCGCATGGTGGAAATTTTTCGATTGATCAATCTTTGTTTCGAAGTAGTTTAGGGCTTTAAAGTCAACATTTCCAAGAGCGAGATGTTGGGTGTGCGAGTGTCTAAAGAGGAGGTGATTCGCTTGGCAAGGGTGTTCGGATGTGGAGCAAGAGCCTTTCCATCAACCTACCTCAAGCATCCTTTTTACATTGGGAAACCAGCAAAACATTTATGGACCACTATAGTGGAGAGGTTCGAAAGGAAGCTAGCTAAATGAAAATATAGATATCTATCTCTGGATGGCCAATTAACGCTCATCAAGTCAGCTACATTGAATTTGCCGTTGTATTTCACGTCCCTTTTCTGGTGTCCTAATTCCGTTCCGGCTAGACTCGAGAAGCCGGGGAGAGATTTTCTATGGAAAGGGTCAGATAAAAGGAAAATAAAAAATAAAAAAATCGCCCACTGGGGTAAGGGTAAAGTGTGTAAGCCAATGGAAGTGGGGGGTTTGGCATTAGAGAGTTAGACTTGGAGGTGATGAACTGGGAGCTCCTTGGAAAATGGCTATGGATGTTCGGGAGGAAGAGAATTCATGGTGGAGAGAAATCGTTGTGGGAAAGTATCGCTGCCACCTTGGCAGTTGGAGACCAAGAGATTTCTCCCTACATAGAGCCTATGTTGTTTGGAAGGGAATCTCAATGCTAAAGGTCTTCAGAGTTGGGTTCTCCCTTAGCAATGGCATGTGGATACAATTTTGGGAAGATAAGTGGGCTGGCTACTCTCCCCTCCAAGAAGTGTTCCCACAGATTGTGATGCTTTCCTTGGGTCAGCGACTCAAGAAGTGTGCCTTGAGAACTTGTCTAACGAGTAAGTCGAAGAGTTTGTGACATTGCTGGATAAGCTTATCTTATACACTCCGACTAGAGAAGATCTAAAAAAGTTGGTTTGGCTTAAAGGACAAATCGGATCAATTTTTAGAGCCCCCCAAACGTAGTGGTGTTTGGTTGGTTGGTCAGAAGGAAGGAAGAGAGTTTTCACCACCGATAACCTTTGAAAAAGATATGTGATTCTTCCCAACATGTGAGTGTGTGTATGGCCATCGTGGGGTCAATCAATCATCTTTTCATTCATGACAAATTCATCTTGGACACGTGGAGCAAGATCATTAACACTTTCGGTTTGTCATGGGTTATTCTCGATTCAATGGAGGTGTAACTCTTGAGTTGGCACAGTGTGAGTCCTGAGAGGCAAAAGACTGCTATATGGAGGCTGACCATTCTGGCCATCTGGTGGGCAGTTTTGGGGAGAAAGAAATGGGAGATGCTTTCGAAACGTTTCAAGCAAAGGGGAGGATGTGTTCTTTAGGGCGAAATCCTTTATGTTGGAATGGGCATCGAGTATAAATCTTTTACAGGAATGTAATTTTGGTTTTTGGCTTTCTTTGTAATTAGCTACACCTGCTTGATGCTTTTCAATAAAATTCTTGTTGCCCTTTAAAAAATGATGAACTTATGAACCACAGGTTTTTCTTACTATGCTAAATTTTATATATATATAATTTTTTTTTTAAAGCAACGATTCATTAGAAAAAGAAAAAGAAAAGGCTCTGCCGAGATGGCAGAAACCAGGTTACAGGCCTAAGAAAAGAAAAGTACAGCCCTTAAGAATCGAATCAGAGGCAGCCCATTCTATAAGGAGGTTTTTGGCCCGAGTCCCCACTAGTTGGACTGAGGCGTGAATATTGTTAAAACATCGGTCATTCCTTTCCATCCAAACAGCCCACCAAATCGCAAGGATCGCCATTCTCCATAGAGTCGATTTTGGTCTCCCCAGCTTGACCCCATGCCAATATGGAAGTAAGGAGGAGACGGTATTTGGAAGGCAACCGCTCACATCGAATCTTCGAAAAAAAATCCATCAGGATGTGCGATATGACAGGGGAGTGGAGCAATAAATGATCCACCGTTTCCTCATCATTCATACAACAAAAACAAATATTCGGAAGTTGCATGCCTCTCTTCTTAAGATTATCAACCGTCAGGATCCGATTTTTAGCCGCCAACCACGCAAAACAGATGTATTTTGGGGGAGCCTGGTATTTCCAAATAAAGGGGTGCACCGAGGATAGAGAGGTGGAGGAAGGGGGTAATATAGAATAAAGCGATTTAACTGAGAATTGATTGGATTTCTCCCCTTTCCAGATAAGCTTGTCTGGTTCGCCCCTAGTAGGCGCTGACGAGTAGAGGCAATTGAGGAGGGCATCATATTCCTCCAGCTCCCAGTCTTGAAGACTTCTAAAGCAAGTGATTTCCCACACGGTGCCGCCAGCGGTATGAGAGTAGAAGCAATTAATCGACTGGTTCTTGAGGACAGCAATACGGTGAATGTTCTGGAATCTGTCTTTGAGGGGCGTGTCACCGATCCAATGATCCTCCCAAAACCTTATGGCAGCACCATTCCCCAACTGGAAACCAATGTTTTGAATAACTGTCTTTTTAACCCACAAAATTGAAAAAGAAGAAGAAGAGCTCTCCAATTTCAAGACCAAAGAAATAGTAGCAATTAGTAAGTATATAAGTTACTACCCAATCATGGGTGTTAGTTGCAATGAATAGATAGAGATGGCAGAAACCAATGATTAGCAAATATAAAGAAAGAATTATCCCTCCTTTCTTTGACTGTACTGGTTGGAGAACTTTCATGATAGAAATTAATCAATTCATTCTTGTAACCATCTCATCATTGTCGCAATGTTTTCCTTGACTGTTTTGGTTGGAGAGAACTTTCTCAATAGAAATTATTCCGCTCATTCTTCTAACCACCTCATCATTTTGTCAAAATGCTTGCAATAGGATAGAAAAGACCACATTAGCGAATGAATTGGCATGTGTACACTTTGTCACCTCTTTGTTCAAACAGTTTTATTGGTTGATATTTGAGTAGGGTCCCACCAAGATGACATCATCATCCATTCTCACACTCCTTGTTCCATGGCCTTCCAGACACAATTAAAGTGGAGTTTTGCATGTGAATCTGCCGCACACATTCAAACACAGATATGTTGTAAATACAAACAATTTGAAGGAATGTATAGAGCCAAGACCTGAGAATGGGAAGTGTGAGGGGTATTGCTAGCCTAAGGTCTCTTCATCATTTAATCTTTCTCCACCAAACCAACAAGCAAACAAATAAGTACATGCAGAGACACAAAGGAGGCCTCACGGGCAGCCAGTAAGACTGCCAGGTTATTTCCAACTTCCGCTTAATTGCCAACATGTCATGTTTGTATAGCATCCAACCTGTACACAATGAAAATATCACCTAGCACAAAAACCAACCCGATCCACTCATCAGGTAGGCCACAGGTGTACCCTTTGGATCAGATCCCAGGCTGTCAGTAGTTTCTATAGTGTGGCCCACATGATGAGTAGATTGGCCTGATTTTTAAATCATGTATCCTTCATGGTGGGCCCAACCTTTTGGATGGATTGTATGCCGTAGTTGTACACACTTGCCGTGTACACTTATGTGCTAGTTGGACAGGACGTTTGACATTTGAGTCATCATCCAGCTAGTTGCATTTGACCTGCAGTTTGTATCTGTACATACATCAGCATCTGTGCCCACAGTCGCAAACTCAATACAAAAGCACTTCGCATGACCCACACCATTATAATCTCCCACATATAAAGGTTGATCATGGACTCCATCCAAGACATGCATTCAAGCATAAATTACACAATAATTACGTGCCACTTCTGCATTCGATCTTGCAAAAATCAAAAACCAAAAATATGTCATGAACACTTCATCCAGCGAGGCATAAAACCACAAATTCCCACCATCTGAGATGCATATAATTTCAGCAGAAACATATGCTTCCAAATAAACAAGACAATCACCATTGCCAAATTCTTATGCTTATTCAAAAACATGAAATGAGATGAAAACGATTATAAATAATAGCAGTAATGATAATAAATCCAAACCTTCAGCTGGCCACCTGATGCCAGAAACTGCGGGCTCCACCCCGTCCGCACTGGGCCATGATGTCTGCGAGAACAACGACAGTGTCGCCGCAGCCGCTGCTCCAATGCCGCCTGGAATCCTGCTCGCTGAAAAACCTCCCGTCCCACCAATTCCGCCCAGATCGCCGCCGCCGGAAAACCTCAGGCTGTCGGACTGGTTGAAGAGCATGGATCCCCTGTCGACAACGGAGAAATTGGAGGAATCGACGGATGAGATCGGATCTGAGCTGAGATATCTGGAAGAACCGATTAAGGAAGGGTCCGAGAGGTATTGATCTCTGACGGACCCGCTGTTGAGCTTGGATGAGTAGGAGAGACCGGTCCCTCCGTATGATGAATTGTAGCCGTAGATCTGGTTCGCCATGTAGATGAAAGGGGCAAAAGCAAATCCCGGGAAATAGAGTTTTGATTTGAGGATGGAAATGGAAACCCTAATTTGCTACGGAGAAGACGAAGGTGGGAACAGGGTTGAATGATCGCAAGGCTCGCTCAATCTACTCGGCGGATGCGGCTTGCGTACTGCCAGCGTCACTGCGTCAGTAGCAGGGTGGATACTGACAGTGCTGTGTTGGCCCCGCATGACATATGTATCTTTCATCGAAGCCGTCCATCTATTGCTTCTGAGCATTATAGAGCACTGGCCCGAAAATAAGCGAGATCCAAATCTCGAATGGACCACACCGCAATAAAACAGTGGAGATTTGAATGCTCACCGTTAAAAACTTTCTAAGGAACCCTTTGATGTTTATTTCTCATCCAACCTGTTGATTAGGTACGCACACCTAGTGTTCCAAATTCAAATATCGATATCGCACAATGTATCGCACTCTTGGGATACAGATACGTATCGGTTATCGCACAGGATATATCGTTTGTATTGCATAGTTTATCGCACTTTTTGGAAAACATGGGGAAACATTGGAAAAATTGTTGAATTTTTTAATAAAACTTTGGAGATTGTTAAAAAGGCCCTTAATACACACTTTTAAATCATAACATCTCAAAAAAAAATGCACATAATAAATTTCCTTTGTATAGGGTCCTAAGTTATCCGATGTTTAACTGAACTAATGCAACTATATTTAAATTGAATGCATGATATTTATAAATATATCATAGTCATGTATGAAAACACAACCAATTCATTGAAAAGCAAAATAAGAACTGAAGAAGTAAATTTTGATAAATATACATATCTTTGATGAGGAGTAGTTGTGGTCTAGACTCACAGAGTTGCGTGGTGGCTCATAATCATCATCTCCATCTCGATGTAGCTAGG
Source organism: Magnolia officinalis (assembly GCA_021015155.1). Lineage (NCBI taxonomy): Eukaryota > Viridiplantae > Streptophyta > Magnoliopsida > Magnoliales > Magnoliaceae > Magnolia > Magnolia officinalis. The sequence continues at coordinate 12,747,302 of JAJHSJ010000005.1, forward strand.
CATAGTACTGCTGCTCCACTAATCCACAATATTGTACCCAGGTCATAAAAGAGTGGTACCAGTTAAGATACTCCCTGACATAACGCTGGTACTCATCCTCTCCGAACTGAATCAATATGCCCATTCGTGGGTACTGCGTAATCGTCACAGTCTGTAACTGACATGGATCTGGGAAGGGCAGATATGAAGCTTCTTGGTATCCATATTGTTGGTCATATCCATACTGCTACTCATATCCTTGCCCATATATAGAAGTGAACTCTTAACCAGGGTTAAAAAATGATGTGTCGTAACTGCTAGAGTCACTCGTCGCATATCCACTAGGTCCATATCCATGCCCATGCTGTGGCACAGAACTCGAGCTACTCTCCAGTGTTTGTGATCCAGATTCATGTTGTGGCTTGTAGCTCGAGCTTCCCTCCCTCGTCCGTGATCCAAATCTAGAGCCACCTCGCCTGCCACGAACGCTTGTGTCCCTCGTGCATTTTGTCAGCAGCTCCTCCTCAAAATCTGAAAGTTTATGAGTCTTCTTTTTCTGCAGTAGCTTTTGAAGCGTGTATGTCTTATTGTAAACAAGACGAGGTCGTGGTTCTCCTGGACGAGAACCATGGTCAGTGTTTTGCGTGGAATGATCGAAATTCTCCTCCCCGGTAAAAGGGCTAAGAGGCCTCTTATCCTGACTCCCACCCGCGTCACCACCACCATCATCATCCTTACTGTCATCAGAGTCATCGTCACCCTTATCGCCGCCATTATCATCACCAGACTCATTTCCCGCATCACTCTCTGACTGAGTCTCGGTGTCAGACAATGTTTCCCCACCACGTGTCCCTCGTGATAGTGACTGCCGCGGGCTGCCCTTCGGACTCCTCGTTAATGGGTCGAATGCCTTATCAGGAGACCTCTGTTGCTCCACATGTTTGTCAACATCAATCCCTTGTGTCTCTACTTCTGTCGCAATATGTGGCTCTGGTCGCCCATCCGAAGTATCTAAGTCATCCGACCTAACCCACTGGTAAACTATATCATCCTCCGCATCCTCAACATATGCATGTTGTCCGACCGTCATCAGGTCTAGTGAGTCTTCCTATGCTTTTCTTCCTCCTTCCGAGCGGAGCAACCTCTCTCGTAACTTCATATTGTAGTGACAATACACTAGCTTCTGAAGCCTCTCATACCCTATTCTATTACGATTATTTGTATGTATGAGGGATAATGTACTCCAATTCCTTTCACAGGGTAACGAGGACACCGTCTGTGCAAGCACACGGACAGTCAGTCGTTGTAAAACCTCGCAGTCAGTCTCATACATAGACTACCATTCGCCTGCGTATCATAAGATTATTTCATTATCCTGAATTTTCCAAAATAATATAAATGTTAAGTTTACTACAGTGACTCACATGGCATCATGGCGTTCCTTGACTTCACCGCAGAGTAACACCCAAACATCCCAACTGCGTCGCGAAATTTAACAATCTATTGATGGCGTATAGCAACTAGAATAAGTATTTAATAATTGAGATGAAGATAAGGAGAATATAAGTGCGAAACATATTTACCTCACTACCAAAGGTGTCTTTCCCCGGACAGTCGGGGAATAAGTGATCGTACACCTCATGCACAGCCCTCTTTAATGAATTATCTTCGAAGAGGTTCCGGCTGTAGTGGTATTTGGGATTTAGAAAATATGCTGAAAACCAGCATATACACATCAGTACAACCCTCGCTTATTATTGCATATGGAAAAAAAATTCATTTAGGTACTTACCAGCCTGATATAGTGGGTGAGAAAGCGTCCTTTTCCAACGGTCGTCTATTATTGCATGCACCCACTTATATGCATTGGGAGCTTTAACCATGATGACATATTTCATTAGTTGTATTGTAACGACCCGTGGTTTCGGGACCCGAGTAAATGACCCATATCCCAAAAACCCGAGTGTTAACCTTAAAGGATGGTCAAGTTCGAGTGTACTTTTTTTTTTCTTCTTTTATCAGAGTAAGCAAATGAGCATAGTGTGGACAATTCGACATAGAGGAAAATTTCACTATCATTCAAATATACAAGAAACTGCCCATAATGACTTATACAAACCAACGTCTCAGAATTTAACAAGTACAAGATTTATAAGAATGTAATACATGAAGAACAGAAGAAAACATATAAATATAAGCCGCAAGATCACGCAGCTCCTCCAGGCGAATACAGCCATGCATCCCTGACGATCGTACCCTGCTCCTCATCAGGTCTGAACATGCATATCACTAAAGCCACCTGTACTACCTGTACGGTTGTATATTTGATGGCTGAGTGGCCAACTCAGTGTGAATTCCCCTCAAGATTACACACCGCCGCATTAGGTAAGCATAGTTATAAAACATTCAGACAACCAAAACAGAGTAAATGCAGTCTTTTTAAATGCATGGATGCATGAATGCAATCATCGCCCCGGGGATGCTCATCCGTGCGGACAGTGGGCCGTCACCCATGCAGTCATCGAACCTGGGAAATATCATCCAGTCGGAATCATCGAATCTGAGAAATATCAACCAGTCGGAATGTGCCATGTATGCATGATTAGCCATGTCATTATTAGTCCATTTACAACCAGCCAATTTAGATAAGCTCAAAGGTCACTACGGGGAGCACATGGCCCAGCGTAGGCCGACAGCTCGGGCATAGTGTCCCATACCACCATCCCCGGCTCATGAGACTACCACCTTAGGATGTCTAATGGTACCCCATCGACTAGTGGCCAATCATATTACAATATATAGGGTTTACCATCGCATGGCTGCACGGTATAAAACGTCGAACCCATATAGGGAAAATATCAAATAAAACCACGTAGGACGAGTATCAAAATATGCCACCTAGGGCGAATATTAAAACCATACGATAAAGACCATCCTTAAAAACCATTGGGTACAACAACCTTGGATGGTAGGCCCACATCAATGATCCATCTAGACCACCACTCAATAACCACCACGTCGAAGGTCCATTACGATCACAACTAGTCAGGTTACATCCCAAGTATGGGTGTACATTTATAGGTGGGGTTTCCCACTAATGTACCAGTTTAAAGTCCATAAGCAATACACAGATAATCCACAAGCATGAACAAATATACAGGATGAACATTAAGCAGGCAATACAGCAATTCAATTTCCACCAGCTAACACATGTGGTTATAAGAGAGAGATATCAATTATGAATTTAAATAAAAACTATAACTTAAGCTAATGAGAAGATGGAAAGCTCAAGGGGAAGAATCATCACCTTATACGTTGAATCGCCTCCTAGTGTCGCTAAGATGCCCTTAGAGTCGAACCCTAACATGAACCGTAAGATCGTATGGTTAGATCAAAGTTATACAAACTATCTATGGCCAAGATTATAATCTAAGGTTTGGATCACTTAGGTTTAGGGTTTCACTCTAGAGTCTAGGTCTAGGCTTAGGTCTTGGCATTTGAATCATAAAGTATTATTAATATTATTTTTCTCATTATTATTATACAACGGATCAAATAATATTCGTAATGGGAGTATTTATCAATCAATATTGATAATGACGATTCTCAAATTCATATTTAAATATTCCAACATTATCTAATATTTCCTGTAATTACTAATGACCTACTAAGTAATACAAGTAATGATACTAAGATTTTCACTAACAATGACGAGGACCAATACTAACAATTATATTAGCAAGAATTATACTAACCCATAAAGAGGACGATGGTGTTTCCTAAGTCATAACTACCCATAATGAACCTAGTCTTGATGATAAATACAATGATCCACCATGAATCATGAATTTCTACAATTAGGTCCAAACCTAACGTACTATCTACATTTAGGGTATTGGCTTAGAGTTTAAAAATAATTTAAATTCCCATAATTAATTTAAAATAATATTAGAAGTGGAGTAATGATAAATAATGACTATCAGTTAATGCTATCAATACTAATATTATAATAGATAATATACTAATGACCACATAAGGAATATATTATAAATAATAGTGTGAATATCTAGCACTAACAACCGAGTAGTGGGGTTAGTAACGTCCATTAATAATTCCTGACAATAATGATAATTTAACTTTGACAATTCAAATGTACAAAGACGAGAGATGGACATACCTGAGTTGAATGGATAAGTAGGCTCGGTTCCAACTGAGTTAACTCGGATCAAACACAACCACCCATCAATTCTCTCTTCTTCTCAAGCCGACCGGCTACCTAGTTGGCGACCTAAACCCATTTTAGACTCAATGTGTTGAGTCCATGTGACCCGACAACAACCCATGGCCTAAGCTCCCTCTCTTTTCCTCATCTTTTATCCTCTCTCAACTATTAGGACTCACTAACAGTGACGTCCAGCCACCCCAGACGCCATTGGACTCGATCTAGACTTGACCAAACTCGGTTTGAGTTCGAACCGAGTCGACTCAGTCCCTGCTCCCACTAGTCTCTCTTCTTTTCTCTCTGTCTTTCTTCTTCTTCTTTTTCTTTCTTTCTTCACCCTACTTTCCTTTAACGCTGGAATGTCCAGCAGTGGACACCTAGCTCGACGGGGCTCGAGCCGGACATGGATGACTCGGCAGCGAGTCAACTCGCAGTCGAACCCAACACACACACACACACACACACACTCTCTCTCTCTCTCTCTCTCTCTCTCTCTCTCTTCCCTCTTTTCTTTTTCTTTGTCCAACAGCAGCAGCTGTCGATCTGAACCAACCCCTACCGGTTGAGAACGGCCCCAACTCAGTAGAACCCGATCCGAATTCGACCATAACTTAGGCTCGATTGAGCTTCGTGCAACCACCTCCTCACTCTCTGCCTTCTCTTCATTTTTCTTCTTTCTTTCTACCCAGTTAGGATCGTCCCACAGAGGCCGCCAATCCAACTAGCCTTGGACCAGACTCGGCAGCGGTCGGGTCGAGATGGTGCGGTGCAGCAACTGCACCACCTTCTCTCCCTCATCCTTCTTTCTCCTTCTTCCTTCTTCGTTTCTTTCTCTCTTTCTTTCTTTCTTTTTCTTTTCAGACACGTCCCACAAGCTTGGACGAGGCCAAAACCATCAGCAGCCGACTGCTTCTTGGTGGAGAAGAAGACCGCCATTAATGGTAGATCTTGAGCGGAGACTTCTTCCTCCGATCAGGCTGTTGGAAAACACTAGAATGGCTACCAGAGAGCTTGTGAGCGAGGCCTTTCGAAGTTTCAAGAAGTTTTGGGTGGTGGGTTCGAGCAAAAGAGGTTGCGGCTGCTCTCCCTTGTTATCACTCTTTCTATCCTAAAAACCTAGCCTTGGACGGTCAGGATTTCCCTCCAAAGGACGGCTGAGATGGGAGGATTCAAGGGCACGTGGATTGCTGAGTTGGAAGAAAACAGTTTCCTATTTTGGAAATGGGTGTGTTTGTGGCCTGATTTGAGACTGACATTGTGCATACGTGTGTGCAATCCAACGGTGGATTGACCGGGGTTTTGTTCAGATTCAGGTTCTCAATAGTATGGATGGTTCAGATCATCTAAACGGGGTAAGGTGGTGGGCCACCGATCAAAACGGACGGACGCCTGTCCGTCTGCTGTTTGGAATTTAAATGGGAAAGGAGGGAAAATCCCTACCTCCTTCGGCAACTCTCGGTCAGACGCGGTCAAACCGGTCTGACCCGTCTGGTGCACACCTGGTCCACGTGCTTTGGTGCACCTCCATGCTGAAGTGGACCCTGCCGTGATGGGGTCTCTCAATCCACACCATCCACTCAGTTTGGGGATACCAACGCCTATCCCAGAAAATCAGGAAGATCTAATTCCTAGGTGGGTCATACTAGCTGAATTAGCGTCCTTTATGGTCGTCCAAGCAATCTAACGGTTGGATTAGTTCCGACTCGATCGACAATGGTCAAATTATGGATATATGGACTGTTATGCTCTCATAACACTAAATATCAAGCTACACTATTATTATTATTATTATTACAATGTCATTTAATATTATTAGTATTACTATTATTGTCATTATTATTATTATTATTATTATTATTATTATTATTATTATTACTACTACTATTATTATCATTATTTTATTTATCATTATCATCATTGTTATCTTTATCATCATTATTATTATTATTACCTATACATTGCCATTTATTTATTTATCTGTCTTTATTTATTTATTTATTTATTATATATGTATGTAGGTTGTGGGACCACTTGACGTGTGTTTATTTAGCTACATATGTTACCACATACCTGTAGGCAAATTTAGTCCCCCATGGTGACACCCGAGTACTGAAAGTACGGGGTGTTACATGTATAGACGGATACAACGACCCCATCGACGGATTTGTCTCATTGTCCACCATCCTCAACACCACATAAATGGGCTCTATAATACCCACAACACCACGCACTTTATCCTAAAATGTCTTTCCCAGCACCAGCTCTTTAACTCTATAGGTTACTTTCGTCAACCTCCTTTTCCATTCTACGTAATCATGAGAGGCGACAAACTCTCGTAACCCTTGTTTGTGTTTGAGAAGGCTACTTAAGGCGATATAATTTGTGGCAAATCGCGTCGCTCCGGGGCGCACTATATCCCCACCACACCTCTCGCGCATTGCGGCTAATAACCAGCTGTGGTTGTATACAAAGTTTGTGATGAGCCGTGCATCAGTAATTACAGTCTTCACCGACGGTCTATCCCCGATCCCCTCCAGCATGAGATCGATGCAATGGGCTGTGCAGGGGGTCCAATACATATGATACTTACCTTGAATATCTTTCTCCGCCTTAACAAATGCACTCCCATTATCCGTAACAAACTGCACAATATTTTTCCTCTCAACATCTTGCATGATGTTGTGCATTAGTTTGTAAATGTAGTTATAATCTTTGATCTTACTACTCGCATCTATACTCTTTAGGAACACCGCCCGTCTCCTGGAATAAACCATAAAATTTATAATCGACATCTTCGTCGGTCCGGTCCAACCGTTACACATGACGGTACAGCCGTACATCTCCCATGACTGCCGATACGAATCAACGTATGTCTTCATTTCTACATGTTCATCATCCAAGTATTTCCCCATGATATATGCTGGTGTAGGCGGTTGCACACCCTCTCCCCCACGCTGCACTTCACTTATCATATTTTTTAAGTGCGAGCTTGCTACGGCATTTGCGGGGATTTGACCGTATATAAAAAATTTTGCTATAAATTTTTCAATTTTTTTCCTCACATCCCCTCCACTAAACATCTCTTTTATTTTCTTTTGTGTCCCTCCCGCCTCTTTGTACATCCTCGGATCCGAAGGTAGATCCGGCACCCGCATGCTGCTACTCCTGCCCATGCCCCATATTCCTCCTTGCCTACTACCCTCCCCTGATCCACCCCTAGCACTCTCCCCTGCTCCACTCCCCCCACCACGCTCATGGATAGACCCCTCAAATCGAGGCCTACTTGTGTTCCACCTCCTATCTTGATCCCTTTCCCATCGATCCCGTATGGACTCTTGAATTGCGCGTCTGTATTCGAGATCATCATCATCATCATCGAGATCCATCTCCCGTGCATGTCGTTCATCTTTTGTTTTCACATTTTTTTTTCAATATGGTCATCATCTGTTCTCACACATCTTGTGGGCACTTTGGGCAATCCACAACATTGCGATACCCTCCTGCTAAATGCTCCTTTAAGCGGGTTACCCCACCACTCCTCGATACATGGCCGCATAAATTACAAATACTCCCGAATCGATCATCGGGAATGGGCTGACCGTACCTCCACCCTATATCAGGTTGCCTACCTCCTCTTCGTCCCGACATATTTTCTTTGTAAAATAATATTATATAAGTCTTTAGCCAAAAAATGAAGCTTACTAAAAAATCATGTGGACCACACGAAGGCAAACGATGTGAATTGAATGTCTACCATGAAAGCCTTATTGGGGTCACAAAATTTGTGGTGGGTCCAACTGATCTTTAACGATGGCCTCACGAATTGTTGAATGGTGAAAATCATATTTTTCGCTGCCATCTGTGGTGTGGTCCAGCTGATATTTGGATATGATTCATTTGTTGGATAATGCTCTAATATGATCTCTAAAAATAGATGAACGGTGTAGATATAATAAATACATCACTTTGGGCCCACTAAAAGAGAAGGTGGTTAAGAAGGTGGGCCGCACTAAATTGATCAGGATTCAAGATTGTTTTTTTCTGAGCTCGTTTTCGGATATCAAACTAAAATTGATTAGGATTCGAGACTCAAGTGGGCCGCACTAAAAGAGAAGGTGGTTAGGAAATATTAACATGATTCAAAACTTCTGTGACCCATGAAAACACAAATATTAACATGATTCAAAACTTCTGTGACCCATGAATATTTCAACTGTGGACGTTCAATTCTCACGTCATCGGCTCACTTAAGCAATGGATCCGGTTCATTTTTTCCCTGATATCCTGGAATTAACACAAAAAACGGATGAAGGGGGTGGATTTCTCATAAACATCGCAGTGGGCCCCGCCTGGGTTCCCAGTGCGCAGGTAATCCGCATCCGCACGGACGAAGGTTGCGTCCTACCCCTGCCCGTCTCTAGCCCCCAATGGGCAATTCTATGGGTTGGGCCCACCTTGAATGTATGTGATCTATCCACACCATCCATTCATTTTTCCATCTAATTTAAGGGGTTGAGCCAAAAATTGAAGTAAATACAAAGCTCAAGTGGACCATTACATAGGAAATAGTGTGGAATAATGATTTCCACCATTAAAACCTTCCTAGTGTCTAAAGTATTTTTTATTTGTCATCCAACCTATTCGTAAGATCACAAAGACATGGATGAAGAGAAACCACAAACTTCGGCTTGATCCAAAACTTCTTTGGCCTCCGAAAATTTTTTAATGGTAGAGGTTCAATCAAACTGTTTCCTGTGGTGTGGTCCACTTGAGATTTTAATTTACTTCATTTTTGGGATCAAGCCCTAACATTATCTTTTAACATGGATTAACGGAGTGGATAAAATAAATAAATAAAAGTGAACCCCACACAGTTTACTCAGTACCCTAACGGTACGCAATCCGGGAATGGATTGACGACTCCCCCTCACACCAACCAATAGTTGGTGGTCCACCTGAGATTTATATCCCTCTCATTTTTGGGTTCAAGCAATAAAATGATCTTTAAAAATGGATGAACGGAATGGATGAAACACATACATCATGGTGGGGCCCACAGAGCACCGACCACCAGCCCCACGCAATCCACTTCCCGCATACGCAATCCGCTTCCAGTGGATTACTGAAGTCACGTCACCAAGTTACGTGGGTCCCACCATGATGTATTTTTTCTATCCACACCATCCATCCATGTTAACAGATAATTTTAGGGCGTGAGCCAAAAAATGAGTCATATCCAGGGCTCGACTGGACCCCACCACAGAACAGTGGAGAGAGTGACGTTCACCATTAAAAATTTCTTGAGGGCCACACAACAGATGAATGGTCAAGATGATATTTATGTATTTTATCCGCTCCGTCCATACCTTTTAATAGATAATTTCAGGGCTTTAGGCCAAACATAAACCATATACAATGTTTAAATGGGCCACACCTTACAAAACAGTTGAATTGAACATCCACCGTTGAAATACCATTTTTGGCCACACCTTATAAAAATTTTTTTGGATCGAACCCTTAATTTAGATGGGAAAACATATGGACGGTGTGGATAGACCACATACATTAAAGGTGGGCTCCAACTGAGTTTACTGAGCACGATTGGCGCGTGCTCAGCAAATCACACCCGCACAAATTTCCTGTTAATCGGATTGTGTACGCTAAGCGTACTGAGTAAACTCTGTGGGGTTCACCATGCTCTATGTATTTTATCCAGTCCGTCCATCCATTTTATTAGATAATTTTATGGTATGGGTCCAAAATTGAAGGATATCCAAACTGTTTCCTGTCGTATGATCCACTTGAGAGTTGGATATGCTTCAACTTTGGGTTCAGCCCTTAAATGAGCTGAAAAAACGTATGAATGGTGTGGATAAGCCACTTATTTTCATGGTGGGCCCAACTGAGTTTACTCAGTACGATAAGAGCGTACTGAGTTACTCAGTACGCAATCCAGAGTCCCGGACCGACCTCATTTCACCCCTCCCGCGCCCGTCTTCTTCATTTTCTCGATTTCGATGAGCGATCTCTCTCTCCTTCATGCAGCGAAGGCTCCGGATGAGGTAATCTCGTCGAATCCGGCCTGATTTCTCGCCGAATCTCCGAGAAATCCGCATCGGCACTCTCCAATCGGCGAAGAAAGAGAAAAAATGAAGAAAATAGCAAGAAAATTTTGAAGAAAGGGGGATACAGGGTACTTACCACCTCCGATCACCGCTGCAGGTATTCTCCGATCTCTCTCTCTCTCTAATTCAAAAAATTTTGATTTTTCGCAACCCACGGCATCGGCTTTTTATTGTTGTGGGTTGTTGGCTACAGTGGGACTCATGAGTTCCCTGCAAACGCACCCGTGAGTGTCCGTGACTCTGTTTGTCGATTTCCGACAATAATGGAGGCGGAAATACCGCGATATCTAAATCGGGGTGGGTTGTATCGGCGATATCGAAGATATCGTCGCTGTATCGTAAGATATCGACGATATATCGCACGATATCGACGATATATCGCACGATATCTGGAGTTAGAGTTTTTTTTGTATCTTCCGAGGGTTATCGGCGAAGTATCGTCTCGCAAGGGTGCGATACCGATAATATCGGCCGATAGTATCGATATTTCGAACACTGCGCACACCTCGATGAAGAGAGATTAATTATCAACTTACTCTGGATCTTTTGTAGCCCTAATAAGTTTTTAATGGTAAGTGTTCAATCACCAGCATTTTTCGGTAGTGTGGTATATGAGATTTGGATATTACACATTTTAGGGCTCTTGCCATAAAATAGTCGGGAAAATGAATGGAAGGCGTGGATAGGACACATGTATCATGATGGGCCCACTGAGCATGGTCACTACCACATCGCGACTAACGCTATTAGTACGCAATCCACGACCCTGCTCAGCACTTCTGCCCACGATAATCCATACCGTTGATCTAGAATCCCTGCGGAAAATGGTTGGCGGGGAAAGCATCTGACTATTGAGGATCTGAGCTTCCTGATGAACGGTCTGGATCATCCAGTAGAAGGCAGAGGGGGCGTGCCTCTGCGAGAGTAGGTTGGAAGTGGTGCCCGTGTGAGCCATTGGTTTTTTTTGTGCCAGGGCGTGGCACGCGCATACCTGATCCAGACCATTCGTTTGGAGTGGCACGCATCAAATCAGCTTCCCCCGTATATCTGGCTGCTCCATGCATCTCGTGGGTCACGTGTCTGATAAAATGACCAAGTGGTCTCTGTTGAATGTACAGATGTGGCCCACTGAGATCAGACCTTGCTATTTTGGCCAGGTCATGTTCACTGTGGCCCAACTGACGAGTGGACCAGATCCCATGGAGCGTGCTAGATTGGCGTGTTTGCCGCGAATGACCACTTCAATCTCCTATCGCGCGAATCGCCTCCACGGTGCTTGTAAGAGGAAGCGGATTGCGTAGTGAATAACTCACTACGCTTAGCGTATTGAGTAATTACTCTGATGAGAGCCGACTGAGTAACTCACTACGCAATCCGATTTCCTTGTACCAGGAAGACAGAGGAGCGAATGGTCGCGGACGGACGTATCGTGTAGTTAGGAACCTGCGGATTGCCTACCGACGATTCACTTGCAGCGGATTCGCGTAATAGCATTGCCACCATACCATGATGCGTGTGTTTAATCTGCACCGTGCATTTTTATTATTATTATTTTTAATATCATTTTAGTGTATAAAACCAAAAATGAGACAGATCAAGATCTCAAGTGGAACACACCGAGAGAAGAATGTGGTGATTGAATACTCACCATTGAAAACTTCTTAGGTCCCACTTTAATCATCTAAAACTTTTGTGGCCCCAGTGAGTTTTTATTGGTGGCCGTTTCCTTCGGTAAGGTCCACATGTGATTTGGATTTACTTTATTTTTGGGCTCACACCCTAAATTGAGATTGAAAATGAATAAAATGTATGAAAGAAATGCATACATCGTGTGTGGCCATAAAGCATGGTAGGGAGGCCGATTGGCTGCCAACCGACCCCACCAAGTTCTGTAGGCCTCATCATAATATATGTGTTGTATCCACACTAATCATCCATTTGGAGAGACCATTTAAGGCATTAGTTAAAGAATGAGGTAGATCCAAAGCTTAAGTGGGCGTGTCACAAAAATATAGTGGGGATTATGACCATTTAAACCTTCTCAGGGGTCATTATGATATTTATTTGAGATCCAACCTATTTATAAGTTCACACGAACATAAATGAGTAGCAACACAAATATCATCTTGATAGAAAACTTAAAAGCCCTTAAGAAATCTTTAAAGCAACACCCACTATTTATGTGTGGGGATCCATTTGAGCTTTGGTTCTACCTCGTTCTTTGGCTCATGCAGAAAACAATATCTCGAAAACAATATCTCGAAATAGATGAACAATATAGATACAACACATATGTCATTGTAGGGTTCACATAAGGTCCTTAATGGCTAATCCACATTTGCACCCCATGTTGTCAAGGGTATAATAGCTTAAGAGAAGGAGAGAGTGAGAGAAAATAAGAAGAAGAAGAAAAAAAAAAAAAAAAAACTAAATAAATTTAGCATTGGTACCAACATTGCCAGGGATGTAGCTACTGGATGGAATGTAGACCTCACAATGATGTGTGTATTTTATCTCCACTGTTCATTCATTTTAGATCATTATCTTAGGGCACGAGCACAAAAAATGAAACATGTCTAAATATTAGGTGAACCTTGTCATGTGAAAACAATGGTGATTGAACGCCCACTATTAAAAACTTTATAGGCCCGTTATAATGTTTATTTGCCATTCAACATGTTAACCAGGTCACAAAGATTGGGATGAAGGGAGAACACAAATATGGACTTGATCCAAAACTTTTATATCCCTCAAGTTTTTTACGGTGGGTAATATGGGCTTGATTCAAAAATTTTGTAGATATTAAGAAGTTTTTAATGGTGGGGATTCAATCACCTAAATTTCCCATGGTGTGGTATACCTAATATTTTTTCATGGTCTTGTGCCTTAAAATGAGTTAGTAAAATAGATGGATGGCATGGATAAGAGGTACATCATGGTGAGACCAATAAAGCACCATCCACTAATGAGTAGTTGTGTTTGGGTAAGTTGTGTGACTTTCTTAACCCGAGCCCCCAAACCCAAGCATGACCAAAAGCAATTGATGCTGCACAAGTTGTGTGGCCCTCTTAGCCCAAACTTGTGTAATCCAAATCCACGCAAAGGTAGATCCAAAACTCAAGTGAGCGTAAGACAAAAAAACCAATAGGATGAAAAGTTGTAACTGAAACTTCTATAGCCCCATTATGATACTTACGTGCCATCCAACCCACGAAAAACATAAGTATCATGGTAATCTAAACTTCCTACGGTGCCCGATTTTTTATTTTATTTTTTATGGGTTGCTCAATCCTAAATACTTTCTACAGTGTGCCCAAATTTACTTTATTACTGGATTCGCATCTCGAAACAATGCGCTTCGTACAACATGGGTTATACAATTGACCTCCATGTGAGGTTTATTAATAAAATAGACATTTGGTATGCCCTGACTACATAATTAGGTATGCATTTGAAGTAAATTTTTGGACCTTCGGCCATAGAAATAGATTTTTTTTTTTTTTTTCAGATGAAAATGCCCCTACTCTTTATAATTATTTTTCTTCCTTGTTATTCTCTAAAAAATAATAAAATAATAAAATCTGAATCCAAATATTTCTTTAATATTTTTATTTTTCTTTCGTTTCGTTTTCTTATTATTCTTCTTCTCTACTTCCTTTTCTTCATTTTTTGAAAATATATTCCTATTCTCTCTTGTTCTTCTTCTTTCAAAATTTATTTTTATTTATTTTTATTTTTTTATTTTTGCGTTTTTAATGAAAAAGACTAATAAACCATGAAAAATACACCTTTATTATTATTGTTTTTTTATTATTCACTATAAAATAAAAAGAAAAAGAAAATAATAACATCTAATGAATAAAACATTTTTTTTTTAATCTTCCTTTTTATTATTCTTCAAAAAAATAAAAATAAATAAAATAATGAAGTGATACTCTCAAAGTGAGACCCGTGAACTGAGATTCGTTGAAAATTTTACAAGGCCATATAAGTTTTAGATCATGCTTGATATATGTGTTTTCTCTTTATCCATTTATGTGTCGTCTTGTAAAGATAACAAATAAATGTTAGAGTGGGCTTAAAAAAGGTTTCAACCGTGGATATTATTATTTCCATGGTTTTCTATGATGTGGTCTACTTGAGCTTTAAATATGCTTCAATTTTAGGCTTAACCCCTGTAATGAGGTAGATTATGAATGGATGGTGTGGACAAACTACAAACATTCACAGTGGACCAACAAAGTTTACTTAATTTGATAAATGCGTACTTACTAACTGAGCAAGGACGTGACCCATCAAATGGGCAGTTATATGGTCGGGCACATCATGATGTATTTGTTTATCTTATTGTCCATACCTTTTTTGATTATTTTAGGGCATGTTTGATTTTCCAAGATCCTAGTAAATCCCTGATAAAGAAGTAATTATTACTTTTTCACTGGTTTAAGAATGAGTTTATAATTCCACATAGAAAATTGGTCTAAAAATGTTGACTTAAATTCATGAGCCCCACCATAATGTATATAATATATCCATGTCATCCATCTGTTTTATTAGAATATTTTAAGACACGATCCGAAAAAATTAAGAACATCTAATGCTTAGTTAGCCCACATAAAAGGAAACAATGGACTTAATTTATTCATCGTTAAAAGTTGATTCTTTTACTGAGTCCACATCGAAGTTTATTCATCATCTAACCCGTTTATGGGGTCACATAGACTTGGATAAGGGAAAAATAAAAATATAAGCCTGATCTAAAACTTCTAAGGGCCTCAACAAAATTTTAATGGTACGCATTCGATTCTCATAATTTTGTGTGGTGTGGTCCACTTGAGCTTTGGATTTGCCTAAATTTTGGGTTCATGCTTTAAATTCATTTGGCATAATGAATGGGCAGTGTGGATAAGCCAAATACATTATGGTGGGCCCCATATTTATTTTACAAATTCCCATTATAAGTGTTTAAAAATTAACCGGTCAAGTCAGCATAGGGAAAGACA
This sequence comes from Magnolia officinalis, assembly GCA_021015155.1. Lineage (NCBI taxonomy): Eukaryota > Viridiplantae > Streptophyta > Magnoliopsida > Magnoliales > Magnoliaceae > Magnolia > Magnolia officinalis. Next base: position 12,762,631 of record JAJHSJ010000005.1, read on the forward strand.
GGTAATTACATTGGTATAATGATTACTCATTTACAAGCTAACTATATTTGAGCAAGAAAATCAAACAGGCCCTTAAGGTACGAGTACAAAACGAGTCACATCCAAATCTCTGCAACCAAGCTTGTTATTTGGTGCGGTTCACTTGAGCGTTGGATCTACCTTATTTTTGTACTATTGAAATGATTTGAGAAAAGGAATGGACGGCATACATAAGGATACACTGAGCCCGCCACGTAACTGCGAAAGGTAGAGACGGCGGGGGTTGGATGAAATCGCGGCTGTAAGGCAGCGAGATATATCCGAAGGGAAAAGCAAGAGAAGCAAGCATGGCAGGGAGGCGATGGAGAAGGTCCGCAAGGGCACAAACCCTGCTTCCTCTCCGTACAACTCACCTTTCCCACACCACCTCCTGCTGGTATCTCTCTCTCGACCTCCTCTTCTATCGTGCAATCGCAGCCCTTAATCTTGCGACTGGTTGAATGCATCTCTTCCTCTCTATTTCAGGTACTGCGACTTCAAGATTTCTACCTTCAACGAAGTTCTGTTTTCTTTAGGGCGTAAACATGCAAGGTATCTCTTCTACAGCTACATAGATGCATACAATTGAGTACTGATCACCTACAAGCGGTTGTAGGGTACAACCTTTGCTCCTCTTTTGTTGCTTCATGCATTCATAACGTTGATTTCCAATCTTCCACCTGAAAATACCACATATTTTGAAGGGAGTAAGGCCTGTATCAAAGGTCTGTATGTTAAACTATAACTGGTCGTAGGTGTTCATTTCTCTGGGAAAACACTTGGGTACCTCATGCTAGGTACATACCCCTGTTTTGGGCCTTGATTCCAAAATTCAGGATGATTCAACACTTAAGTGAAAAAAAAAAAACCCTCTTTAAGTTCACATTTTTATGGCCCCCTGATTTTTGGAATACTGTGATTTTTGGGTAATTCTTTCATCCTGATGAGGCGCATTAGATGAATAGATTGGATGGCATATAAACACCACTGTGGGTCCTACACAAAACTGTCCTACACAAAACTAAGGGTGGGCATTCCATCTGAACTATTTTCCTGTGGCGTTGCCTACCCAAGTTTTGGATGATCATGACTTTTAGGTTCAATGGTTAAAATGGGGCATTGTACCTGATGGACATGATGAATATCATGAAGGATTGATCTGCATGGCTCTAGGTTTGTGGAAACAACCCTTAATATATACCTAGAGCGAGTTACCATGGTTCATATGGGGGTGTCACTGGGCTGGCTTTTGGCCAGATACAGGGGTATCCATACCCATACCCATACCCATACCCACCAGTGGGCATTGCACCCATACCTATAACTGTAACTTTGTTGGGCCTAAAATGGGCTCCTATACCGGTACTCTCTAGAGGGTGTTGCAGGGCCATCAGCGTATTAGTACCGATTTATGATTTGAGATTAAGAAAACACGCACGTACCGTTAACTCAAAAGATCAAAATTTTACAATGAAATAAAGAAACTAAAGTTTTTTGCTAAAAAAATAAAATATAGCATTACAACCTGATATTTTGGATTAAAAATAAATAAGTAACTTCATGTTGTTTTTAATCCATCACATGATCAAAAGCTAAAAACTATCTTAGTGAAACTGCATACTTGGAGTACGAGTTAGAATATAAATTGTTTAATTGTTGGCTATAGATTAGATGTAGAATGAACCGAAAGTTAAGCTTGTTTGATTATATGTTTATTGGATTGACTAAAGGTTTTTGGATAGTCGAAAATGAAAAAAATGATTAGACATGGGCACGGAACAACTCGATTCAGCAGACTCGACTCGTTCGACTCGTTTAGACTCGGACCCGACTCGACCTGAACCGAGTGGGTTAGTCAATCCGAACCGAGTAGACTTCATCCAATCCGAACTCAAACCGAGTCGAGTTCGGGTCACCCAGTAACTCGACTCGACTCAACCCGAAATCCAACTCGGTACTGACTTGACTCGATTCGAAACCCGACCTGTACACACACACGTATATATATAACCCCAGATTTGATGTTTCAGATATGAGACGCCGTGTAGCTGATGAAGAGGCTGCAATTCCGACAGGTGCACCATGGATACCTGCTGCACTTGACCTGACTCAGTGCTGACTCGACCCGACTTGGTACCTGTGACCAGGTCATACTTGGTCCGGATTAGTCCAGGCCAGACCCGGACTCGGATTGGGTTAGGCATATTGGACTTGGTACGGAGTCGGGTCGAGTTCGGGACAAGTCTATTTCAAAACCGGATCGAATTGGGTTAGCCCCACCTCGGTCCAACTTGACTCGATGCCCAACTCTAAATATGATGGTTCTATTTCAACAAATAAGTGGCCTAAATCACAGCTTAGGTTTGTTCAACCAATTTGATTTTGGGACTGTTACTTAGTGACAATAGTTTCCACATTTTCTTGGTTTAATTAGAGATAATGTTTGCCACGTGTACAATTTGAGTGCATGTGCATCAAGCATCATACACAACCCGAATACCAAATAACTCCCCATTTTAGTACAACTCTTGATTTGGTGTATAAATATTACATGAAGACTTTTGATTTGGCATATAAATTCTACACATATCCTACATGTTGGCACGTGCACCACAAACCATTTCACACCTCCAATGGGCCACATGCCTGTATCAAAATTGATGGTTGGTAGGTTTGATCTAGGTGGTTCACTGTTTTAATACATGGAATACATACATTTATCAACATCATCTAAGACTTATCCCAATTAATTGGGGTTGGCTACATGAATCCTGTTCCCCGTTCCTCGTTCCCTGTTCCCTGTTCTGCCATTCCACTCCATCAAGGGCCAGACCATCACTTATACTGTAGGTCATTAAAGCCTTTTCTCACTACCCCATCCACACCCATTTAGGCCTTCCCCTTGCCCTTTTAGAGCATTTAACCCGGAGTAGAGCATAAACTTAAAAGAATTGAAGAGGCCCATTCAGGAACAAGAAAATTACATCGTGATTTGGATCTCATTGAAGCAATACATTAATGAGAGGTTAGTTCGATAAGTTCAGTGAATTCTAGGGAAGCAAGTCAAGTTAAAACTCACCTTTCTTGAAAAATGGAAGAAAAAACCCATTTGTTAGGAAAAGCCCTGCTACAAAAAGAGAAAAGGGCTGGAATCGACACATTAATTCTTTTTTGTTTCGCAATTTTTATTTTTTGTACCAACTCACTCCTTCTGACCAACGTTGTTCTTGGTCTCCATTGGACATGATCAAACCATTTAAGCCTACTTTCCCTCATCTTATTACCCATTAGTGCTACTCCTAAGTTCCCTCAAATGCATTCATTTCTAATTCTATCCTTCCTCATCTCGCCACTCATCCATCTTCGCATCCCCATTTTAGCTGCGCTCATCCTATGAACACGTGGTTCCTTAACTACCCAATATTTTCTTCCATAAAGCGTGGCTGGTCTTACCGCTGTTGTAAAAAAAATTTCCCTTTTAGTTTGAATGGAATACATACATATATAATTTATAATTTATTTATTTATTTATATATACTCAGGTTTGGGTATGGGTTGGTGTATACCCACACCTGGCCCATTTATTAATTAGGCTAAAAAAACACACACTCACACCCGTTTAGCTACACCCATACCTAGCTCGGGTACCCATTTGGTGCACTTGGCCAGCTGGCACCCCTAGGCTCATTTCTCTATGAACACCTGCATCAAGGAAGTGCTCTAGGATGCAAGCAACCACACATGCTTCAGCGTGGAAGCATCTCTAGCCATCCACTTTTGGAGGTTAGAATCCATGAAACCAGTCCACCACCTGTATTCCGGTCTATAGATTTATTGTCTAGAAAGTCAAGTTGATCCAAAGTCAGGTGGACCACATGTATAGTGAGTGTGAGCCACTGGTTAGTTTCTCCTCATTTGTCCGTTCCGTCACACACGTGGTGCACTGGATGGATCGTCCCTCTTTTAAAAAGGCATCTACAATATGTGGCCTACTTGATATGAGGCTTGGATTTGGCAAAAGTGAGCCACATTTGGTGGAATACTACATGTGCATTGTAACTCGAATTATAACCTCATTAGAGGAAAGTTACCAGCATCTGCTTGTTAGTACGAGCTTCACAATCCATTTAAAGGGCTATATAGCACCTGAAAAACACATTTCACCAAGAAATTATTCAAGTGTCAGAACCTCATCTCATATTAATTGTCATAGATCAAATATTTTGGACTGCTCATATGGACAATTACGTATGCTGGCTGTTAGAAGCTTTTATTAAACATTGCCAAAAAAAAAAAAGATGTTGCTAATCTTTTCCTCACATCTTGACCTGCACACCTATGTACACATGTGCTAAATTTGAGCCGTTCATAAGGTGGCCTTCACTTGTGGCCTACCTGATGAGTGTGCTGGCCTGTTTTGTATGCCTGGAATCTACATGACAGGTTTTGCCCATAGTTTGAGAAATCATCCGATATGACTTGGTTCTAGTCCAAATCGATATGAGTCATGACATTGATGCGGAACCAGGTGACTCACACTCTGAAACCACTACTTAAATCCATTGGTTTGCCTGATAAACAGCTTGGATGTTAGAGATATGGTGCATGACTGCATGTTGGCATGCAACCTGCTGGCATGATTGTCAAACTTATACAAATATTCAGTCTCTGGCTTTCGGAATCACAGAAGATGCCATTAACTCATGTTCTGTGGTCTATGCCCCATTTCTCTCTCTTCGTGGGATCCTAACATAGATTGTTAGCTCGCACTGCTTCCCCATGAAATAGACTTAAAAGCTGTCCTGGATGTTTTACTATATCACGTTTATAGTGACTATTCAACATCATTTACACTATTCCTTAAAAAAAAAACCTCCTTTTCTGAAGCACTTTGTTCCCCTTTTTGTTGCTATTTTTTTTTTTTTCCTTTGCTTTTCAATGCACAAGCTTGTCAAATTTACTGAAACTTTGAGGGTTTTCTATTGCCCACAGGTTTTTACGAGTTTGGTTTGCAATCGGGGTTGGATTTAGCATCATCGCATTAATTGGAGCTACTGCGGTTAGAAAAATATACGCTATTTCTCATCTATATGCATTGGATGCTGTCATGTTATTGTTTGCCTGTCATTTCTAAGAGCATTATTATTTATTTTCCTTTGGTCAACATATCATTAATCTTTTGAATTGTGTGGCAATAAATTAGATAAGGATTGTATCAATAACCCTGCCATCCAAATTCTTGACTTAACACAATTTGGATGTTTCATTGTGTGCTGTATTACACATGTTTCAGTCACATGACTCAACGGCCAGATCAATCATTCCTGCCTCTGGTTAAGTATGATCTCAATTGTTCACAATTATACTGTTCCCTTGGAAGGGTGTCTATTTTCTTGCACGGACATTGCTTTATTTACATTCTCCCAATCCCCCCCCCCCCCCCCTTTTTTTTTTTGAAAGGTAACATTGGTTCGAACCCGAGACCTTGATGATACTTTGTGTATATATAATGCATAAATGCTCTCCCAAGTCCCAATGCCTTGATTTTCCTTCAACTTTATATTTATTTGCTATATTTGAGCTCTACATGCATCAGAAACTAACTGCATGATGGATTGGCCACTCTCACAATTGACAGATCCTACTGAAGGAATCTGTTGGAGCTTTATATGTGCACAATGGGAATGCTTCAACGGGCATGTTGTTTGGACTTTCTCCTTTGGTTGGTGGCCTTTACTTTTCCTGGGTTCTACAGTATTGGGATCATTCACAAATCCGTCATGTTTTCATTTATTTGCTACACAGGTTCCTGGTTTGAGAATATCGATCACCGATGCTGGATACATGATCATCTCAACCTTGATATCCATAGCTGTTCATGAGTTTGGTCATGCTGTTGCTGCTGCAAGGTCAGTTCTTAGTTGCTGCTACCTCGACAAAAGAAATAATAAATCTTACATCTGGTCTTTGATGGTTTGAAATTTGAACTTAATACCATTCGTCGGTCAAATTCGAGCTTGCCTCTTTGGCATTTATATTTTCTCATAAATGTCTACAGTTTCATTCAAACTATTATTTTGGTATTGCTTTATATATGATGTGCATCCATTTGTGTTTTTATTTAGTTTATATTGCTATATGCTTGCTTAAGATGATTCTCTGTCGTCCTGTCAAAGACAAGGGTAAGGGTCTGCGCACTTGAAAGGAGAGTGAAAAACAATGCTGGCATATTTACTGAGTTTAGTGCTAAATTGTGCTCAAGCATAAACTATCTGCCTAATGCTTAGGCACAAAAGTAATGGTAATCAGTAAAACATTAGATGATTTCCAGTGTTGAACGCAATGTCCAAATTGTTATATTTCAAGGAATCTTTAACCGCCTGAGGGAGTGCGGCGTATGGTGTATGACACATGGTTACATGGATGACTGATTGCTCTAGTATGTGGTACGCTACTCCAATGTCTGTTATGGAAGGAGCAGGATCATATGGATCGCTCCTGTCTATGCAATAAATGATGAGGATATCCGAGCCCATAGAGTACACCAGAGGAGGAGGAGAGCCCTAGCGGCTTCGTTGTGGCTAGGTGATTTTCATGTGGGATTCATAGGGCCCGGATCGAATTTTTGGCCATTGTAGAAGCTCCCACATGCATGTATGTGCATCTTCAAAGGCCCCACACTAGAAAGATGCATGTGGGTTGCTTAGTTGGGAGATTTGGACCGTTGGATTGCAACGATACGATGATCAGATTGTTGGATCGCGTTGACAGCTTGATCGAACCGTTGATCGTGAGCCATCACCATCAGACATCGTTGGATATTATATTCTTTAGGATTTCAATTTTTTCAGTATAGATTAGGTGTTATTTCATATTTGGTACACTTATTTTATTTTTTGAGAAGTTTGAGACATATATGGAACAAAAAAGAAACTGAGAGGGCAAAATTGTAATTTGTCAGCCCAAAAGCCTATTTAAGGTTTAGACTTCCAGTCCTAGAGTTTTTTTTTATTTTTTTAAACGATATTCTTTGTGAAAAACGAAAAGAGCTCTTATCTCTTTCCCACGTATGATTCATGGAAATCTCTTGCGATAAGAGATCTCTTGGTGTGATTCCAAGGTAGTGTGAAGCCACAAGCTATGCTTTTGGCCATTTTTCTTCAACAACAAGGTATTGACCCTCTTCTCTTTTCTTTTCTTAGCTTCTTCTTCTTCTTCTTATCTCATCCCATACCCAACCCATCAACACCAACCCTAACCCATCTCACAACCCTAACTCTCTCCAACCCAAACCCACCTCAGGCTTGACCATACAATCAACCCAAATCGTACGGACCAGTCCGTCCTGTTCGTATGGCCATCCCTCCTCTTCCCTCTTGTGATTCTTCCTTCCCCTTCTCCCCCCATCTAATCCTTGCGGACACTCTAATTCCCTAACTTAGAACCCTAATTCCAAAACCCTTAACCCTAATTCCAAATTTCCCCAAATTAAAAAACCCCACATTTCCTAATTGAGCCCTAAGTCTCAAATTGATCAAATCTACATTCAATTGATGCTAATACCCTATGCTAGATGGTAGTCTTAACTACCATGGGTCCTTGTTGAGCTTTATTTTATAGTTTTGGACTGCGGGATTATCCTCAGACCCTGAATTTGAGCATAGTTACTGTTGGGATTCCTTCAATTTGTGATTGAACTGCCTTCATTTTATACTTTAATTGCTTACATAATTAATTGGCTAAGTTCAACAATTCATCATAGTAGATCTCGTGTCCTGCATCAATAAAGCTCTATATATGAATTAATATTGTACTTTATATATAAAATAATGAATGTTTCTACTATAATTCCCACATTCACGGTGTTATAATGTATGCATGCTGCTCCATAGCAGTGTTCGAACTATCGATACTATCGGCCGATATTATCGTTATCGCCCCCCAGCGAGATGAAACCCGCGCGATAACCCCCGAAAGATAAAAAAAAAATCCCAAAATTCAGATATCGCACGATATATTGTCGATATCGCACGATGTATCGTTGAAAGATACCAAGTAAAAAAAAAACACCAAATATCGTTCGGGACAGTGTCATTATCCAAAAAAAATTTGGAAAAATTTAAAAAATACATAGAGAAACTTTCAACAGGTGGATTTCGATACCTGTACAAGAGATTGCCATGATCGGAAGCTTCCCTTTGGTGGGCCATTCAAATCAAAGCGTCGTTCGTAGGTTAGTGCAAACAAAATCTCCGATTTGGAAGAGAAATCTGTTGAAATATGGAGAAATCCAAGTATTTGGGCGAAATCCGGCGAAATCCTTGCTGAAATCCGAAGAAATCCTCTCCAAAATCCGAAGATATGTGAGATTTAGGAGAGATTTTAGGTTTCCGGAAGGCTGGAACCCTCTCTAATTCGAAAAAAAAGGCATCCGAGCCCTTTTTATGGAAATCGAGTTGGCTGGTGTACCGCACACCATCGAGTTGACTGGTGTGTTAACATCGCCAAGTTCCGTGGGTCCCATCATGAGGTATGTGTTATATCCAAACCGTTCGTCCATTTGGCAAGCTCGTCGTAAGGCTTGAGCCGAAAAATAAGACAGATCCAAAGGTCAAGTGAACCACACTGCAAACAGGAGTGGGAGATTAAACGTTTACCATTGAAACCCTTTTGGGGTCACAGGAGTTTTGGATCAATATGATATTTGTTTTTCCTCTTCATCCAGGTATGTGTGACCTAATGAACAGATTGGATGGAAAATAAACATTATGGTGGGCCCTACGAATATTTTAACGGTGAGAATCAGCCCCACTGCTATTTGTGGTGTGGTCCACTTGAGCTTTGAATATGGCTCATTTTTGGGCTTATGATCTAAAATGATATCTCCAAATGCATGAACAGTGTAGATACAATAAATACATTATTGTGGGGCCATGTAACTTTGAACCGTTCGTACCACTCGAGTTGCAAGAGCGTCACTGCCTGTACTGTGGTGGGAAGCGGATAGCGTAGTGAGTAGTGTACTACATAAACTTTGTGGGGCCCATCGTAATTCATGTATTTTATCCACTCCGTCCATCCATTTTACCATATAATTTTATGGTTTTAGCCCAAAAAATGAAGCATATCCAAAGCTCAAGTGGACCACACCACAGAAAATAGTGCGAATTGAACATCTACCGTTAAAAAAATCCTTGGGAGCCAAAGAAGTTTTGGATCAAGCTGATATTTGTTCCTTTCCTTTATCCATATCTTTGTGATCTTATGAAGAGGTTGGACGAAAAATAAACATCACTGTAGGCCCTAGGGAGGTTTCAACAGTGCAAATCATTATTCCTATTGTTTCCTACGGTATGGTCCACTTGACATTTGGATATGTTTCAAATTTGTGCTCAACCCCTAAAATGAGCCGGAAAAACAGATGGATTGCATGGATAAACCACGTACATTTACGGTGGACCCAATAAGTTTACTCAGTACTATAAGAGTGGATTAGGTGAGACCCCGCGTCACCCAAGACCATACAACCGTACCGTGGAGCCCAACTTGACGTGTGTATTCTGTGTCCACTCCGTCCATCTGTTTTTTCAGATCATTTTACAACATGATCCTAATAATTAAGAAGATCCAATTATTAGGTGGACTATACTCAAGGAAACAGTATTAGTTGAACACGGTACCATTAAAAACTTCTTAGGGTGCGCCTTAATTTTTCCTATATTTTATTAGGCATCCAATCCGCTGATAACTTCACATAAGTTTGAATGAAGAGAAAAAACAATTATCAGCTTGATCCAAAACTTTTGTGACCCACTAATGGTCAATCACCATTGTTACCTATGGTATGGTCTACCTAATTATTGGATCTGCTTCAATTTTTGGATAATGTCCTAAAATGATATGGAAAAACAAATGGATGGGGTGGATACTGAATATAGTTGTCTTAGTTCAGTAGGACAACGCATAGCTTAGACCCAAAGGAAACCTATTATGTGCACTTCTTTTTTGAGATTTTATGATTTAAAAGTGTGTATGAAGGTCTTTTTTTTAATAATCCCTGAAGTTTCATTGAAAAATTCAACAATTTTCCCAATGTTTCTCCATGTTTCCCAAAAAGTGCGATAAATTACGCGATACAAACGATATATCCCATGCGATAACTGATACGTATCTGTATCCCAAGGGTGCGATACATTGTGCGATACTGATATTTCGAACACTGCTCCATAGATCAATATAAAACACTACCTTATACATTTACATTACAACTTAATGAACACTGAGAGTGTAGAACCATAATCTGGATGCGTGATTTGGACTGGAAATGTCGGGGATGGGCGATTAAGGTCACAATGGTATGACATGCACTGATAAGTGTGACTGACTTGGTAGATACTGAAATGATGGGATTGCTGTCTTGTATTTCTTGAAGATTCTGCTGATTTCGTTCATGCCAATCTTACTGGAAACATTTGCGGTTCCTTGCTTATAGAACTGTTACCAGATGATTGGTGTGATTATAGTATTCTTGCTTGATGGAATAATAAAACATAAATTTGTGCCTAGATTCTCTAAAATGATGGAAATTGTTCCAATTCATAAATGATAAATGTCATATTAAAGATATTACTTATTTATGTAATGGAATTGGGATGGTTCGGGTGATGCCATGGAATATTGAAGCCTTTATCCAGGTGTTGCATGGGGCTGCTCGCGTACAAGGAGGAACCTGTTGTGGCAATCTCGCTTTGTTAGTTGGGCTTGGGTATCTGGAAGGAATACCATAATAGAATGTTTGGTAACATATCTGAAATGCATACCGAGATATTCCAAAAGGCTAGGAGTAGAGATTAATTGAGCTTTGGATTTAAAAGCCTTTTCTCAGATGTAGACATGATCGAATCAAGGAAATTTGGTGGCAGTGGTTCTTGTAATGGAATCAATGATCTCTCATCATCAGCCCCTTCAAGGCAGCACCCTGGAGTGTTTGTTTTGTTTTCGTTGCTTTCTTAATAAAATTTTAGTTACCATTAAAAGAAGTGATGGAAAGACTTAACATATTCCCTCTCCTAACTATTTATTCACATCCAATAATATGCATTTATCTGATTTCTAGATAGAAATCTAAGCCTTCAAAAGGGCATTTAAAAAAAAATGATGATAAACATCATAGCATTTTTTAAAATGCTTTTATGACTCCATTTTGAATGCTTATTCCATGGGTTTGCAATATATTCATTAGAAGGGCAAGAACTTCATCCCATTAGCAAGTCTTTTTGGGCTTTGATGATCCCAGTGGGAGTCACCGTAACAGGATTCGTATAGCTGACCCCAGTTAGTTGGGATAAGGCTTTGATGACGACGATGACAATGATGATGACAATAATGAACTTAATGGGAGTCATCTGAACATTGTAGGTTTTTTCTCCTGAGTTTGATTAATCTGCAAGTGCATTAACCTTTTATTTGTTTGCTCATAATCACTGTGAATTGAAGGACTGAATTTTTAGTTTCATGATATTTGTTATGCTCGTAAGTAATTAGTATCATCAGCATATGACAGTGAAAAAGCTATGGGCAAATTGAGGATCTGGGATTTCAGATTTTGAAAATTGCAATGCTGGATTCTCATTGCTGGTGCTGTAGGCACCGCCACTACAAAAAACAGTGAGGGCATGCACATTGAATACATAGCCATATTTCTAGCAATCCTGTTTCCGGGGGCTTTGGTTGCTTTCAACTATGAACTGCTGCAGAGTCTACCTCCCTTCACCGCCCTTCGTATATATTGTGCAGGCATATGGCATAATGCCGTGGTGAGTTGTAATCTTTTCTTGTCAATGCAAAGTAGGATATTCTAGATAACAAGAATTTCCTTTTCGATGGCTTAAATTGGAACTCACTTTGCCTTTTCTATCTCATAATTAGTGTAAAACATCCTTGCTTTTGAGCCGATAAAAGAAAAGAACATTCTTGCTTTCAGTTTGTATAGCTTCCTTTTTCATTGTAATATATGTTTTTAGCTAGCTAAATAGAGAGCAGATAGGGATGCAAGGGAAGCTACTTGGAGCAGCAATGGTCTTGAATTGTGTTTGGTTGTGTGGGTGTAGTTTTCAAAAAGGTCTTAGGTTTAGGTTTGTGGAAATGTTTTACAAACTCGAGTGCACATCAATTCATTTTTGTTAGCTGTTTGTACAATGTAACTGGGTCAAATGTTTTCCAACATTGTACATCTAGTTAAAATACTATAAACAAATAAACACAAAATGAACAGGTTAAACATCCAAAATGCCTTTGACAAAGTGGATAATACCTTTGACATTTGAAGGGAGATCATGGGCTCATTGTCGATGGAAGTGTATGAATGTTTGAAGGAAATGGGTAACAACTACTTCTTTTGATGAATGGTAGTTTTATTGAAAAATGGCAGCAGCGAACACCAAAAGGAAATGCAAATACAAAGAGCAAAACAGCTCATCCCTAAACAACGGGAAACTTCCCAAACATAGGGCTCATAATAAACATAGGGGAGGAATGCTCACCTGCGCACTAGTTCTCACGAGAACTCGTGAGAACTTTTTCAGAACTCATCACACGTGATGTGGGCCCAAAATCTGAACCGTCCATGTGATGCAGCACCCCATGAAACCCCCGGGGCCCGACTTTTACCCTTATCCAAAACTTTGGTGGGCCATGGAAAAAGAGAGACAAATCAAGGGAGGAAACTATTTCCTTTTTTCATGGCCCACCAAAGTTTTGGATTAGAGTGAAAGTCGGGCCCTAGGGGTTTCATGGGGTGCTGCATCACATGGACGGTTCAGATTTTGGACTCACATCACGTGTGATGAGTTCCGAAAAAGTTCTCACAAGTTCTCGTGAGAACTGGCGTGTAGGTGAGCATTCCTCAACATAAGGAATCAATCTAGAAACCCTGGGCATGAGCAACTTTGATTGCATATTTGAGGACACCAGCCTTATCTGAACTGTCAGCTTCGAAATGGGTAACCACCACTTGACCTGTCTCAAGAGAATCGGATTGTTTTCGTGTCCAGTTCTGGTTCAACATCTGCGTCGTCTGGTTCTTGAATCATTGATTTAGGGTTGGAGAGAGATTTCAGTTGTGGGAAGGTGTGTACATCTCAAATTTGGCATGCATCTCTGAAAATTGTGATTGAGAATCTTTAAGCTTATACTAGGTGTGGTAGAATTCAAAACCTCGGTGGATCTTTCGATTTAAAGCCGCCATTTCTGGTTCAAGCTAATGGATCCTAATGTCTATAATTTATAGAGAAACCTCACATTCGGACTATTTTGCACCTAATGTTCATCGATAATATTAATATACCTCTCTGAAAGATATCCAACACATCTCAAACTTGAATTACTATCCCAACCTAATCTCGTTATCATTTTGGAGCTCAATTTCCTCCATGATTTTCGTCCATTCATACTCATATTTTGACCTGAGTAGGTGATGAAGTCTTCTTTCCTACACAAATTGAATGGTGAAAACAGAATTGAAGTGACTAAATTATGGCTGAAATAGGGAGGCAATAATATCATTGGGTAAAAAGGAATATAGGAAAGGACATCATTGTAGATAAAATGAGACAGAAAAGTGCATTTTTGGAGAATGTCAGAGAAATATGAGACAAAAGGGGCACTGTTGAGTTGTTAAAAGAAGGGCACTATTGGAGAAAGATCATCTTCATCTAAGCCTTATCCCAACTAGGGTCGGTTCACTGTTGGAGAACTGAAAATTGAACGATGGAAAATTATCAAAATTCTATAATGACTTTGATGATGCGACCCTAAGCAGGCCATGATTTTTATTATTATTATTATTATTATTATTATTATTTATTATTATTTTTTGAGAGAGAGAGAGAGAGAGAGAGAGAGAGAGAGAGAGAGAGAGAGAGAGAGAGAGAGAGAACTTGTGATAGTTGAAAAAATTACGAAGGACAGGACAGAAATTACTTGAAAGGACTTGTTACCAAAAGAGTTGCGATGAGTTAGCATACAGTCCATTCAAGAGTATGTTGCAAGGACGTCATCGATTACAACGGGAGTGGGAAAAACTATAATCAAGCACTGCCTTAAATTTCGTAGCTAAAGTTTTTGCAAGTATCTCATAGGACCCCTCTATCATATGTATTGGCCTATAATCCTTATGCTTTTTGCGCCAATTACTTTTGGGATAATCGCAATAAATGACACCCATATGTTAGCCGACAGCCAATTCATTTAAAAAAAATTCTATCATGAACCCTATGATGTATCCCAAAACAGCTGAAAGAAAGCTACTGGAAAACCATTTGGCCCTGGTGCCTTATCCTTTTCTAATGAATCCACAGCTGACTTAACTTCTCCTCAGTGAAGGGTTTCTCCAAGGCTTCAACTTCATCATTTGATAGACTACTGAATTCCAAGTTATCTAACCACCACTTAACCCATCCTTTCCCAGTTAGCATTCTTTCATAGAATTGTACTATCGCCTCGCACAATTGATCTCTCCTTTCTATTCTTCTCCTATCCACTACCACACTGCCAATCTTGTTGCCCCTAGTCCGAGCACTTGCAACACTGTGGAAGAATTGTGCTTTTGTCCCCCTCCTTGAGCCAAACTGCCATCGATCATTGACGCCACTTGATTTCTTCCTCCCCTAGTCAGTTCAAACAATCTTGGATTAGCTTCAACCTTAATGATGTATTGTCCTTTGATAGTTCCATCTCTCCATGTCGATCTCCTGGATGCCCTCGAGTATAGCTCCTACTTCGGTTTCCCAAGTCCCCAAGACCCCCCTTTTCCAATAATTAATTTTGCTTTTCAACATGCTCAACTTTTGGCATACCCTGAAGCCCGCAAAACCCTCCACCTCAAAAGACCTCCACACCTCCTTCACTAGCCCCGGGAAGCCTTCCACTTCTAACCAAGATAGCTTGAATCTAAACGGCCTTTGCCCCCGATTCTCAACCTCCACCTCGAGCACAATAGGGCAAAATGATTAGACACTGACTTCGGGGGACACCAATGGGTATTTTTCCACCCACCTCAATGAAACGAAGAACATGTCTATCTTGGACATGATAAGATTTTCCTGCCCATTCAACAACATATATTTAACTGCCCTGTTGCAAGCTGAAGTAATTCGTGAGAAGTCACCCACTCCGAGAAGTACCTTACACTGCCGGTGATTCTGCCCACTCTAGATTTTTTAAATGTGAATCCTGTCACCTTAAAATCACCCCACACGCACCATGGAAAGTTGCTTCTTTTGTGCTCATTCAATCCAGCCCAAAACGTCGGCCCGTAAACAACAGTAAATAGTCATATGAAATTCCCTGATGCATCCTTTAGAAATACTGACGCAAAGTAATCCTTCCCCACCATTCCTCTACCGAATACTTCATATCCCAGACTACCACAATTCCTTCAGCAGTTCCCACCACATTAAAAAATACCCACTCTTTGGTTTTGTAACTCCATACTGAATCCAACATCTTCCTATCACAGTTAGCCAGCTCAGTCTCTTGTGGCGAGATGATACGAGCTTTCGATCTACAACACACTTCTTTAATCTGCTATCTCCTCAGTTGGTCCCCCTGCCCTCGAACATTGTTGCTGATGACTTATATGAAACTGATCTAGCTCTTCTACCCTTTCTACTCCCTCTCATACTCCCCATGAGTTCTAGTTCACCACCGAACAAGATTGACCAACTCTTGCTGCCCTTTTAGAGATGGTTGTGGCTTCCTCCAAGGCATGAGATCTTCCTTTTGGCTTCAACGATGCTCTACAAACTGGAATAGAGCGTAGTAGTCTTCATCGCCAGTGTTGTAATGTGCGACCGCACATTCGCATATGCGCACAGTTCAAGGAAAATCGCATATGCGATCCCTGCACATATGTGATCGCATATTGTAATGTGCGACAATATGCGATCGCATATGCGATGTATGCGATCACATATTGGCCCAACGGTAAGAAATCTGACCATTTGAAACTTATTTTATTATTATTTTTTTCATTTCAAAATCCAGCCTTTTTCCCTATAAAAAGGCATTCATACCCCCCTATTTGCATTCTACATGCACTCAAACTCTCTCTCTACTCTCATACACTTTCAAAGTCTCAAATCTCGCATTCTCTCTTACATAATTACATTCTCCATCCTTTAACTCTCAAATTTGAGGTCTCTAAGGCTCAAGATCCATCTTCTTTCAAGTTTCAATCAAGATTCTAGAAAGTAGAAGCAAGAATACATCGAAATCGAATTCCAAGTCAAGTCTCACATTTCATTTTCTACATCTATCTCTTTCTAGTTTCTAGATATCATTTCATTTTCCACATCTCATAATTCTCATTCATTTCATTTTGTACATTCTCTTATTTATCATATTCATTCTCTAGTTACATAACATTCATTCATAATGATACATTCTCTCTCTTTCTCTACATTCTACATTTTCTCTACATTCATTCTCATTTCATTTTTATATCTCCGTAGATTCTCATTTCTACAATCTACAATCTACAATCTACAATCTACATAACTAACAGGTAGTAACTACGTCTACATTCATTTGTCATTCTCATTTCTACTCTCTCTCTTTAGTCACTCATTATTCATTAATTTCTATTCTAATTCATTTCTATATCTCTTTAATCTCTACATCAACATTTCTATTCTACAATCTACACTCATTCATCAATCATCATTCTCATTTCTATATCTCTTTACTCATTACGTTTGTCATTATTCATTAATCTCTATTCTCATTTCTATATCTCTTTAATCATTCTCTGCAATCTCATTTCTATTTTACCAATGTACATTCATTCATCATTCGCTAATCTCTACATTCCTCTCTCTCTCTCTCTCTCTCTCTCTCTCTCTTTACATTCAAGAGTCAAGAGACTTGAGACATTATTTATTCTTAGTTTGTTACAACTTACAAGTTACAACTTACAAGAAGATTTATGATTTTCAACTTTTAAGAATCAAGGAATAGTTCAAAGAAGGCAAAGATTTATATTATACAAGAGCAACAAGAGTACAAGACTACAGCTACAAGTCTACAACATTCAAGAGTCAAGACAAGAATATATTTTCGAATTTTAGATTGTGTAATTGTGTATCTCTCTCTCTCTCTCTCTCTCTCTCTCTCTCTCTCTCTCTCCTCTTTTACTACAAATGTAACTCTAACTCCCTCTCTTTCTCCTTTTCTTTTCTCTCCCTTTCTACTATTACTAGTTTAAGTGTGTAAGTGTAACTCTCTACCTCTCCCCCTCTCCCCTCGCTATCTTTATTCTCTCTCTCCCTCCCCATCTCTCATTCTCTCTCGCCCTCTCCCATCTTTCTAGTCTTGACTCTTTACTTTATTTTAGTTTTTAGTTTTACAAGTTTATAACTTACAAGTTATAACAAGAAGAATCAACACACACACACACACACACACACACATACACACCAAATCATGTCTTCTTCCCAATCTTCCTCTTTGAAACCTAAGTTAAATGACCCGGGTTAGAAGTATGGGCACTATTGTAGTGCTATGGATAAAACTCACATAGTACGTGAGTTATGTAGGTATGTAGGTTCCGGTGGCATTGCGCGGCACAAGCAACATCTTGAATATTTACCGGGGTCAAATGCAAAACATGCAACAAAATTATTTCATAAATTCGAAGGAAGATCATGGAGTATATGGATAAACAATCGAGAAAGAGATGCGATAATGCCCTACGTCAAGAGGAATATATGGAACAAGATGCGTACGAATATATAAATGTAGTTAATGTAGATAAAGCTAGCGCTACTCCCCTACTTTGATAGGCCAGTTTAGACCACCAACGACCTCGAAAAGAGCCTGAGGGCATGGGCCCATGGATAGATGATGCGGACCACACCCTGAGGGTATGGTCGACCAAAAGGGTCAGGGCAAAGGGTCGGCTCAAATAACTTTAGAAAGCCGGTATAAACAAAAAATGGGAAAACCAATATTCAATATAATGCTAAGTGATTTACTAAGATAACATTGCTTTCAACGCAGTTAAATCAAGAATCTTCAAAGTTATGGTTGAGGCTATAGGTTAATTTAGACCTGGGCTTAAACCTCCTTCATATCATGAAATGAGGGAGATGTGCCTCAAAGTTGAAGTTGATTATACATGATCCTTTAGAGCCGAATATAAGGAATTGCAGAAAACTTATGGGTGTTCACTCATAGCCGATGGATGGACTGATAAATCCGATCGGTCTCTTATTAACTTTCTGGTGAATTGTCTAGCTGAGACAATGTTCTTAAAGTCCGCAGATGCATCGGGCCATTTACATACTGGAGATTACTTGTTTAAATTAGTAGATAGTGTAATTAAGCAAATAGGTGAGGAATACATTTTTCAGGTAATTACGGACAACGTAGCCTCATATGTAGCCGCCAATCGTCTTCTTATGGAGAAGACGATTGGAGAAGATGTGCCGTTTGTTTTGGACCCCCTTGTACGACCCATTGTGTTGATATGATATTAGAAGATATATGTAGGTTAATTTTTAAAGTGATTGCAAGGACTAGAAGAGTCATGATCTTTATGTATAAACATGCCATTCTTCTCAGTGAATGAGGAAACACATTAGGGTAACTTGCTACGTCCAACAATCACCCGTTTCACTACAATCTTCTTAACACTATAAAGATTACATGCAAAAAATCGGAACTTATAAGCTTTGTAGTGTCGGCCGATTTTACGAGTGAGCATTAGTAAAAAAAAGCTGAAGGGAAACATGTTCAACAAACAATCATTTCGCAAAGTTTTTGGACAAAAGTGGTAAAAGCGCTAAAAGAATCCGAGCCCTTAGCCATTGTGTTACGATTGGTGGACATGGATGAGACGCTTCTAATGGGTTACATATATGATGCGATGGAGATGACGAGAAATAAGATCATGGACCATTTTAACTATAGAGAACGTGATTACAAGCCCATTATAGATATTATAGATAGAAGATGGGGCAACCAAATGTCATCTCCATTGTATTCGGATGCGTACATCCTTAACCCAGTTTATTTATTCGCTTCTCCCAATTCGGCAGAAACACTTACCATACGTATGGTTAGATTTATTGATGTGTTGGAAAGAATGATTCCAGATAGAGAAGAACAGTTGTTCAAGATCTCAACTCTACTGGATTTCTATATGAAGAGTGATGACATATTTTCAAGGGATATCGTCATCAAATATCGAACAATGAAATTGCCCAGTAAGTAGTATGTCTAAGCTCTCTTACAAATAGTTTTTTACAATCTAATTTATAAAGTCTAATTTAAACTGTTTTTCTTAGCTAACTAGTGGGTTGCCTATGGAGTGGACCCGAACAAGAAGGATCCGATTCTAAAGAAGCTGGTCATGAGGATTCTTGGACTCACATGTTCTGCCAGTAGTTGCGCGCGCAATTGGAGCACGTTCAAGATGACAAGTTTGGAATGAAAATGTTAATATGTTAGTATGTTACTGACTTATTGTTTGGTAATCGTAACTTGTAAGTGTAAGCTAATTAGCTAAATAACTAATGCTAAATGCACTTTCTTTCATGTAGATTCACACCAACAAAAATGAATCTCCTTAAGCAAAAGAAGCTTAATGACTTAGTCTTCGTCTAATACAATCAGAAATTGTGAAAACGATTCCAGACTAAGAAAGAAAAGCCTAGTTTCTTTGACCCTATTTGCTTAAATGAACTGGATGCAAATAATGAATAACTTGTAGAGACGAACAACCTAATATTTACTGGTAAGGACCTGACATGGGCACAAGTTGAAGATGCTACATACGGATCGACACGTGGAGAAGGCACTTTTACTTCTGCTTGAAGGCAAATGAGAGGGGGGTGAGTAGTAGCAGTCAACCCGTGGAAGAGATTGAGGAGATAGAAGAAAGATGATAAGATGATCAGGTTGAAGAGCCATCGTTGGATATCAATGAAGTATTAATACATATAGATGATGAAGAAATGGAAGAAGAAAAAGTGCATGTGGAAGAAGGAGATGATTCAGATGATGACAATGATGATGACCAATGATGTCATATTCGCATATGCAGTTGCATATAATTTTTTGATTTTTTATAAAAAAATCAGAAAAATAAGGAAAAATTAAGAAAAAATATATAAGAAAGTAGGGAAAACTTTCCTAAGTCAATAGATAACAAATTTTATATGTTTGAAATACATTTGAGTGAAATAAAACTAATTAAACATCAAGTCATCAACGTTCGATAATATAGTTAACAAATATCAATTAACACTTAGTAAGTAAACAAAATGAATAAGCTATTTATATATTATTGATTGTAGTAAATAGAAATATAATTTACAAGTCAATAAATCATACATTAAGTTAGCATCGTCATCATCATACGAGTCATCTCTTTTTTGCACATACACTTCTTCTTCTTCTGTTTTTTCATCATTCGTATGTATTAATACTTCATCAATATCCAACGGCGGATCTTCAGCCTAATCATTATCTCCTCAATCTCTTCCATGGGTTGACTGCTACTACTTGCCCCCACCCCTCCCTGACCTTCGAGAGGAAGTAGAAGTACATTTTTCAAGTGTCGATTCGAATGTGGCATCTTTAACTCGCGCCCATGTCAAGTCCTCGCCATTAAATACCGGGTCCTTCGTTTCTACGAGCCACTCGTTATCTGCATCTAGCTCATCTAAGCAGAGAAGGTCAAAGATACCGGGCTTTTCTTTCCTAGTTTGAAATCGTTATTGCAATTTCTGATTGTATTGGACGAAGACTAAGTTATTAAGCTTCTTTTGCTCAAGGAGATTCCTTTTCTTAGTGTGAATTTATATGAAAGAAAGTACATTCGACATTAGCTATTTAGCAAACTAGCTTACACTTACAAGTTGAAGTTACAATTACCAAACTATAAGTTTGTAATATATTAACATTTTCATTTCAAATTTACTGCTTTGAACATGCTTCAGTTGCGCTTGCAACCGCTGACAGAACACGTGAGTCTAAGAATCCTCGTGGCTAGCTTCATTAGAGTTGAATCCTTCATGTCCGGGACCACTTCATAAGCAGCCCATTGGTCAGCTAAGAAAAACAGTTTAAGTAGGTTAGACTTTGTAGATTAGATTGTAAAAAACTATTTGTAAGAGAGTTGAGACATTCATACTACTTATTGGGCAATTTCATTATTCGATGCCTGATGATGATATCCCTTGAGAATATGCCATCACTCTTTATATAGAAGTTCAGTCGAGCTGAGATCTTGAACAACTGTTCTTCTCTATTTGGAATCATTCTTTCCAACACATCAATAAATCTAACCATATATATAGTAAGTGCTTCTGCTGGATCGGGAGAAGCGAATAAACAGGCTGGGTTAAGGATGTACGTAACCGAATACAATGTAGATGGCATTTGGTCGCCCCATCTTCTATTTATAACATCTATAATGAGCTTGTAATCACGCTTTTTATAATTAAAATGGTTCATGATCTCATTTCTCGCCCTCTCTATCGCATAATAAATGTAATATATTGGAAACTTCTCATCCCCGTCCATCAATTGCAAGATGCTTTTAGTGCCTTTACCTTTTGAGTCCAAAAACTTTGCGAAAGGATTTGCTTTTGAACATGTTTTCCTTCAACTTTCTTTGACCAATGCTCACTTGTAAAATCGATCGACACTGCGAAGTTTATAAGTTCCGACTTTTTTTTAAATTTTTTTTATTTTTTTTTGCATGTAATCTTTGTAGTGTTAAGAAGGTTGTAGCAAAACGGGTAACTGTTGTACAAAGCAATGCGTTTTCTCATTCGACTGAGAAGAATGACGCATTTGTACATAAAGACCGTGATTCTTTTAGTCATTGCAATCACTTTTAAAAATAACCTATCTATATCTCCTAACATCATATCAATACAATGGGCCACACACAGAGTCCAAAATAAACGACATCTCTTCTCCATAAGAAGATGACCAACGACTACATATGAGATTGCATTGTCTGTAATTACTTGAACAACGTATTCTTCACTCATTTCCTTAACTACACTATCTAGTAATTTAAACAAGTAATATCCAGTATGTGAATGACCCAATTCATCGACAGATTTCAAGAACATTGTCCCAGCTGGACAATTCATCAAAAAGTTAATGAGAGACTGACCGGATCTATCGGTCCATCCATTGGCCATGAGTGAACACTCGTACGTTTTCTACAATTTCTTATATTCGGTTATAAAAGATCGTGTATAATCAACTTCGACTTTGAGGCACGTCTCCCTCATTTCATGATATGAAGAGGTTTAAGCCCAGGTCCAAATTGGCATATAGCCTCAACCATAACTTTGAAGCTTCTTAATTTAATTGTGTTGAAAGCAATGCCAGTTTGGTAAAACCCCTTAGCAATATATCGAATAGTGGTTTTCCCATCTTTTTGGTTATACTAGTTTTCTAAAATTGTTTGAGCCGGCCCTTTGGTCGACCACATCCTTGAGGTGTGGTCTACACTATCTATCTATGGGCCCACGCCCTCGAGCTCTTTTCGAGGCCATTGTTGGTCTAGACAGGCATATCGAAGTAGGGGTAGTGCTAACTTTATCTACATCAACTACGTTTATCTCCTCGTACGCATCTTGTTGCATATGTTTCTCTTGATGTAGGGAAATATCGCATCTCTTTCTCGATTGTTTATCCATATACTCAATGATCTTCATTCGAATTTCTAGAGTAATTTTGTCACATACTTTTGCATTTGACCCTGGTAAATGTGCAAGGTGTTGCTTATGCCGCGCAATGCCACCAGAACCCACATACCCACATAACTCACATATCATGTGTCTTATTCGTAGCACTACGATATTGCCCATACTTCCCGAGTTATTTGACTTGAGTTTCGAAGAGAAGATTGAGAAGAAAGCATGGTGTGTGTGTGTGTGTGTGATTCTTCTTGTTATAATTTGTAAGTTGTAAACTTGTAAAAACTAAAAACTAAACTAAAGAGTCAAGACTAAAGAGATGGGAGAGGGAGAGGGAGAATAGAGATAGAGAGAGTGAGAGGGGGGAGAGAGAGAGTTACACTTACACACTTACACTAGTAGTAGTAGAAAGGAAGAGAGAAAAGAAAAGGAGAAAAGGGAGTTAGATTTACACCTGTAGTAGAAGAGGAGAGAGAGAGAGTTGCACTTACACTAGTAGTTGTAGAAAGGGAGAGAGAAAAGAAAAGGAGAGAGGGAGTTAGATTTACACTTGTAGTAGAAGAGGAGAGAGAGAGAGGGAGAGAGAGAAATTACACAATAAAAAATTTGGAAATATATTCTTGTCTTGACTCTTGAATGTTATAGACTTGTAGTGTAATGTAGATTCTTGCCTTCTTGAACTCTTGTTTGATCCTTGAAATTTGAATCTTGAATCTTGACTTGTAACTCGTAAAATGTAAAAATAAAAAAATGTCTTGCTTGACTCTTGTGTCTTGATTTAAATGTAGAGAAAGAGAGATAGAAAGAGATGTAGATTCAAATTTTAATAGAAATGATCAAATGAATGTATAGATTATAAAGAATGAGAATAAATGAATGTAGAATTGTAGGTTGAAGAAATGAGAATGAATGAATGTAGATTGTAGAAATGAGAATCTAGATGTAGAACTAGAAAATGAAATGAATGAAAATATGAGATAGATGTAGAATTAGAAAATGAAATGAGAGAATGTATCTAGTTTTGGAAACTTAAAAGTTAAAACTAGAAAATGAAATGAGAGAATGTAAGTATGTAACTAATAAGAGAACGTAGAAAGTGAAATGAATTAGAATAGATAGATTTAGAACTAGAAAATGAAATGAGAGAACGTATCTAGAAACTTGAAAATAGAAATGAAATGAGGGTGGAAATTGTTAAATTGTACTAATAACTAATAGTAATTGGTAAGAAATGAAATGAGAGAATGTAAATTACTAAATTGTACTAATAACTAATAGTAATTAGTAGGAGAATGTAGAAAATGAAATGAATGAAATGAGAGAATGAAGAAAATGAAATGAGAGAATGTAGAACTATGTAATGTGAGACTTGGAATTCAATGTCTTCTTGCTTCTTTTATCTTGAATCTTGATTCTTGATTGAAACTTGAAAGAAGTTGTAGCTTGGACCTTGGAGACTTGGAACTTGAGAGTTGAAATATGGAGAATGTAAGAAGGATTAAGAGATTTGAAAGGATGAGAGTAGATGAGAGTTTGAGTGAATGAAATTTGCATATAGAGGGGACTTGAAGGCCCTTTTATAGGCAAAAATTCTGGATTTTGCAACAATAAAAAAAAGTTCCCAACGGTCAAATTTTTTACTGTTAGGCGAATATGCGATCGTATACATCGCATATGCGACCGCATATTTTCACATATGCAATATATGCAATCGCATATATGCTTTGATTGCATATGCCATGACCGCATTTGCGATCAATGGATAAATATGCGCACATTCGATCACATATTCGCATATGTGACCACACATGACAACACTGAATTGATGACGAAGGTGGTGGTGATCAAATGCCATAATGGCAAATAGATCAATGTATATAGTAGTGTTTACCATTTATTATTTTATTGTTAGTGACTTAGTGTATGACTTATTGACTTGTAAATTATATTTCCATTTTCTACGATCAATAATAAATAAATAGCTTCTTCATTTTGCTTACTTACTAAGTGTTAATTGAAATTTGTTAACTATATTGTCGAATGTTAATGACTTGATGTTTAATTCATTGTTTAATTGATGTTTATTTCACTCAAATGTATTTTAAACATATAAAATTAGTTATCTATTAACTTACGAAAGTTCCCACTACTTTCTTTTATATATATATATATATATATATATATATATATATATATATATATATCATTTTTTCCTTATTTCCCCCTATTTTCTGATTTTTTTTTTTTTTTTTTTTTCAGTTTTTCGAAAAAAAAAAAAAATATGCGATCGCATATGCAATATGACAACATTGCTCATCGCGGTCACCTAGAGCTGTACACGAGCAGAGTTAGCTCGGTAACTCGCTCGACTCGACTCGAAAAATCTCGACTCAACTCGACTCAAAATGAGTTCGAGCTGATTGTTGGAGCTCGAAATGAGTTCGAGCCGAGCACGAGCTTGACCCTGCTAGACTCGAATAGTACTCGAAATCGACTCGACTCGGTACAGGGACCAGGGTATATATACCCTTCTAATTTGCTCGAAATGAGCGTGCGACCACCTGCATTCTAATACCCCTTCCATCCTGATTTTTGAGTCTTTGCCC
This sequence comes from Magnolia officinalis, assembly GCA_021015155.1. Classification (NCBI taxonomy): domain Eukaryota; kingdom Viridiplantae; phylum Streptophyta; class Magnoliopsida; order Magnoliales; family Magnoliaceae; genus Magnolia; species Magnolia officinalis. Next base: position 12,787,979 of record JAJHSJ010000005.1, read on the forward strand.
TCTCTCTCTCTCTTGCATTCCCTCATTTCCTCACTACTTCCGATCTTCCGAAAATCAAATCCGCGGACGGGAAAAAGGGAGAGGGTTTCTCTAACGTTCCCAAATCTTTCTAACCCCTCAAATCGTCCATCTCTTTACCAATTCCTCCAGAAATCCCTCGATCTAGATCTCGTCTCTCCCGATCTCATCTCCCACGATTAGGTCTTGAATCGTTGAAATCTCGTTCTGTTTTCGAAACCCTGGAATCTTCTCCCGAACCGTCTAATCCATGTGTCCCGAGACCGCGATGGAGTCGATGGACGAGCTGACCTAGCTATCTGAATTGATGATGCAGGCGACTGCTCTTCTTGCTGATGAAGATGTGGACGAGTCTTCATCAAAGAGGTCATCCACTTTCCTCAACGTTGTGGTGCTCGACAATGTTGTAAGTCGTCCGTGCCCTAATTTCTCCCCTGAAACTCTGCTCGAACTCGGCTCGAAATCTGCTCGAACTCGGAAGAGCTGCTGTTCCGAGTTCAAAGGCCGAGTTGAGCTGAGCATGAGCTGGGACTCGAGCAGTCCGAGCCGAGCACGAGCTGGGCAATACTCGGCTCGGCTCGACTCGTGTACACCTCTACGGTCACCAAATGTGACTCTTACCCCATGTGCAACAGTGCTTCCCTAATTTGCCTCTTCCCTCTAGCCACCAATATGAAACCTTCTACGCTACTGTTCACTCCCAAGCATATGATGTCTAGAATCTCGTGACTATTGTCTCTTCCCATGGCATCCTTGCCAGCCACTTGTAGCGGCTCCACTAGGACCCCTCCCGCAAGACATCGTCATTGCTCTGGATGGCTTAGAATTGCTCTCCCTCAAGCATTATGGCAGCTTCAGTGCTCGCCCTTACATCGTTGATCGAGGCTACTTGCTCATCTATGATGCCTGCCTCCGTGATGATGGTTGTAGAAGGCCTCAGATGCTCATGCTCCACCATCAGTAACACAAGCTTCGAACAACCTTCCAACGTGTATCTCGACTCTGCTTCAATTGGAGTAGAAAATTCTCTTGCTCCTATAAAATGGTGAGAGAATTCACACGTATGACCACTCAAGCCTGCCACTTGTTATAGAACAGGTGATATAATGGCATCCGTAGGAGAGCTCGCATACGTCTTGCTATGTGGGGGCACATCCGCTACTTCGACAGATGCAATAAATGTTTCACACCCTGAGCCAAGACATGCACCTATCATCTCTACCCTTGCATCTCCGAGCTTCTCTCTGGAACCTCTACCTATCTTCTGAACCTCACCTCCAAACCTTGAGTCTCAGTCTCACCAATGATTCAAACAGCCACACAACACCCTCTACATTGCTTACGAATGCCCATTGCCTGACACCTCTACCAGGGAGACAGTTGCCAAGCCACGTCTCCATGGAATCTTTCTTCGTACAATTTGCCCCCAACCGATCGATAAGCACACGCCATGCATCCTGCCCTTCTTTCGTTGCTCCGCAGGACTACTAAGGTTCTGAAGCTCCGTCATCCGATCCCATCTCCTTTCATCCATGACCAAGAGCTTCGATTGTAGCCACTTCTCTTCGCGAAGGCCCTTGTAACTCCTTACCTCGAGTGTTAGCCTCTCCTCCCCCACCATGATTGACATTTTCTCTGGTGCCATAGCCAACCTCTTCCCTACTTGAATGCGAGCAACTCTCATCTCCTCCCCTCTTTCTATCGCCGGATCGATCCCCATCACTTCACTGAGACAGGATCCCACCTACAAGAAAACTTCCGTAAACCACAAATCGACCGACAATCTCCTCTCGTGGAACCACGCCTCCTCCCACCTTGAGCGGAGACCAATCAACCCATTTGCGGAGGCTTACCACTGTCCCCCTACCCCACATGGCCCCCACTGCTAGCAATCTCTCCACATCCTCCCGTCTGATAGAGATCCAAACCTCTTCTTTAGATAGGGATTTTAGGATGCATATGCCCCTTCATCTGCACCCCTACACTCTGATAACCACGTCATCCCCTTAGCCATGGAGGTCCTAGGTTTCACGTATGCAACCAGACTCTATTGTATCCCGTTCCATGTATTTTCCACCACCAACGAATGGACTCTAATCATTGGCCCTCCTATTTCATCCTCACGCCACAACCATCTCTCACCTCCTTCCTGTGCCTTCTCCTCCTTCCTATAATCCTTTCCACCTTCCTGTTCTACCCTATCATCGCCCTTAGCCACCACATCCATCTACGAGATTCCCACCCTTCCCATCCTTCCCACGCCCCTAGTTTCCTCATTTTTCTTCTCTCCCTTCCCCTTCCTATTCTCACCCCCCACCTCCTTCTCGTCCTTCTCCAATAGTTTGTTGATCACCTCAAGCCCATGTGTCGCCTTGTGCATTGACAACTTCCGACCTTCGAATATGAGCAAAAATACGTGAAAATCATGGTAATAATTGAGCTCCAAAATGATCAACGCGATTAGGTTGGGTTTAGTGCTTACCATTTGAGTGAGTTGGTTTCTTTTGGAATGTTATGGGTTAATGTTAGGTGCAACTATTGTGAGGTTTCTCACTGAATTAAACACTTGGAATGATTAAAGTGAACTGGATTTGACAATTTCGAATAAAAAGGAGCCACCACAATCTATCACTATGAATATAAGCTTAAAGTTTCGAAGGCATTTGTCAATTGTTTATCTATGGAAGGTGTTTGGTGCGTGAGATCATTTGCTTGTTGTTGGCTGGAGGGCATATGCGAATTCTAGGGCATCTACTAGGAGTAATGGTCTTGGAGGTGGTTGGTTGGTGACTTTAGGAAGACATGGGGTTGGGATATGGAATTACCTTCTTGGAAGGGTTTTGGCAAGGGAAGTCTTTGGTGTTAGTTTCTCCATTTTGGTTTGTTTTGCACCAAATAAAGAAGAGAGTCACAAGTGTTGGTGGGAGCCACACATGGATGGGGTCATGGGGGCAAGGCAGCATAGTCCATTCTGTTGAGGAATTGCTGCGAAGAAGACATTGACTTGTTTTGGAATTTGTTGGATTGCTTGTAGGAGCTGCTATTGTTTATTATTTGAGGCACAATCTGTGCCAAGGTTGTTCGGGGTATGTCTAGACTCTAGAGGGGTCTTGTCGGATCAGTCTACCATGTTTGGTTCACGTCTGGCGTTCAACTTTCACATTATAAGGATTTGCCAACATCTACACACCTGGATAAGGAGTCCACAACTGATCCAACATGACTAGAGAATGTAGAAACCCTAGAGAGATCCAACATGACTAGACTCTAGAGGGGTCTTGGGCTGCCCAAAAGCCGAAATTCCAAGTATTTCAGCAGTTTCCTGTGAAGTTAGTCGTCATCCTGATCTTTTAGCCTTCACTAATTCACTAATAGCCCTCATGTTCTTGGGACCTGATCATGGATAAATCAACAGCTTGCTTCGTCAGACCAAGGATGTCTACCATCGCCTTAAAGCTTCAGCCATCAGAGGAATTTCTGCAGATCCTAGAAGATCTAAGATTTTGCTATCCAGCCAGGCGGTTGATCCAGTTCCCATTTTGCGCACAACACAGCCAGATTACCAATCTAGTTACCATTTTTGGTACCATCCATCCAGACTGCCGGTTCAGTTGGTATTATGGGCATACCTCGACTCAAGAAGACTGGGTGGTTTCTGATTCACGTCTGGCGTTCAACTTCCACATTATAAGGATTTGCCAACATCTACACACCTGGACAAGGAGTCCACAACTGATCCAACATGACTAGAGAATATAGAAACCCTAGAGAGAAGGATTACAGATCCCATCTCCCTTTCCATAGTTGTCCTTCAGCTGACGTGCTTGGTTCAACTTCCATTTCCAGCAACTAGTTCCTTCCTTCAGCTGACGTGCTTGGTTCAACTTCCATGTTGCCAGCAACTGTCTTCTTTCTTTTCTGCTCTATCTTTCTGTGATAGAACCTGTCCGTGTGGCTAACTTGGACGACGGAAGCTGTAGTCATTTTTCTGTACAAAACCCACCTACTCAAGGTTCTATTCAGTCCTGCTCCCTCGTCTGTGGTTCTACCTAGACTAGAAACCATATTGTTGTAGCATTTGATTTGCCTACCTGCATGGTAGCAGTGCAAGCCGTTTGAAGTTTGAACAACAATTCCTCTTGGTTAGATAGCATGGGCCTGATTCTTTCGTACTGATTTCTTTATTGATAAGGAAACATGCTGATCTGCTTACTGTTTGGCAGATATGATTATACATTCTTATTTGTATTTCTTCGACCTGGAACTGATTACCTACTGCTTCCTCTAGTGTTGTGCAGTTTGTGGGTTAGCATTGTTCCTCCTGCCTTTAATCCTGTATCCTGTTTACATACATGGTGAAAACCCCATGGTAATAAGATATGCATTATTCTTAGATTATTTATTTATTTTTTATTTTTTCCGTGCTGTTCTTCACTCTTAACTTGACAGCATTCCTCATTCTTATTTCATTCTACTTTGCTTTGCTGTGACAGGTTCTGAGCGTCTCCCCTAAGTCACCATTGTCAGGGAGTCTATCATATGGTGATCTAATTGTTTCATTAGATGGGTCCCACATCCACGATCCTCAAGAATGGATAGAGAAGATGGTTCTGATGGATGATCAGACACTGAAAGGATCTGACAACTTAGAAGATTCTCAAAGTGTGCAGGCATTCAGTAGCAGAAAAGGGTATTGTGTCCCTAGTTATTGGGTAGAAGAAAGCAGGAAGGTTCGACCATTAGATGAATGGTTTGCTTGTCCAGGTGAACTTATGACATTCAAGAGTTGGCCCTGCCTCGGTTTGAGTTTGACCCACAGCATTCACAGTAGTGACCAAAACTTAACTGGAAGCATGCACTGCTTACCTGCCAAGGATGTTGTCAAACTTAAAAAATGTGGTGATGGATGGCAAACAACTGGAACCAACAGTAGCAGCTGCCCATGTTCGCAGGTGGAAATTTGAATATAGATCATCTTTTGCCAAAGTAGGAGAAATTGCATTCTGTTTTTCAGCATCAAATGCATGTTTAGTCGTTGACCAATGCCAATTGCATGCGTTTGTCTCTTAAGAAAGTTAAAGGCAGGATAGGTTATTGAGGTATTATAGTGCTCTGTGCTCTGGCCAAGAAGTTGTTTGATAGTTTGGACTTTCATTTTGTACAAGTGGGGCCCATTGTTCAGTGATTCAAGTTTCAAACTTTTGTTATGATCTGTCACACAGAGGATTGCCCATGAACCAAAAATCACACAAATTAGAAGATCCAAGCCATCAAATATTTGGCCTTTTTCTTGTTGAAATGTGGAGCTGTGCTGTATTTTCTTTCTTAACTGTCTATTTCTTGGCCACCAATCGAAAGTTTTCCATTCAGGGGGCTTTTGGTTCATCGTTTGGGCCATGCATGATCAATTGTTTGGATGATCGCATAAACTCTCGGCTGAGCACTTCATACCCCAGGGTCATGTGCGCTTACCAGAAAAAAATAATCGGTTTTCTTGTTTCCACTTTCTATCTAGTGGAATTTTGATTCAAGTACTATCTGTGACCATCTTGAATAGGATGAAACCTGCCTATCACCTCTTCAGAAGCCGGGTTTGACATGGGTTGAGATCACATATTCAAGCCCTTATTCATCTAAATGCTCACGTCCTGACAGAACTTTGTCCGTGGATTTCGAGAACCGTGAGTCCAGATCAACAGACTGTGGAGGAACTTTTGTTTTTGTTGGAGATGTGCTCTCTGAGGCGCATTCTGTTCAATTAACCGCATATCGGCCTCGTTGGGAGTTCAATTTAGGTTTGCATCTCCCAAATATGTTAGAGAAGATGCTGGCCTACACCTACCATGTCTCTGCAACACTGGCTCTTCTCAACAGTCTGCCGGTATGTCTTATGCTATTGATGTCTTCTTTAAGATTTTAGAAACTAATTTGCACATGCATGCATACATCAGGAGCACAGATTCAAAACATCCTGTGCTATTTCACTATGTGGTCTCGAACCCACATGCCATCACTCTTTTTCAATGGTGTCAGTGTGTATCTGATTGGATCCTTGATCGGATGATTCTACATAGTGGTTTTGATGGTGGCGGTGTGTTTAAATCCGGAACATGTACATTCACTAAAACAGCTTAGGTCCTTTGAATACCTGTTTGGGAATGCAACTGTTTGAACTGCACAGTTGAATCGGTCCATCTGGTCTGACCATTTGGGTCAAACTGATTCAATCCTTATAGCATGCATTTCATTATTTTATGATGTCAATATTGCTGTTCATTCATTTATTGATCCATGCACCCTTTTTGGTCTCTAGCGCACACTTTCACGACCACCTGAAAGTGGGTGATGGATCGGGTAGAGATGTGATCTTTTGAGTTGGTCTGATATTTGGCTATGCATCCCGCCAATTGGACAGTTCCAATCAATTGCCGAATTGCTGCAATCAAGGGTTTTTAGGGTTGATACCATTCACTAAACCATACTTGGTTATTTTTTTCAGGTATTTTTTCTGGATGGTGAATCCATCGTGGAGGTGATTCTCTGCTGCATCCCTTGGCTGAGCCTGAGGCGGCGGCGGCACATCCTACAAGTTTGTCTTTTGGGTGGGACCCTTCTATCCATATTTTCCTTTTTACAGATCTTCATGTCCATCGTTTTAAGATATGGGTAGTTTCGTCATTTTCACCATACTGTTGTTCTCTGAACATGAGTTTTTCCTCTGTACCATCTCACTGTGGGAGCCTCTCTATCAATGATGTGCTAACATGTAGTTCAATCAATGATTAACTATAGATCTTTACACTGTAACATGTTTGACTGATGCAAGATAAATCACATCGCATTTCATCCCGAGTGTAATAGTAACATTGAAGAGTGTAATTACATGGTAACTATAAAAAGATTTATTTATTTATTTATTATTATTATTATTATTATTATTTGTTTTCGGGTCATCGGTCCACACAGCTATGGTTTGGTGATCCACAATGTTGGTTCAATCAGCCCGACCTTGGAGTAACCATGATATATTTGGTTCAGGTTTGCCAATTCCACATGCATGTAGAGCCGTACACATCCATATGCAGGAACAGATTAGGTGGGATGGGATTCATCTGGTCCTGTGCCAATTCCACTCCATGTTTGGGAAGAATGGAAAAGCTTGGAATTAGATTAGATGGAATTGCATTGGGTCCTGTGCCAATTTCACTCAATTTTACCAAGTTGTGTAGGTCCCACCATGATGTGTGGGCTATATCCAGTCCACCCATTTTTCGAGATTATTTTAGAGCATGGGCCAAAAAATCAGGTAAATCTAAAGCTCAAATGGACCCCACCATGGAAAGCAACGGGGATTGAATACTTGCCGATGAAAACTTCTTTGGGGCCACATAAGTTTTGGATCTACCTCATTTTTAGGCCCATGCCATAAAATGAGGTTACAAAACAAATGAACGATTTAGATATAACACGTGTTATTCTCATTAATTTCAAATGATGGTGGGTATATCCATTCAATGTACCACCGTATTACCAACAAAGCATGAAATTAATCTTATCCCATGGCAACGGGGGACAATCCCTACCATGGGTAATAATTATGTTTTTTGAATCCCATCCCACCTAATCCCTTCTAATCCCACCGCCCAAACACGCCCTAAGATTAGAAACAATGCTTGTATCTTCTACCTAAAATTTCAGACAATTTCACTCTTAGTTGGGCTGCAAAGTAAATCCGCGCTGAAGTGTCTCTTTTTTGGATATATTGTGGCCCACCCTGAGGTGTGAAATGCCTGTTTTTTGCCAAAAGATTTAGAAACTGTTTAGCTCATTTGATGGAAGTCCAGATTTCACAGGTGTCACATTATGACACGTGCACCCTCTCATGGAATTAGTAAAGCCTCTATTGGCCACTTTTGTGTTGAATGTGGACTGTTGCCAAACCTTTTTCACAACTTTCAAATTGTAGGATACTGATCAAAATGTTATAATTGTTATATGGGAGAGATTCTTAGGTATGATGTATACACATTGTCACTCAGAACAACGGTATGGATCGACTAACCATGGGCCCCAGTTTTTGAAACTCAAGGCCCAACAATACTATGCATGATCCTTGGTCAAGGATCATATCATTTCTATTTACTGATTGGGTACATCCACACAGGATTTGTCAATCGCAGGAAATAAAGAAAAGCAGGATTGGTCTGTGATCAATCATGGTTTTTAGACTCAGACGAGACATTGTCCGAGTTGACTCAGATTTTGTACTCTTACCTGATCCGGTTCAACAGAGGCTGATAAACCCCCTAGTGAGTTAGGCCAATACTCAAGTGAAACCGAATGAGTCAATCCGAGTCTCTTGAGTTAACCATGCTGATCAGATAACGTGTGCTAGAGAAATAGACAAGGGGAAGGGCATTGATCTTGAGCTTAAAAAGGCTCCCTAGTGCAGGTATTATGTGAGGGAGAATCCAATTTCGTACTCGAGGTGGGGTTGAAGGTACATCCAAATCTGGTGTATTTCACATCCTTCGAGCCGTCATCTTCTGAAGATTGCGACATTTTGCAATATTTCAAAGATAAACGCAATTTGGGAATTCAATCGTCACAGCCTCTATCCTTTGAAGATAGTGACACTCTTACGTGTCTTTTTCTCTGCTCCACAGCCTCTACATGCTAACCACAGATCCTCTAGTGAAAATGTCTTTCGAAAGTACAATCACATCCCACCCACGCGCTAAAGAGGATTGACCTGCGGTCTGGTCGGACCAGTAGGTGAGCGGCACTTGTACGCAGAAACTGGACAGCTGAAAAAGATGGCAAGCTGTCCCCAACCAGATTACTCTGGCCACTTTACATATAAAACAACCCAAATTTCAAAATTCTGTTCAGCTGAGAACTAATTCTTCGGCCTAATTTATTTGTTCAGTCGACAGTTGATTGTTCACTCGCTATTGTCCAAAGCCAGTTGTGTCAATTTAATTGTGCCTTTTAGTTTTAATTCTAGAAGATTTTTATCAAAATCCCATAAATTCTTCAACACTTGAGAGATTGGATAGGTTTAGATGATGACAATGGTTGCTATCATCTACCCCAATGGACGGATAAGGATCCCCAATTGGTTGCGGATGGAGAGGATAGTTTTATAGTTTTATAGTCAAGGGATGGTACTCAATCCTCCACATTTGCTCTGCCTCAGCATCTAGAAGTGTCCCCGCAAAAGTCCCGTTTTAATTTTAGAAACATAAACAGATGCTTTCGCAGTCCCTCATTCAAATCGGCTACCATCAGCTCCCCAAAGAGGCTTATTAACTGTATTGCACGTTCGCCAGGAAAAGAAAAAAGAATCCATACATGTGTGTATGGGACCTCTCCCCATTGCCTCGAATAGATTTCGCATCCATTTCCATCTTTCCAATAAATATGCAAACCCCTGATAAAAACAGAGGATAGAATTCATCCTATGGGGAAGATGTTAGAGCAAGGCCCAAAATCTATTGCCAGAAGGTGGCCCTTGCTCTATCAGTTATGATTAAGGGTACCCCTTAAAAAAAGGTGGGCCACACATAAATTCGAGCACTGTACCTTACAGCGTATTCCATATGCTGCAATAATAAGGTGGCCCCACATCTCAGATGATGTTCTGGGGTGATGATTTCCACTGTCGGCAGCAAGTTCAGAAGAGTATCAATTCAATTCAAACACGGCAATATTAGAAGCAGAAAAGGATTAAGCTTAATAGCAAAACTTCCATGAAAAACTCACAGTCATGCTCTAATTTTCTTCTTCACCGCTCTCATTCACTCACACTCTCATTTAAGTTGTTTTTTTGCCAATGTACAGGGGAAAGCGAAAGCCACTAGGTCCTCTTCTCATGACTACGGGATATTACAGCCCTATCAAAAAGGGGGCAAAAAAGAAAAACAACTTAGATTACCCAAATCCCGATTAATCACCTGAAAATACAACAGTGCCGTCCCATGTTAAAAAGCCCGGACTGAGGCCCTGCGCATTTGTAACAACCCCTCCATCTAAACCCTCTTTCTTCCCAAAATGGCATCACAGATCAATCCGGAGGGCCGTCTATAAGGCCCTCACAAAATCAACCTGTATAACCAGAAAAGGAAAACAGACAACAAAAAGGGCAGGCCTGCTTGATTCTATCACATGTGCACACCATTACCATTGGAGTGTAAGAAGCCATTGCCATTCAGCGACCCATTGGCAGGCTTAGTTGTGTTTCTATTTTGATAGACCTTAGCCATTCCGTTACTCGGGCTGGTTATTGCTGTTGCATTGCTAACGTGGCTGGGATTTTGCATGACCGCCTCCAACTGACCGCATGCTGCTGCTATAAACCCTGTTAGACATCACACAGGACTTCTGTGAGGAAAATATCATCTAATGAGAGCACAAAACAGCAGCAGAATGATTTGAAAAAAAATATATATAGGAAATGTTGTGCTCTGAGCATCATAATCATATGATTATTTTTAATTTTTTTCATCCCAAGCATCTGTGAAGGGTACTGCCATGTGTTTTTTTGGTTCACAAAGGTGGTCAGCCAAGTAGAAAAAGAGCCCCGTTCTCAGGGACCAGTGTGTCCCACCACCTATGCGAACCAACAGGAGCCATGTGCGCACCCTTTTTCCCGCATGTGCCTCGGATTATTGAAACTCTTGCATAAAAAGACACAAGGCTGGGCTGACTAGGTTTAGCTGGAGCCTGAGTCTATGCCGTGAAAGGATGAAACCTACTGCACTCTACACACCTGTAGTTACTGAAATTGATCAGTGTTAAATATACCACCAGCCAAAACTTAAGATGGAGGCATGCAGTTCAACTAATACATGCTTAAATTGAAGAAACAACATATTTTCTGTCATTTACTTGCTACAAGGATTAGTAGCCAATAGAGATGATACCTAAGAAAAGTGCGGAAGGTTTTCCTGGTCTCGACTTGAATTCAGGATGAAACTGGACACCAACAAAGTAAGGATGACTTGGCAGTTCAAGAATCTGCAGAGCAAAAATACAGAAAAATAATAATAAGAACCACAGTGCTCTAATGAATCATCACAAAGATAATAAAAATGAGGAAGAGGAATTCAGATGCTGAAGGATATTTACCTCCATGCGTTGACCAGATTCATCCTTGCCAACAAATGAAAGACCAGCAGCTTCAAGTTTCGAGACCATATCAGGATTGACCTATGTAAAATGAAGATTAATTTTCCAATGCTAAGCGAAAGCTAATATGTAATTTTTCATAAGAAAGAAAATCATAAGATATGGCACGCCACATCATCTGAATGAAAATCAGAAAACATGCCCATGATGGAATTAAAATAAAGCATATTGGATAATAATCACACAAACCTCGTATCTATGTCGATGCCGCTCATCTACATACTTGACATTGCCATATCTAACAAAAGCAAAGTTAACCCACAGAAGTTAAAATATGGGAATTGTGGATGCTCTCTTTAGATATCAATAAGATGTGCCACATTTCATTACTTGAAATTACTAATCAGTTGATTGATACTGATAACGAACAAAGCAAATACAAGGAAGATAAATAACATATACAGTTGATTAAGGGATATTTTAGTCCTCACAACTTAGCAGACTTGCAGTCAGTAACCTGGAAGTACGTTCGCCTTGATCCGAGACGCATGGTGGCTCCCATATGAGTTTTTGAACCCTGTATATATGACTCTCGAGTTATATATATAATCTGGTACTTATACAGTGCAACCAAACAGTAAAAATGAAAAAATAAAAATAAAATCAAAGGCGAGCATAAAAAACAAATCCACCTCTGGCATAAAAACAACACAAGGGTTTTTTGTGTTTGGATTGAACTCTGTACTGTTTGCATCATGCAGCCCAAGAACAGATCGCGCATACTCAATGACAGCAATTTGCAGCCCTAGACAAATGCCGAAAAATGGTATTCTGTTTTCTCGAGCATATTTTGCAGCGAGAATTTTTCCTTGCACCCCTCTGTCGCCAAAACCCCCCGGAACTAGAACACCATCTGCACCCTGAACTGAAAAAAAACTATTAAAGAGGACTGGTAGAGAGCTGTATAACACACCCATACCTGAGGAATGAAAACAGGCTCCACTGAAAAACCCCAAGCAAGAATGATTCTGTAAGTTCCCCAGAAACAGGCTCACCTTCAACAGATTCCATGCAGCCTTATAAACATCAGGCGACTGCGAGTGGAAAGTTGAATGCATTGTAAATTCAAGAGAAAGAATAGAGTATCGACAGAAATGTATGGCTTGAAGTCAATGTCAATAAACCTCTTTTGCAGTTGTATCTTCAAGGTCGGCAGCTGGAACCCATTCCACTACAAGTTTCCTGCAACAAGCAATAGAAGCATGCAAGAGTGCCTGCAAACAGGTATACGGTTCATTTGATTAAAGAGGCATTTAGCATTCTATAGAAGCATTTGATGCACCACATAATTCTAGATCATATATCATACTATAGACCATTCTTTAATGCACATGCCCATTTGCATTCAAACAAAATTAAAAGCACACTTAAATCTGGCTTGATGAACAAAATCCACAAAGAGCATGTGCGCCCACTGGTTGGTTGTTCAAAATTAAAATTTGACATTGCCGAAACTTGGGTCCTCATGGTACTAGACGGGTCCTAAATCCTAAGAGATGAGGAAAGACTCACATGCCTTCGTTCAGCCAGGATGGGCTGGAGAAAGAAAATGGAGGTCCCTTGTCCTTGGAGGGTCTTAAGAACTTTGATCAAAGACTACTCCAACCTTCGATTGTGGAAGGGGACACTTTGGATGTCATTGACTGGGAGTCCATCCAGAAGTCCCAAGCTGTGGAAACATCTTTCGTTTTTAATCAAGTCCATGATATTGAATCTAGGAAACATATTGTTTGACTGTGTCATAGAGGCTCATCCAAACAGGGTCTACCAGATGATTGATATGATCTCTTATTACAGGTTTAACCAGAACTTTACTGAAAGAAAGAAGTGTGCATTAAAAACGAAAGAAAAAAGAGGCATCAAGAAGCAGATTTTGAGTGACCCTCTCATCCCTCCCTCTTTTGCGAGAGAATTCAGAAGTTCATCCGCACCTACCTAGGGATGCTTGAGAATAGAATCTTCTTATTGATTAAAAAAAAAAAAAAGGATCGAATTTCACACACACACACACAAAACCTAAGTAGCATTGACAGAGCAGGCCCACTTAATGGCACTATGTTTTGTGAATCGCTCCAATGACAAGATTCCCTTCATGAGTAGATCCAACAATCTGCAACCATACCCTTAGCACTAAGATCCCCATCTCATTTGGTCCTGCCTTGAATGCCACTAAGACATCAGCTTTTTAATTTCTCAAAACATCCCTTAAATTGGAAGGACACAGGTTCCCAAGAGAAGAACCTTTGAAATTAAGCTTCCAAGTACTCGGAGGAAGGTGAATTCCAGGTAACACTGCACTTCCAAGTTTTTTTTCACCGATAGAAATCGTCACCTTCCAACATTTGAATCAAATCTTCTCCAGATATTCCTTGCAACTCCAGCGGCCTTCCCAACCCCCACTCTATAACAAGCGAAAAAGTTATACTAATAGATTCCATTCAGGCTGCCTTATTGTCAAAGATTATGCTCTTTCTTTTTTAACTTAAGGCCCACAGAATAGCATAAGGGACCATTTTTTGGAAGAATAGCACAAAGACCCTCTCTCCCTAGTCCTAGTGAACTAGATCTAGGGAGATTCTGTCCACAAAATGATAAAAATGGTAAGAGAAATTCAAACAACTACCAGGCTATTAAAAGATAAACCTGAATTGGTCATTATACTAACAAGGGGTTCACCTGCTGTCACTTCTCAGGGATTAAAACTGTGTAAACAACCCTCACAGTTAGGGGGGTTATCACCATGTCTGTCTGTATCAGGCACGTTACTGGCCAGGTCTGGCCTGATGGGCTCCCGGGACCATCCCACAAGGGCTGGACTTGGGTTTAGTTTTTGGGCATGCAGACTGAGTCTCGGCCTCAGCTTTGAACTCTAACAACTTTGTTTTCAACTGAGGCATAGGTCCCCAGATTTAACAACATTTTCAATTCAGGGCTGGCCAGAGCCCAGACCTGGGCCCATTCTTGGCTATCATGGGCTGGGTTGGGAACAACTTTTATGCCATCATGCTGGGCTTGGGAGTTGGGACTAACTTTCCCGCCACCATGCTGGGCTCGGAACTAACTTCACATTCCTGTTTGCTGCATGATTTTAGGTAAGCACATCATATTTATGCACACAACTATATTCAGCAGCTAAAATGCAACCACCCACCAAGCTAACAAAACCTCAACATCTAGAGTTTTCCTTTTTTCACCAACTCCTCACATCTACAAAAGGTGTATTGATTAAAAGGAAATAAACAAACACCTATAGAAGATATGAACACTACTGTACATGGAAGGTACAGAGTAATAAGGCATGAACAACTACAGAGGAAGAGAGACGCTATAGAGTGGCGATACACGAAGAATGATTGCATACAGATACTTGTCATTTACACAGTGATAAACCCATTCACCTTTAACACAGAGAGGTAAGAATCTGAAAGGCCGGTATATTTTCCAACCATGGCAATTCTGACCTGTAAGTCACATCACATGAACGTCAGCTGATTGGCAACCAGAAATCCCTGAAACTGAAGTCCAAAAATTCATTCACACAGGAATTGTTTAGGACCTACAGGATTGCGCAACATGTCACAGGTTTTGGCCCTACGAGTCCATTCCTCCAACATGGGATACCTATTAACACTGCAATATAATTGGGAAATTAAAAAAAAAAAAACTGACAAGATCACAAAACAAACTAAAGATGGCTATCATATGATAAGCATTCAGGACAAAATTTATCTTGAAGCGAAAGGGTACAATGATAAATGAGATGAGTTTACTAGACAAACCCTGGAAGGTTTAGAACTTTCAAAATTGCTTCATGTGCCTTCTGATCCTATTGAAACAAAGAAGCATATGTTCGTTTTAAGAAAATATAACAGCTGTTGGGCATCAACGGTTTAAACAAGGGAAAGTTTGGCTTAAACTATAAAATGCTTCATTTCCAAATTACATTATACCAATACTGCAAAATATCACCTACCCTTAATAACAAAGGAATGTGCCAAATGTTTGAGACATCGTAAAGAGTGATGATGTTTGCTGACTGCAAAAATTTGTTTTGAGCCAGTTAGAATTTTGCACACCTACTGCAGCTTACACTTGAGGACAAGAAGTAACATCGACAAACTAGTTATCATTTATCGTACCGGGACATGGCAAAACTGCGAGAGTTTTTCCTTCACATTTTCTTCCAGTGCCTGTTCAATACAGTTAGGACATAGACATCAGATACCAGCAATACTACATTGAGCTAAAGTTTGGGGTCGGAGAGAGAGAGAGAGAGAGGAGAGAGAGAGAGAGAGAGAGAGAGAGAGAGAGAGAGAGAGACCGTAGTACTGCGACAGGCGAGAATATTTGGTGTCAATCCTAGTCCTCTTAGTCCCCGAACACTATGCTGAGTGGGCTTTGTTTTCTGAAAGTGAAGATTAACACAAATACCCACAGCAGACAAGTTATTGTGCACTTATAAGATGCAAAGGTGCATACGGATGAGAAATTCATTGCTATCTACCTGTTCACCAACAACATTCAAAACAGGTACAAGACTGACATGAACCAGGCAGAAGTTTCCAGCACCTGAAAAAAGAGAGGAATAAGTCCAATTATTTGAGGGATCTAAAAGATGAGTCGTCTCTGGACACATCTTAGGTTCAACAAATCACAGGCACAGCCTCCTTACCTACACGATAAGAAAATTGACCCAAAGCCTCAATAAACGGCATTGATTCTATATCCCCTGCATAAAAAGACTCATTCTTGTTAATCTTACAGAAGAAGAAGGAGACGAAGAAGATCGCTCATTTTTACAGCATCACAAGATGACTTATTTCATGCTGCAAACTTACACAACTATAGGATGTCCTTAACATAGATGTAATTTACAAGGACAGATAAAAGCACCATCTCAAGTCATGGTTACCTATGGTTCCACCCAACTCTATAACACAAATATCAGCCGGGCCTTCCTTTCCATCCACGGGTATCATGGCCACACATTCAATCCATTCTTGAATAGCATCTGTTATGTGGGGGACAACCTAAAAATAGAAAAATAAGATACAGATTCAAGATCAAGTTGAAGAATGGCAAATCAAAATACAATCAGGAGGAATAACAAGCAAGAGAGCATATGTTATCAAACACCTGGACAGTTTTCCCCAGATAATCTCCTCTTCTTTCCTTGTCAAGAACAGACTGTACAATCGATTGCACACACCAAAACAGAGAATGGGTAAGATGACTGAGCAGATATAATCCAAAACAAGGTCCCAGAGCAACGAAAAGCATAAGATGTCCACATCATGAGACAAATTAGCATCTACCTGGTAAATCTTTCCCGTGGTGATATTGTTGTCTCGAGTCAACTTAATGTCTAGGAACCGTTCGTAGTTTCCCAGATCCAAGTCAACCTTCAGAACACAAAAGCAGTCATCATTTTTTTGTAACCAACAATAGTTCCGGGTAAATATTCCATCAAGATTTTTTATTTTTATTTTTCCTGAGAGGTAAATATTTCATCAGGAAAATGATAAGGGCTTCTAAAGGAAGTGAATAGATCAGTGAACCAAAATGTCTTTTTATTCCAAGAGAAAGGGTGCCCAATATCTCCAAAACAATCAGTTCGAAAATTGCAACCAAGAATCATAACCAAAAACTGGAAAATAAAAATAAAAATAAAGATCCAAACAATGAAATGGCATGGAAATAAGGATAATTGTAAAAGGCGCATACGGAAAGAGCTATACCTCACCACCATCGTCTAAGACAAACACCTCCCCGTGTTCAAATGGAGACATAGTTCCAGCATCGGTGTTCAGATATGGATCTGTGCATTTATAATATCACAAACAAGAAGCAGATCAATCTCTCTTTAATAATAATATATATATAAAAAAGAGCCATTTGTATCATCGAAAAGAAACAAAGGCATAAAACATATTTTTCTTCATCCCAAAAGCTTCAAATTGAAATGAGGACAATCCACAGATTGGCGCACAGTTTTCTCAACGTAGTAGCTCGGGTATACAAAGCGTTTTCCAAGGAGGCTTGTGAGCCTTATGAAAGAAGGATAGTCTCCCCAGCATCTCCACCCTACACGTGGCACACTATCAAGACAATCGGAACCAATGACCTGGAGGACCACTACAAGAATGGGCTATAACCCAAAATTCAACATGACTGGTAGAGCGGCAATTGTCCAGCACGGAAAGGCCTCAGGCCCGATTTTTGAACCGCTTTCAGGCCTCTTGCTCAAACGGACCTATTCAAATTGTCTTTTGCTCAACCTGAGCCTGTTGTGTTGCCAGCCGTTGTGATTGGAGCCAGAACATAGATGATTCAACAAAAGCTGAGCCAAAAAATGAAAAGAAAAACCCAAGGTTCGCATTTGATTATCAGACCACTATGATTGCCAATCGATTGTGGTTTTTGGGCGAGGGCCAGTCCAAGCAGCGACCCAGTAGATAAACGGCTCCAACTTCCCTAGAAATGTGTTACCGTGTTACCGCATGGTGAGATATGGAGTATGTGAAGTAAGCCTCCATCTCCAAGCAAGCCTCTATAGCATTTCTCATACATTAATATCTACAAAGCGCTAAGAACATCAGCATTGTTATCAGTTCTCAACATTCCAACATTCAATGAAAAATCAAAACATATCGATCGAATACAACGAATTACAAACAGAAAACAAAAATCAGAAATCCTCCAAAAACAAGCTTAAACCTACCATCTCGAACCGATTCTCAAATACCCCTAAAAATCCAAACAAACCAAAACCCTTGCCATTCCAACCAAAGATCCAAAACAGAGAAATACAAAAACAAATAAATAAATAAACAATCAAGAAGAATAGAAAACTAACCGATCTTGATAGAAGTAACGCGAAGGCCGCATGCTTTCAGAACAACTCCGATGCTACTCGCCGTCACTCCTTTCCCAAGCCCGCTCACAACGCCTC
>JAJHSJ010000005.1:12806238-12857184 GCA_021015155.1 Magnolia officinalis
TTTGTATCCATAAAATTTCTTTGGATAGTCCAGTAGAGCGTCCAAAGGACTTATTCTACGTGTAGGCCATCACCACATGTCACTAATGAAGGGGGGAGAGACAGTAGGCTGCTACTGAATTACAAAACATCAAAGGAAATGAAGAAGAGTGAAAAAAAAAAGGGGAGGACAGTCCAACTAATTAACCTTTCATCCTCTCCCCCACTTCCCCCCGTTGACACCCATATATGATCATATAATTCAAATCTTATGATTTGATCGACTCAAATTTTATGCCTTCAATGAAGATCATAAACATCACATGTAAAATTATTTAAACCTCCGGTTTGGATGGTTGTCCACATGATATGATTTGGGCTGTGATAGTGCGATTTGGTTACATTTCCCGCTAGCTTCCTCTAAAGTATGGCATGTTCTACCACAAACAAGAACTTTAATTTTCTCTATTTCATGTTAACCCAATGTATGAATGACCCATATGGAGTATGTGTTGGTTAGGAATTAATCCTATGGTTGCATGAATTGTGAAGGGATATAGAGTGGGAAGTGTCTCTTTCAAAATCTGAGCAAGTATAAGGGCGAGTTTGAAGCAGTAGCTGTGCTCGATGGGTAGTCTCACCTTATGGTACTGGTTCTTTTGTAGAGGTATTACACTAGAACTCACATATGCCCGTACCAAGCTGGCTCTCATGACATGAAATCTTAGAGAGTCCTGTTACTTCATATCCTTTATTTATTTGTGTTATTTTTTTCTTTCTTTTTCTTTTTCTTTCTTGTAAGTTTGTTTACATGCATCCCTTGAATTAAAGATTCTTTCTCAGGCTATCTTCTCAGATCGCTGGCGTGCTGTCCATGAACTAATTACTCTTGGCTGAGTTGTCCCACTGGCATCTATGCATGCTCAATCCTAATTAAGCATGTCTCAATTAGTTATCAGGCTAGATCGTTGGCCTTCGCTAGCCATTCTGGCTTGCTGATGCCTTAGCCAGAATGGCTAAAGAAGGCTGCCCAAACAGATTGTATGATTCCTGTGCAACCCTTCCGAGACAAGTGCATGGAAACCTCGTCATTGATAATATTGACATTGGGAACATTCAGCTTACGTAGTTGGGGCTACATCTTCTTTCTGTTTTTTCCGTTTTCCTTTTTTGGGCAGCTAATGTGCAGATTGAGTTATACGATGGGAGAGTCCGCCCTTTTTGTCGGGACCCTCCTGAATGATTGTAAATTTTCTCGTGAAATGAAAAGGTCATTGTTATAAAAAAAACAGAGAAAAAAAAAAAAAAAAGGTTGAAAATCTGTTACTCAATTTTGGCAATGAAAGCAATTTTCTTTCAAGTAAGAGTTAGAAAACATGAACAAAAGAAGAATATAAGGGCCTGTTTGATAAATGGGAATCCGTGATAAAAGAAGAAGAAGGAAAGTAATAGTGTAATTATTATCGTCTTCTCTTATTTGATTTACAAAGGAAATCTTGTATTCCTAATATAGTTGTTGTACCTTTTCATTCATGTAATTCTCAAGTTCAAAATCTAAGGTGATTGTTGTGGGATGAAGTGAAGACCCTTGCACATCAAACATCCCACTTAAAACAGACTTCCACGAGGTGTCAGGAAGCGATACAAACAGTCCATTTTAGAATCTTCTAATTTGGAAGATACCAACGATCTGTTCTAGAATCCTCTAATTTGGGAGATTTTTAGGACATGGGTTGCACCTTATTTAGACTATAATGATCACGGGGAATGATTGCATGTCTTCAAACATATAGTACTGTGTGGGGGCCACCAGTGATCTACACGTGGAATCCAAACTCGTGGGATAAGGCTCAGATGATGATGGCGATGATGATATACATACATATGTTTATATGTATAGATGTATATGTGTGTACACATGTATATATCTGTACACACAAAAACACACATGATGGCTCCACGTTTCATATAGAAGTTTTATGGTGGTCCTCCCCCTCCTGAATGTCACCAACTGTTCCCTTTGGTGTGGCTAGCTGATTAACAGGTCAGGCTATATTTTTTATGTCTAGGCCAAAAATTGGCCAACGTTCCCCTCCCAACTGTTCCTTGTGATGTGGCCCACTTGAGTTTCCAACTGGGGTGATTTTTCAATGAATTTTCATCTCATGGACTAAACTCCGATGACAGACGTTATGGACGGGGTGGATTGAATGAAAAAAAAATTGTGGTGGGACCCACAGAGGTTGACACCACAGTAAGTTACGGTAACACGAACACCATGTGTTCATTTCAATCGGGGTGCCTGTCTAATCTAACGCATCCTATCATGGATGGTCCATGTTTCAAAATTTACACCTGTCAAACAATCCTAGCCGTTTAACTCTTCTTCATTTTCCTCACTGAATGTGGATGGCTAACCAGTTTCATTCTCTTCCATCCCTTTGGACCCCTTGGATCAGATGGTTAGGATTATCCAATCCATGTGTATTTTGAAACATGAGTCATCCATGTTAGGTCCCACCCAGATGGATGATATGGATATTGAAACATCGCCCTTCCACTTTCTATATTCTATGCTACATTGCTACTATTGGAAGGCATTAACATTTTTTTAGCACAAACAGACATCCCAATCGAGAGAGTCATAAATAATCTCGGTCTTTTTTATTCACAGTAGTAGTTACTACAGATGTGAATGAGCTACCACCCAGGTTGAAAAAGTACACTATGTCATACTTACATCCACCACCAATCTTCAACAATGTCTACAATTAATCCTAGATCACATAGAAAGGAGTAAAAAGGGGAGTGAAGTAGTTTTTTTTCTAAGGTAATTCATATGGACAGGAATACATTCTGGTGATCGCCACAAAAAGGAACAGCGACTCACCTATCATATAACCAAGACTGCACAATGATCAAAATAAGACTAGAGCTAAAGAAGAAACCGTACGTCTAGGAGAATACAAAAGAGTGCAATCCTAGCCTCTTCTAATAGCTCCCAAGCTAGATTTGTCTAGGGTTAAAATGCCCCTAATAGGGAAGGCATTAACATTAAATACTATTTGTTCCCACGTTGGTAATTGCTTACATCTACCATTTCAGCTGAAAGTCCCCGCTGGAAGTTCTCTCGGATTTTGGCCATGAGTCGAAATTAGGGTTGGTGGGTGACATTTGAAAGTCTAATTAGGGTTAGCAGGGGTTGGCGTTTTGTCATTTTTTGTGTGATTAGATAAAGATGTTTAGTGTTACATAGATGTGAAGGTTCTTCATCTATTGAAAGAAAAATGGCACATTGGTCTTTGCATGGATTACCTACCTTAGCGAGATCTTTTGTGTGGAAGTTATATATATATATATATAAAATCAATCTGAAGTTTGGGAGATGTGTGATGTGAGTGATGCACACGTGCTTGTTTGTCGATGGTCATGCCTTCATGAATTGGTGCACGTGTAGTGTGTCTGTGTGTGTATGAGAGAGAGAGAGAGAGAGAGAGAGAGAGAGAGAGAGAGAGAGAGAGAGAGAGAGAGAGAGAGAGAGAGAGAGAGAGAGAGTCTAAGACCCTAATCGTAGTTATGGTATGGCAATCTAATATGTGCACTTTCACTGAATTGATGTGCTTGGAAAATTCCGATGACAACACCATGCAATAAAATTTGATCCATATTCAAGAAGTTATGATCTCATTGTTCTACTGATCAGCTGCAGTTTTCTATAGCTTACTTCCAAATCGTTGCAAAATTCACTTCAGTGCAAAGCAACCTATCTGTCAAACATAAGTATCTTATTACGACAGAGCCAATTTGGAATTAAAGGTTAATTATTAGTGAAAAATGAAAAGATTATGTAACCATCTCTCTTTTTCTCAACTTATAAGTCTCATAGTAGAGGAGCATTTCATGACACCAACACGTTCGTGCTACCAGAAGATGAGCCTGATCGACATTTTGAGGTTAATGCAATTGAAGCTTTGTAGTAATTATATTACACTTTCTTTTAATTAGAGAGACACCCAACACGCTCTGCATGTTGAATCGATTCATACACTTTGGTTTCCTTAAGAACACAGCACGAGGCGGTTGCTTCACAATCAAGTAAGGAACATGTTCCAACAATCAGCTGGACATTGTATGAAGCTTATTTAATTTTTATGTGTGGATATGCTTCAAGTTGAAGCAATCTATACTTTTTTAATAAATATTTTGCAGCGGCAAAGTCGGCTTTGGACTAGTAAATGTATATGCTGAATTAAATTTAGGACATCGGTAAAGAACGGATCACATGCCGCCTCTTGTGACTACCACGGTTTCTATGATAGTTTACAATGAGAGAGCAATACCATCACAAATTGGGTACTAGATTTTGATTCTTTAGTGACATCTTTTACGTAATTGACTGTTTGGATTGTGGGAAGAGAGGAAACTTTAAGGGTTTTCAATTGTTTGGATCTTCTACATTATTTGGATATTAAAGGAAATAGTACTGAATTAAAAATAACAATCATTAGTCGGTAGTCAGTTTCTCAAGTACAAAATATCAGGTAAATTTGTAAGAGGAATATAAGACTTCCACTAGCAATCGAAACTAAACCCTAAAAAATGAAATCAATGAGAAAGTTTTTAATAGTGCTTATGGAATTCATGAGAATCTATTATTGGATAATCATTGCACATTTTTTTTTTTTTCCTTTCCCACAATCCAAACGGGCTCTTATAGTAGCCTACTGTTGATTTATTAGATTATTCTACTCTTTGGCAAGGCTATTTTCATCAAATTCAAGAATTTTCTTGTTATTTCTTGGGATTTGCGATCACTATAGTTGTAACTTCTTTAATTTAAAAGGAGAATAAGGAGGGTTGTTGGACGAAGCTGCTTTGTTCTTGGACTCTTGCTCTAAGACTTGTAGAACTTGGAAGTTTGGTGAATTTTGTTGTGCACTCCTCCATTTTATCTTGATTCGTCACTCTAATTCACTGAGAGTTTGAATGGTTGATTGCTTCTAATTTACTAGAGAGAGAGAGAGAGAGAGAGAGAGAGAGAGAGAGAGAGAGAGAGAGAGAGAGAGAGAGAGAGAGAGAGAGAGAATTATGTTTGTTGGTTGAGTTTATCTATTGATCAAAAGGAAGTGAAATCTTTTGGTGAAATTGCATTTGAACCAGCTTTCATCACTAGAAAAAAAAAAAAAAAAAAAACCATGCTAACAAAGCAAGGGGTTTCATGCAAGATCCAAGTTGTCTAATAAATGTCTGCACCATGTATTCATCTTTGCCCAAAATCAGGTTGGCCCAATGTTGCTGGTTCTGTTGTATCCATACATAGAATTTCTTTCCTTGGATAGTCTAGTAGAGCATCCAAAGGACTTTTCCTATGCGTAGGCCATCACTACATGTCACTAATGGAGGGGGGAGAGAGTAGGCTTACCGAATTACAAAACATAAAAGGAAATGAAGAAGATCAGTGAAAAAAGGGAGGGAGGAAAGTCCATCCAACCTTTCATCCTTTGCTCCCTCCCCACTTCCCCGGTCCACACTCATATATGATATATATAATTCAAACCGTATGATTTGACTTGAATCTTAAGAATTCAGTCAAGATCATAAATATCATATGTAGATTTATTTAAACCTACTGTTTGGATTGTTATCCACATGATATGATTTGGGTCGTAATAGTGAAATTTGGTTATATTTCCCACTAGGTTCCTCTAAAGCATGGCATGTTTTACCACAAACAAGAACTTTTTCTCTATTTCATGTTAACCCAATGAACTGGGTTCTTGAAGCTGGTATTTACCCATATTTTTTGTTTATTTGTTTATTTATTTTTAATTTAATTTATGAACATCTCAAGAACTAAGTCGGAGAAAATTTTCTTTTTCTTAAATTAGATTATATTAGTCCTTGTTTAAAACTGGTAAACATTAGGATACTCCAACTTGAAGGAGAGTATTGAAAAGAAAATGAGTTGAGTAAGTGTAATGCACCCAGACCACATAATAAAGCCTAAGAAGGTTAGGCGTTATGTACACGTTCTTATGTGTTATAAGAAAGAGAGGGTTAGGGTTTCAAACCCAACTCCTCATTTCACATGTTTCTAGCAAACTCTCTCCCTCTCATCTTCTCTCTACCAGTTTCTCTCCTCCTCTTCTTCTCCACTTTCATTTCTACCTTTGCTGCACATCATCGGCCCATATAAGATCGGCATGATGTAGTCATCAACATGGCCGCCAACATTAAGCACTCTTGCTCAGGCTATCTTCCCAAACCGCCTGAGTGCAGCTAGCCCCATGAACTAAGTACTCTTGGGATGAGTTG
The DNA here is from genome assembly GCA_021015155.1 of Magnolia officinalis. NCBI lineage: Eukaryota > Viridiplantae > Streptophyta > Magnoliopsida > Magnoliales > Magnoliaceae > Magnolia > Magnolia officinalis. Next base: position 12,812,532 of record JAJHSJ010000005.1, read on the forward strand.
TCCCATGGTCCATTTAGTTATCAGGCCAGACCATTGGCCTTTAGCCTCAACCAAGTCCATTCCCGCTGACTTTCGCCCCTACATGCATGAAATTTGTTGATGGGAATATTGTTGAAGGTTGAAAATCTGTAACCCAGTTTTGGCAATGAAAGCAATTTTCTTTCAAGTAAGAGCTAGAAACACTGAATAAAAGAAGAATATGGCTTGTTTGATAAATGGGAATCCATGAAAAAGAAGTAAAAGTGTAATCATTATTTTCTCTTATTTGATTTGCAAAGGGAATTATGAATTCTTAATATAGTCATTGTAAGATGAATTTTCAGTTGCAAATCAAACATCCCACTTAAAATGGAAGCCATTCCTCAATAATACCTTAGGAAACAATGATCATGAATTCCTCTGTTTTCCCATAGATTTCCATTTATTGAACAAGCCCTAAGTTATTTTAAGTTTCAAGATTCTTTAGAAGAAATATTAGGTTTTGATTTTGGTGGGAACATGTTATCGCATGGTGGTCCAACTGTTAGGGTCGAATCAACACATTCTGGGAAATATTTGAATATCAATCCATCCCATTGATATCATCATCATCATCATCAGTATGATACCAAATCCCAACAATCGAATCCAACTTGAACATAACCATGCACACTGATCCAATCCTCGATTTTAGAAGATGCCATCAGATTTGTTAGATGTGATTTAGCATATTTCTTCTCTAGCAAACATTCCTATTTCATTATGAATTTTGATCAATATTATGTATGAGTTCGTTGTGGTTCAGATGCATCAGTACTGTTATTGTGAATTATGTTTATACATATTGTATCCATGTCCCCTAATCCACTCCCTAAATTAATGCCCCTATAATGGTTGGACCTGCCACAAAAATCTCCTCAACCTGGCAAACCTAACATATTTATTTATTTATTTTTGTCCTACAAGACGGGATCGGAAGAGATACCAACGGTCCAGTTTAGAATCTTGGGAGATTTTTAGGACATGGACTGTGAATCATTTAGCCTACAATCATGATCACGAGGAATGACCACGTGCCTTCAAACACATGATACTGTGTGTGTAGAATGGTGGTCTCTGGAACGATATTTACTTAGTGGTTGGCTCTTTTCTCAGGTGGGTCCCACCACAATGTGTTTTTGCAATCAACTATAATCATCGGATATGTCAACTCATGTTAGGCACAAATCTAAAATATTAGCCACATCCATGATTCAAGTGGGCCACACTAAAGGAAAGTACAACTCCCACCCCTAATCTTTTACAGGTGCCAATGATCAGCAGTTGCGTCATCCATCGTTAGGCCTAGGGCCAAAAGATCAGGCAGATTCATGATTCAGGTGGGCACACAAAGAAAACAGTTGGAAGAAAAATGTACGCCATTGATTTTTTTATAGGGCCCACTATGATGGTTATGTGAAATCCAAGCCAATCATCAGATGCCAGGCAAAAAGTTAAGTGTGTGCAAAAAAATCAGGCCCATCCATGATTCAGGTTTTCAACACAAAGGGAAATAATTTGGAGGGTGGTGGTTACCCTGTACAGTATACCAATCATGTAGTCCACTGAATCATGGATGGAGCTTGTTCTTGAGCTCTAGAACTAAAACTAGGTCACACCTGATGGTAGGAGTGGATTTCAGAAAACATCAAGTTGGGCCTACTACCAGTCAACCCATTCGGCTTGGGTGTGCCCCACCATCATGTATTTCGAAATCCACTTTGGGATTGACCCGGTTTTAGGCCTAGGGCTAAAAACCCAGCCCCATTTATAAGCCGATGGACCAAACGATTGGAAACCGTGTATAGGGCAACACTCATCCTCCAAATTGTTTTCCTTAGTGTGGTCCACATGAATCACAGGAGGGGCTGATTTTATTTTATTTTTTATCTCCAAGCCTAAACTTGGATCATGCACTTGATGGTAGGAGTTTCAAAAAAACATGGTGTCAGGGCTCACTTATAGCGGATAGCTTTGTTATGATAAATGGCTTTATGTAAAGGGGTTGTCTGGCTCAGGTGGCCCCACCATTGTTTATTTTTTAAATGTAACTCAACTATTATAAGAGTGACCCAATAGGCCTAGGGCCCAAAAATTAACCCCATCCAAACAAAGACTCACCCTCCATACTGTTTCCCTTGTTATAACCCATCTGTATCACAAATGGACCTTATTTTTGAGATACATACATAAATAGTGTATGTGGATGGACAGCATGGATAAATGCATGCATCAATGTGGGGCCTACATGTGTAGTGGATTTCAAAATTCATGGAAATCCTACATGGGACCAAATACAATTCCATGAGACTAAATGCAATTTCATCCCACCAACCTTTTCCATCCTCTCCAAATGTTGGATGGAATTGCACGGACCAAATACAATTCTGTCCCACCTAATCCAATCTAATACCCTGCGCCAAAATGCACCCCTAAGGTCGTCAATGGGCTAGTCTTGGGCCTGAAAAATCAGAATTTTGAATAGGGCCGTCCCAAACGGATAAAAATCTGGGCCGAGATTATCCCAACCCAGCCTGTTAACAGCCCTAAATACACCTAATGGTCAAGTGAATTTCAGAAATACATCAAAGTGAGGCCTTTCCAAGCCTACCGAACCCCTTTTCTCGCAGTAAACTATATTTGCGGCCTCGGGGCATTAATTACTATACTCAAATTTCTTGTGGCCCATTCAAATTTTGGAATGGCAAGAGTTTTGGTGCCTCGAATGGCTTGAGTTATGGTGTGTCCTTTCATACTTGTTTGGCTAACTAGATGACTGGGTTGGATGAAATATAGACTACATGGTGGGCCCCACATTCTATATAGAAGTTTTATGGAAATTGTCCCACCCCCTCCTAAATGTCACCAACTGTTCCCTTTGGTGTGGCCCATCTGATTTACTGATCAGAGGCTATATTTTAAAGTCTAAGCTGAACATTGGGGGCACATCTAATGGATGCATTGGATGGCACTTCATAACATGGTGGGCCCACAAAGCTCGAACATATGGTAATTACCATATATTCCAACCATGTGATCAGTCCACAATAACAACAACGGATAGGGTGTCAACCGGTCACACTGACCCGTTGGGTCTTCTATCCCGGTTGCAAGTAGGGTTCGGGCCCATAATATCCTTGATTTGGAATCTCAGGATAGGCCTGTGTACTAGCCCAAGTTCTGCGAAATCTGTATTGAGGCCCAACCCAAGCCCGAGAATAGGACTGTGTATTATGTAAATGCAAAGGGTTTTAAGTGATTGATGACCAAAAGAAAAGTTTTAGGAAGATTGACTTGATTTGACCGTTGATTCAAGTGATGTTGGATCATCTAGGTCGTTAATATGATGGGCTCCACTATGGATGTTTAGGATCTTCCAATGTTAAGACACTTAATGTGTGATTGCCAACCAGCCTGCCTGTTCATTATATGCGGCCTCAATGTTAGGCCTATATCCCACCTGACCCATAACTCAGATGGGCCACAGAAAGGGAACAATGGGGGATGTTGGGTGGGGGACGACTAGGGCTGAAAGTTGTGCGGGTTGAACCCGACCGACCCGTGACCGACCCAACATTGGGTTGGGCTTGGGCAAGATTTATCGAGTCCGATCTGATCAGGCTTGGGCTATACAAACACCAACCCAATAAATCTTGGGTTAGGCTCGGGTTGAGGGGTTGGGTAGCCCAAACCCGATCAATATATAAGTTACTTATAAATTATAATTGAGTGTGGATCGTATGTGTTGAAGACTTAGGAAATTCCGGTGTTGTCGGGTCTCATTGGTCCACATCATTTCCGATGACTCAAGCTAACAAGAAATGTTGGATTTCTCTCCCAAATAGATTGTGTGCTACACAACATGACTTTTAAATGAGTAGTTGTCCTATATTTTAGCTTATTTGTTTAGAATAAATAAATTAGTTCTTTACAATAATAACAACATATATAATTAATAAAATCACACCCCGATCTATAGCTCAACTAGCAGACTGAGTGGAGATACCTTGTTTCAACACTTGAGGTCTTGGTATCGATCCCTAGTGGGGGTGGCTAACATGGAGTGTGTGTACTAACAACCTAACCCAAATAAATAAATAAATAAATAAATAACTAATAAAATCATAAATATAAAAATAAGATGTGCATTAAAATATATTAAACTAATGCAATCATTAAAATATTAGCATGTATCCACCCGACCAAACCGGCTGAACCCGCTTGGGTTGGGCTTGGGTTGACAATTCTCAACCCAAGGTTGGGTTGGGTTTAAGGTACAAGAACCTTCGGTTGGGCTAGGGTTGAGCACCAACCCTACCCAACCGCCTGACTTTCAGCCCTAGGGACAACCACCGTAGAAACACCTCCAGGTAGAATTTCGGTTCTAATGTGTTGCCCATATTTTATCCAACTCATTCATCAAATGGGCCCCACTAGGATTAATGGACACAACGAAAGCCAGATTGTTCCAAAACTTAGGTGGACCAAACCATATGAATAATTAGATCTTAGACATGATTGTACATTGATTCCCGTGGCCTGCTCACCTGGCTTTTAGATCGCCGTGATTCTTGGTCTCTTAGGTGAAAGTGAGAAGTGTCATCCTATCACGCTGGAAATTATACAATACGTACGATGCTACATACAATACAGCATGTTGCATTGTAATAGGGTAAGCCATCAGTCAGATGGCCTACCGTGATGTATGTGTCTTATCCATGCCGTCTATCCATTTTACCACCTCATTTTAGATTATGATCCCAAAATTGAATTATATTCAAAGCTGAAGTGGACCACACTACAGGAAACAGTGGGGAAAATGAATCGGCCGTTAAACCTTTGTAGGGCCTATCGTCATGTTTATTTGTCATCGATGTTTATTTGTCATCCAACCAGTCCATATGGTCAACAAAGACATGGATGAAGGGAAGACACAAATATCAGCTTGATTTAAAACTTCTGTGGCCCTAAGAAGTTTTCAACAGTAGGCATTCAATTCCCGACTTTTCATGTGGTGTGGTCCACTTGAGCTTTGGATATGCTTCAATTCTGGGCTCAACCTAAAATCAGCTGGAAAATGGATTGACGGTGTGGATAATACACATACATCATGGTGGGCCCCACATAGTATACTCAGTATGCAATCCGCGTATATGGTAGGCTGCGATTGGTGGCTCAGTCTATTACAATACGTAGTAAGGTATTGTACTATTTCACTGTTGCAAGAGGACTGCCTACCACACCCCTGTCGCAGGATGTTCATGCTGTCAGAAGCTAGGTGGGCCCACCGTGGTTTTTGTGAGTAATCCACCCCTTCCATCCGTTTTCAGATCATGTTAGCCTTAGGACATGGTGAGGCAGATTCAAAACTCAAGTGGTCCACATGCACGAGATTGAATGTCCACGATTGAAACATTCCACAAAAGTTTTGAATTAGGAAAACAATTCGTCACCTTGAAAATATTTAGGAATTCTTGCCTCAAAATTATTTGAATATATATTATTACCAAACGATGCCTTCCCTACACTTTCTTCCCTAAAAGAACATGATCAAGGAACATAGTATGTGTATGACATCCAAACGGGTATATTTCACATCAGACTTCGATGACATGGGTAGAAAATAAGTCAATCTAGTCATATGGTGGTGCCCCACCATAAGGAAAAAAAAATGTACAAGTCCAATAAACTTGATAGTGTGGCCCACCTGATTATTGGTTGACCTGGTCCTCATGGTAGACCACAGTGCTTGGACTCGGCTGTGGTATTGACCCGTTCGGGTGCCAGCTTGGCACATGTGGGCGTTGGTAGAGCTCTGTGAGCCCCATCATGATGTATATGTCTGTCTATTTTGTTAGATTATTTTAAATTATTTTAGAGTATGAGACCAAAAGTAAAGTAGATCAAAATCTCATGTGGACCACATCACAGGAAACAGTAGTGATTGAGCGCCTACCATTAAAAATCTTAAAAATCTACCTTATTTTAAAGTATGAGACCAAAAGTAAAGTAGATCTAAATCTCATGTGGACCACATCACAGGAAACAGTAGTGATTGAGCACCTACCATTAAAAATCTCATGTGGACCACATCACAGGAAACAGTAGTGATTGATCAGCGCCTACCATTAAAAACTTTGTAAGGCCTATTGTAATGTTTTGTTTACATCTAACTTATTAATTAGGTTACACGGACCTAGATGAAAATCTACCTTATTTTTTAGATTCATGTACTAGAAAAATGTACGGACAACATAAATAAAACACATGTCATATATGGTGGGGCTTTTTCCAACCCCGATCAATACCAAGCTTAGCAAGGGGTTACCTCTGCTTTCCTTGGGATCGATGCCAAGACCTCAGGTGTAGAAACTAAGTATCTCCACCCAGTGGATCTGGGTGTTACCTCCACTTTCCTTGCATTCAATAAAGCTAACTCACTTTCTTGCAAAATTTAGTACTTCTTGCTAAATTTAGAAGTGAGTTAGAGCAAAGTGAGACAATTCAATATATATATATATATATATATATATATATATATATTGAATTCTAACTGAGTGGACACAAGCTAAGGTCCCACAAGCAAATAACATCCAACCTATAAAGTGCATGTGAAATCCAATCCTTCCAATAGGTTAGTTCCGTCAGGAGGATCAACTAATGCAAAAAATCATCCCTAAGTACTTATCAAGTGGTCTAGACAGTATAAAACAATTTGTATTCATTAATATACAGGAAATAGATGTGCAGTGCACTGAAGGATTTTTTTTTTTTTTTTTCAAGTGATCCTCATAAAAAGTTGGATTTCAAACATGCATAAAGGTTAGAAGTTATTGGCTGAGTGAACTGTAACGTATAATCTAACCCCAGTTGGACTTGAGACTGCATATATGATGAAGTATTAAAATTTTAAATAACTTTAACATTAAAATTACAAATACTTGCAATAGGATAGTAAAAGACTAAAAGTCAAACATTTTGAAAATCTCACAACATTAAGGTCATGATATCATCTATTCAAAATTTTCTTTCTTAGTCACAATACTAACGTCATAGTATCATCTATTCAAAAATTTCTTTTTAGTCACAATACTAACGTCATAATATCATCTATTCAAAATCTCAACGATATTTATTGTATGATTAGGATGTGAATGGGTCCTGACGCGTGGATTGATTCCAATCCTCGACCCACCCATTTAATAAGAGAGACTATATTTACCAATAACCAGCCCATTTAAAACTTAAAATCTGCATCAGGCCTGCGTCATGTCTACGTTGGTGGGTCGAGTCTTTGTATGGAAAGACCCAGGATCTAACCCATCAGATTCATTGGTCAGGCCAAGGCATTCACATTGTGATACCTATGTGATGGATGGCCTAGATCTCATATACGTGTGTGTTGGCTAGCATGTTTCATGTGAAGTTTATGATCAATAAAATGGCCAATTAAATCAAGGAATAGTATCTCCAGAAAAATGGAGGAGCAAGAACGACCATGGATGACCGTCAGACCTCGCTCTCACCACCAAAATCTCTCCGTTTTCGCTGGTAATCTTACCTTTGACACCATAGCTGAGGACCTTCACCGCATTTTTGGGAGATACGGCAAGATCTCCGACACTTTCATCCCTTGGGATCAGAATACAAACAAATCCCGGGGGTTTGGTTTCATCCGTTTCTGCTACGAGCAAGATGCCCTCAATGCGATTACCTGCCTAAATGGAAGAAGGATCGATGGCCGGGTTGCCTCGATAGTTGTTGCCAAGTCGCAACGAAAAGGGGTTTTTCCTACAGCTTCCACATTTTTTTCCTCTGAGATGGCCCCAGTGCCTAAAGCTCCGGCCCCAGCTTCCAAAGCTACAACCTACAGAGAAATGGCAAAAGCTACAACCTACCGAGATATGGCAAAAGCTTCAACCTACCGAGATATGGTAAATCCCCACCTCCACCCACCCGCTCACCGCCCACCCTCTACTCCCAAGATCCCTTCGCTGGCTGCTATTTGATCCGTTTGCACGGACCCCTCTGTCACAGCAACGCTTCGTGCCTCCCTCTCCTCCGCTCTGGTGGCGGAAGTCGAAAATCCTTCCACCTCCATCCTTCACCTCACCGAATCTTTCCGTGCTTCAAGGCTCTCTGCTTCTCAGGCTTCATTCACCAGAATCGCAGCTGACCGATTCCTCATAAAATTCAAATCGCGAGAGGCGATGACGGTTTTCCTACAAGATGTTGACCTTCACCAAAGGATGAAACTATCTAATGTGAGGATTTGGAGCTCGGAGGAGTCGGCTCTGTCTCAAGGTATTTGGATTCGTCTGTTGGGCATCCCAGCTCATGCATGGTATCCCGACGCTATAAAACGCCTGGCCTCGACTTATGGTGAAGTGCAAGAGATTGATAATGTTGCAGTTTCTGGGTCTTTCCAGGGTTTTGCTCGGGTCCGGGTAAAGCTCCAGACCGGATCAGACGTTTCCTCTCTCAGGAATCTCTCTGTCAATGGCAAGTCCTTCCCCATCCTGGGGATCCTGGAAGAGTAGTATTATGGTTACACCGCCACTCGTCGTTGGGATGCAGAACCGTCAGTTTGGTTCTACCCGGGAGTGGGTAGAGGCCACTTTCCAGGCGAATGGAGTTCTCAGGGACCCACGCCTGGCTCCTGTTTGCAATAATGACCCACCAAGTTCTCCCTTGTCAAAAAGAGCCCCAAGCGAACCTCGCCCACCATCTGTTTGTGATAATGCTCACCTGAACAAGATCCAGACGATTGGACCTCCCAGTGCCCCTACCCCTAATGCTGTTTGTGAAAATGTCTCGGGGATCTCTCACCCTGTCTCTGAAGAACGAAACCTCACTTCTCCCCCTCACCTCACACCTCAACCCCCTATCCTATCACCCTCCTTTCCCCCAGCCTCACTCCCCCCAGCGTTGTCCTGTGCTTCAGAGCTGGCCCCCTCCCATAACCCCCCTCCCTAACCATCTCTGATTAAACAAAACCTTCTGGCCCTCCCTCCCGAGACCCTCCACTCCATCCCACCCCCAAGCCTTCAGCCCGACCCTCCAATCACCTGTTCTTTAACTTTGGCTCCACCAATCCCACCCCCACCAACCTTTCATCTTGACATCCTCCCAGTTATCCTTGCCCCAAGGCCGGATCCTCCTATCATCTCTGGGCGTTTTTTCTCCTCTATGTCGGTAGAGGAGATCCAAGGTTTCGGTCACCATTCGCAGGAGGAACCATCTGTAGTCCAAGATCCTGCTCATCCTCATGTCCGCCAGACCCTACCAATCCAGCTTCCAACCGATACTATTTCCGACAGACCCCCTCCTTTTCTCTCGAGATCAGTCGGTAACTCACCCATCCAATATGGCAGGCGACATTTTCCTCTTAAGGAATTGGCTCATAATCACCACCGGGAGTCCACTTTCGCCCACAGCAAAATAAAATCCCTATCGTTTCAACCTATACTTGATCCTCAATATCTCTCGGTGGACATCCCCCTGGAACTAGGGGATTGCGCGGTCGAAGGAGTCAAGGCTGATAAAATGGTCCAAGCTGACAGTGATGATATGACCTCAGAAGACGAAAATGTCCCTCAACCCGATCTGCTACCAAATGGTATAGACATGGTACCGGACACCAGAATCTTGTCAACTTCTACGAGTCTTCCTTGTACAGAAATACCAACGTCGGATGGAAGGAAGACAACAAAGGGGCGATCCTTTGAGGTGGTTGTGGAATGGAATCAAAGAATCAGGAGCCTTAAGAGAAGGGCGTTCCAATCCAGCAACATAGTAGATGGATAAAGCGATAATTTGGAATGCCAGGGGCGTGACCAACCCTTCGACGCTAAGATCAGCCCACAGGTTATCTCGTATTCATAATCCTTGGTGGATGGCGATCTTAGAGCCAATGGCGAGGGACGAGAAGAGAATCGCCATTGGGCTGAAGCTGGGTTTCCACTCCTCCTTCTCTAATGCGACAGATGGGGGTAAGTTTTGGATTTTCTTTTCTTCCTTTTTATCAGTTTCTGTTATTCAATCTTCCTCTCAAATGATATCTTTTGCTGTCAATCCCATCAACTCCTCATCGAATTTTACTATGTCAATAGTCTATGCTAAGTGTTCTAAGGTTCAGAGGAGAATTCTATGGGCCGATATATCGTCTTTGGCCTCTCGCATCGCTGGTCCGTGGGCCATTGGCGGTGACTTCAATGCGGTTTTATCGGTATCAGACAGACGAGGAAGTCGGAATTTCGACCACGGCAGTGCATTTGAATTTGCTTCCGCTATGGACAATGCAGCTCTCCTAGATTGTGGGTTTTCGGGAAACAGATTTACTTGGTGTAACAATCAAGCGGGTACCGCTCGCGTTTGGGCCAGATTGGACAGAGTTTTCTGCAACGGAGACTGGATTACCCACTTTCCTCAGTTCAAGATTGAACATCTGCCTCAGGTGAATTCTGATCACTCTCCTCTCTTGCTGGCCTCTCCTCATGGCTCCTCTTCCGTTGCCAGGCCCTTTCGATTCTAGAGAATGTGAATTTTTCATCAAGGCTACAACCAGGTGGTACAGGAGGCTTGGCGGGAAGACTTATCCGATCAGCCGATGATAAACCTATTGCTAAAGGTTAGGAAGCTGAAGTGCAGACTAAAAGTATGGAATAAACAAGTCTTTGGGAATGTTTTTCACAACCTCAAAGAGGCCGTAGATCAGTTAGCCCTCTTGGAGAATCAGGCACAGCTAGCTCCCACCAATATTACTCAATCCTCTCTTACGGAAGTAAGGCTTCATCTGGCACAGATGGAACTTTTAGAAGAGGTTTTTTGGAAGTAGAAATCTCGCAACAATTAGTTGAAGGAAGGTGATCGCAACACAAAATATTTCCACCTTCAAGCCACGGAGAGGTCCCGCAGGACAGTTATCTCTGAAATCCACCTCGATGCTCAATCAATCACGACAGACCTTGCTCAGATTAAGACCGCTGTTGTCGACCATTTCTCTCAGCTATTTCATTCTGGATATCACTCTATAAATGATCACCTTCTGGCAAACATCCCTCCCTTAATAACTGCGGCTGATAACGACTTCCTCATGCGCCCCCCCCACCATGGATGAGGTTAAAACTGCTGTTATGGCCATCCCGCCCGACGGTGCCCCTGGGCCGGACGGGCTCTCTGCTGCCTTTTTCGCGGGCAGCTGGGCTACGGTTGGTATGGACATTCTCTTGGCGGTCACATATTTTTTCCAAGGGGGCATCTTCCCGCGAGCGTTCTCCGCTACTCTCCTTTGTTTGATACCAAAGGTAGCTGCCCCGAAGAGATTTTCTGATTTCAGACCAATTAGCCTTTGCAACTGTGTCTATAAAATCTTTGCTAAGGTTATTGCTGCAAGACTTGCCTCTCTTCTTCCAAAGTTAATCTCGCCGGAACAAGGGGCTTTTGTTAAAGGCAGATCTATCGCTGAAAGCATTGCCATGGGCCAGGAAATTTACCGGAATATCGGTCGTAAAGTTCGAGGTGGTAACATCCTTCTGAAGCTTGATATGGAAAAGGCGTACGATAGAATCGAATGAGATTTCCTAAAACGGGTTCTCGAACGTTTCGGTTTCGCGGCTCCTTGGATAAGGATGGTGGAAAAGTGCTGGAACAATGTCTGGATGACAGTTTTAATCAATGGAGAAGGCGCTGGCTTCTTCAAAACCTCCAGAGGGTTGCGCAAAGGGGACCCCCTATCCCCCGCTCTTTTCATTTTGGCGGCGGAAGTTCTTGGCAGAGGTTTCTCCCACTTAGTTTCAAATGGTGACTATTCCCCTTTCAAATTAAAACAAGGCTGTAACCAAGTTACTCATCTCCTCTATGCCAATGATACAATGCTTTTCCTAAATGGTAGTAGATCATCGATTTCCGCTACTCACGCTTTCCTTACAGCCTACCAGTTGTGTTCAGGGCAAAAGATAAATCTTTCTAAGAGCTGTTTCTACCACGCTCCCTCTCTCCCTCCTGGCAGAATGCGAAGGATCGAAAGAATGCTCGGCATCCGCGGTTCCTCAGCTCCGTTCACGTACCTTGGCGCCCCCCTGATTACCGGTAGAAACAAGCGTTTACATTTCCAACCTTTGATGACAAAAATCGAGTCAAAAATCCTTAGCTGGTCAGCGCGTTACCTATCACAGGCCGACAGATGCACGCTAATAAATCACGTCCTGGGAAGCATCCCTATCCACTTAATGGCAACTACTCCTATCCCCTCTCAGATTCTAGACAAGATCGAAACGAAAATGGCAAACTTCTTCTGGGGCTGGCAGGATGGCAAAGCGAAGCTACATTGGCTCAAATGGAACAAGATCGCTCTTCCAAAGGAAGAGGGTGGTTTGGGTATCCGCCGGCTTAAGGAGGTTCTTAAAGCCTTGAGACTTAAGATGTCGTGGTCGTTGATGAAGCACGATGGCTCCAGCATCTGGGCAAACTTTATGATTTCCAAATACGGTCCACCGAGGACTGGAGAAGGACTACACCATCGATTTAACACCTCTCCGCTTTGGAAGCAGGTGGCTTCTCTATTCCACCTCATTGAATCTGCTTCTTAATGGTCTGTTGGCTGGGGGGACATGAGTTTTTGGAATTGCAATTGGACAGGACTTGGCCTGCTGTCATGCTTTTCTCCCCCATCCGATTCCACCGGACGTCCTTCCTCTCAAGGTCAACGACGTCCTCACTCGAGACGGTCCTCAAATCCCAACCTTTGTTGCAAACCTTCTCCCAGCAGATACCATTCATCACATTGTTGCTGGTGGCTTCTGCACATCTCCAGGCCCTGACGAACGATTCTGGCCCCATGACCGAACGGGTACCTTCACGGTTCAATCTGCTTGGGACCTTTGCAGGTCAAGGCAACAAGCTGTGGACTGGGCAAAGCATATTTGGAACCCCCTCCTTCCCCCCAAAATCTCTATGTTCGTGTGGAGGGTAATTCATGGGGCGGTTCCAACTGATGACAGAGTTCAGCGGAAAGGTGTCAGTTTAGCTTCTAAGTGCTCCTGCTGTGACCATGCTCAGCCTCCTTCAAGCCCCCAATCTGAATCTATCTCTCACCTATTTATCAACGGGCACTTGGCTGACTGCCTGTGGAAGCGGTTCAGCGACAGGTTCCACATCTCTATCTCCCAGTACGATTCTGTTCTCACAAGATTACTGACATGGTGGAACGCCCAGCCTCATCGTAGGGGACCCTCCTCTGCTCACTGTCTCATTCCTTGCTTAATTCTATGGGAGCTTTGGAAAGCCAGGAATGTTGCACGCTTTGAGGAAACTCACCCCATCGCCACTACTATCGAGAACCATATCAAGTGGTGGATAGCTCGCCTGTACAGTGATCGGTCCGGGTCCATGCCCCATTCCAGCTCTGACCTTTATGTTTCTCGGCCAAGTCATGCCCGGAACATGGCAGCCTATCAGGTTGTCACTTGGTCCAGACCCCATGCAGGTTGGATTAAGGTCAACATTGACGGTGCTGCAGCTGGTAATCCGGGTCCGTCTGGGGGTGGAGGAATTGGAAGGGATACCTCCGGCTGTTTCCTCTTCGCCTTCTCCTGTGGCTATGGTTTTGGCACAAACAATAGGGCGGAACTCCGTGCCCTTCACGATGCGATGGTCATTTCTCTTAGTAGGGGCTACAAACAAATTATCTTGGAATCGGATTCTAGATGTGTAGTGGACGCTTTCATCGGTAAATCTTCCCCTGCTTGGAAATGGAGATATTGGTGGACAAGGATCAAGAGCTTGAGAGAAAAGGGTTGCTTTCTGATTCTCCACTCCTTGAGAGAAGGTAACGGCCCGGCGGATGAATTGGCTAAGCGGGGTGCAACGGCTCAACAGCAGGCTACTTATCTTTCGGTTGCCGAGCTGCCTCCAAGCGTCAGGGGCCTTTACAGGTTGGATAAGTTGGGTCTGGGAACCCTGCGGCTAAGATAATGGTTTCCCTTGGCAGGTGTCCTCTGTTCTTGTTCGCTCGTGAGTTTCAATGGCTGGCCGTCCGCGTCCTCCTGGCCTCCTTGCTGCCATAAGGACTCTCTCTTCTCTGTAGCTTAGTGCCTCTGTTACAGTCCGGATGGAGTTTTGTTGTTTCCTGTAATAGGTGGGCTGGTGAATGTAGGGTAGCCAGCTGGTTTTTTTTCTCCTGGGGTATATGATAGGTGAGGCATCTACATTTCTGTGATGCTCACCCGAAGTTGATGTATATATATATATAAAGAAAAAATTTTTAAAAAAAAAATAAAAAAATCAAGGAATAGTATGCTTTGGGATGTAAGGGCACACTCCGGGTGAGTGCCTGTATGAGACGGGTGACTCGTGTGAGACAGATGACTCTTGTGAAGGAGAACCCATGTGAAGTGGGGCCCACAAGGGGTTCAAGTGAGGTCCTAACACATGGGATGTGGAAACTAGAGTTTGAAATAAATGGATTGATTTGTCATGCTTTATCTGAACTTTTAGAGCAAATGGTTAGTTGTCATGCATGAAATAGCATCGAAGTGAAAGTTCTCGTGTAGCATTTTAGACCGCTTATTAATTTATTATAATTTTTAAATTCTTACTTTATCTTATTAAGGTTATAATTAATCATAGACAACTTTCTAATTCTAATATTTCTCTAGATATGTAGTAATTAACCACTGTCCGTGGTTTGGGTCGAGGATGGGCTGGTTCTAACTTGGGATGGCCTGAAAATCAGTTCCATACTAGGGCTAACCCATTTTAGTAATTGTGTTGAACTTTGGGTCAGACCGGCTCCATGGGTCTGACTTTTGGATCCAGACCCGTCTGTCTCGCTTTCGATCATATCTGTTGATCTGTTAGGTCCATCATACGGATAGGCTATGGGTCAAAGATCACTGACAACAACCTGATTAAGTGGACTCATGCACGGCCTCTGCGATGATTCTCCACTATCCTTTTGGCAAAATCAATTCGCTGCCAAAAGCGAAGCCTCATGATAATTTCGCAATTCCAAAAGAATTGGGTCTCCATGTTTGGCTGGGATTAGAAGGGATTAGGTGGGATGGGATTCATCTGGCATGTGCCAATTCCACTCCATGTTTGGTAAGAATCGAAAAGCTTGGAGTTAGATTAGATGGAATTGCATTGGGTCTTGTGCCAATTTCACTCAATGTTAGCAATTTGTGTAGGTCCCACCATGATGTGTGGACTATATCCTGTCCACCCATTTTTCGAGATTATTTTAGAGCATGGGCCAAAAAATCAGGTAAATCTAAAGATCAAGTGGACCCACCATAGAAAGCAATGAGGATTGAATACTTACTGTTGAAAACTTCTTTGGGGCCATATAAGTTTTGGATCTACCTCATTTTTAGGCCCATGCCATAAAATGAAGTTACAAAACAAATGAACGGTTTAGATATAACACATGCATGTTATTCTCAATAATTTCAAATGATGGTGGGTATATCCATTCAATGTACCACCGTATTACCAACAAAACATGACATTAATCTTATCCATGGCAACAGGGGACAATTTCTGCCATGAGTAATAATTATGTTTTTTGAATCTCATCCCACCTAATCCCTTCTAATCCCACCGCCCAAACACGCCCTTATTAAGAGAAATTGCGTATTGAGTTAATAGGACGGTCTTATTATCCTGAGTAAACTCTGTTAGGCTCACCATGAATGCATGTGGTTTATCCATACCGTCCATCCATTTTTACAGATCATTTCCCGTGTTAAGCCCAAAATTGAAGCATATCAACAGCTCAAGTGAACCATACCACAGGAAACTGTGGAAGTGTTGATTTCCATCATTAAAACCTTTCCAAGGACCACAATGATTTTTATTTGTCATTCGACCTGTTCATAAGATCACACAGAAATGGATGAAGGAAAAACACAAATATCGGATTGATCTAAAACTTCTATGGCCCCCGAGAACTTTTCAATGGTAGAGGTTTGATTCACACCGTTTCCTGTTGTGTGGTGTAAAATTGATGGAAGGAGAAGATAAGATACATAAAACCTCACCAAGTTTACTTGGTACGCTAAGCGTAGTAAGTCACTCACTAGCCATCCGCTTCCTTAAAAATCAGGCTAAAAGTGGCCACACCACAGGGAGCAATGAGGATGGGACTGTCTCCATAATGTTTATATGCCATCTAACCCACTGATGGACTTTGATGGTCACACACACGACACATATAATACCTAGGCAAGAGAAACTGTTCCTGATCATATACGTGTGTATGTGTGTGTATTCTCGCCTATGCACTGTTGCATATGTATCATGGGTCCAAAATCTGAACAGTTCATGTGATGCGGCACCCCATGGAACTTCTAGTGTCCAATTTTAAACATGATCCAAAACTATGGTGAGCTATAACAAAGAGAGATGCAAATAACATCAAACTGTTTTCTTTTGCCATGGCCCATCAAAGTTTTGGTTCAGTCCTGAGAATTTCATGGGGTAATACATCACATGGACCGCTCAGATTTTAGGCTCATAACACTTGAGATGGGTTCTCAACACGTGAGAAATGGGGCGCACTCACACACACATGTGTGTATATACACACAATGCTCACATGCACACCGGTTCTCATGACTTCTCATGATATCATTTTCAGATCTCATCTCCTAAAATATGAGTGCAAAATCTGAACCATTCATATGATGCAGCACACCCCATGACACCCACAGGGCTCAACTTTCACCCAAAACTTTGGTAGGCGATGGAAAAAGGAAACAGTTTCCTCCCTTGATTTTCTTCCTTTTTTTCATGCCCAACAAAGTTTTGGACAACCGTAAAAGTTGAGCAATGGTTATATATATGTATTTGGGAAAAGGTTCCGTGGTGTCGATCACATGGGAACTTCCCATGAGGTCAAGTTGTGTGGGCCCCACCGTGATGCGTATTGAACATCTGCCCCATCAGTCAGATGCAGTATTCCATGGTGGGCCTTAGGCTTACAATTCAAGTCAATCCGTGACTTTTGTGGGCCACACCACATACAAAAGTTGAGAGGGGTTACCCTTCCATTAAAACGTTCATAATCATTTTTTGGGCCCACCGAGATGTGGTTCACAAATCCAGCCCATCCATTATGTGTGTCCCACTTGGATGAGGGGTCAGACCAAGTTCCAGATGCATCCAAATTTCAGGTGGACCCCATCAAGTGCTTTTTTATGTTTTAGGCATGTCTTCACATGATTTTAGATGGTATGGCCCACCTGAGTTACGGATAGAGCTGATTTTTGAGATATCCCATAATTTAAATGGGACCCATCAAATGCACGGTGTTGATGTTCAACATACATCATGGTGGGGCCCACACAGCTTGACCTCATAGAACCTTTTCCATATATATATATATATATATATATATATATATATATATATATATATATATATATATATATATATAGACAGACAGACAACACCATGGGATCCAAATTTCAATGGCTGATATTAGCTGGTGAAGCTACTGCAAGGCAGAATCCGCTGGGGGAGGGGATATGATGTTTAAAAACCCGGACTGTGCGGTCGGACCGGGTTTGGACCCATACCAGTTACCACGTGGACAGTAGTTTTGATGGGTTCAGAGTCTTCAGAAAAAGCTGATTTTGGGGTCATGGTGGGCCCCTTAGACAAGGAACAGTTGTCCGGGTTTGGAGAATTGATTTCCATGGGTACCATATGTCCTGTACATGGATAGACTCGATCCGCAACTTGCTGATCTTTTCCTTTATTGGGTGGGCCCAGGCATCCAAGCAATTTGTAAGTTGAAAACTTCATTGAGTCTCTCCTTCAGAGATCTGATGCTTCAAGTCATGCACAGAGAATATAAACGTGATAGATGAGTACTAAATACACATAAGTTATACCGAACCAATGGTCTTGATGGGACGGTTGGTTATCATGTAACGAATAGTCAACATGAAAATAGTTGACGGTCCTAACGAAGAAAAGAAACGTCCATCAATCACAAGTCGGGTCACCTAAACAATCTTAAGTAGGTCCCACTGCTTGGGAAGGGACGGTTGAAGTCGTTTCACCTAAACAATCTCATGCCCCATCTTAAGTGGGTCCCACTGCTTGGGAAGGGACGGTTGAAGTCGGGTCACCTATACAATCTCGTGCCCCATCTTAAATGGGTCCCACTGCTTGGGAAGGGACCGGGATTGCATGCAAAAGCCTTTCGCAGGATGGAAGGAAGCTAGAGGGTCCACTGTGAAGTTTGTGAGAAACCACTCTATCTATCCGTTTTGCCATCGTGTTAGGATATGTAGTAAAAAATGAGGCAGATCTAAAACTCAATTGGGTGGTAGACAGGAGAAAGTGAGGAGGCAAATGCCTACCGTTGAGACCTTATTAGAGTTCACGGTGATGTTCATACTGTTCATGAGATTCTTCCCACTGGGATAAACTGGAAATACAAAAATATTTAATTAATTCAAAACTTTTATAGCCTCACAAATGTTCGATCAACCATAGATGTTCAAACTGTGGTGTTCAATTTCTGATTCTAATCACATGATAAGTGTAGGCAAGTTAGAATTGAATTTGCGGCTCAATTCAAACCAAACAACTATTACCCCAAGCGCTGAGATAGGCAGATATATAATATATGATCGAGATCGATCGAAATCAGTCACTTATTCAGCTACTCACTCAGCATATAAATAGGATCATGTGATATTTAGAAGATAGGGTTTGTCTTCTAATAATAGGTTATACATTTGCCTTTGTATGAAATGACTTTTCGATATAGATAAAAGAAAAACATGAAAGAAAACTTTACAGTCGGTTACAAATAGCAATTGCAAAGCATTTTCCTGGATGAAGAACTGAATCTAGAGTATGAGGGCAGACTCAACTTATAGCTAAGATTATCAACTATTTGATTAACACTACGAATTACACTATGGAATGTAACCAGAAAGCAAAAAGTAAAGTATTACACTAGAAAATGTAATTGACTTATAGAAAAGGTAGAGTGGTTACATTAAGGAATGTAAATAATAGGTAATTGAAAAGATACTTAAAAGATATATTAGGTTTGATTGGGATGGTATGAGACAAATTCTTGATCATGCTGAATTCTTTTGCTATTTATAACCTTATTTTGGTCATCTAGATGTTTACCACATTCTAAGGATTGTTATAACTGTTTCAACACTACACAGCTTTCTAGAGACTTCCTTACCACCTGTCCTCGTAATCACTTCTACATGATCGCTCTTCAACCGACCACTTAATGGATAACGTGGCGTCACTCGATGTGCTCCAACTATATTATTATATAATTCTCTTCGTATATCCTCGAAGATCTGCAAATACACCATGCAAATCCATCCAAATCACACGCAACTCGCTCTTTCGTGGAAATTGGCAACAATAGAAATGAACACAACCCTCACTATTTCCTATCGTGCGACCTACTTGAATTTTGGATGTGTCTCATTTTTTGGCTCATATACTAACTTGATCTAGCAAAATGAATGAATGGGATGAATATCTCACAAGCATCATGGTGGGACCCACCTAGTTTCCAGTCATGGCAGGAAGTATGTGCTTTCCCAAGCAATCTAGGTCCCATTTGAAGGGGCCACCTATTTGAGGATACGAATTAAGTACCTAAGTACTATATCCAGCCTGTGTAATGTATGTGTCATAAACACGTAGTCCATCTTTTTTACCAACTCATTTTAGTGCGTTTAGTTCTAAATTGAGGCATTTCCAAAGCTTAAGTGATCCACCATGGCTTACCAATGAAAACTTCTTAGGGGTCACACAAGTATTGGGAGTGTGTTGCTTTGGTTTTTCCCTCATTGTTTGGGAGGTATGATAGGATTGCCCAAACCTATTTTCCTAGGCATTCCTGATTGTAAATTTTCTCTTAGATTAATGAAATGGGGGCCTGGCCCCCTTTTAAAAAAATAAAAATAAATAAATAAATAAATAACTTCTTAGGGGTCAGACAAGTTTGATCAAACTAATATTTGTGTTTTCCCTTCATCCATGCCTGTGTGACCTTATAAACAAGTTGGAAAGAAAATAAACATTACTGTGGGCCCTAGGAAGGTCTCCAAGGTGGATGTCATTATTCTTGATGTTTCTCTTAGTGTGGCCCACTAGAGTTTTGGATATGCTTATATTTTTTACTCATGCCATAAAATGATTAGGTAAAATGTATTGGACGGTGTGGATAAGACACATGTAGGCCCATAAAATTTACTTAGTACACTATAGCCTATTGAGTTGGTATGCAATTAGCGTCCCATTTGAAGTGGCCTATGGGGATTAAACACCTACCATTGAATGTATTTTAGGACTGCAGAAGTTTTGGATCAAGCAGATATTTGTCTTATCCCTTCATCTAGGTATATGCTACCTTATGAACAGGTTCTATGGCAATTTATAACCATCACAGTGGACGCTAGGAATGTTTCTACGATGAGTACTGTCATTATTACTGCTACTTCCTATGGTGAGGTGCACTTGAGCTCTAGATCTTCCTATTTTTTTTAATTTGCAACCTAAAATGATATGGAGAATTTGATGGATGATGTGGATAAAATCCATACATCATGATGGCCGGCCCTTAGAGCCCCAGTCTTTTCTTAGCTAGGGATGGCCGAGGTAGTAATTACTAATCCGCCTCCTCGCCGGAAAATTCTTTTCCAGGAAATTCGAGGGAAAGTTAAGTGGGTTACACCATGATATTTTTTAGAAATCCACTTTTTTCATGTCATGTTATGACACGGCTCATAAATGAGGCAGATTCAAGACTCTAGGTAGCTCACGACAGGAAACCATGAGGGATTGAACGTCCATTAATTGCCGTTGAAACATTCATGGGCTATAAAAATTTCGGATAAAGTCAAATATATATGTTTTTTTTTTTTCGTTCAGGCCACTAGGAATGAACTCATGAAGGGTATGAATTGCATCTAAACATCAAGGTGGACTTCGAGAAGGTTTCAGCGTAGGCATTTCCCTAAGCACCTTTCCTTGTCGTGCAGCTCGCTTGAGTTTTGATCTGTTTATATTTTTAGGCCATGTCATGAAATAATTTTGCAAAACAGATAGACCGAGTGGATTTCTCAAAAACATCGGCCCCAAGAACAAGTTCCTGCGAAAGGCTTCCGTCCCATTTCGGTGAATCCCTGTGGAGCCCACTGTTATGTATGTTTCATAAGTCCATGCCGTCCATCCGTTTTTGCAAATCATTTTTGTGTACGTTGCTGAAAATAAAATAAATTATATACATTTCTCAGGTGGACCACACCCCAGGAAAAGGTTGTGATTTGACCCTTAAAAGCTTCCTATGGGTAACACAACTTTTGGATCAAGCTGATATTTGTATGGTCCCTTAATCCAGGTCTTTGTGACCTTATCAACCGGTTGGATGGAAAATAATCATTCCATTGCCCCCCAATAACTTATTAATTAAGGGTATCCAATCATCACTGTTTCCTGCGTCGTGGTCCCCCTAAAATTTGAATCTTCTTTATTTTTCGGATCGTATTCTATAATGAGCTTTTAAAATGGATGAACGGAGTGGATTTATGGTCCAACTAAAATTTGAATCTTCTTTATTTTCTTGATCATATTCTAAAATAAACTTTTAAAACGGATGTACGAGTTTTAGTACGGATCCAGCGGACCAGCAAGGCACTCCACCAGCTGCAGTATCAGTAGTTCTGAAACAACCATATTTTCCTGACAACTTGACACGTGTATACCAGATCTAATCCGTGAAAAATATGGGCCGCACAATGGTGATGATCAAAATTGACACGTGGATTTAACCCGTACACTGAGTCATACCGTTGGCAATCCATTTATTTTGATGTTACTTCCCAAAAGATTAATGGACCATCCTGATTTTGATAGAAACCAATAATCATGATATGTCCAACCTTTTGTATGGATTGGATATTACCTGAATTTCAGAGGTTAATAGAAAAGGTTGGATGTACGGGAAGTTCTGATACAACCGTTGGATCTGGTCATTCTTCTCGCTATGAATTCCTATGACAAGTATGGGTAATTTGGTCATTCACGAGTGGCAAGCTTTGACCAGGTCTTCGGCCACTCGGTCCTTGTAGACAGCCTCTCTCTCTTTCTCTCTCTCTAGTCAAACTTTTCATCTCGAACGGTCAGCGCCCTCCTCACTCTCCCTCACACCTTATATAAAACCCGGTATAACTGAAGAGAATCCCACAGCCCATACAAGAATTTCTTATATTTTCCATGTCGATTGACGGCAGAGATATAGTGAAAGTGAGAATTATCGTGACCCAATATATCGAAACGGACGTGATGAGCTTCAAATCCGTCGTTCAGAGCTTAACGGGGAGAGACTCAAACGCGCCGCAGCCGTTAATGGCAGCAACCACAGTGAGCTCAGACCCCAGCGAAAGGAAGCCGAGCCAGGGTGGAGAAGATGGGTCATGGAGTTCGAAGCAGGGAAATCTGCAGTTAGAAGAGTTTGAGAAAATGTTGTTGGAATTGCCAGCTTTAGATGAGTTACTTGGATTGTTGTCTGATTAAAATTCATTTATTATTATTATTATTTTTTTTAAAAGGCAGGCATTTCTATAGAAGGTCACGTTGCATTATATTTTTTTTAATTTTTTTTAACCGTTGGTGAATAGTAAATATATCTGCTTAAAGCTTTTCGGATGCACTGACACGTGCAATTTGGGCTCATGTATCACAATCTGACACGTGTATGAGAGGTGAGCTTTTCATCAAGTGAGCTACGCTGTTTAGATCTCATGGCATAAAAATGTGGTCTTCTCACACTTAGGTGGGCCACAGCAGCTTGTCAATACAAACGAATGGCTAGAAAAAGAATTACCCAACAATTTATTTTGAATGTGATGGGCCAACGGAAGACTGAAATTGTCTGATATCATAGGCAGAAGATGTGAGCATATTTCCAATCTTATAGAGAACTCAGATCTCACACACGTTTCATATTTGCACTACGCGCGGTGAAAACTAATGCTGTGTCTCCACGTCTAGATAAGGCCGCAAGTATGATTCCGACATTTGGGGCGTTGGGAATTCAAAACATCTTGTTTGGATAACCCTTCTCATGTGTATGTCAATATCCCGAGTACCAAGAATTGAAATGACAAAAGATGTATATGTTTCTTGTCAGGAATGAGAATTAAATCTGACCATCCATCTAACCAAGTGATTTTTTTATTTTTATTTTTCCTTTTGACAGACGCCAATCAAAGTTGGAAACCACATGATTGATGGTGTCTAGACTAATGGTTGAATCATATGTAGCATAACTAACATAGAATGGTCCATTTTTATTTTAATTTTAATTCCTTTTTCAAATGCAAGAATAATATCTTATTACCAACCAAGTAGATCGAAGGCTTGCTTACATATAAGGTTACACTTCCGGCCTAAGGACTGAAAATAAAAATTTCCCGGAAGCAGACCATACACCACCCACCTACTTCCGTGACGTGTTATGTGGATCCCACCCTGATGTATGTGTTATATTAATAATGACCATCCATTTGAAAAAATCATTTTAAGGCATGGGATCAAAATTGAGGCAGAATCAAAGCTCAAGCAAACCACAACACATAAAGCAATGGGTGTTGAACGCCTACCATTGGAAACTTCTCAAACGCGACGAGAGTTTTGGATCAAGCTGATATTTTTATTTTACCTTTGTCCAGTTCTGTATAACCTCATTAACAGGTTATATGGAAAATAAACATCATGGTGTCCTTAGCAAAGTTTCAACGGTAGTTGTCATCGTCACTATCTCTTTCTATGGTGTGGTCTACTTGGGCTTTGTATCTTTCTCATTTTTGGGCCCGTGTCTTAAAATAATCTTACAAAATGGATAAATGGTGTGGATATAACTTATACATCATGATGTCATGGTAGGGCCCACAATTTGGTGGCGTAAACACACTTGGAGAAATGCCACGCAATCCGCTCCCAAATGGAAGCGGACTGGCTGGTGTACCACACACCACCAAACTAGATGGTGTGTTTACGTGTCGTACGAAGACGAGCGCTGACGCTCCTTGAGCTCTGGGCTGTATGAACGGTTCAGAGGAGATCAAAGTTACATGGCCCCACGGTGATATATTTATTATATCCACACCGTTCATCCATTTGACGAGATGACTTCATAGCACGAGCCCAAAAATGAATCATATCCAAAGCTTAGGTGGACCACACCACAAATAAAAGTAGGGACAAGATATTAACCATTAAAAACATTTGTAGGCCACCGTAACGTATATTTCCCATCCAATCCGTTCGTTAAGGTCATGCAGACGTCGCGAGGTGGAGAGTGATTCAAAAGAGGTTGTATGTATCCTTGCGAGGAACACTTCTCCCACATGGGTCATGTGCTACTGGTGGGCCAAGGTCAAGAAGATCACGACTGAGTTTGGAGGTTTCCATCTCTCATATCACCAGGGAAGAAAATGTTATGGCAAATGACTTGGATAGAAGGAGTAGCACTAGCCAATCTCGGATGCTCTTCCAAGCAGCGGCGGACCTTCCCCAAATCACCAAAGGACTTCTATTTTAGGTGGGGCTGGAAAAGCTGAGGAAGCATTAATTTTCTTTGGCATTTGTTTCTCACGGTAGGCGAACCTCGCTCCTCTTTTTGTTGAAAGGTCCGCCTGAAGATCTCTTGTATAGTTTCTCCAATAAATAAATAAATAATAAATAAATATATATATATATATATATATATATTATATATATATATATATATATATATATATATTTTGGAGAAACTATATAAGAGATCTTCAGGCGGACCTTTCAACAAAAAGAGGGGAGGTTCGCCTACCGTGAGACCTGGATGAAGAGAAAAAATAAATATCATATTGATCCGAAACTTCGGTGACCCATAAGGGTTTCAATGATAAATGTTCAATCTCCCACTCCTTTACAGTGTGATCCACTTGATCTTTGGATCTCTCTTATTTTTAGGCTCGGACCTTACATCGAGCTCACCAAATGGACAGACGGTTTGGATATAACACATACCTCATTGTGGGACCCACAGAAATTGGTGACGTCAACACACCAGCCAGGTCAGTGGTGACTGGTACACCAGCCAATCCGCTTCCCTTCCAGATTGCCTGGGGAAGGGGTAAGAAAATGAAAATACAACCCATACCTGAGGTCAAATAAAAAGGAGAAAAGCTAACCCTCAAAGTCGGGAAAGAAGATAACGACATGCCCACACCTCCAACCGGATAAAAAAATAATAATAAATAAATAAATAATAAAGATCAAGCAGGTTAGCTTCGCTGAGGATGAAGGCCTGACCAATAACTAAAGCATGGACCGACCATCCATTTCCATAGCCATTAAATGGATGGTTAAGATCATTTGACTAAAGTGAAAAAGGGAGGGGCAATAAAAGGGACCCACATGATGGACAGTGGGTAAATATTAATTATCTTCACACCATAAACTGGCCGAGAATAATATATTACCAAGGCATTTTGGTGTTCTTGGGATTCAACCCTAAGATCTTCCACTTTGGTACATGTCAAATAACCATTTATTCGAAAAGCTTAAGATCTTAAAGTGTGGTTCATCAATCTATATCAAGGGACTTTATTACTCTAACAACTTTAACGACTGACATTCAATGTTTAAGATGGCTAGATTAACATGTTCCTGTGTTCGGTCTTCCGTCACCACCATTTAATAAGAGATGAAAAACGCACATGCTAGATCGATATGTATGGGGATGGCAATACTACGCAACACCCTTACACGCAGACGTAAAAGACCTCAGTGCAGGATCACCGCATGTGAAATCCATTCTGTCCATCGTGTGAGCCCCACAGTATTCGGCTCATAGGTCTAAAATCATTATGATCCACGACTTGGGTAGACCACACCACAGGGGACAACACAAAGAGGGTACCAACGGCAGGCTTGTCTGTGGACCCCACAATGAGTTGTATCACAAATCCATTACTCTTTCAACAAATGCACCTCAACAGGATGAACTAACGCTCTAAAAATAGATCTGATACAAAACTTGAGTGTGCGACGCACTGGGCCCTATTAGTCGCTGCGTACAACAGGGGTTGCTCAGCATTTCCGGTCGTCTTGATTTGCCCACGCTCCATGCAACTTGGAAAGATACTGTCCACCCATCTTCGTACTATCTACGTCAAATCAATCTTATTAGAAAAAATTCGATACTCTGCTGGAGCATGATGCTCAATATGCATGCACTAGAAAGAGACTCAAATTGCATGCACAAATCAATTGTATACAGCGGTATGCATGTGGGGCCCATTATAGATGGGTTCTAACCCCAAAATTAAACCGGACGATTGGTTAGCATCCAATGGATACTTAAAAGTAGAAAAAATTCAACCGTCCAAATTCAACAAACAAGCGTCCATCAATCAAAGGTCTAGGCTAGTATAATCAATCTGATTTTGTAGTTTAAACCACAGACAATCTAATTGATGGTACACATGCCATGGCAACTCCGGTCACGGTATTGGATGGACGCGATTGCTCGGAGACTAGGTCATGATTGACTTGACTTTATAGGGCCCACCATGATGCATGTGTTTTAACCATGCTGTCTATACATTTTAAAGGCAGATACAAAGTTAAAGTAACCACACGGGGTAACAATGCTCACCGGTGAGACGTTCCTGAGGCCTAATACGGGGTCTTTACTCTTACTCCGGTGGTAGACACTTAGGAGTTTCTACGCGAGGTCGAGGGTTCGAGTACCCATAGGTGGTGAAATCCCACCATGGCGTAAGTGTGTGGTGGTGTGTGCGCGTGTACATATAAAAATAAAAAATAAAAATAAAAAATCACACATACTTGAATGAAGGAAGACACTGTATCAACTTGATTTAACTACCATGGCTTAAGAAGTTTTCAATGCTTGCTATTCAATTCCCTCTATTTCTTTGTGATA
Organism: Magnolia officinalis; assembly: GCA_021015155.1. Lineage (NCBI taxonomy): Eukaryota > Viridiplantae > Streptophyta > Magnoliopsida > Magnoliales > Magnoliaceae > Magnolia > Magnolia officinalis. The sequence goes on from JAJHSJ010000005.1 coordinate 12,839,539, forward strand.
TGGTCTACTTGAGTTATTAAACTGGATGGACAGCACAAGTAAAACACATGCATCATAGTGGCCCTATAGAATGGAGTCAACAGGGATGGTCAGGAGTAGAATTGGGCACGGGATGACTCAACTTGGTGTACACGATTTGTCCGACTCGTTTAGATCCGACTCGATTCGAACTAAGTGGGTGAGTCTATCCTAATCGATCGAGTTGACTTCGTCCAATCCGAATTCAAACCGAGTTGAGTTCGAGTTACTAGTCGATTTCGAGTCACCTAGTAACTTGGCTCAACTCAACCCGAAATCCGACTCGGTACTGACTCAACTCGTAAATATATATTTTAAAAAAAAAAAAACCTTAGACCTGACGTTTCAGATATAAGATGTTGTATAGCTGATATAGAGGCTAAAATTCTGACAAGTGAATCTAGGTTTTGAGTGGTGATTTCAGCATGTGAATACTCGCCGCATCCGACCCGACTTAGTGCTGACTTGACTCAACTCGGTACCTTGTGATAGGGTCGGACTTAGTCTGGATTAGTCCAGGCCAGACCTGAACTTGGATCGGGTCAAGCATGCTGGACTCAGTACTGAGTCGGGTCAAGTTCGGGTCAAGCTTATTCAAAACTAGATCGAGGGGGGTCAGCCTTAAGTCAGTCCAACTCGACTCAATGCCCAGCTCTAGTCTCAAGGCAGTCCATGTCCACTTGATGCCACCCATAAGCAGTTCGGATTGCATGGAGACTGCCCAACACTGTCGAGCCCACCATGATATAGGTATTTTATCCACCTGATCCATATGTTTTTCCATATCAAAATGAGGCCGATCTAAAGATGAAATGGACCTCATCACAGTAAATAGTGGGGATGGAACACCTATCATTGAATTCTCAAGGGAGTAAGAAGTTTTGGATCAAGCTAATATTTGCATTTTTTCTTCATCCAGATCTCTAATCGCATGGATATGTTGGATGGCAAATAAATATAATGGTAGGTGCTAAAAAGGTTTCAATGGTGTGTGTCATTATCTCTGTTCTTGTGTCGTGGTCTACTTGGGCTTTTGATCTGCCTCATCTTAGAATGATCAGGCAAAAAGGATGGAAATGGGTAGATAAAATACATACATCACATCAGGCCTCACTGAGTTATCAGCCCACGAGGGGCTGTGTATGTTCCTATAATCAGAACCGCTGACATAATGGAGTCTATACTACAGGGCCAACACAGGTAAATATAAAAAATTTGTGATGAATGGATGATTATAACCATCATTTAGAACATTGAAAGGAAAGTTTTGAATGGCCAAATTCAGATATAAAATTCAATGGTACTTAGAATCATCAACGAACTTTTCTTGAGATAATAGCTTATTTACGGAAGTATTAAGAAAATGGACGGTTTAAATGTTACCATCTCAGAAAGTGGGCCCCAGGAGCCAGTCTATTCCTAGGACAAGTACGGATAGTATGGACATTTATAAGCCCGTGTCCTGCTTTGACCTAGTCGTCAGTCTTGAGTTCTCGTATACGGACAGCCTCGGAACTGCCACGCGACTTAGATGCGACCCCTGAACGAGCGACTTCAACGCATTCAGTGTATGACTGGGCTGTTCGTTTGTTTTGTTAACTCAATCTAACGAATATTGTATTTTTAAGTTGTTTTTTAAATAAATTGGTATTTCAAAATTTCTGTTGGACTAGGCCTCGGCTGTGGGCGTAAATTTGTGCAAGCCTGTGAATGTATCTTTTGAAGCTAAGTACACCATGGCCACACATGATTAGGTTTAGTGTGAGACAGATCATATTATTTCTTTTATACGTATAATCACTACAGGAAAATGTTGTATAGCCGACACCTTAGGGTAGCAGCGCTAATTAAAAACAAGGCGCTGGCAAAAGATCCTTGTAAATAGAAAACAAAAAAAAAAAAAAAAAAAACCTATCCTACTTTCGCGCACTCTTCCCGCACCAACTCTCTCTCTCTCTCTCTCTCTCTCTCTCTCTCTCTCTCTCTCTCTCTCTCTCTCTCTCTCTCTATCTCTCTCTCTCTCTCTCTCTCTCTCTCTCTCTCTCTCTCTATATATATATATATATATATATTATATATATATATATATTCTCGAAAAGTAACTTTCACCTTCTCTTTCGTTATTTTATTTTTTCGGCTCTAATTTCTTCGATTTCTGTTTGCGATGATTTGAGGAGAGGATTTCATTCTGTTTTGGAAAATCTAACATGTGTTTTGTTTATTTTCTGATGATTTTGTTTCTTGCTTGGGATTTCTGAGGGTATTTATTGAAGGTTCTTTTCAAATCAGTAGATTTGGGTGTGTTGTTTATATTTTTTTGCTTAGGTTTCACATTTTCTTCTTTTAGAGGAGGTTTCTATGGATATTTCACATTTCCAGTGGTGGTTTCTATGGAGTATTTAAGCTTCTCCTTTAAAAAAAAAATAATAACTAAGAAACTAGATCAGGCACATAACATGAGTCTTCAAAAAAACTCAAAGAAGGCCTGCAAATCCATTCGCATGTTTTCCTCAACGGGCTTGACTCAAGCCTGCAGACTAGGTTGTTGAATTTCTATGCGAAATCTGAAGAGATCGGGTATGCACGTGGGGTGTTTGATGAAATTCCTGAGAGGAATTTGATCACCTAGAGTGCAATGATTAGTGCAACTCAATCATTTCAAAATCTGAGAACTTTGAATTAAAAACTTCATAATGATGAAAATTGTTAAAACCATCATAGCAAAGTGAATGGTTCAAGCTACTTTGCACAACTAAACATGAAAAATTTTACTTGAATCTACAACACTTGAATTTCACAAGTTCGTTTCTCATGTTTAAATCACTACAAGAAAGATGGATGTTGCCGGCGGGTTTTTATTTGCATCCAGCGTACATCGTCGGTAAAGGTCATTTAGACTTTGTAGTGCTTCCTAAATAGTTGGACTTCCCGATGAGTCATTCATCTTTTTCTTCTCTTGTTGCCTTTTTGTTTGATTGAATTCGATATACATTGTAGCTGCCAAGTGGCTGCCATGTGTGTGTGTGTGACCAGTTTCAAGTGCATCGCAAGCAGGTATGACAGAGACATGCCTATGATAACTGTAAAACAGAAAATGTTTAAAGTTATTTCCCCTTCTTTCCTTCTTGTATTGATTGTGGATGTAGGAAGAGGAAAAAAAAAAAGAAAAAAAAAAAAGGGAAGCAAATCTTGCTATTTACGAGTCTGCAATCTTTGTTTCAACTGAAACAATGCATTTACGACCTTTTAGGTCCTATTGTAGGAGTGAGTTCTTAATAGTGGTATTCAAGCAAGACCTAATCGTATTGGAGTAATATCTAGTATGTGCTTGACATATAGTGGGATCATAATGTTATTTTACTTTCCAAATGAGTAACATGGTCATAACCATGTTTGATTTTTCACGTTGATTTGCCTAGAAATGAACCTAAGGTAGCATTGGACATTGATGATTCAAGAATCTGGCCATTTTATAGGGTTGCAAATGGATCCATTCTCCAAAAATCAACCCATCCCAGTTCAATTTTTAAGTGGGCCTTTGAACTGAGTTGAGGTTTCTAGTTTTGCTTCCTTTATGGTATTTGGGTAAAATTCTCTTTTCCTATCCAATATTTCTCTATGGTTTGGAAGCAATACAGTCTTAATGTATTTTTTAATTGCTTTATGTGGATTTGAAATTTTCTCTATATATACAAAAAAAATAAAATGGGGCAGTGGCCCTATGCCCTTAGATTTTAGATCATAAGAAAATTCATATTTATATTTTTTGTGAAATTATTTTGCTGATTCGATGCATCTGTTTTTAGAATTGTTAGCAGTCCAAAAAAAACAAGTGATGATCAATTGGATGGAAGGATATGTTCATATTTATATTTTTTAATTGCATCTGTTTTTTGCATTTTTATACATAATTCCTTCTAAGCTTGCTTTTGAGTTTTTTTTTTTTTTCCTTAGCTCTCTTATTTTATTCCTAGCAGTTGTATGATTAGATGGAAGGATATGTCACAACTCACAATCAATTGGAGAAAATCAAATTTTAGAATTTTTTGGGGATGATCTATGTCAATGTTTTACATCACATCACACCCTTCCTTGATTGGACTGGGGAAATCTGGTGCAGATTACATGAGGAGGGTTTTATTGGATTGGGGACAGCGGTTTAAGAATTTTCTTTCTGGTCACTAGTTGAAAGGTTAGAATTTTCCCGCTTGGGAGTTTTTCAGGCCATGAGCCGTCCACAGTGGGGCCCATCATCTCTTTGGGTCACCATATTGAGAACCCAAGAAGACTAAATGTATTCTAATCATGCATTGTGTATCTTCAAATTTCTTTCATCACAATGAAACCTAATGCAGGAAAATGGAATGCAGTGGTTATATATCTCCAGAGTATGCAATGGATGGGCTTTTCTCAGTGAAATCAGATGTCTTTATCTTAGGGGTCTTACTGCTGGAGATCATTAATGTCAAGAGGAACAACAACTGTTTCAGGGACGATCCTTCACAGAATTTGATAAGATATGTAAGTGCAAGTTTTCCTTCTTGATCCATGTATATCATCACTAACATTGCATCCAGCTGAGCCATATTTTTCTATAATAATAGCCTGCCCTTTTTGTGAACAAAGAGAGATAATTCAGAATTAGCAGGGACAGATGGGCTGGAAGGATATAAGCATTGCCACACCACTGACAAGTTGTTCAATAGAAAATTTGAAATGTATGATATTCAAACAGAGCTTAATAACAGATACTTATCCGTGGTTTAATCTGTCGTCAATTAATCCATATTATAATGTTTTTTGTCAAAGGTATTCTATTTTTCCATTTGTATCTAAATGTGAATTCTTTTCTTACTTTCTTTGTCATTTTGTCATTTTTTCAGTTCCCATTTCAATTTCTAAAAAAATCATCTTTTAGTTGATGGTTCGTAATTACCTTGAATTAGCACCATTTATCCTACTGAGATTTGTTTTTCCTTTCGTCATGCTCAATGTATTTAGACTCAAACTGTAAGCAATCTCAACTAGAAAATCACATACACACACATAGAAGTACTTGTATCATAAAGATGGGATATTTGTATGTATGTATAGGTGGGTCTTCTTAATGTGGACGGTTACTACAACTCCCTTCTCACTTTCATCAACAAAACTGTGGACGATGGATTCATCAAGCCCTATCAGCGCCACATAATCTTGTCCGCACCGAACGCCAAAGAGTTGGTGCAGAAACTAGAGGTCGTGGTGCCCTCTTTTCTATTCATCTAAAAGGCGTGTTTAAGTCTCCTTTGTATTTTGTCCTGATTTGGTATTTCTTCAAATGGTAAGGCTTTAAGAATCCACCTCCCAATATTTCTTCATTCTTGGATCATTATTAATGATGTGCCAAAAGGTTGTTGGGGTTTTAATATTCAGCTGCATAATTTGTGTTCCCTAAGAAGTGAATTTTGTTGATATGCAGTTTTGATCTTTATAATTTTGCGTAATGACTCAAATACTCTTTACATCTTACACATGGACTATGGCCATTTTTATATCACCAGGCACATCCTACAAGACTGAAAGTAAGAAGCAGATGCAGGCCTTGTTCACCACATTCACCTTGATAAGGTGTGTTTGCCCTACATAAAATTTGGTGTAGTTTCTTTCTTGAGATAACTTAGTTTCAGAAACAGTGACACTATTTTGTTGGACAGATATGTGCTTGAAAGGACTTGACTGGAGCATGGATGAGATCATGAGTTTTCTTAGTCCCTATGAAAAATGTTAGAATTGATGGTTATTTATTATTTAATGGTTAGCCTAGTATTAGTAATTCAATACCATATTCTTGTAGCCATCCCCAGTTAGTTGGGATATTCAGTACGATATTCATGTACAAAATATGCTTTGATTTGCTGAGATATTTCCCATTAACCCAAATATTCTTAGTTGTTGTGTAACAACTAACTTATTTCTATGCTTTGATTTGCTGAGATATTTCCCATGAACTTAAATATTCTTGGTTGATGTGTAACACTGTGACTTGTTTTTGTTCTTTGATTTGCTGAAATATTTCCCATGAACCCAAATATTCTATTGCTAGATCTTACTTTGTGGGGGATTTTTTGGGAAATGGCCCATCCGCCATGAGGTCCTTCATATCAATATTTGTATCCATGAACCATGGCTCCATTTGGTCACCAACTATGGCATGCATTACTTGTTTCTATTGTAAAATATCATCCTCTGTTTGATTCATTACTTGAATGTGTGGCTTAATGCAGGGGGATTGGAATGGCTGGATGCCACACTAGCTACAGATACTGAACCTGGCCATCTTGGTCTCTCTCATTTTCTTTGTTCATGCAGTCATTTTCAAAATCCATATCTTTTCTAGAAGTCCTACTTATGGCTAAGAAAAATCTTCGATAAGTTGCAGTTGTTGGAATAGTATGCAATATTGAAGGTATTACTTAGGTGGACTCACACACACACACACACTCTCTCTCTCTCTCTCTCTCTCTCTCTCTCTCTCTCTCTCTCTCTCTCTCTCTCTCTCTCTCTCTCTCTCTCTCTCTCTCTCTCTCTCTCTCTCTCTCCTATGTTGGTTTAAAATCCTTCATTTGTCTTAGAGGACTTGAAAACTTGGGTTTATTTGGGTTTATTTTGAGAAATGATCAATGATTCCATAAATCCCCAATTTTCAAAATGTGATAGGTGGGGTTGTGGACAATGCTCGAGTATGTGAAGCTGGCTTGAAAGCAGTTCACATTGTAATGATGCAGTAACAGAAACGCGAGTAACAAATTTTTTGTTTCCCTAGCATCTATCATCTTGATGGGTGTTTCCCTAGCATCTATCATCTTGATGGGTGTTTTAGCAATCTCATTGACAGTTCCTAATTAAGTGTTTTGTCCTTGGTCACTGCCAGTTTGCTGGAGGTTTTGATGTGGAAACAATGAGGGCATTTCAGGAGCTAAGAAACAATGCCCAAAATGAGATGTTGAAGGTGTGGAGAATTCCTTTTTATATTGTTCGAGTTCATTACCATCTACCGTACCTTGCTTTACTGATGTTCGCTATCACTTCTACCTTTTGTATAGATTGACAAGGCTAATCTCAAGGGAAGGTTGTAGAATTGGATGAAAATTTGGGTTATTGTCCATCCAGATGATGGCACAAATGGAGTACCATATGGAGGATTTAAAAAATATATATATTTAAAACCATTTTCATTTATTGTAATAAATATGTTTATATATATATATATATATATATATATATATATATATATATATATATATATATATAAAAAGTAATATAGATTTTGTAATTAATATTTAGTTTAAATTGTATTGCAAACATTTGTTTTACGTTTCAAATTAATATTTTTAAAAAAATACAGGTTTCAATTGAATTATATATAACAAAAAAATTACTGGTCTGCGCTTGGGCCTCTTAAATCTGTACAAAGACTTTTAGTGGCGCTTATATGGACCTTTGTTAGCGCTTTTCTGTGCTTAAAAGTGTCCAGGAACCCTCCTTTTATAGGTGCTTCGAGAGACTTTTGCAGCGCTTTTTCCATGTTTATCGGCGTTTCTGTCAACAATACATATACATTGGTGAAACCAGGAGGCCACCGACAAATATTCCACAATTAGCGGCGCTCGGACAAGTGCCGCTAAAAATGACTTAGCGCCGCAAAACATTTGCCGCCCATAAGAATCAGCTCTCTAGCGGCATTTTTAGGGCTTTTAGCGGCGGTTTTGGCTGCTGGTAAAGCCATATTGTCTTGTAGTGAATTGTGGGTGCAATAACAAGAGTTCTCACCTGATCTTCTAGACTAAGGGTGGATGATATATTGTTTCATGTAGTAATGTGATCATGTGCTGGCTTTGGATATGTGTGTTAGATCCAATCGATTCTTACGATGGTTTTCACAATTCATAGATAGGTTTATCAAGTTTATCGAGGCAATTAGATTTAAAATTATGGAGATGCACTTAGATAAATCACTTAACTCATGGAGTCCAAGTTTAGTTAATATGCATTTTGATAAATGAGTTGTTGTGAAAATATTTAATTAAAATATTTGTCTGTGTATTTGTTAAAATTAGTTTTTTGGTGTTTTGGTAATAGTTCCATATCGGAAAGAAGAAAATCTTGTGTTTATATATAGGGTGTAGAGCACCTTATTATTTGCTCGGTGGATCCGTGGAATACCGAGACTTGTGTGTTTCGCATTAGAACACACGCACGCACGGGCTCAGTGCGAGGGTGTGTGCAAATGAGGCAATGTGGTTGTAAAGGCGCCAATGGCGCACTTTGCACTTCGCACTTTGCATGTGCACCTCGTGTCGCGGATAGGTCGCTCCTGGCGAGTTGCGGTACGACAGAAGCTATGGGTCAAGTGGCTGGAGTGTTGTGGGTAAGAGATCTGAAAGAAGACCAGACCCTCTTATATAGGTTGGAACTAGCCGTTTAAGAGTGGTGTAACTGCTCATGCAATATTAAACCAGACATGTAGAAACTGCTGTATGTTGCTAACCCAATAGAAATAAAATGGCTAGCCACTGACTCTAAACGGCTAGCATGCAGTTGGTTATCCCACATGCATAATGGTCAGAAACAATCAGATAATGGCTAGTTTCTCACCAACAACCATAAACAGTCATATAGAGTTATGACCTTGGACCAAAACTATCATTGACCATTAGTTCTTGTGGTGTGGTTTACCTGAGATTGGGATCTAGCTACTTGAATTTTAAGCCTATGCCATAAAATGAGTTGGAAAAACAGATAGACAATTGGGATACACACACACACACACACACACACACACACACACACACACACACACACTTACCCACATTGCATACTAAGTAAACTCTATGGCGCTTAACTGTGATTTATGTCTTTCATCTATGTTGTCCATCCAATTTAACATCTCATTATAAGGCATGATCCCAAAATCGAAGCTCATCCAAAGTTCGAGCAGACTAATGTCAATTGAACTGCTACGATTGAAAATTTCTCGAGAGCCACATAAGTTTTGGATCCAACTGATATATGTGTTTTCCCTTCATCCATATGTTTATGTGATATTGTGAACAAGTCGGATGACAAATAAACCTTCTTGAGGGCTCTAGGAAGGTTCCAACAGTGGACATCATTATTCCTTACTACAGTGCGATTCACTTGAGTTTGGATATGCATAAATTTTGGGCTCATGCCCTATACTTATCTAAAAAGACAGATGGACAACATTAATAGGAGACATACATCCATGGTGGGCCTCATAGATATCGGGTTTACTCATTACACAATTCACTTCCCAGCTGCAGCTAAGGGGTCTCTTGGCACCATGGATTTGGGGGGATTTGAGGGGATTTCAAATCCCCTGGTTGTTTGGCAACATAAAGTAACCAGGGGGTTTCAAATCCCCTCAAAGAGGGGGTTTTAAATCCACGGTGAAAGCTTGGATTACACCTAAAATCCTTTCAATTGTTGCATGTGTAACATGCATGTGTGTCACCATACTATTATTCTATTGGGCACATGACCCACTAATGATATCCAAAAATAATTGGATTATCAATTGCATCACTCTTAATTACTTTAATATGATGATAAGCACCGTCCGAACATTTTCCATGTAAATCAACGGCTAAAAATCGTTGGTTAGTCACTTAGACATGATCTTGTGCTTGTGGCCCATCCAAGACTTGGAATTTCATCATTTTTTAGCACAACATATATTTCAGCGGGCTTATTACAACCATTGTGTCTAACATTACATACGTCACTAATTAGATATATTAAAGTTGATTTAGTAATTAATTCAAACCCCCGTAAATATACCATGCATAGCTACTTTTGGATTAAAGTTGATTCCCAATCCAGGGTGCCAAACACAACAGGAGGATTTGGAATCCAGGGGGTTCGAAATCGATTCAAAATCCACTCTCCCAAACAGGCCGTAATAAAGTCACATGAGAAAGTGGATTGCCTGCTGAGTAAAAGTTAAGGGTGTATGTGTCTTATCTATACTTTTCATGTGTTTTTCAAAATCATTTTAGGACTTGAACTTAAAATTAAAATAAGCTTTAAGTGGACCACACCACAAGAAACAGTGAGTATAATGAAGTCCACAATTGAAACCTTCTTAGAGCCCACGGTTATACGCTTATTTCATCCAAACTGTTGACAAGACACAGACGAGGAGAAGACTCAAATATCAGCTTGATTTAAAATTTTGGTGGTCACATCCCAAACCCAAAAATCGGATTCACAGGAATCCCGATCGTCGAATCCGATGCCGACAACCTCCGTAGTACCCCATTCTGGGCTCCTGGTGTTCATACACCAGATTCCGATCCTGAGATCCAACAAGGAGGATTTTTTTTTTTTTTTTGTACATTTAACTCGCAATAAGCATAACCACAAGATTACCCAATTCACAAAGACAACATCATCATCGCATATCCACTAATATGATCAGTTGAGTACAATGCTAGAAAGAAATACATAAATAAAAATCAAGTTCTAGAAGACCGTTATACGCTCCAAGCTCAACACTGTTGCAACTTGACATCACTTGCACGCATCTATTGTGCATAAGCTTATAGAAAGCTTAGAGGTGGTGTAAGTGTGTGCACAAGGTAAGTGCCAAGTATTCACTACAATGCCATAATCATACAATAACGGAAATACTGGTAATCCATAAATCGTGCAATATCGGAATATGCAGAAATACTGGCGAGATCAGAAATTATCAGAGTAAACAAAAATATTGACAAAATCATAAATCATACGATAACAGAGTAAGCGGAAGTACTGACAAGTCCATGAGTCATATAATATTAGATTACGTAAAACAAATCAACTATGCAAATGAGGAATCATAGATAGCCAAATATCAGATGCAGAGGATGCAATGCAATATACATTCCTGATGAGTAACACAAATAATGTCAGCCGTACCTAGACCATATAAATGCAGAAACACAATAACCCAAAATGCCGTATGCAGTGAATGTCATGCAATATGCAATGTGAATGGAATGACTATGCTGGAGTGTGAAGTCGGGATGATAGTACGTAGTATCGCAAGCTATGGGGTCCACCACAAGGGACTTCTATCCAAACCAGTCACATACCTAAATTTGGATAGTCAGACTCAATGTGGTAAACTCCTGATCTCAGGTTAGTCGCGCGCCCCAACCAAAATCCTGGCCATTGTGAAAGTTCACATAACAAATAGTTGTGCACCACCAGCCTGAGTGGATAGTGAATGAATGAATGAATGAGTATGCAAATCCTACTCAATAAGTCCACATATCAGTACGGTTCATCTCTGGGATCATCACTGGGGTTTAGTACACTCCAAATGGAACTGCCGCTATCCTAGCCGCACAGTCCAAGTGAGCGTAAGAAACCTCACTATCCGCCTGACCAATAGTCTGCCAATACCTATTCGGCACGTCGATAGCGGACCCATTCCTCGAGCTGGTCAGACTCAGCCTAGCAATGCCCCCTACGCTTGGGCGGGTAAGGCCACACCCCCTCCCAACCGACTACGACACAGTGGGAGACGCGGCCTCCTGGTATTCGGCACTCGGGCGCTCATGTATCCACTCAGTCTCGACGTTGGGGCATCCTCTGGTACCAAGAGGGTTTTAGGGATTTTCACCCAAGGCCATTTATGGCAGCCAGATGCTCAAACCAAGCATTTTCGGTGTCCTATCTAGCCATCCACAATATACCTGTGGAGGCTACGACCCTGATGTCGCTAGGGCGTACAGTAATCACAACACACAATGCAAGATGCATGAGTCATGCAATCCAGCCATGTACCAATCCTGCGCATATTGTGCGCTCATGTGAGATAACCTCCGCCTATCAGGGAGTCTCATAACAACCTGCCCAATGACATATGCAATGGTCAACCACATCTCATAACAAACATGCAGATGATGTGTATGGGCATGTATCATGATGCCATGCGGTCACATACTCATAATCGATATCAATAACCGGTATCGACAATCAACCTTGACAATGTGGACATTTAACCAACATTGCCCTCAAGGAATGGCCCATATAGAGCCAAACATATCGTGGGCCCATGGCCTCACACAAGGGCCACATACATCAAGTGGGCCGTATCACATGGGCCAGAAATACATCTCAATGGGCCGTATCCCATGGGCCTCAAATATATCATAATGGGCCTCATCATACGATTTAATATACATCATAGTGGGTCGAATACACGGGCTTAATATACATCACCATGGGCCATGACCCATGGTCCCCAAATACATCATAATGGGCTACGACCCGTGGGCCTCAATATACATCAAGTGGATCGCGTTGATGGGTCTCATATACATCAAATGGGCCACGTACCTAGGCCTCGAAATACATCAAGTGGGCCATACATCATGGGCCTAATACATATCACAATGGGCCTTGCCCTTAGGCCACGAATACATCACAATGGGCCTCTGACACGGGTCTAATATACGTCATGAGGGGTCACATCCTATGGGCCTTAATTATATCACAATGTGTCATGTCCCATGGGCCTCGAATACATCATAATGGGCCGCACCACCTGGGCCTCGAATGTGTCACAATGGGTCATAACCCATGGGCCTCGAATACATCATAATAGGCCACAACTCATGGGCCTCAAATACTAAACAGGTGGGCCCCATATACATTAAGTGGGCCAAATGGGGCAGTCCATGGTTTACCAAAACAAATGGACAGCGTGGTTGAAACATATTCATCATGGCGTGCCCCTATGCCGATGGGTGGCGTGGTGAATACATACATCATGGCGGGTTCCCACACCACCCTGGACAGATGGACGGCTGGAGAACAACATACATTCAAGTGGGGTCCATGTCCTCAAGTGGAAGGACGGTTGGATATAACAATACATCATGGTGGCCTTACGCCACTCGTCCAGATGGACAGTCGAATATAAAGCATGTACGTCAAGGTGGGTCTCAGGAATAGTCTGCCCAAAGGCGTATGCTATGATCAGTCACTTCTCACATCAGACATACATATGATGCGTATGATCATGAATTATGGATCTATACTAAATATGTGTTGTGGTGATGGGCTCTGTTCATAATGAAGATGGGCTTAGGTGGTCTACACACTACAAGTATGAACCTATCATTGGACCTTAGGGAGAGTCACAATGCGAACATTTAACCAACATTGTACTTACAATGTGGACGTCAAACCAACACTGCTCTTAAGGCATGGCCTGCCATAGATGTTATTACATAACGCATGGTGGAATCGCACAATGCAATTGACCTTGTATACATCTCATTGGGCCTCGACCCATAGGCCCAAAATATATCACAATAGGCCACTTGGATCCAAACACGTACATCACGTGGGGGCCACGTGGATGGACGGTGTGAATATACAACACATCACAAGATGGGCCCTGCCCATCCTACAACAAAACAAATGGACGACATGGGTATAGAATGCATGCATCAAGGGGCCCACCATCCCCCCCCCCCCCCCCCAAAACAGATGGACGACGATGCTGCAAAGCACATACATCATGGTCGGCCCATACAGCACCGCCCAAATGGACGGCGTGTATATAAAATACATATATCGAGGTGGGCCATAGCGACAGGCCTCGCTCATGGGAGGCCACAATACATCAAGATAGGCCTCACAGATGGCAGGTGGGTTTGCACCTCCAAATGGACCCACCAGATGAACAGGGTGGACATAAAATGCATACATCATGGTCAGTCTACACAGCATGTCCACATGGACGGTGTGGATGCACAATAAATACATTGAGGTGGGTCTCTCCAGACGGACGACTCAGATGAAACACATATAACATGGTGTGATCCACAGTCCAGATGGACGATCAGCGTGGATGAGAAAACAGGTGGACGGCGATGGGTAAGACACTTGCATCAATGGGCTCCACCGTCCATGGCTGGATGGTGGACGGTGGATATGAAACATACGCATCATGGTGGCCCCACAACCCTTGCTGTGTCAGGTGCATAGGTGGGTTCCACCGTCCTCAAATGGACGGTGGATGAGACACATATCAGGGTGGGCCCCTCCAGCCAAATGGATGGACGTTTGAATATAACACTTACCTCATATGAGGCCCACTGACTGACGTCAGTACAGCAGCTACGCTGCTGGGACTCAGCGTCCCTCCATGGACAACATGGATACAGAACACGTACATTAATGTGGGTTCCACCGTCCCACATCATTGGCTCCCACGTGGGCCCACCTTACGTTTATTCACCGTCCAATCTGCTGATAAGGTCACGCTGAAACTTCTGTCAACCCAAAAGGGTTCCAACGATGGACGTTTAATCAACACTGTTTCTTGCTGTGTGGCCACCTAATCAGTGGCTGGATGGAGTGGATAGAACACGTACATCACGGTGGGTCCCACCATCCAAATAGTGGACGGTGCGGATCAAACACATAATCATGGTGGGATCCACTACCCGTCCAGCTGCTGCTGGACGGCGTAATAAAACACGTACGTCTGGGTGGGCTCCACCGTCCTCCTGGACGGTGGGAGTAAAACACATGCATCATTGTGGGTCCCACGTGGGGCCCACCCTAATGTTTAGGGTCCATCCAAACTGTTCACAAGGTCACACGTACCTGGTTTGAAGGGGAAAAATAAATTTCATATTGATTCAAAACTTCTGTAAACCCAAAAATGAGTTTCAATGGTAGCCATTCAATCACCATTTTTCCTATGATGTGGGCCACCTGAGCCACGTATACGGATGAAATTTGGAGGGTGGCCCACTGCCATAAGGTCCTATGAAATGGACGGTGTGGATGCTCCACATGCATCACGGTGGGGACCTAAGGTGGGGCATTCTCCCTGCCCGTTTACTACAAACAGCAGGACGCTGCTGCTGTCAGCGTCCTCTGGACGCTACAACAGGCAGCGTCAATCCCCCTTTTTTTTAAACGGTAGTTTTTCATAGGTGGGGTCCACATCCGGACGATCTAGTCCGTCGTCTCAATTCCCATGCTTGTGACATACCCAATGAGATCAATATTCAATATATTTGAGGCATAGAAAATCACAGCAATCCGTAATAGTTTTGACAATAAATTTGTTGTTTTCACTAGCGTGGCCTACTAAAGATTCAGATTGTCTTCAAATTTCAGCTCAACGCTTGAAATGATCTAGGGAATGTGATGGATGGCGCGGATTGAATACATACATCCAGGTGGAGCCTATATAAGTGGCCCACCCAAAGCTTGTTATATTTATTTATTTATTTATTATTTATTTTGTTAGCTTGTCAGCGCACCACACTGTCATTCACACTTCACCATTCCACGTCCAGCGTACAGGGATGCTGGACGAAGTGAATACATATCAAGGTGGGTCCCACGTAGACGTGGCCCACATAAATCTATATGATATTTGTGTTTTCCCATTGCATAATGTAGGGCCCACATGGTTTGGATGGTTATGGGGTCCATTTAAGTGGGCCACACAGCCATATCATCACAGGAAAAAGAAAATGAAAGAGAGAAGGAGAAAGATAAAAAAAGAAGCACCCACCTTAGGATCTTATCTTCTTCTTCCGCCTATAGCCTCTAAATCTCCAATGGATGGACTTCAACGGTTGAGATCGATCATGGAGGGTGGGATTGGATGGTAGGAAGGTGGGCCACACTAGTTTCTCTTCCGTGGAATGCCATGGACAATTCTTGCTTGGAAAAAATTAGAGAGAGAGAGAGAGATGATGGGAGAGAAGTGATGGGAGAGAGAATGGTGAGGTGATGGGAAAGTTGACTTTTGGGGATGGGTAGTTGTACTTGGGGATGGGTGTGAGTGATGGGAGTGATGTGATATGGTACTTGATTGATTGATGGGATTGATTTGACATGTTGTAGAGATTCCCTCGGTATTTGCAACGAGTGATGTTTTTCCGAACCGAACGCAGGCCCACATCTCTTGGCCTAGGTATCGCCTCGGCGGGCGAGACGCGGTGTCAGAACTGCGACGACGGTACGGTCGCACTGGTACAAGTCTCGGGTCGAGCCTACTCAGATATACGGGACATGTCACAGGGTCGCGCGCAAACACTGACAACCGATCGCAGGTTGTCGGAATTCGACCGGAATGACCGCGGAAGCGTACGGAACAGTATAGGCTAGGATACGGGTGTTACAGGTGCCCTCATAAAGTTTTCTACGGTAGGCATTTTCACATATTCATGTGATGTGGTCCACTTGAGCTTTGAATGTGGCTTTAAATCCAATGCTTTACTCATGTGAGCTGATAAAGCAGATGGACGGCACAGATAAAACACATAAATTACGGTGAGCCTCACAGAGTTTAGCCCATACACGAAATGAGTACACTGTCGGCTTCCGTCACACATAGCTTCCGTTGGTGCGCAATCCGTTTCCGTCACGCATAAATGACGGTGAACCCCACCGAGTCTACTCTGCACAGAATCGTTTGCAATCACACGTAGCTTACGAGGCGTGATATTACTCCGACAGCTTGTTATGGGAAGGATCTGGTCCACATTGATGTTTATTAGGGGTGTCGACCACTAGCTGACGTCAGCTCAAGGCTCAGTCCTCGAGCTTGACTGGCCAGTTCAGCTCAGTTCGGTCAGCAGCTCCAGCCAGTTCAAGCTGAGTTCGAGTCAAGATTGAGTCGAGTTTGCTATTGCAGCATTTTTACAAATACCTTGACTGCACCTTCAAAATCTCACTGTATTTGAGACAGTAACAATGGTTTTACAGGTATTTTATCAAACACCTTCTAAGCAACATAAAATCAAGATAGGTGTTGGTTTTATATACATACCTTCCTTGCCACCAGCCACACTTCTTTGAGTCATTTCATCAAACACTTGGTGAGCAACATCAATAGCAAAGTAACCGAGTCACCAAACTGGTTCGATTCGAGGTAGGTTTGATCCGAGTCAAGTCAAGCTAGGGCTGGCTCGAACTCGGCTCGAACTCATTTTCAAGCTCAAAAAATCAGCTTGACTTGACTCAAATTCAGCTTCGAACCAAGTCAAGTCAAGCCGAGCGAGCTAACTGAGCTAGCTCGGTTCGCGTACACCTCTAATGTTTACATGCCATCCAAATCATTCACGAGGCCATTTTTAGATTAAACTTAAAATACAAAATTATTAGGCACATCTAAAACTTTTATGGTCCATAAATGTTTAAGTGGTGGATGATCAATAAAAAAAAAATAAGCAAATCCAAATCTTAAGTGGACCAAACCACATAAGAAAGTCCTGATTGAATCCCCATCATTAAAAATTGTATGGGGCCACCAAAATGTTTATTTTGTCATCCAACCTGTTGATAAGGTCATAGAGACATGAATGTAGAGGCCTGACAAGTATCAGCTTGATCGAATACTTTTCAATCTCATGAGGTCATAGAGACATGAATGTAGAGGCCTGACAACTATCAGCTTGATCGAATACTTTTCAATCTCATGAGAAGTTTTTAATGATTGATTACCCTTATTTCTTGAATTATGGTATACCTAAAATTTGAATATACTTTGTTTTTTAGATTATACCCTAAAATAAGTTTTTTTTTTAAAAAAAA
>JAJHSJ010000005.1:12857284-13025250 GCA_021015155.1 Magnolia officinalis
GTCACACTATGATGTGTATGTGAAATCAATCTTTTAAAAAAAAAGACGTAATATATGTATATGTGAAATCCACTCTGATGAGTAGATGTAATGTATGTATGTACATAAATACATACACATACATGTGTGTCCCAACTAATTGGGTCGGCTACACAAATCATGTTCATTCTACTCTCCTAAGGACCATATTCGCAATTAAAGCATAGGTCATCAAGTCATCAACGAATCACTCACAACTGGTGCAGCTCTTGGTCTCCATTGTACATGGCCAAAGGTAAGTCCACTTTCCTTTATCTTATTACCTATTGGTGCTACTCCTAAGCTCCCTCAAATGCATTAATTTGTAATTCTATCTTTAGCTCATTGTGCATGCATGTCTACGCGTGCACGCACACAGAGGACATGGGGATGATGTGACCCCATTTTTTTAGGAAACTTATATAAGGTGGGCCCAGCCCAAACAGTTCAAAATCGGGGCAGAAGCCATCCCCAGGTCCGGCCCATTGACAGCCCTAGTGGTTTCGTAGCACCACTAGTGGTATCAAAACTGTTTTTGAATCACACATCCTAATCCTCCATATATAGGTAAGCCAGTGTCGAACTTGGGTCCTTACTCATGCCTCAGTGGTAGACTCACAAGAGTTTCGACATGAGGTCATGGGTTCGAATACCCACTGTGGTGAAATCCCACTGCGGTGTGAGTGCATGGGTGTTGAGTGAGTGTGTAAAAAAAAAAACTAGTGTCGAACTCGAGAAGAACACCTGGAAAGCTGTTGTAGATAGTACATCTGAGAAGATTAAAAATATGTAATTTGCTTATGTCGAGATTGCACTGAAAATATTTGGCAGAATCTGGAATGGGACAGTGACATCTTGGATAAAAGATTCTGCTAATTAGGTTAACAGCAGAAATGGAGCTAGTCAAGTGAGACAAGACCATGTGTCCATGATAATGTACTAGTATCTGAAGGTAACTAATCAAGATAAAAACTGGCAGCTCAAATGAAAAGAAATCCATTCAAGTTTGCAGTTATCAGTCAACACAACCATACAAACTTACCAGAACAAACTCAACAAATGCAATGCGTGTTGAGTGCACTTGATCTCCCAAAAGCCGTAGGCGAGAAACCTGCACAAGACAATTATGCCAACTAAGTGGAATAGCTCCTTACATTTTTAACTATTTTTTGGAATTGATCAGAAGAATACCAATTTAAGGCAGTATCCTGACCTCACCACATATTGATTGAAAGAAAATCTTTACATCTGCTTGAGAAACCTGCACCCAAAGTCCCAGTCTTAGACTGCAAAACAGATTAAAAAAGGAAAAAAAAAAAAAAAAAAAAAATTTGTTTGACCCCAAATGGTACAAGCGTGTGAGACTTTACAAACAAGTATGTCACTCTGAGATGAATCATAATATGCATCCAGATGTTGGAATGCTTAATTAGTCACTAATGTCACCAATGATAGAGAGTAGAGGATACACATACCTTCTTATCGATATTGGTACAATAAACCGTCCTTGCACACATTTCCCGTTCATCCTCTGACTGTATTCAATCTCACATATCAAAAACTTAATTAGTTTGAAAACTCCAAAACATTAAAATATATATAATAATAATTATAAATAAAAAATAAAAAATAAAACCTCAACTCTGTAGAATTGGCTCGACTCGACAAAAGTGGACTTGATTTGCCAAGACAACCATATTTATAAATTTTAAGTATTAAATATAACCAAGTCTTTGTTTTCAAGACTCGAAAAAACTCGACAGAGTTATTGATCGACTCGATGGACTTTCAAGTCAAGTTTTAAAACTTTCCTATCAAAATTATTTTTAAAAAATATGATGAATGAATAAGAGATGTAGAATGAATCTGTAGTAGTGTTGCAGAAGCACCATAAGAAACAGGTAGAATCATAGTGGTCATTTTGAAATTGATTCGTGGGAGTAAATTTCATTTGTTTTGGCTGAAAAAGGCTAAGGCAGCATTAGGGATAGCACCAGAATTGTGTTTCAGAGATACTTCTAGTCAACCCACTTTAAAAAATAGATAACTGTGGTAGTTTGGAGGAGCATTGGGCAGAGTCCCTGATAGATCTTTTCCGCCAAACCAGTACAAACCATTATTGAGATCATTCTTGTATGGCAAGAACTGACTGCAATGGGAATTGAGCTGAATGGCACTCCACCCAACGCACATTGAAAAATTGCCAAATGCAGCCTAAAACTTTGCACACTGGTCCAGGAACTGGTACTTCAAGGTACCGAATATACCAGTCCCTGTTCCAATCCATTATGGTCATTTCATTTGTTTCAGTCCATTATGATCAGCTTGGAAACTTCGTAACTCCCAATCATGTTGGCCAGCATAAATCAGTGCCTTTAGAGTAGGGCTGTCAACAGGCCGGGCCTCGGGTGGGCTTCGGCCTGATTTTGAACTGTTCGGGCTGGGCCTATTCAAAATTTTTATTTTGCCTGGCCTGAGCCCAGCCCATTGACAGACCCACTATACAGTATTTTACACAAGAAACTCCTCCCAATCAAATGGAGTGGTTCAAAAAATGCAAAACCCTCTCTTCTGGTAAAGAAATGGGGTCCTTTAATGGTGTGCCATAAAGGCCGTTACATAAAGGTAACGGCAGCAACCGTTACACGTTACGGGGTCGTAACGGCCGTAACAACCGTTATGGAAAAAATGAACCGTAATTGCTGTTAACGGCACGTTACATCCCCTATAAAGGCCATAACAGCCCCGTAATTGTCTGTTATGGGGCAGATACAGGTTTTCCATACTTTTTAATCAACATTACGAGGCAAATACAAGTTTTTCAAGATTTTTTTTCTCAATAAAAAGAGAGAGACCATAACGGCCACCATGGGGGCCGTAACAGCCGTTACGACCCGTATCGTAAAGGTAACAGTGGTGGCCGTTACCGTTACAGAACGCACTCCTTTTCTTTTAACATATTTTTGTGCCTTTTTTAAAATGAAACACCAAAATGGCCAAAACAAATTGTTCCAGAGAGAATTAAAAAACACCTAGGAAAATGCAAATAGCAATTAATGGGTAAAACTAAAAATAGCTAAGTTGTTCATGCGCACCCTTGGAAGAAATGTGGGATTCACGGGCAAGATAGCAGTCTTTGAAGGTAAAACCCTGACAGGATAGAAACCTAGCATAGTCCCAGCAAGGCTTAGGGCTGCCATTGCACCTTCTGTTGACACAAATTTCACCAATGTTTTTTGTAAGACATGCAAAATCACGTAAAATGCATATTGCAGCATATTTTTAAAGATTTTAGGCATCAACCAACTTACGCTCATCAGCAAACTCTACAAAAGCAAATCGGAGAACTGAATGGGGGTCGCCACAAATACGGCAGTCAACTACCTTCAGTATAAACATTTCAAAAGCTTTAGAGACATGACAGTTCACTAGAAAATTAACTCAAGATCTTAAAATTAACTATATTCTCAATGAACAGAAAAGCATGTCCATGAAATATTAGAAGTACTCAACTCAAGATCTACAGAAACCAATATTATATATATATATATATAGATATATATATATATATATATATATATATATATAGATATATATATATATAGATATATATATATATAGATATATATATATATATATATATATATATCATATATCATCATCATCATCATCATCATCTAACCATATCTCAATTAATTGGAGTCAGCTACATGAATCTTGTTCCGCCATTCCACCCTATCAGGGGCCAGACCTTCAATTCGACCATATGTCATCAAGTCTTTTCATACTACCTCCATCCAGTGTTTTAATATCGACTATATCGGCCAATATATCCCACGATATATCTTGTATCTCACCTGTACGATACAAAACACACAAGTAGTGGGATATATCCCACATGTTTGATCCAGCGAACATTTTTTTTAAAATTTTCGATCTCTTTTTTCTGTAAATCATGTTAAATCAGTGTGTCAAATTGCTACAAATCCATGATTTTTCATATTTTGAATGGCATGAAAAATCATGAATTGGGAACTTCAATTTCAAGATTTGGAGGAGAATGACCGAGTTGCGAAAAATTTTAAAAAAAAAAAAAAATCAAATCAAACATGTATGTAACCTAATCTAGTGATTCTTCTTTTGCTTTTGAATAAATTGTTTGTGTTTCCACACATCTTCGTACATTTATAAATTATACGAATAGACTGTGAATATACTTGCATCAATTCAGTTAGACAATGCATAGATTAGGACCCCATACAAAGAAACCTATTATGTGCACCTGTTTTTTGCAATGTTTTGATTTCTAAGTGTATATTGATGTCTTTTTTAACAATCACTAAAATTTTGTTGAAAAAATCGACCAATTTCCAACAAAGATTTGGAGGAGAATGACCGAGTTGCAGAAAATTTTAAAAAATAAAAATAAAATAAAATAATAAAAAAATCAAATCAAACATGCATGTAACCTAATCTAGTGATTCTTCTTTCGCTTTTGAATAAATTGCTTGTGTTTCCACACGTCTTCATACGTTTATAAATTATATGAATAGACTGTGAATATACTTGCATCAATTCAGTTAGACAACGCATAGATTAGGACCCCATACAAAGAAACCTATTATGTGCACTTGTTTTTTGCAATGTTTTGATTTCTAAGTGTGTATTGATGTCTTTTTTAACAATCACTAAAATTTTGTTAAAAAATTCGACCAATTTCCAATATTTCCCCATGTTTCCAACAACAACGATACATTACGCGATACAACCGATATATCCCATGCGATAACTGATACGTGTTTGTATCCCAAGGGTGAGATACGTAACGCGATACCGATATTTCGAACATTGCCTCCATCTAAGTTCTTTTGGGCCTTCCCCTTGCCCTTTTAGAGCCTTCAACTTGTACTAACTCACTCCTAACCGGCGAGGTTCTTGGTCTCCGATGCACATGACCAAGCCATCTAAGTCTACTTTCCCTCATCATATTACCTATTAGTACTACTCTTATGTTCCCTTGAATGCATTCATTTTTAATTCTATCTTTCCCCATCTTGCCACTCATCCATCTCAACATCCTCATTTCAGCTACACTCATCGTATATATTTATATATGTAGGGTTATAACTCATTGATTGTAATCAACCTATGTACTAGACTATTAGATAGAGCTTGATTGCAATCAACCTATGTAGTACTCTAAGGTGGAGGGTTGCATCAGGTTGGCAGCCGTCATCAAACTTATGTCATCACTTCCATCATGAACAGCCAACCCAATTAATTGGGATAAGGCTTAGATGATGATGATGATGTGTGTGTGTGTAGAGAGAGAGAGAGAGAGAGAGAGAGAGAGAGAGAGATGCTCTCCTGCGAACTGATTCTCATGAGAATTTCATGACAAATATGGTCTCTCTCTCTCTCTCTCTCTCTCTCTCTCTCTTCATGGGGACGTTAGCAATGTCCCCAAAGCTTTCAAGTGACACATGGGATGCCCAATCAGCAATCCAAACCATCCATTCTTTCATAAAAGTAGGGACAAGCCATGGTACAAAAATCATGTCAACCAGATGATCCTAAGCATCCTATCAATAACATTAAAAAAGGACAGGCAAGATTAGCAGAGAAACAAAATAATTCCAATCATCATCTTGAAACATCTATTCCATAGATCATATCTTTTGTTGCTTATGATTCCAAAGTAGCACTTTGGTTTGATGGTTTTAACCACGCAATCTATGGCTCGTAAAAAACAGATGGTTAAAAAAACTAGCCTGATTCATTGGGGTTATAATCATCCAATCCGTGTGATTTTTACACCATGGCTTGCTCCCTATGGTACTATTGAATGAACGGTTGGATTGATGATTATCCCATGTCACTTAAAAGCTTTGGGGACATTGCTAACATCCCCATGGAGGTTGGGAGTAGATTAGGTGCAGCCCGACCTCACCTAAGATGGTGCAGCCCTTACTGTGGGGCCTACCTTGATGTATGCATTCTATATCCACGCCATCCATCTGTTTTAACAAATCACTCTAGGGCATGATCCCAAAAATGAAATAGATCCAAATCTCAAGTGGACCATACCATAGGAAACAGTGGTGATTGCATTAAAATCTTCTCATGGTCCACACAAGTTTTGGATCAAGTTAATATTTGTTTCTTTTCCTTTATCCAGGTTTGTCTGACATTATCAACAAGTTGGATGGCAAATAAGCACTATGGTGGGCCCTAGGAAGTTTTTAATGGTGTGGCGTTAAGTCACCACTGTTTCCTATAGTATGGTCCACCTGAGATTTGAATCTGCTTCATTTTTTGGCTCAATCCCTAGAATTATCTGGCAAAACAAATGGAAAGACGTGGATATAGAATACATACACCAAAGTGGACCCCACAGTAAGGGCCGCACCATCTTGGATGAGGCCAGGGGCTGCACTTAATCCGCTCCCATGAAGGTGGGGATGTTAGCAAAACCCATATAGGAGTTATCCGCTGGGTGGGTATATATATATATATATAAAGTCCAACCAGTTGGACCTGCCACAAGGTACAGTCACCCAGTGGATAACTTCTCACCAATGAAGTAGGCACGACATCCAACCCTTCCAATTGTTGCCCCACCATGAGGATCACCTAGTGCTAAATCAGCTCCATCTACTCATCAGGTAGACCAAACCATAAAAATCAATCTCTAGCCATTGATAAATAGCAAAATACAAGTATGGCCTACTCGATTAGTGGATATGGCAGACTTTCGAGCAAGGTGATCGTCCTACTGGGGCCAACCTATTAGAATGGTTGGATGTCACGTGCGGATGAAAGGTTGGAAGTTATCTGCTAGGTTGGCCTCAAAATTTATCCACACACACATGTACATACGCATGAAATATCATCAACGAACTTCAAAACATTTTTCATGAAACATATCATCAAAAAACAATAATGCAAGAGCATCTGTTATTGTTTGGAAACATCTGTATGAATGAAGTTGCACATATATAACTGAAAAATTCCATCTACAAACCATGCATCATTGCCTCATTTCAGAAACATATGCTAGAAGAATTTTTGCAGAAGTACACACCCAAATGCAGCACCAGTGCCACTCTTGCTAAAGCCTGAAAAACTTTGCAGCAAAGGCAAAGCTCTGGACCATCCTAAAGGGTTTCATATGAACACTAAAATGCTTTGCAATGGCAGCACCTAAAAATGAATTCATGTTAAACCACATACCTTGAATGCACACATTTACAGTTTCTAGCTAAAGATCCCATATGGGAATGCACTTTGTATCCACTAGAGGTTCATGAATAGCAGAAACCCTCCTAACTTTCCTTCTTTTTTCTTTTTTTTTGGTGAAAAGCTCATCCTAACTTCCATCACCTTCTTTTTAGGACTGAATGTCTTATCAAAGTCCACATAGTATCCAGGGAAACGAGTATCGTATTCAACCACACTCAACCCACCACACTTGACCTTCAGTTTGCAAACCCACTCACAAAATTTCCCATATCCCTACAACATCATCATCATTATCATAGTATTGTCCTAGTTTTCTGGTGTTGGCTTTTTTCTTTTAACAGTTAGTTTTCTAGCATTGGCTTCACAAAACCTTTCATCCATCGTTCCATTCCTATTGAAGACCCTATCCTCGGTAAGCGAACAAGGCTTTATGTCCTGATGGAGGACCATCCGATCATTAAAAAAGGGCCAAAATTGGCCTCGATGATGGTCAATATAAGATCAAGGCAAAATGAAGGATCCAACTGGACTGCAGGGACAATAGAATAAGATGGCCAAATTTATCAACTGATTAGACTGTGGGGTCAACAGGTCCAATGGAACAATTCGTTTAGACTTCATATGCAAAACGTACAAGTAAAAATAGGTCCAGACTCTAGACTAAGGGCCATATGATTGTGTATACATGGATTGTTGAGTCGTAGTGGAACTACTTTGATTGTCTTGTTTGTTTCGTTTCCTCCTATTACAAGTTATCATCATCATCAGCAGCAGCAGCAGCATCTAAGCCTTATCCCAATTGGTGAGTCATCATATATTTATCCTTTCTTCATATCTTCATTCTCCATTTTCCCTATATTCCAACTGAAAATTGAAAAGATTATCAAGTTTGTAGCATCTATGGGTGGATTTGATCTCCTAAAGTAGCACTTATTTAAGTTGTTTTTAGTGGAATTCAATTCCATCCTACTCTCTACACTGTATTCCTTCCTCTCATCAATGTTTTCCTCCTTATTGGTGTCACCCCCAGCCTTCGTTGCACATGACAGAACCATCTCGATATGCTCTCTGTCATTTTGTCTCTTATCGGAACTACTTTCGATCTGCTACAAATGATTTCATTCTTAATTCTGTTCTTCCTAGTTTTCCAACACATCTACATCTAATCCTCATCTCTACAATGTTCATTCTCTACTCATGTTGCCTCTTCATTGGCCAACACTCAGCCCCATATAGCATAACCGGTCTAGCAACTACATTATAAAATTTTATGCTAAGTTTCATTGGATTAGCAATCACAAAACACTCCAAATGCGCATATCATCCACCCAACTATTTTGAATGATAAAGCCTAGATGGCAGAACATACCACGTAATGGCATCAATTTTAAATAAAACTCACAGTAATAGCTATTCCTACTGAAGTTATATTCCAAAAATTCTATTGCAGTTCTATTAATTTCTAAACATCTAGATTCTAAAGCCTTCCTCCAAACCACCAATTTAGCACAAAAGCCCTCTCTAGTCTCATTGGTGAGCACAACACCATTAGCAAGTAACATACACCAAGGGACCTAATCCTGGATACCAACAGATAAATCATCTAACTCTTGCAATAGCACCCTCATAATTGTTGACAATAAAATTTTCTTCATAACTGCCACCTTGAACAGATAAATCGTCTAACTCTTGCCAACCCTCATAATTGTTGATAATAAAATTTTCTAACTACTGTCTCAAGATCTGCATCAGATGACCCATTATATTGAATGCCTTGATATGCCTAAAAGGTGTGTCAAGTTTGAGATTAATCTTTTTTTGAGAGAACTGGAAAAAAAAAAAAAATGACATCCAAGCCCATAAGAGTATACCAGAGGAGCAGGAGAACCCCAACGGCTTCGTTGTGGCTAGGTGATTTTCACGTGGGACCCACAGGCAGGCCAGAACCAAGTTTCTAGACATCATAGAAGCCCCCACATGCATCTACGTGGATCTTCGAAGGCCCCACATGGGAAGATGCATGTGGGTTGCTTAGTTGGGAGATTTAGACCGATAGATCGGGACGACACGATGATCGGACTGTTGGATCGCATGGACAACTTGATCGGACCATTGATCGTAGGCCGTCGTCGTCATCGAACATCATCGGATATTACGTACTTTAGGATTTCATTTTTTTTTAGCTTAGATTAGGCGTTATTTCAGTTTATTTCATATTTGGTACACTTATTTTATGCTTTGAGAGGTTTGGGACATATATGGAACAAAAAAAAAAAAAAACTGAGGGCAAAATTGTAATTTGGCAATCTGAAAGCCTATTTAAGGCTTGGATGTCCAGCCCTTAAGGTTTTTTTTTATAATATACTTTGTAAAAATGAAAAGAGTTCTTCTCTCTTTCCCATTTGTGATTCATGGAAAATCTCATGATTAGAGATCTCTGTGTGATTCCAAGGTGGTGTGAAACCACAACCTATCCTTTTGTCTCTTTTTCTTCAACAACGAGGTATTTACCCGCTTCTCTTTTCTTCTCTTAGCTTCTTCTTGTTCTTCTTCTTATCTCATTCCATACCCAACCCATCAACACCAACCCTAACTCTCTCCAACCAAAACCCACCTTAAGCTTGACCGTAAGGTCAACCCAGATCATATGGACCAATCCGTACGGCCACCCCTCCTCTTCCCTTTTGTGATTCTTCCTTCCCCTTCTCCCCTCATCTAATCCTTCTTGTGGAAACCCTAATTCCAGTTTTTCCTCAATTGAGCCCTAAGTCCCAATTTGATCAAATCTACATTCAATTGGTGCTAATACCCTATGCTAGATGATAGTCCTAACTACCATAGGTCCTTGTTGAGCTTTATTTTATAGTTTTGTCCCCGGGCCCTGAATTTGAGCATAGTTACTGTTTGGGATTACTTCGATTTGTAATTTAACTGCTTTTGTTTTATACTTTAATTATTTACATAATTAGTTGGCTAAGTTCAGCAATTCATCATAGTAGATCTCAAGTCCTACATCAAGTTTGGGATTAATCTGACAGTCAGATTATGCATGATCAAGAGATTTACATCACACCGGATCCATATGCAAAGTTTCCTATTCAAGTTGATGTAATGGACTGAGTGGGGCCCACATCCACCAGATCCCCTCCTTCAAGAACACCAGGACAAAGATCCAAAGCATGCTAAGGACATATGTACAGTTTCAAGGTAACCAACGTCAAAATCATGAGAAAATGAATAAATGGTGATTACACATCATGAAGGGACCCAGTTGGGCCCACTTCTCTGATTGGCCCAGAAGAGTTACCATATAGAAGAATTCAATGAAATGGAACTGCTCACAAAATTTTAAGTCAATCCAATGTGTGGATTAGGAAATATGAAATAGTAACCAAGTACAACTCCTCTGAAACTATGCGAAGGGATGGTGGTAAGATCCGTGGGACTGCAACTGGCTGTGAACTTGGCAAGGCAGGCAGCTGGTTGCAAGTCCAGCTACGTCCGCAGCCGGTACGCACCTGATAAGTTTGCGACCATGGTGGTGCCACGGCTAGCCTGACACCCTTCCTTTCAATTGGACGCATTTCTCTCATCCAGTGTCCAAATTATACAATCTTGGGCTTGTAGGAAAGCTGACAAGCTTTCCAATGGGACCATTTTCATGAAGTTCAGATATCATTTGGTACCCAAAAAAGAGATCGCGAGATGTCTGTGATGTTATCGCCCCTCAGACCGTCCCAACCACGGGTACAAGATGTTCAGATGCCCGTAACCGGCTGTGACCCAGTTTTGACCACGGCAATGCAGCCACAGTGTGGTTAAGTAAGATTCTTCGAGTTAAGTGGGATTCTGATTTTAGAACCATCATGAACTCGATTTTCTGGGTCCAAAAAGATCCCCAACATGACTGGTTGGACATCTTTCAGGTTCTTTTAACTCCATTAACAGCCATCATCATCCCTCAAATTCAAGCAAAGTCAGCAAAAAAGTTGGTAATCATCCTCAACCAATCTAAGTTCAGGGAGCTGAAAGTTGCAAAAATGATTGGGTCAAGAGAATGTGCATTGGCACTTTGCCCATATCTCAATCTACATGCAAGGAGAAGCTCCCATGCAGAAGAAACACTGTCTCAATTCTCCTAATCATTCTCAAGTGAACATCAACTAGTCCAGAGAAGTAGTAGACGGATTGGATATCTTCAAGTCCCCTGGTGGAAGATGTTATGCAACCTGAGATGAAGAGGGTTCAAAGGCATAGTGCACTTAGAGAGTAACTCAACAGACAATACACATTTGATGTTCAAGAAACAGGTAACATCTTTCCTTAGTTGATGAACAGAGGGAGGATTGAGCCGCCAAAAAGCATGCATCCAGGAGAGATGAATCAGACTCAAGACCTTAGGTATTGCCCTTAGCACAAGACTGTCAGACGCCCAATAGAAGAATGTTTGGTCTTCAAAGAAAGGTGCAAGAGATGATTGATATGGGAAATATTGTACCCATTAAGAATGACAAAAAAAAAAACAGCACAAACTCCTAGCCTGACGCTGTTGAAGAAGTTGAAATGGACAAGTTCTCAAAATGTTGCAGAAGAAGCTAGAAAACTCATGCATGAAAGCAACCTTGAAATTGTTATTGAAAGAACCTGAACCCTTACGCGTCATTATAGATGGTGCGCAAGGGTAAGAAGAAGACGGACGGCGGTTGAATATGATAACTGATGAACAAGATTTGGAGCACTGCCAAAAAGAAATGTAAAAGCACGCAGACATGGAATGATTCCATGGTAATGTTTTTATTAAAAGATCTGTCAAAACTATGTGCACGTGATGACATCCACTGCGACCATCAGGAGTGCGCTCCTATGTTTGGCTATGGTCCCAGAAATCTGGCCCATCCATGACTTAGGTGAGCAACAAAATGGGAAACAGTTTAAGGACTACATGAAGGCCCACCGAGTTGCATATATTCCACCAACCGATGCATATGACACCTCTAGGGACCCCATATGCAACCAATGGTGGACATTCCCTCCCTTGGGAACTATTTCTGGTCATGTGGCCCACACACACACACATAGGAAATGATTCAATGGTGATGTTACCACCATAATTATGGTAACAGTTAGAAATGGCCCCACGTGATGTAGGTAGGTCGTCCAACCCGTCCATCAGATGCATTCCCTTGTTTTTGGCTAAGGGCCCAAAAATCTGGACGATCCAAAACTCAAGTGGACCACACCATCAAGAGAAGTTGGGAGAAGACGCCCACCATTGATTTGTGTTCAGCCCCACTTAAGTTTCAAAAAGGCTTATTTTTTAGATGCCCCATTCATCTGAAGTGATGTGTCAAATGAATGGATTGGATCACATATATACAACACCGGGGGGGGGGGGGGGGGGGGGGGGGGGGGGGGGGGGTGTATACATACATCACATGGGGCCCATTTCTAACCGTTATAACCATAATTATGGCAGTAACATTACCATTGAATCATTTCTCACAAATATATGTATGCATTATTTATTATGTAAAAAATGTATATTCGCATGCATGCATTTATGGATGTATGTGTGTGTATGTTTGTGTATATGTCTTCATGTGTTTCTCATATCTTTTCTGTGCACATTTAAGGTGTCACATTTTCTATCTTGATTATGGCTTATATGGCACTTCCCATATAAGTATTGCTATCACAAATTTACTCTTGCACGGGTGGCAGACTTTTACGAGTTTCAACACCCGGTCAAGGGTTCGAGTATCCATAGGTGGTGAAATACCACTATGGCGTGTGTGTGCGTGCGTGCGTGTGTGTGTGTGTGTGTGTATGTGTGTGTGTGTGTGTGTGTGTGTGTGTGTGGCACTTCCCATCAGATCATTCTAGAAACAAGTATTGCTATCACAAATTTGCTGCAAATGTCACAATAAATAAGCTAAAGGCAAGCCTAAGTGTCTTTCCGCATTGCCTCTCAAAACACTAACCTCATAAGCTCAAGTTAATATTTGAAATAACTACTAAGATGCAACGAGTAAGCCAACCCCAAATATCCGGCATAACGGTGTGATGATGATGATCAAGGTGCATCAATTAAAACACAAATGGCATGACATTTGTGTTCATAAATCCCAGCAAAATCCAGGAAGGATACTATTCCATGTCATTCTGGCCGAAAGAACAGGGCAACGGCCTGCATTCCACCATTCCAATAACTAATTGCTAGGACAGAAACTTTTTTCTTTTCTTTCTTGAATGACAGCCATGGAAGGAACAATAAGCTGTATCATAAATAAATACCCAACACTTTCTAAAACATGCCTTGCGAAGAATTGCATTTATCTCCTCATATTCATGAAAGCAATCAAATAAATGATAATACAATTGCAGATAAAAGTGAAACAGAAACTTACTTGTCCACAATTATCAAATAATGCAGCAAGCCGCTCTTCAGTGACCTAACTTCAACAAATTAAAGGGTTAGAATGGTAAAATCGCTTTAAGATCCTAAAGTGGTGTATATCTTGAAAAAAAAAAAAAAAAAATCAATTGTCTTAAGAAAAAGAAAAGAAAAGACAAAAAGAGTCAGTTTGCTCACATGCTGATCGATATCAGCAACATATACAGTTCGGCGAATGCTATCTTCTCTTTGAGCTCGAATACTTCTCCCATTTGACCTCCTCTTCCAATGATTGTAGTTATTCTTCTTCTGAAACCACCCCAAATAGATCTTTCAAAAAATAAAAATAACACCCCAAATAGACATTTTCAGAACGGAAAAAAAATAAATAAATAAATAAAAATAACAGAGAATTAAATTTCCATTCCAAAATAATTTACTTCCAAAGTCAATTCAGACAGACGACCAATCACCTACAACCGGTTGTACGATACAACCCATGTTTTCTTTATGCCTTCGGAATTCTGGCTTCTAATTTTACCCTTGAAAATATGAAATATGATCAAGACCAAATGCTTGGTAGTTAACCTCCAACCGGTTGTAGGTGATCAGTTCTCGCTCAACCATATAGCATAAATATGTGTTGTTGTAATGCCAAAAGTAGAAGAAAGGATGCATTTATCAAACAGGGTGGATGCAAATATCAATTCCCTACAGAGGCTCTGATCAAACTCCTCAATAAATCCAAAACAAAAATAAAAATGCATTCTCCAATCTTTAAAATGTAAAATTCAGTAAAACACGAAAAAAAATATATAAAAAATAAAAAATAAAAAATAAAATCTGCGTATTAAATATCCT
Organism: Magnolia officinalis; assembly: GCA_021015155.1. Lineage (NCBI taxonomy): Eukaryota > Viridiplantae > Streptophyta > Magnoliopsida > Magnoliales > Magnoliaceae > Magnolia > Magnolia officinalis. The sequence continues at coordinate 12,871,800 of JAJHSJ010000005.1, forward strand.
CATTCTCACGATCGAAAAGGCAAGAGAATTACACGATTTCTCACAAACTCATCTAAAAACAGCAAGAATAAAATCAACAAAAATAAATAAAATGCCGTTGAATTTAAAGAAATACCCTCCGATTGCTATTCGATGACCCGTCGCTGCTCGAGTCCTTATTGGCCGCAGCAGCGAGATCATTCTGCGACCGCTCAACGGAGTAAGAAGAAGGGAAGAATTCCTTCGCCGACGGGTTCAATTTCGATAACAAATCGACGAGCTTCCGCACTTCGTGTTGGAATTCGGATTTCGGATCAGCGGCAGCGGCAGCAGAAACAGGGGGGGAAGAAGGAGACGGGCGATGGAGGAACTGATCGTCGGAGCGGATCGCGTTCTCTGCAACGGCGGCCATGGACGATAAATAAAATAAAATAAAATAATTAAATAAATAAATAAATTCCTTATTTTCTTTGATTTTCTTTCTCTCTGGGAGAGTGAAATGAGGGGAAGAGGGTTTCTTTCTTTATGTCAGGGTTTTATAAATAGACTCTCAATATTTCAGAAGTGATTCGGAGAGGGCTAAATTGGGAATTTTGGAAATCTTTTGCCCTCTCTCATCTGAGAAGACGCATTTGAGAGTCTGATGATGCCGTGGCACGTTAAAATTGGGACGTTGAAGAGAGAGAAGGTTGTTACTGTGGGAGCATGATATGTCTCATACGTAACTAATTGCCAGAGGATTTGTTGGGATTGGTGATTTTTTTTTTATACACTGCGTGTAGAATTACATAAACAGATACCAATGTGTGGACGGCTAAAACAGTTTTTATAGTTAGTGTTATAAAAAGATTTATCATCAGTTGATATGGGTAAGATTATTGCCACCCAATATAAAAATTCAACCATGATATCCCCTTAAAATTGAAAGATGGAAGAGCGGTCAGAAAATCACCTGAAATGCACCGTTTGATTGATTTGAGCCTTAAGTAAGAAAACTTGGTATATGATAACTATCTAATTTCGAGAAATCCTAGAATTAAAATTAGACAAATCTTATGTTCAAAAAATAAGGATTCAAAAAACAAGACTAAAAAAAGATAGGTGCATTACTCTAATAAATGCATTAGATGAATTGCATCTTTCTAGCAAAACTACATCAAGGATGGCCCTATACGTGTGTGTGTGTGTGTGGAAAATGGTACTATAAGGTGGACCTTATGGTAACTTCCCATGAGGTTGAGCTGCGTAGGCCCTACTGTGATGTGTATCGAACATCAACAATTTGCATTTGATAGGTTGTCATCCAGAACTCAAGTGGGTCATACCATCTAAAGTCATGTGAAGACATGTCTAAAACACATAAAAGTACTTGGTGGGGCCTACTTAAGTTTTGGATGCAACTAAAACTTGGTTGACCCCTCATCCAAGTGGGACACACATAATGGATGGTCGAAATTTGTGAACCACATCTCGGTATGCCCAATAAATGATTATGAATGTTTTTATGGGAGGATAACCCCTCTCAACTAGTATAGGCAGTGTGAACCACCCTTGACTTGAATTTTTAGCATGTGCCCACCATGAAATGGTGTGCATCTGACTGATGGGGTATATGTTTGACACACATCTTAGTGGGACACACATCTTAGTGGGGCCTACACAACTCGACCTCATAAAATGTCACGCCCTAAATCTAGTGTTGGTAATCCATGATTACTATACATCAAATTTGGTTGACAACCTCAGTAGAATTTTGATTTTGAGATTTACAGTCAACGGTTATTTAGTGTACAAACCAGATTTCGGAGCCTTGGGTCTTACATAAAACCATTTCCATATATATATATATATATATATATATATATATATATATATATATATATATATATATATATATATATATATATATATAAAAGATTAATTACAACTAAATCTATATCTTTTTATATAAAAATTTTAAAATTTATTGTAAGTTGATTTGAAGTTGAAGAAAAAATCAAATATTTAGTGATCGAATTATTCACTCCTATGTCTAATAAATCTTTTGAAAAGTTAATTAATCTGACAAAGCTAAAAAGTCTCATTTTACATGTTAATATAGACAACAACAAAATTTATAGTAAGAGAAAAATCCATCAACCTTAGAAATCACGATTGTTCAAGTCCCTCTATCCCTTAAAAAAATGCTCAGAAAAATGTGTTACTTGGACTTGCAAAATCAAAGTAGCGCAGCTAGCACACTAGCTTCACAAGTAAGCCCAAACAATTATGCTATGAGAAAAGATATGAGAATAAATATGAGAATATTGTGTGAATGAATGGAGGATTAAAAGAGGGTATTGGATGGTTGATTGGATAAAGCTTTCCTTAAATGTGAGTGTTATAGACAATCAGGTGCCCCACCAACACTCAGCATTGCTGTTAAACGAACCCAATGATCTTTTTTTTCTTTTTCTTTTTTTGAAAGGTAAGAACCCAATGGCTCAATGACTGTTTTTAACTACATTGAGCTGCCACCTCTTAACCTACACCACCAAAGTAGACCATAGTTTGCACCATGGCTTGAGTTAGGTTTGTGCCAAAGTGGCAAAAGTTTTGAACCGGGGTTGAGCTTTTTTTTTTTGTTTTTTTTTTTTTTTTTAACACACGCACACACACACCCCACACACTCACGCTAGTGGAATTTCACCACGTATGGGTACTTGAACCCTTGACCGGGAGTTAAAACTCCTGAGAGGCTACCACCCGAGCAAGAGTAAGGACCCCACACACTCACGCTACCAACCGGGGTTGAGCATTGTTTTTACCTCCAATAACCAAAACTTAGGGCCTGTTTGGGAGTGTGGATTTGGAACCCTTGGACTCGGAACCCCCTGGATTTGAAATCCTCCTGTTGTGTTTGGCACCTTGGATTGGGAATCAACTTTAATCCAAAAGTAGTTATGCATGGTATATTTACAGGGGTTTGAATTTAATTACTAAATCAACTTTAATATATTTAATTAGTGAGGTAACTAATGTTTGACACAATGGTTGTAAGAAGCATGTTAAAATATACACTTTGCTTGAAAATGATGAAATTTCAAGTCTCAAATGAGCTACAAGTATAAGTTTTGTCCGAGTGACTAACCAACAATTTTTAACCATTAATTTACATGGACAATGTTTGGACGGTACCGATCATCATATTAAAGTAATTATAGTGATGAAATTGATAATCTAATTGTTTTTTAATATCATTAGTGGGTCATGTGCCCAATAGAATAATAGTGCAGTGACACATATACAGATGCAACTATTGAAAGGATTTTAGGTGTACTCCAAGCTCTTACTGTGGAATAGAAACTCTCTCTTTGAGGGGATTTGAAACCCTCTGGTAACTTTATGCCCCAAGACAATGAAAGGATTTGAAATCCCCCAAATCCATGGTGCCAAACAAGGTCAGGCCTACACCACTCTCATGAATGATACAGTGACATGGCAAGATGTGATTGGTAGGGCTATTAGAAATGGGCACCGTATTCCAGAAAAAATCTTACCTATCTCTAACGGCGTACAGCCCATCAATCACTTGCAACGTCAACACATCACAGCTGAAGGTGGTGAGGCCTGACTTCTTAATCTGCAGCAAACCACCGAAAGTTTTGACGCGGATGTGCTAACACCACCCAATGCAGAAGTGTGTCGATATGTTGGGCAATATGGGCCCAACGTAACGCCTTTGTTTTATATCCATACCGTTCATCCGTTTTTTCCCTTCATTTCAGTACATTAATCCAAAATTTAAGCAGATCCGAAGCTCAAGTGGACCACAATCCAAAATTGAATAGGGCTGATATTTGTGTTTTCTCTTCATCCAGTCTGAGTGATCTTATCAACCGGTTGGATGATAAATAAATATTACCGTGGGCCGTAGAAAGGTTTCAATGGTGGGTGTCGTTATCCACACTATTTCCTGTGGTGTAGTCCACTTGAGCTTTCGATCTTCTTCGCTCTTGGGTTAATGCCCTAACTTGTGGAAGTAAAACGGATGAACAGCATGGATATAAAACATATACATCAAGTTGGGCCCCACAACACCCAACACATCAACACACCACCAGCATCCCAAAAGTTTAATCGTTTTAGTTTAGTGAAGTTACGCATGTAGATATACTTAATTATTACTTTTAGAAGTAAAAGTTAAAAATTGGGTCTGGACGGAATGGTCTAAAATCTATTTTATTTTGAAAGAACATTAACAGCTAGGATTCCATCTACCGAAAGTGTCGGTACCGCTTCAATCTATGATTGCAACCATTGAATTTCAGCATGGTCGTCGGCCCCCATTTTTCCTAACCGCATCTTTTCTTACTCATTCCAACGGTCATGATTCTCCAATCCGCTTGATTCAGAGAAATGTCGGAATCAAGGTGGTCCACCTGCTGAGTGCTGAGCCGCTGAAATCTTATAAACATTTGTCATGTTCACACGTGCGCGTGGCAGGATAGAGCGTGAGGCATTATCATGTCTGTGTCAATGCAAGAAGGAATGGAGAACATATATACTGGAAGATAGGGGGCCATTTGCATACACCCACGTGGAATCTAGAAGTTTGTTTCGGTGGTGGTGGCCCCACATCACATCCAATTACATGCTTTGCAGCAGGTGACCATCTCCTTAAAGCTAGAAGTATTTCTCTTGGAAGATGAAACATCACCAAAATCTAGGTACATTTCGTGTTGAAAACGACAGGAAGCATTACAGGATTTTCTTTTCTTTTTCCTTTTTTACTTTTTTCTTTTTCCCTCACAACGAGAAGAAATATAGCATTTTGAGTCTCTCTCCACATAATTAAATTATCTTTTAGAGTGTGTTTGGTCGCACTAAATATTATGATATTTCACTGTCAATCAATCTAATTTAATGCTACCAAACACAACTTCAAGAGTCATTTGAATGTTTATAAGCTTTTAATTGTGACTTTTCTCAAAATGACTTTTAGTTGTAATTCACTTGGTCCTTTTGGCACTTTGTAGTTGGAATATATTATAATTTAATTCACAATTATGTGAATTATAATCTTCAGTTATGTTTGAAAACTTAAACTTGGAATGCATTGGAAACTAAAAGTTGTGTTTAAATGCTTGTAATTTAAATATATTCGTAATCTCTAGTATATTTAGAGGAGTGTGAATTTACTTAAGTAAATCAATTTAATATCTCAAATTAGTGTACATATGTAATATTTAACAAAATGATTATAATAACGTTATTTAATGTTGTGGAAAAGCATTTGTGCATGATCAATATAGGTGAAGACAAAAAAATAAAAACTAAAACTAAAACGGCCAAAAAAAAAAAGGATACAAGAGACAATGATTTAAGTGGTTCGACAATATGCCTACTTCATAAGACAGCAATATAGAGTTTTCTTCTTTACTATAAACAAGAAAAATATAAATATAAAGCTTATATCTCTCTCAATAGTACAAAAAATTCAACATAGAGGAAAACACCAGAAAATGAGTACAATAGAACATCATACATCTCTTTACCTATGACACTCCTTATATGTACTACACTATGTGAGATAATATAAAACCAAACTCATTTAACTAAACTTCACCATATATAATTGTACATATGTATGGATGTACGCAAGAAATAGAAAGAGAGGAGTTAGAGAGAGAATGACAAAGGGAGAGATGTCTCCCATTAAAAGACGACATCCCCACCTACACAACGTTAAAATATATATGTTTACCAAAAATGAGAAAATTGAGCCTTGTGTGGGCCATAAATATTAGGATCATAAATGAGGGACTTACCAAAGTTTTTAAAATATCCATTTAGATGACAATGTTTAAACAATTCGGATCATTCCATTAGTAAGATTTTAGTGGTGCGTCTGGTACTTGGATCATTATAAGATATTATGAGCGTGACAAGTGTACTACAGATTAGTAGCCTTAAGACATTTTTGTTACTCGTGCCTCTCCTACCTTTAAAAGGAGGCAAAAAAGCTATTTCACACCAATTACCTCCAATTCACATCAAAACAAAGTGATTTCTAAACACATTAAAATGTGTGTTTTCATTTACCTTCAATTCTAAGGCCAGATTTTGGTGCATTTACCTCTAATTGCACCTAATTTCAAGGTGCCAAACAGGGTGTTACAGGTGAATTTCCTCTCCCAACACCACTTCCCACTTGCAGAACTTAGAGGTATCCAATCACCCCTTGGTTAAAAGGTATAAATTGGAAGTAGAGAAATCTTCCAAACTCCATTGATTCTATTTGTACAATAACCAATTAAGATATTTCTAAACATGATACTCGGAAGGAGATTGATAACAGCACATTAGTGACAATAAGAGTCTGTTTGGATACTACCAAATAAGTTACTTATTTCAAGTAAGTTTGGTTTATGATTAATGGTAAATAACTTTTTTACTTAAAAGTACTTAATCACTTTATTTGTTTATTTATTTATTATTTTTTGCTTTTCTACTTTTCATGAGTTGCTGAAGAGAGGCATCAGGAGAGACCAAAGAGAGGAGAAGCTAATAAGTGCGTTGTTTACCAAACATACTTATTTGCTTAATAATAGAAACTAAGATAAACTACTTATGGCATAAGTAGCTTATATTAAGTAGCTTAAATTCCAAATACCCCTTAAATGTTCCACTTCATCATTCCATCAAGATCAACATTCTCTCCAGGGGCCTACTTCATCATGTCATCCCGGTCATCACTCTCTTCTGCACAACCATGATCACTAGGCCATGAATCCATATAAGTTCCAAACTCCCATTGCATATCCAATCTCAGTAGGATTTGATGGCTACGTAAAAGATAATACCATCAATGGCCTCTAACCTGACCGTCTATATCAATGTTGCTTCTAAAATTTGATACTATTTGTAGTTTCAGACCCCTGTTTGGATGCCTTTGAATTCACAAATCAAGCATTTTTAAATCATATTATTCATGAACCAGTGGTGGGTGTGTTTGCCTTAAAGGAAAACACATACAAGTTTGTCTGGACATTCCAATTTGGATATCTTCAGAGATACATCGATGTGATGATGTTGGATTGGACCTGTTTTCATCTCACCCACCAGTTGGGCAATAGTGATAACTTGACCCTCTGAGCAACCAACCTGTATATTGTTTTTGTTCTCTTTTTGGGAGTGTTTGGTTACTTCAAATTTTCATGAAAATTTGTACCAAACTAGGTTGCTTAATCATCAAAATTCATGATATTTGGTAAAACCAATGCACCTTTACATATGATCCTTGCAATTATTTGGTTTTATTCATAGAAAACAATAAAATTGTAGTGTGTCGTAACGGCCGTTGCATAGCTATAACAGCTATTACAGGGCTGTAAAGGCTGGTAATGGTGACAACCATTACACATTACAGGATTGTAACAGCCTTAATGACAGTTATGAAAAAAGAAAAAAAAAAAAATTGGCCTATAACCGCCATTATAGCCTCCCATGACTGTCTGTTACGCTCTCATAAAGGCCGTAACAGTCCTATAACGGTCAGATATGTGATAAATACATATTTTTTTCAATTAAAAAGGAAATTGTAATGAGGAGCGTAACGGCCGTTACGGCCCGCATCATAAAGATAGTGGTAGTGGCAGAATACCTTGTCTAGAATGTAATGAAATTCTCTCTTAGACTCATTGCCCTGTCTTTACCATGCAAGGAAGGGACATTGCATTTTCACTTGAAAAGCAAGCCAAAACAACCCAATTACTTTCACTGCACATCACTTTGTTTGGAATCTATTGCATAAAAAATCAATTTCTTCTCCACACACCATCCATTAGAGCTCATGTTTCCTTATATTTTTAATAGCCCAACCCCTCTATTTTCTCCTGTTATGGTAAGATGTCCTTTTCCACACCCTTTTATTTCTTTTAAATAAAACAATGCAACCCTTCATTGGCCTCTCCATTCACATCTGATATTTTTTATTTCTAATGTGGATATCTAGTCTACGCATGAAAAGATCCAATCCACCTGTAAGGATGAAATTTCACCATGCCTCAAATCCTATAATGCACACGTGGCACTTTCGCCTGATCAGTGATGATCATGAATGGGTCAGAAACCCAAATCACTGATCAGAGAAATGTGATTTCTGTATATCATTTCTTTTACATGAGTATGATTACCATATCATCTGATGATTGAACATGAATTAACGGTTTGGATCATCACACACAAATGCCACATGTGGAATATAGTGGATGGTTTTCCTCTCCCATGGTCTAAAATAAATTAATAAATAAATGAAACTGACACCCATATAATATTCATGTAAAGAATCTACGTCTATGTAAAGAATTTAAATAATAACTGGCATACATATATATAGGCATATAGGGTAGTATAAACTATAGGTGATCATTGTGGAGATGAACTGGCAATGGGCTAAGACAGCGTTTGGATGCGCCACCGCCAAATCGGGGTAGGCAGGTCCATGCAAACAAGTAGGCTTGGTGTTTGGCAACAAGGTTTTAAGACTCAGATGAGTCCTCTCTGCAACTCGTCCAAGATCAACTCGGACTCGATCGAACCTGATACGATTCGACATGCAGGTCAGCCCTGAATTGGCTGAGTCGTGACTCACGACTTGACTCAGGAAGGCACGAGTCAGTCCGAGTCTCTGAGTCCTAAACCATGCTTGGAGGGGCTCATGCACTTCCTTGAAAACCAAGACCTAAAGCATACTTTTCATTGGTGGAAAGCTTATTGGATCTTTCTTTTTCACATTGAATTGAGGCTGGATCCTCTACAATGTTTGTAGAAATAGATTATTCTACAACTAAGATTGTGGGGGCCTTTGTGGTTTCTGCATGGTGTCCAATCCGTCCATAAGGGTCACCCCACCCAGAAGAAGCTGATCTAACCATTTGTGGGCCACTGTGTGAATTTAAAAATATTTTAGTGGGTGCCCATTTTTCTGCGGTGTTATGTACCAACCTAATGATTATATAAGCTTGATTTTTAGAGCATCCCGATATTATTGTGAGACTCACTCAATGTTTGGGTTGGAAAGTATATACAATATGTGATGGATCACACAAACAGCTAAATAACGTACGTAAGTTAATAAGCTCAGCTTGCATATGGGTCCTTATTCATATGCCTCGTCATAGACTTGCAAGAGTTTTAACACAAGATGGATTACCCTTGTGGTGAAATCTGATGTAGAGCGGGTCGTGGATAATTTTATGGTTAAGATGGACTAGAAAAGGGCCGATCAGAGAAGGAGGTGATCTACACTGTCAGAACTTAAAACGAACGTATCTCGCAAACTAGAATGAGTTATCAAACATATCATTTATGATTTTGGCCACCTAACCCCGCTATACTGGGTTGCCCACGCTGAATTTGCGAGATTCCATCAGATTGAAAGTCAAAATCAATGTTTATTTTCACTTTTGCTATTTTTTAGTAAATTTTAGTTTAATTGTAACTTTCGTATATTAGGCTTTAGGAGTTGTGTCCAACACGAAAAGTGCCTAGAAAAATTATGAGAACATCATTGTTCAGCCAAAGAGGACACTTACTATTTTTGGCCGAAAACCATATGCACTAATAGGAATGACAATCGTCTATAACTAGTAAGTTTATTATTTATAGTAAGTTGTGATTTTAAGTTTACTATTTACGGTTAGTCGATTTCTAAAAGTTTTAGTTATAGTATGTTTCCGAAACTTATCTCAAAGCATAATATCCCTATTTAAAAGGTTGTTAACTCGTTTATTTGGATCATCAATTAATTTACAAATTTTTAAAAAATATTTTTTATTTTCTTCTTTTCTTTATGGATTCAAATATCTCTCTGAGGAGTCCAGAGAAGCTCCGTGGATTTAGAATAGTTATCCCTACAAGGAAGACGGTATTCCACCTCCACACGTCCTCTCTTATGTCAAAATCACATTGTGGTGTGAGTGCATGTGTGTGGGATGTGCCGCCTAGCATATCTAGGTCCCAAGTGGACCACACCACAAGAAGCAGCGGTCCATGATTCAGCAATCAATACCCTTGGATGCTACTCACATCCCCGGGGCTGAGGACCATAAAGTTCTTCTTAACATGTCATGAGATTCTTGCAAGTTGTGACAGAACGTTTTCCAACTTTGAAGTAGGTTTTCAAAAATAAAAGTCAACTTATTCCTCTCGTTTATTTGACTAGAAAAAACTATCTATAAAAAATTTAAAATAAATTGCTTTGAATCATCACCGTACATGGAGCCAGTGGTCCACTAACATTGGAGCCTCCACCATACCAGACATGGGAGCTACGATCCGTAATCTCATCCTACAGAGCCTCACCATGGATTATCCAGAGTGTCCTACCATGGCCTTCAAGTGTATATATACCTGCCATTGTTTATATGAAGTGGGTCATTCACAGTGGGGCCCACCGTTTTAATGCTTCTGATCAACATCTTGTCCACCCAATGTGCACCGCTCAGGCATGAGGACTACAATTTCAGGTGGTGCTGCAGACTTGGTTGAAGCACTATCAGCTCTGATGCAACCTCAAGATTCCAGGAAATATTCTAGTAGAGTGTGATGGTTGGAGTTGAGAGGATTGATTTTCTCACAAGATTGTTACGTAGGATTACATTTCTGTTTTCAGGCCCACTACAGAAGTAGTATTAATGATGCATGTTCTACTCTAATTTCAGTTAATTTAATTTCAGGTAGGGACTGCCTAATCCAAGCATACCTTAACCGTTCTTTACTTGGATGGGTGGAATTTCTCTATTCCGTTTATATTCATTCCTGAATTTTTCAGAATAAATAAAATGATTCTTTATAACAATAATGGGTATCTTTATTACATTAGTAAATTTTCATTTATTGATCCCATATTCCACACAAACAATCCCTTTTTTACTGTACAAGAATACGTAGAGCTCAACATATTTAGAGGTGTTGAGAAGTGGAGCCACATCTGGGGCCGCCCACGACCAGTCGAGGTTGCGCGGATTTCGTGTCGCAAGTCCTTTCGCAACTGGGATGCGAAAGGAGTTTCGCGGATTTCGTGTCGCAAGTCCTTTCGCAACTGGGATGCGAAAGGAGTTTCGCGGATTTCGTGTCGCAAGTCCTTTCGCAACTGGGATGCGGAAAGGGAAGTTGCCAAAACTATAAATTGGGGTCCCTAGGGCTATTCTAGGTTAAGGTGAATTCTAGGAAATTATTCTAAGGTGTGGGCAAGGGATTTTCTCTGTACTTCCAAGAGAGAGGTTAGTATATTGCCTTGTAATCTTCGTTTCTCTTCATAGTGGAATTTTGCATCCGTGGTTTTTTACCCTAGTTTGGGGTTTTTCCACGTATATCTTGTCTTGTGGTTTGTTTTGGATTGCTTTGATCTATTTCTAGTTTATATTTCTTCATGTCTATCGTTTGTGGGTGAGGCCTTAGATTGGATCTAGGCTCACTTCGTTGTTGGCGTGCTGCGCAACAACTGGTATCAAAGCCAAGTTTAGTTCTATTGGGAGCGATGGCAGAAGATGGGAAAACTAGAATTGAGAAGTTTGATGGTTCAAACTTTGCCTTCTGGAAGATGCAGATGGAGGATTATCTGTATCAGAAGGACCTCTATATTCCTCTAGGAGGAAAAGAGAAGAAACCAGAAAAGTTGACAGATGATGAATGGTTTTTACTGGATAGGAAGGCTTTAGGAACGATCCGACTCTCTTTGTCTAAGAGCGTCGCCTTCAATATATCCAAGGTAAAAACGACAAAAGAATTAATGGAAGCCCTAGCCACCATATATGAAAAGCCCTCAGCATCCAACAAGGTTCATCTTATGAAACAGCTATTCAACATGAAGATGTCAGATGGTGGGAGCGTGGCTGAACATCTAAACGAGTTCAATACAGTCACGAGCCAGTTGGAATCCGTTGGCATTGCTTTTGAGGATGAGGTCAGGGCGTTATTGATCTTATCCAGTTTGCCAGACAGTTGGGATGGTTTGGTGATTGCTGTGAGCAATTCTTCAGGATCGACAAAGCTGAAATTTGATGATGTGGCCGGTCTAATTCTCAGCGAAAATCTAGAAGGAAGGCATCAGGAGTTTCAGGGGATTCAGGGAATGCTCTAAACGTTGAAGGAAGAGGAAGATCGCTGAACAAAGGAGGCAATAAACACGGGCGTTCTAAGTCAAGGAATAAGTCCAAGGGACCGAAAGACAAAGACGGGTGTTGGCATTGCGGCAAGAAGGGGCACATGAAACGTGATTGCAGGGCGCTCAAGAAACAAGAAGGAAGCTCTCAAGGTGGGAAAGATTCAGTGAATCTGTCTGAGGAGAGCGACACAGAGGCGTTGATCTTGTCTCTTGATGCGAGGAATGAGTCTTGGGTTATAGACTCGGGTGCTTCGTTTCATGCTACTTCGTGTAAGGAAGTTCTGCGTGATTATGTGTCAGGTGACTTTGGGAGAGTCTACCTGGGTGATGATGAGCCGTGCAGTATCGTTGGAAAGGGAGATGTTCATGTAAATCAGAAATACGGAACGGTCTTGAAATTGAAGGATGTTAGACATGTACCGAGTTTGAAACGTAATCTGATCTCAGTGGGACAATTGGCTGATACCGGTTATGTGACGACATTCACCAGTGACTCCTAGAAGATCACAAAAGGTGTCTTGGTAATATCTCGAGGCAAAAAGGAAGGTACTTTGTACATGACTTCAGGATCGTATAGTTCACTCGCAGTCGCATCAACTGGAGTGAATGGGCAGTTATGGCATCAGAGGCTGGGACATATGAGTGAGAAAGGGATGAAAGTGCTATTGTCAAAAGGGAAGCTACCAGGGCTGAAGTCTATTGACTTGGAATTCTGCGAGGACTGCGTGTATGGCAAGCAGAAGAGGGTAAGCTTCAAGAAGACGGGACGCGCTCCAAAGACACATCTGTTGGAGCTTGTACACACTGATGTGTGGGGACCGCACAGGTATTATCTCTTGGTGGCTCACGTTATTTTGTTACCTTTATTGATGATGCTAGTAGAAAACTGTGGATCTACTTCTTAAAACATAAATCTGATGTATTTGATGTATTTAAGAAGTGGAAAGTTATGGTAGAAAATGAGACATGTAAAACAGTAAAGTGTCTCAGATCTGACAATGGGGGAGAGTATTGTGATAAGAGGTTTGAGGAGTATTGTGCAGCAAATGGAATCAAACATCAGAAAACGATTCCAGGGACACCACAGCAGAATAGTGTGGCTGAGCGCATTAACAGGACCATCCTTGAGCGCGCCAGGAGCATGAGGTTACATGCAGGGTTGCCCAAGACCTTTTGAGCAGATGCTGTGAATACTGCCGCATATCTCATCAATAGAAGTCCCTCAGCACCATTGGATGGTGGGCTACCAGAAGAAGCGTGGACTGGGAAAGAAGTGAACCTTGCACATCTCAGAGTGTTCAGTTGCACTTCATATGTTCACATTGATGCAGAGCACAAAAACAAGCTGGATGCGAAGTCCAGGAGGTGCACGTTTATAGGCTATGGGCAACATGATTTTGGCTACAGGTTCTGGGATGCAGAAAACAGAAAAATCATCAGAAGCAAGGACGTAGTCTTTAATGAAAAAGTGATGCATAAGGACAGTGTGAAGGAAAATAAGGCCGAGAAAAAGGAATTCGTAGAGTTGGAAGAGTTACCGGACATGGGTGTTACAGTGCCACAGGATGAGGTAGAGCCGCATACACCAGTTGTGAGGAGGTCTACTCGGGAGAGGAGACCCACGGTCCGATACTCACCCTCCTTACATTATCTACTACTGACAGATAATGGTGAGTCAGAGTGTTTTGAAGAGGCGTTACAGTCAGATATACGGGTTAAGTGGGAGCAGGCCATGGATGATGAGATGGACTCTCTTGAGTCTAATCGTACATGGGAGCTAGTCACTCTACCCAAGGGTAAGAAAGCTCTTCATAACAAGTGGGTTTACAGACTGAAGAAGGAGCACGATGGTTCGAAACGGTACAAGGCCAGATTGGTTGTGAAAGGGTTTCAACAAAAGGCAGGTATCGATTTCACTGAAATATTTTCACCGGTAGTGAAAATGTCTACAATTCGCATGGTCTTGAGTATAGTGACTTCAGAGGACTTACATCTAGAACAGCTAGATGTTAAGACAACCTTTCTTCATGGGGACCTTGAAGAAGAGATATATATGCATCAGCCGACAGGATACGTAGCACCAGGTAATGAGAACAAGGTGTGCAGACTGAAGAAGAGTCTATATGGCCTGAAGCAGGCCCCGAGGCAGTGGTACAAGAAGTTCGATAGTTTCATGTCGAAAAACGGTTTTAGGAGATGTCATGCAGACCACTGTTGTTACTTGAAGAAGTTTGATACGTCATACATCATCCTTGTTCTGTACGTTGATGATATGCTTGTGGCTGGCTCAAGCATGGAGGACATCTCAGATCTCAAAAGACAATTGTCTAGAGAATTTGCCATGAAGGATTTAGGAGCTGCAAAACAAATCTTAGGCATGAGGATAAAGCGTGACAGGGAAAACAAGAAATTAGTTTTGTCACAGGCAGAGTACATAGCCAAGGTACTTGATCGATTCAATATGGGAGGTGCTAAGTCGGTTAGCACTCCATTAGCCAACCACTTCAAGCTATCTAAGGAGCAAGGTGCAAAGACGCAGGAGGAACAGGACTACATGGCTAAAATCCCATACGCGTCAGCTATTGGGAGTCTCATGTATGCTATGGTGAGCACGAGGCCGGACATTGCTCAAGCAGTGAGAGTTGTTAGCAGGTTCATGAACAACCCCGGGAAGGAACATTGGGAAGCTGTGAAGTGGATCCTTAGGTACTTGGTAGGTACTAAGGACGTAGGGCTGTGTTATGGTAGATCGAAAATCAAGTTACAAGGCTACGTGGATTCAGATTTGGCAGGAGATATCGACAGCAGAAGAAGCACTACGGGTTATGTTTTTACTCTGGGTAGTGCTGCAGTCAGTTGGGTCTCTCAGTTACAAAAGATAGTATCTATCAGTACGACAGAAGCAGAATATGTTGCGGCTACAGAAGCATACAAGGAGATGGTGTGGATGCAAGGTTTTATGGAAGAGTTGGGTAAGAAGCAAGCAGATTGCAAGTTGTACAGTGACAATCAGAGTGCAATACACTTGGCTAAGAATTCAGCCTTTCATTCAAGGACCAAGCATATTGTCATCAAATATCACTTCATACGTTCGTTACTGGAAGATGGATCGATTGCTCTGGAGAAGATTCATACAAGTGAGAATCCTGCGGATATACTGACCAAGGCGGTCACAAGGGAAAAGCTGAAGCTCTGTTCAGCTTTGATTGGTCTTCAGGCTTGAAGACGGGGAGGTGGTGTACTCCGGATGAAGAAGACAAAGGTTTATGGAGATATGTCTCCAAGTGGGAGATTGTTGAGAAGTGGAGCCACATCTGGGGCCGCCCACGACCAGTCGAGGTTGCGCGGATTTCGTGTCGCAAGTCCTTTCGCAACTGGGATGCGAAAGGAGTTTCGCGGATTTCGTGTCGCAAGTCCTTTCGCAACTGGGATGCGAAAAGGGAAGTTGTCAAAACTATAAATTGGGGTCCCTAGGGCTATTCTAGGTTAAGGTGAATTCTAGGAAATTATTCTAAGGTGCGGGCAAGGGATTTTCTCTGTACTTCCAAGAGAGAGGTTAGTATATTGCCTTGTAATCTTCGTTTCTCTTCATAGTGGAATTTTGCATCTGTGGTTTTTTACCCTAGTTTGGGGTTTTTCCACGTATATCTTGTCTTGTGGTTTGTTTTGGATTGCTTTGATCTATTTCTAGTTTATATTTCTTCATGTCTATCGTTTGTGGGTGAGGCCTTAGATTGGATCTAGGCTCACTGCGTTGTTGGCGTGCTGCGCAACAAGAGGCACGGGAGAATGTTCTTTTGCTGATATTATTATCCGTATTTGGTTCTAGGTCATTCATAGAATGAAATTTTACCAATTAATACATCATTAATTTTAATTTGATATTTACATCCTGGTAACTCTTTCAGAAGGATTATCAATAACTATCACATTAATTTAAATAATTATCACCCAAGTACTTTGTTTGATTTTTAATGAAAGTTGGGTTTGGGCGGTGATAATAAGGGTTTGAGAATCGGGTGGAACCCATCATAATGTTTATGTGGAATCCACTATGACAACCAAGGGCATCATCCCATATTATGCCCAAGGCCTAAAAATCAGCCACATCCATGATTCAAGTGTACCATACAATTGAAAATAATGTTCAGTGTATCGTACACTTACCCTTCAAGTTCTTTCCATTTATATGGCTCACCTAAATCAATAATAGGTCTGATATTTTTGGGCCATACATCTAAATTTTGGTTTGAAATCTAATAGTTGGAGTGGTTTTTATATAATCATTAAAGCTAATCACAAACCAAGTTAGCTCAGTTAGCTCGCTCAGTTTGGCAGGTTGGGGCCGAGCCAGAAATCCTAGGTCGTTTCAAAATCGATCCCAACCCGGTTTGGTTTGGCTCAAACCTTGGCTCGGTTTAGCTCGACCAAGTATGAATGTAGTATAAATACCAAAAAAAACAAAACAAAACAAAAATAATAATAATAATAATAATAATAATAATAATAATAATAATAATAATAATAATAATAATATAAGAAAACAAAAAACTTCCTAAGTTTAAATATTTGAATGTTTGACCATGACATTACCTTAACTTTTATTTAGTTTATCATAGATTCTAATTCATAAGCTTTAGGTTTTATTGTTCATTTATTCTCCAATTTGCTTCTTTTGTCAATAATTACAAAATCAAACCAATCAAACGAGCTAAACTCGATCTGGCCTAAAAAATAGAACTTGGATTAGCTCGACCCTAGCTTAAAACTTGTTAAAACTCGAATAGGCTCGAACTTGGCTCGAGTTTGGCTCTATTCGATTATCAAACCATACCGAGCTAACCAGTTAGCTCAATGATCAAGCTAAGCCAAACTCAAGCCAGGCCCCTCGGCTGAATGACCCAAGCTGAGCTAGGCCAGAGTTCAGCCAATTCGTCTCATGTACGATTGTAGTTATATATATTTGGACTTGCATGTACAAATTTAGGGTGGACATTTTTATTGGATTATTTCCTTTAATATGAACCACCTGAAATCACAAGTCAGCCTGGTTGTGTTTTTTCTATGCAGGGCCTTACGTGGGATTATACATCTAATGGTTGAAGCGGATTTCACCGCTCATATATTTAAAAAAGAGAAAGACCCACATTCAACTAGTTGGACCACAATTTTTTATTTTTAGTTTTAAAGATACCTTCTAACCCATTGTGTGTGTGCAACATCCAACCCATACAATGAGTTGGAATCACCATGATGGTTTCTTTGTGCAAAAATAAGTCACCTGAACTTATTTATTGGACCTCGCTTGTATTTTGTTATTTATCAATGATAAAATAATTTTCTATAGGCTGGCCCAGTGGATAATTAAATGGGGCTATTTTTCAATAGGTAATCCTTATTGTGGGGCCAACTTATCGGAAGGATGGGAAGTTGCATTGAATTAATAAGTTTGAAGTTATCCACTTGGTGGACCATAACTCGTGGTCCAACCCACACATTCTCTTTAAAAAGTACTTTAGATGATACCATCTTGAATTTTTATGGAGCCCACCTAAATTTATATGCAAGATCCACACTGACAATCAAATATTTAATCCCATGTTAATCCCAAGGACAAAAAATCAATCTGACATGTAATGCAGGTGGGCCACATGAAAGGAAACAATTGGGAGAGAGGCATACGCCCTTGATTTTTATAGGGCACACCATAATTATTATTTGAAATCTACTCTAATCATTAAATTTCAAACCAAAATTTGGGCCTTAGGACTAACATGGGATGACACAAGTGGTGGTAAGTGGATTTCATATAAACATCACTGTGGGACCCACCTAAGCAAGTGGGACCCACCTCACCCGCACCATCAAACCCCAACTTCCCTTAGGAAAGCTAGAGGAAGGTAATCCATTAATAATTACTTAGTTAAATGGGGTATTTGATACACAACCTTTTTAAAAAGGGTACCAGAATGTAAATACTATATTAATGATGTAGTAATTTATAAAACTCATTCATAATATTACCATACCTTTCATATTCATTATGGGTTGGTGTTTTAATTGTGAAATTGTTTTAAATTCTTTTTTTCATTTAATTCTTCATTATTTTATAATTCATTATAGTAAAACTATGCCCATATAGGATCTTTGAGTCATCGGTAAAATGACTTAAAATTATAAATGTAATTAGCTACTTTTATTCAAAAAGAAAAATGCATTAGCGTGTTCCAAATGACTTCATTAGCGCAATACATTATATGCTATAATGCAATATTTTTGTAATCTATAAATGGGTGAGCTATCCAAAGTCTACTCATACAACCATGCCTGCCAAAATAGGTACCTTCATAAAAAAAGGAAGGAAATGTAGCTTTCAGGGCCGGACTTCCACGGTTAGTTGACCACCATTTTGAAAATGGTGGTGACTCATCCAATTGATGGCTCTTGAACGCATGGTTAAAAGTAAAATACTGAGCGGCCAGATCAGCTGATTGTTATATAATTTTCTCAGTGTAATTTTTTAGGTTACACTCCATCCATACTTGGGTCAGCAATTTGAACGGTCTGGATTCTACATTGAGGAGTTACCGTGATTCTTAAAATGGGCGTACGCTCTCTTAAGAGTGTAGGCTCAGGTTTCCAAAGATGAGGTGTTTTTGAAGGTGATCTAAAGTCCAACGGGTTGGACCACAAGTTAATATTTATTTATGGATAACTTCCAACCTGTCATGTGTGTGTGAAATCCAACCCATCCAGTAGATTGTCCCATCATGAGGACCACGTTGTGAAAAAATCAACCACATCCGCTCATCAAGTGGACGATACTTGTATTTTTGTCATTTATCTGTGGCTAGACAATGTTTTCTATGGTGTGGTCCATTTTCATTCTTCCAATAGTGACTGGGCTGTGATCTAAACATTACATTGTTTGGATCGTTACAGCCCTTCATTTAGTGGCACATAAACACTAGCAATGGCTCCCACTTAGATGATTTACAAGGAGTGGCCGAATATATGCAAGAGAGGGGAGTTTCGCCACAAAGAGGTGAACATGAGAAAAGCCCACATGATGTAACTAAACTGAAATGAGAAGAACATACAACACAAAGCTCATCCCTTCTTACTTTGAATCTGAACTTGGAGCAGGCTGTCCTCGAACTGTACAACCCCTTTACACAGACTCGAGCCTCTTCATATTCCGTTGAATCTAGATGCTCCTCTCGGTAAATTAGGTTGGGAAAGGCCCATTTCAGTAAATTAGGCTCCACATAAATAGGTATGCTAGATTACCAATCTAGTGGGCACATGGGCTACAGCGTTCTAAGGCTGCTGGATAAATGTTGTCGCTTTTACCGTTAATAATCATTTTAGGAAAACTGTCACTTCTTTTTTATTTTATTACCCACATATATTTGATATTTCATGATCTAATTTGGCCCAACCAAATGCACCCTAAACTACTACTAGTTAGCCTCATGATGGGGCAAATCTTGAACATACCATGGACCATAAAACAAGCTATGAGAGGATCCAAGCTATGCATTTGGGGATCAAACTTGCATTTTGACTTTGGTGCAACTTAAAAAAAGACAAACAGCACACTTATATTTTCATCCCGGTCGTCTGTCTCGGTCACAACACCTGTTGATTGAACTATAATCTTGTGGAACATGTCGAGCAGACCATTAGAGCACTATCTAGAGAATTGAAGGCGTCATTGAACTTGATTGACGTTTATAGTTTTTACAAGTGGGGGCCCATTGTAAGTGATCGAAATCTGTTGGTGTCATGACCCACTCCTCAAGGGGGCCAATGCACAAAAAATCAGAGGTTGGAAGATCATTGCTGTGCAAGGCGTACTGGAGGGTTAGGATACTCCAACCTGGGTGATTTTCTAGGCATGGGCCATCCGGGTGGGGCCAACAGCATCAACTGATGAAATTGCTGAGCTTGAATCCAGTATTCAACAATCCATCTGCTTTGTCAAAGGAGATGACAATATCGTGGCAGCGCTAGGGCCCACCCTTGGTGACTATTCCCAGGTGGACCTAAAGATAGAGACACATGGACTAAATATTACACTCACCATATGATCCTAACCATCCACTAGATCACCACAAATAGATGGCAGTGTAATATTTGGAAGGCCTGCACAGCACTCGGCTAGGTAATCCAGTTATTGTGATTAGCATGACTCTCTGATTATGACAACTCCATGGCATGTCCCACCAGATGAAGGGTCCAAATCATGAAGTAGAACAGGCAGGTTCAATCACAGGATCATCCCAACCCATCTTCAGAATGATAATGCTTTTCATTTTCATCGCAAATGCTAGAGTTATTTTTCAAATAGGAGAACAACAGCAAATTCTCATGCAATGGGAGGAAAATTTTCAAATAGTCAGAACAAAGAAGCAAGTTCTCATGCATTGGGAACGTCTTACTGAATGATTTGAATCATCAGCGTCCGAAAACAAACATCCATACAAATCTAACCACCAAATATGCAGAATCCCCAGAAGGCGCACGCATTCAAATCATACAATTACCCGACCACATTTCTCACTGAATCATATTTACACTGACAAATTTAATTATCACAACATACACCACACAAGGATACAACGATTAAAATGCGGCAACGGAGAAGAGATGTGAAATTCTACTGCTGCATATACTCAGGGTTGAATGCCATGGCCTCTCGGTATATCAGGTCCTTCATCTGCTCCTCCGTCAATGCATGCTGCTCGAAGTCGAAGATGAAGGGCATCAAGCAGATTGGCTCATCACTGATATCATGCAGTGATGTCAGGTATGGATGTGCCAGTGCATCCTCAACTGCAAACCGGAATAAAATAGAACATCAGCATCGTCATTAGCCTTGTGGCACTAAACAGCTATAAATTTGGAGGGGGGGGGGGAAGGTGGGACTGCCAATCACCAAAGGCAATCCATACTATACTACTATTGGCAAGCCATGCAAAAAAAAAAAACCAACTGGATGATCCAAACCGTCCAATCAATTTAATGCCATGGAGACTCGGTTTTTTTTTCTTCTTCTTTTTTTTTTGAAAGATAAAACTATGGAACATTTTTATTGGAAATTACTAACCCTTTAAATCTACCTAGAGAGAGGAATTGCTCACTGAAATATTATTACATATGATGCAAGTATAATGGATAAAAACAGGATAACAGATATTGTCCATGGCGAATGGACATGACATTCCTGGTGCATTAAAATTTTAAGACGATGTATGCACAGGCCCAACATATCAGATGCATCACAATTTTATCAGCATCATTCACTTTGTCAGTTTCAGTGAATACCAAACATGGAGTTTCAGGGAATACCAAACATGGAATGTAGGGAAGAACTTTACCAGTGATTCTCTGACGGGGATCAAATGTCAACATTTTCTCAACAAGATCAATAGCTTCAGGGTGAACGTTTGGAAACTTCTCAGTAAATGACTGCCGAGGTTGAGGAGGAAGTTGTCGTATGTATCTTCTTGCATTTTCATTCACATACCCCAAATCAGCCTCAGTTGGTGTGCCAATCAGCTACATTTATAACATCAATTGTCATACTTTAGTACAGAATTATTCATATATGCATACTTCGCATATTGCAGTATAGAAAATCATGATGCATGAATGTGCCATGCATCTAACATTGTCCATGTAATAAGAATGTGCAGGAAAGCATAAATAATGAACATAACTATGGGTCTGCATGCCAACACGTTTTAGCATCATTCATGTGTGCAAAACACTTGATGCATGCGTTGAATAAATGCACGCACCAATGAATTCCAAGGGTTTCCCATCATCATCATCAAAACATTATCCCAACTAACTGGGATAAGCTACAAAAATCCTGTTTTGCCATTCGACTCTATCACAGACCATATCCTCGTTAATCCATATCCATAGGTTCTCAAGTCTTTTCTTACTACACCCATGTCCTTTTGGGCCTTTCCCCTTGCCCTTTTAGACACTTCAACTTGTACTGACTCACTCCTAACTTATGCAGTTCAAACTGTCAATGTCAATAAATTTGTTATTCCCTACAAGTGTTTCAACATTTAATGCCAGATGATTTTTTTTAAAATAAATTCCGACAGATGGTTGGGATCATAAATTTCTCTATCATGTGTTTAAAGGCTGATTATCATAATTTTTTCTATTATGAATTTAAAAGACAGCAGATGCTAACAGTTGACCATCTTGTTGATTGTAATCGACCTGTGTAACAGACTACTAGATAGCGCGCTTGATTGTAATCAACCTATGTGATAGACTATTACATTACATTGCACCTGTGGGAGTTTTATGCTGGCATCGCCGGTCCCCAGTCCAGCTAAAGGAGGGGTTGTGTCAGGTTGGCAACCAGCATCAAACTTAGGCCATAACTTTCATCATGAATCTGAACAATAAACATTCCAAACTCATCTCCTGATAATGTGGAATGGCGGAACATGATTGTATAGCCGGCCCCAATTAACTGGGATAAGGCTTAGATGATGATGATGATGATGATGTTGTAAAGGCTGACTAAATAGTGAACCATCTGTTCATTCAGTGCTCGTGTGAAATGGGGGTACAGTGTTGGATTCTTAAGTTGCTCCGGGTGGCATTGTCCATGCTGCACTCCATTGGAAAATTTTTGGGAGTGAATGCTGGTTGCGTGGGCAAAGGCTGCCAGACTTCTTCGGAAACTGGATCTCTTGGCGGTGATGAAAACATTATGTAGAGGACGGAACAATAGGATGCTCCACAACAAGTTGGAAAGCATTGCACATGACAAGAAGGGTCATAAGGGTTTGTAACTACTAAGGGAAGGTGATTCTAGTGACTGGATGATGTTTACTCATGGATTCTAGCACATTTCTTGACCCTTTTGTGCATCATTGGGCAGAAAGGGTAAGGTAGATTTGGATAATAGGGATCTTAAACAAGAATAAGGGCAGGGTAGATTTGGATAATAGGATCTTAAACAAGAATGCCTAGTAATAGAGCTACTGGAAAGAAACATGGTACAAAATTCATGACTTCACCTCCATTAACAAGCGAAGTTGGTGCACATGGTCTCTGCCCGGAAATAGAGGCTTCCGCTCCATCAATTCCATGAAAATGCAACCTACAGACCACACATCAATTGCCGCAGTATACTCTGCAGAGTTTAACAACAGCTCTGGTGCCCGATACCATCTTGTAACAACATATTCCGTCATGAAATCACTTTCAGAGGTGATACGAGCAAGTCCAAAATCACAGATCTTCAAATCACAATTGGCATTCAAGAGAAGATTGCTTGGCTTTAAGTCCCTGTGAAGAACGTTTGCAGAATGTATGTATTTCAGTCCACGGAGGATCTGATACAGGAAATACTGCAAAAGAAAGCACCAGAAGAAAGGTGTTAATTTGTTTAAAGCAAGTGGTGCGAAGATATTGGAAAGAAAAAGTAGAGTATTTAAACAATGGCATAATGCAACATTCACAAGAACAATGAATCTGGCATCACTCAAGAAAATGGTCAGACATGCATATATACAAAAGCATGCTGTGCATAAAGAAAGATCTAACAGCAAGGCTAATCGCACTCCCAAATCATTATGAAAGCCCAGGAGTAAACCTTGAACCATTAATGCACTTGATCAGATTGAATCATTAATGCACTTATCAGATTGCACACAAAGTTCGGATTAGAGCTACAGTTTAGCAAAGGTTTGCACTGACTTACATGGACGACAAGGAAGCTTACAAGAGCTCAAAAACTAATCAAACCCTTTTCTTTTCCTTTGTAACAGAATATGTACAATTTTATTAAAAACTAATCAATGAATTAAAAGAGAGTTTGAAAAAAAAAAAAAAAAACAACAACAGTATTCATTTAATGAGATGGCCATCGCGGTCTACAAACTTCTAGTATAATGACATTATAAAATCTAGTAGTATAAAACAAAAGGCCGTGTTAAATTCATGGGTTCTATGGTCTACGTGAATTTGCAACCATGAAGCATTAATAAAGTTTTCTGAATTTATTTTCAGCATATTGGCAAACACTTTTACTGGCAAGTGTTTAGTCAAATCAACTTTTAGCATTTCCATAGCCACAAGTCAAATCCATAGCAGCTTCCATAATCCATTGTAGACCTCTAAATCACTAACCACATATGTCTTATTCCCAACCTCAGGTATCAAGACCAGCACACGACACCTTTGGTACAAGCTAGGTACTCCAACAAAGCTGGCTGCTCTCTTCTCAATTCAAGTCCCTAACAACCTTCCACAAAATAATCTCCTATTTATAATGCTGCATTTAGTGCAAGAATAAAATGCATATACAAGCTTCTCAACTTGGTGCAAGTCAACTCACCTTTGTTTAATGCCAACAAAGATGCATTTAACAAGGCCAAATATGCATGTTCAGATTTTCACCATAGACTGAAAGTCATAGGAGCAAATCCAATTTTTCCCCACCAGAAACCTGAAAATCAGAAACTTTTCTCAGGATTGTAGAGATTTATTATCATCATCTAAGCCTTGTCCCAGTTAATTGAGGTCGGCTACATGAATCCTTTTTTGCCGTTCCACTCTATCAAGGGGACCATAACTTCAATTAGACCATAGGTCATCAAGTCTATCGTAGAGACTGTTTGTTAGCAAAACATTAATCTTTTGACAAGATATAACAACAAGTGACTACTAAACTAGTAATATGAACCAGAAACAATATATTATAACTGAATCGATACGGATTGCTTGGAAAATGTCCCTCATCAATAAGAACATGATAATGTCACCAACGTACTCATCAACACCATAGCCTTGTCCCAGCTGCTCAATTCTATTTATAATTATTGTAAGTCTACTTACAATTATCATTGGCTCTTAATCTATTTACTATGAAAATCTTAAATATAACCTGACAGTGCTCCTCTGATAAAGCTTGATTGGAACGAATAATTTGATGAAGATCAGTGTCCATGAGCTCATAAGCAATGTACACATCATTAAATGTTTCCCTACGAGGAGGTGGTATTATATCTCTGATAGCCACGACCTGTATGACAGAGAAAAATGCAACCAATCAGCAACAGATATTGATGTGAAGGTGTACATGCACAACCAGGGAGCTGAACTTTAGAAATGTGAAATGAGGAAAGTTTTGACAGCATAAGAAACATTTAAAGAATCAAATAGATATAACTCACACCTCTTCCCAAAAGACATTCTCAATAAAGGGTGATATCAAATAATGTTGCAGATACAACTCAAAACAATGTTAGGTGACTGTGTTTTTGAATGGTTTTATGTTTTTCGGTTCTTTCATGTGAGGTATATTGTGTAAATACATGGCTTGGCTGTTTGTGTATAATTTATCTGTATTGAAGATGGCATCATCATTATTCCATGATTGAAATAACAGCAGTCTTTGTTTTTTTCCCCAAAATTTCAAGCCACATACATCATTTCCGCCTAATTAATCCTTGAATTATACAGCAGGTCTATCGTATAGATCCTCCACTCACATTTTTCACATGGTAGCAAAGCAGGGTCAAATATCCTATGTTCTCACATCATTCTTTGCATGCATGCATATGGGCTCTTTCACTAGCACAGGCTTGATAACGGCAACAAAAGTCAACCCTGCAGCCGCCAAGGTGTTCTATAACAGTAATGGTGGCCGTAACAGCCACCGCCATTACTGTTACAATACGGGCCGTTACAGTATTTTTTAAAAAAAAACCCGTTTCGGGACCATTACAAGGCCATTATAGGCAGTTTTTCTTGTGACGGCCATTACAGCCCCGTAACACATAATTGTTATGCCATTACGTAACCGTTTTTGTATACCTTGGTAAACCCAGTTATTGTTGTTGTTAACATCACAAGTTACATGGCAGCAACTCATGCATGTGCATTGATTGGGTTTTGTTTCCTTTTTTTATTTTTTCCTTTATTGATCATAAGAAATTAGCGATAACATTAGTAAAACAGGCAGAAACGATCCAAGAGGCCAAGATAGGGCCCTAAAATACACAATGGAAGATTATTGGAAGATGAGCCCTGATACTGAAAAAGTGACATAACCCAATTCTACTTCAGGTTCATCTCCTTTTTATTGTGATTGGGTCCATCTCCATTACTTCGTTTCTGTTACTGAGAAATCAGATCAACCAGAACAATAAAATATAGGTGAACAAGAACGATAAAGAACAGATATGCATCTTGTGACAGACAACGTACTGCTCAAGAAAGCAACAGTTCCCTTTCCATCTAATGACATTTGAAGTATCCCCAATCTCTATCTAACAGTAAGGAGCAGAAGATGCAGCCTTGTTTCATATTCTATGTAAAGTAAGTTAGATATTCTTTCTTGACATCACATATTCTTCACACAACAGGGTGTCATTCACTTTCAAATATTAATAAAGGAAGGCTGCACGTTGAGTGGATAAATCTGTGGAATTTCACAACCTACCAAAAGATGTGAATTTACATTACCAAACTAATCACCCTTTTTCTTTTGCCAGGTAGCAAGCTCAAACCCCCAAATTGTCTGTGTAAAGGGGGGAAAAATCAATGAACAAATTACACACTTGGCTCGAAACTGCAGTGGGAGCTCAATATGCTCCACCTACAATGGCATCTGACTAATACTGACTTGGAAGCATAGAAAATGTGAATAGAAAAATCAAAACAATACCCTTAACGGAAAATATCTACTACAATTAAGCATTCACATCTTGCCATCTAGAATCTGAATCTTTCCTTCCCATTCCTAGGATGTAAATATCCAAAAATCTTCTTCCCCTCTGATGTACTTTGTCAAGACAAAATGGCAAGCCACTTTGGTTGTTCAACGAGATGTTAATCACACCTTTTACTTCACAATAGAACTTTCTAAAAGGATCTGCAGACCCATTTGGAAGTTACGGAATTGCTCAGATCAGTATCTGTTCCTATCTCAACTGTGATCTGGGACAGGGAGGGCAGGGAAATGCTAACATGCTTAATGTAGTCTGCATTTCTTTGTGTGACCCCAAAAAGAGAATACTAGTGATTTACTTTTTTGGAAGTATTTCCAAACAGTCCCTTCCATGGACTTGGGTCTTGGGATTTGCATTTTAACAGTGGAACTGAAGCCTTCAAATTTCCATGTGCTATCTGCAATCTCAAGAGAAGGATGAATGATTTGATGGTAGCAGAAGTCCTCAATCTCATGAACCAATCAACATTACATAAAATAGTCAATTCTTGTAGCAGAGAAACTTCCCCTTTTTTTATCTTTTTCCCAAAAACTCAGTAAAACACCATATTCGACAACAACTCTCAACACTAAAGAGATACAATCTTGACAAGAAATACAATGGAATTTTTTAAAACAATTTTCAACAAAGCTCAAGAAATACTCAATTTTAGTGATAACCTCTCCTCTCCTGATAATTTCGCTTCAATTCTAAATCAATGTTATCATCTGGTTGGTTGCACCTCCAAATATCATGAATCATGAAATTAAGGGTGTGTTTGGTTGCACCTGCAAATTTCATGATATTTGATGCACAACCAAACACATCCTAACAGCATGGTGCAATGTATTAAAGTTTCCAATAAATAGTCACTAATACCAATAGGGAATTAAAAATGGAGTCAAGACAGCAAATGTACAAAAGAAAAAGAAAGAAAGAAAAAAAAAAAAAAAAGAAGAAGAAAAGCAGAGAGTGTGCAATGGTCTATAAAGACAACATCAGATCTTGATCATTGATCAAGCTGGAGATTCTCGCTGTCACGCTCCCACTGATCATTGATCAAGATCAAGATCATCAATTCATCAGATCTTGATCATCGATTAGTCTCGACAATTCAAGAAGGCAGTATCACGACATAGCCACCACTCACTGACATTTTCATGATCCATATGTCGAACAAGCTTTATCTCCCGCAGCGTCCGTTTGGCATCGATCTTGTTGTCAAAGGCGTTCGCGATCTTCTTTACTGCTACTTGCTCGCCCGTCTCCGAATTCGAAGCCGAACTAATAAAGATTTCAAAGAAAAAAGAAGCAAGAAATGCGAAAAGGGGAAGGGGTTATTGGAAAAGCATATGAGCTTTGCAATAATTACGGAAGGGCGGAGGGCCGCAGGGCGTAAATACCAGACGATTCCGTAGGCGCCCTTTCCGATGGGCATGATCGGAGGCTTGTATTTGGCAGTGACCTCGAAGATGTTGCCGAAGATGTTGTACTGAACGAATCGGCCGCCGTGGCTGGGAACCGCCGGAATATTTTCCATCCCGTTCGGCGCCGGCATGGAAGACGACGTAGGCGGCGGCTGGGGCTGCTGATCCGCCTCGTCCATGATCGTGTCGGAAAGCTCAGCTGCCGAAGCAGCGTCCATCTCTGAAAACCCTAGAAATTCCTTTCAAGGCGAAAGGAAGGAGAGAGAGAGAGAGAGAGAGAGAGAGAGAGAAGAACAAGAAGAAGGGTTTTGGTTTTCTGGGAGTTTTCTTTTGCTTTTCTTGCTTTTCTTTTTTTCCTCTGCGGAAATGAAGCTGGTTTTCGTTGTCTGAGCTCTCTCTGCGTGTATATGAGGGAAGCGGATTGGCTGGTGTACCACACACCAGCTACATAGCTGCTGTAGTTACGTGTCGTGTGAAGTAGGGCTGAAAGTTGGGCGGGTTTAACCCGACCGATCCGTGACCGACCCGACGTTGCATTGGGCTCGGGCAGGATATTTCGGTCCGATCTCAAGCTTAAGCTATGCAAACACCAACCCAATAAAACTTGGGTTCAGCTCGGGCTGAGGTCTCGGGTTGCCGGACTTAACCCGAACCCAATCAATATATAAGTTACTTATAAATTATAATTGAATGTGGATCGTTTGTGTCAAAGATTCACTAGTGATGTCGGGTCTCATGTCCACATCATTTCCAAGGACTCAAGTTAACAAAATATGCTAGATTTCTCTCTCAAATATATTGAGTGCTATGCTACGTGACTTCTAAAGGAGTAGTTATCCTATATTTTAGCTTGTTTTTTTTTTTTTTTAAATGAAGTTCTTTATAATGAATAATCACATATATAATTAATAAAATCATAGATACAAAAAATAAGTCCTATATTGAAATATAATAAACTAATGTAATAACAAAAATATTAGCACGTATACACCCGACCAACCCGACCGAGCCTGCTTGGGTTGAGAATTCCCAACCCGAGGTTAGGTTAGGTTGGTTAGGGTCGAGGTATAGGAAGCTTGGGTTGGGTTAGGGTTGAGCACCAACCTGACCCAACCCAACCCACCCGACTTTCAGCCCTAGTGCGAAGACAAGCACTGACGCTCCTCGAGCTCCGAGTTGCACGAACGATTCAAAGGAGATCAAAGTTACATGACCCCAAAGTGATTTATTTATTATATCTGTACCGTTCATATATTTTTAGAGATCATTTTAGAGACGTATCTAAAAAATTAATCGTATCCAAAGATCATTGGACCACACCACAAATAGCAGCGTAGATAATTATTTTCACGTAGGGCCCACCATAACGTTTATTTTCCATCCAATCTGTTCATAAGGTCACAAAGACCTGAATGAAAAGGAAAAACAAATTTCATATTGATCCAAAACTTCTATGGTAGATGTTCAATCTCCCACTGCTTTTTTCGGTGTGGTCCACTTGATAGTTATATTTGTCTTATTTTTCATCTCAAGCCTTAAGACGAGATCTCCAAGGGCGTGTTTGGCCGGACCGATCCCATGGGATTAGGAGGGATGGGATTGGTTTTAAGGTAATGATGTCGGTGTCAGTGGACAGTCGGACATCCCATGGGATCCTTATATCCCTAAATTGTATCTTGGGACGAGTAAAGTGAACCCATTTGGATGCATGCGGGATTGGACTAAACCCATTCACACACTCCACCCTACGCCTCACCATGATGTACGTGTTTCATCCACTCCGTTCATCCATTTTTAAAGATCATTTTAGGGCTTGATACAAAAAATGATAGGGATATAAGTCTTAGATGGGCCACACCACAGGACAAAAATAATGAATGGATATTCACCATTAAAATCCTCCTAAGGCCTATTGTACTGTTTATTTGACATCTAATATGTTGATTTGGTTATAAAGACTCAGATGAAGGGAAAAATCAAATATCAGCTTGATCCAAAACTTTTATGGCCTCCAAAACAAGCGGATGTTGGAGGTCAAAAATCATTCAACATTGTTTCCTATAATGTGGTATACTTAAGATTGAGATTTACTTCGTTTTTTTTTCCCATAACATAAAATGATCGAAAAAAATAGATGGACGGCATGGATGAAACACATACATCATAGTGGGGCCAACAGAGCATCGGCCATAGCCAATCCGTTTCCCAAGTTGTCTCATGTGGAACCACCTTTGTCAGTTAGTGGACTATATGGATTTGACTGATCCAATACGTGCTTGGCTACCCCTCTCAAACCAGCCCCCTAGCTGGGATGAGATAACCTTTCATTTCCAAACAGGCGATGGGATGGGTCCTCCTTCTGTAGCCGACCTAATACCGCCTACTCCCATCCAACGTGACTGTCTAAACACGCCCCAAATGGATGGACGGTTTGGATATAATACATACCTCATGATCGGACCCACAGTAATTGCTAACGTAAACCTAGCAGCTATATAACTGGTGTGAGGAGGCGCGCACCCGTGGCGCCAGTACCACCATAAATCCACACCCGCACCTTGTGATCAGACCCATAAAACTTGCTGACGTAAATCCACACTAGCCAATCTGCTTCCGTATAAGAGGTGCGCACCCGTGGCGCCAGTACCACTGTAACTAACGTTGCAACTGTTTTGGGCCCCATGTGGTGTCTAGGTGAAATCTGAACCGTTCAAGTGGTTATCCCCACTATGATAGTAATAATCCATAAAATGGCCTGATAAAATCACTGTATAGGCCTGAACACATAAAGTGGTTATCCCCACTAATACTTTCTAATGCAACCGGCCAAACAGGCCCTAAAATAAAACATCCCATAAAACCACTGAATTATACTGGGGCTACATGGTCTTTGGATTGTCCTTATTTTATTATATAAGATGTTGGATCACGTCTTCGGCAAGTTGGATCTAATTAAAATATCCCGTTAGGCCCTCACTGCAATTTGAAAGATTTCTAGTGGTTTTCCATTGTTGTCTATGGTGTGGCCCACATGATAATTGGATTGGCATGATATTTCATATGCATGCACATCATGATGTTTATAACGTCTTGGAAGGGTTGGATGTCATACATATAGCACGTATGGCCAAAAACATCTCGGTACCATCTCTCGTACAGTACGGTGACTATACATATGATTTCTTTACGAGTTCTCGAGGGTATAGACCTCAGTATCACCCACCGATTTCATTAACCCAAAAGAAGCCTCAATTGCAATAGGTGAACCTAAGAGAACTAAAATACCCTTGATTTTTTATATGCTTATCTTAACCGGTAAGAGTATTTTGGTTAAAATATCATATATTTATCTTAACGTGTTGGAGTATTTTGATCAAAATAAATACCATTGTCCGAACCCAGACGGTCGCTTTTTGCAAAATAAGTTATCGGGCTGATAAAATCAAAAAGGCATCGTACGGACTCATCTCTAATTATTTCTTTCTTTGCTATGCTGGTTTAGTAGTTCGCGAGACCACGCAGTATTGTAGTCAGTAGATGGCATCTGATGTGATAAACCTAAGGATGGATCTTGTGTAGCTGGTTAAAGGTTTTTTGGCGGATGAATCTAAGCCGTTGGATTTTTAGTTTTAACTGTCCATGTGCCGCACAAGCCGTCCGATCGGCAGATCATTTTTCCGTCATCAACCACGACCGTCCACGGTGGTAACGGCTCCTATCTTGGAGGGTGCCGATTCATGGTGGAGAGACTTGTACTGTACTTTCAGTTTGCTCCGCGGAACTTAAAACTAAAATCTGTTTACACGAGAAGATCGGGGTTCGTGAAGGATCGACGGACGAGAAACGGTTGAAGAAAACGAACGGCGAAGATAATAAGAAGGCGTATAATTGCCATGATAAACGTGGCAGGGTGATATGTCAATCCGGATTATCTACCAGTGGGCCCCACCATAGATGGGCTATGTTTAGGAAATCATAGCCATCAGTTTTATTCACTCCATCTGGACCATTAACACTTTTTCTTCTCTACCGTCTCTTTGAAGGCCATTCTTCAGACGGCTAGGATCATCCAGTCATGGTGGATATTAAACAGTTTACCATCCATAGTAGGGCCCAGTAGGTGGACCGTCGTGATTGACACGTCACCTGCAACGTTCGCGTAGCGAGATGATTCGACCCAGTTCTGATTCTTCCGGTTTCACCGTACATACAATTGCTGAATTCGCCACGTGGGGAAGTGTACGGATATGCTGACGCCGGCGGAAAGTTAGGGGTGAAATCAATTTCTCGGCAAGTTATTCATCGCGATATTTCGAGAAAAATAAGTATTTCTCCCGATAATATACTGGACGGGAAGGCGAATATTCGCTGCCGCCCAACTTCGCCCCTCGACGGACGCGAATTTCCTATAACAATCGTTGTAGGAAGCAAAAAGCTCTGTGTGGGCACACACGCGTGTCTTAGTGACCTCCACTCCGTTCATCAGTTTCGACGGCTCATGTTAGGACGGATCCCTAAAATCAGGAAGATCCAAAATTCAAATAGATCATACCCAGGGAAACGGTGGGCTTGAATGCTTTCTGAGCCCACACAGCCCGTACCGTGTGGATGAAACGGTACGGAGAAGATTTCAACGGTGGGCATTTCATGACAACTGCTTCCTTTGTTGTAGTCAACCTGAGGTTTGGATCGCCTAACCACTGAGATTACTTCCTAACGTCGTCCTGTCATGAGCTGATGAAATTGATGTGACAACTATACATATTTGGGGGGAACGGATTGGCAACTCCCCCTGCCACTAGCCCTTTGGCTGGTGGTCGGTGCTTTGTGGGCCCACCATGATGTATGTGTTTCATCCATGCCTTTCATCCATTTTTACAGGTCATTTTATGGCTTGATCCCAAAAATGAGAGGGATATAAACTTCAGGTAGAACACACCGTAGGGAAACAATAGTGATTGGATATCCACCACTAAAATCCTCCTGGCCCACTGTACTTTTTATTTGATATCCTATCTGTTGAGTAGGTCATATAGACCCAGACAAAGGGGAAAAAGGATCAGCTTGATCCAAAACTTTTATGCCCCCAAAAAGTTTTTAATGGTCCAAGTTGATTCAACACTGTTTCTGTAATGTGGTCCACTTGAGATTGAGATATACCTCATTTTTAGTCTCATACCCTAAAATGATCTAGAAAAATAGATGAACACATGGATGAAACACATACATCATGGTGGGGCCCACAGAGCACCGACTACCAGCCATTGGCTGGTGGCAGGGGGAGTAGCCAATCCGTTCCCATATTAGGGGCGGGCCAAGTGCCTCGGCCTGACTTGGACCGCTTAGCCAGGGTTAGGCTGAAAAGGGTTAGGGCCTGTTTGGCCGGGCAGATCCCATGGTATTAGGAGGGATGGGATCAATTTTAAAGTAATGATGGTCGTGTCAGTGGATTGTCTTAAGATCCATGGGATTGCTTATATCCGGGACAAGTTCACTGGGTCTGTTTGGCACGCCCTCCATATCTCCGGATTTTACCTTCCAATCCATCCAACTAAGGGATAGGATCAATTTTAAGGTAATGATGGTGATGTCAGTAGATTGTCTTAAGATCCATGGGATTGCTCATATCCCAGGACAAGTTCACTGGGTCTGTTTGGCACGTCATGCCTATCCCAGGCCAGGATATTGCCGATCCCATCCCTCCTAATACCGTGGGATCTGCCTGGCCAAACAGGCCCTTAAAGTTTAGACCCAGTGTCTGACTTGGGCTAAGCCGACCCATCAGCCCAAGGGTCAGGCCAACTAACTTAAAATAAAGACATGGTGTATAGCTTGGGCTCAGCTCAGGCCAATGAATAAAACACTACACAAGATTAATGGACGATTTAAATACACTACTTATTACATTTGTAGTTTAAAGGTTTATTGGATTCATTTTTTTATATATAAATAATAAAAGAGACCATCTTACCCCAACTCATGAGTGGTTTAAGATAATTTATATGAGAATATGGTATATACAAATACAGTATACAGTCTAGAATAAGGGTAAGAAAGATGTATGACATTTGGATCCTTACTCTTGCTCGGGTTGTAGACTCTCAAGAATTTCAATGCCTGGTCAAGGGCTCGAGTGTCCATGGGTGGTGAAATCCAACTGCAGTGTAGTGTATGGTGTGTGTGTTAAAAAATTTAAAAAATGATCTAATCTAAAAGATCTTTTAGTATGCTGCGTGTCTTTTTCAAAGAAATATAAAATAGCAGGAACATTAGATTAGGTTTGTTTACTTATCTATTTGTTAAATTACAATTCACGAGGATCTCTTCTTTAAGGCCAATTTACTCACTCATCTAGGTAGGATCTATTTGTTTCTATAATCAATTTGATCCCAACCATCAAAACTTTGTTTCTATAATCAATTTGATCCCAACCATCTAAACCATGCATATGGTGGGTTCAAGTCCTTACCTCGGTGGTAGACTCTGAGGAGTTTCAACATGAAGTCTTCGATACCCATAGGTGGTAAAATCCCACTATGGCATGCGTGGGCGTGTGTGTCAGGTGCGTGTGTAACCAAAAAAAAAAAAAAAATGTATATGGTGGGGTTATTTTGAACTTTTAATCATTTCACTCAATTTTGGAAGCTTTAAGCAGATTAGATTATTTTAAGATCATTTTTATGATATTCATTACATGAACCAGCAAGGCTAAAAGCCTGTTTTTTAGTTTGAGGAGATGGCCAACAAGTGCTTAGAGGTCTAGAGCCCAAGCTAGGGCTAATCCCGAGTCATTGATCCCTTCATCCCTACTGGTCTTGCGTCCCTATATTGGAAAATGAAGCAATGGAGGCCGTTGAAATGGGTTGTGGTTTGGGTACTACAAGGGCTAGGCCCGCCGAGATGTATGTGCTTTATCCACACCGTCTATCCATTTTGACATATCATTTTAGAAAATGATATCAAAATGGAAGCAGATTGAAGGCTCAATAGACTACATGACAGAAGCAATGGCGATTGAAAAGTTACCGTTGAAAACTTCCTAGGGGAGAGGAGGGGGCTATAGAAGTTTTGGATCAAGTTGACAATTATTTCTTCTCTTCATACATGTCCACATGACCTTATGAACAG
The DNA here is from genome assembly GCA_021015155.1 of Magnolia officinalis. Classification (NCBI taxonomy): domain Eukaryota; kingdom Viridiplantae; phylum Streptophyta; class Magnoliopsida; order Magnoliales; family Magnoliaceae; genus Magnolia; species Magnolia officinalis. The sequence goes on from JAJHSJ010000005.1 coordinate 12,907,244, forward strand.
GTTATATAGCAAATAAACATCATGGTGAGATGTAGGAAGTTGTCAGTAATAAGAATTCAATCCTTATGCTTTCCGTGGTGTAATTCACTGGAGCCTTCAATCTAGCTCTTTTTTTGGGTTGTGTCCTAAAAGTGGCATAATTCACTAGAGCCTTCAATTTGACTCCTTTTTGGGCTCATGCCCTAAATGATCTATCAAAATGGACAGACGGAGTAGATAAAACATATACATCATAGTAAGCACCATAAATACATGACAAGACCATCTGTCTCTAGCTAGGTCCTGATAGAAGTAGTATTTATTGTACCATATTTTCGAACCACCCCTAAAATAATCAATTAGAAAACGATACGTGTCATCGCATGGAAAATATGTAGCATGCTACAGATCTTTAGAGATATTTAAAGCACGTTTATGAAAGTACAACTGACATTGATATGATGATACATGTCATCGCCATCATCTGGCGACGAGGCATAGCAGAGAAGTCTAAGAGGCAAAAAGCAGTTGAGCGAAAAGAGCAATTAGGAAAGGACATGTCAAGAGGAGCATAAAGAATTTGACAGACTAATGGTGGCAACAATTCAGCCGCTATACCATTAAATCAAGGAAGAAACACATAAGAGATAGTTATGACGGAGATTTATAAATATCGGAAGAATTCAACAAAGCAAGTCGTCTCATACCAATCCAACAAACCAATTAAATTTATCTTTCTTTATCATAGTTAAGATCTATCGTAGAAATAACGATAATCGTTAGTTATAATTCAAGTCTATGCTCTTGCGATGGACTATTCCCAGTACTAATACAATTAATCCATCTTTCAAAAAATGCATCTTATAGTTACTCCTTATGATCGACTGCAAATGTTTCCTTTTTATTTAACTATTTGCGCTTATAAAAGTCCTCATATGGAAAGAAAAGTGCAACCATCTTCAAATGAAGAACCTCATACTCCGCCAATCACCCGATCTTCTTAATAACTATTTTGTGAGTGACTGAATAGATGACCGATCTTCTCAGGTCTTGATCATAAACGATCGCACTCGACGTATCTACCTATCTTAGCGCTTGGGGTCAAGTTGTTTGATTTGAATCGAGCTGCACAATCGATTCTGGCATGCCCCAACACACCACATGCGACCAAAAATAAACCAAGAGCTAACAATTTTTGCATGCCCGGTGGAACTAAAAACTACTTGGTCGTCATAAATATTCATTGTGCACATGTTGTACAATAATATACATTTTGGCATGCCCAGTGGGACTAAAATCTATTTGGTTGTCATAAATATCCATTGTGCATCGACCGTATGACAAAATAATTTTTGACATGTTCGGTAGGATACCAATTTTTTGTAAATATACCGGTGCAATAATAATGCATAAACCGAATATGTACTCATAATACTTTTGAAGTTAATGAACCTCCTGCACCAGAGGAGGAGATGCAGGTGCAACCAACGCATGAATTGTTGCTGAACCTGATACCCAATCCTCCAAATCATGATAGGCATCATCATCTCATATCGATCCACTTGAGATAATGTCGGTTGAGCTACGCAATATGCAAATGGAGATTCGGCATGTTGCAGAGTAGTCACGAGCTCAAGCCAAGCAGTCATGATTTCAAGCTGAAACTTTCAATAAGTGGATGGCCAATCAGATTGAAAGTCTAAATCAAATAATAGCTATTTTTGTTGAAAGAGCACTTGACATGCCTCAATCAACTATGCCATAACAAACTGTTGAGATTAGTTCTATTAAAAATCTAGCTCCAATACCACCAGCACCGCCAATTCTTATTTTACAATGGAACATACATTCTACTTTGGTACAAGAAGTACGAAATGTTCCTCCACCTGCAAAGTTCAGACAATTCGAACAGATAATTGGGTATTTCATTCCTGTGGTCAGAAATTAGGGAATGCCCAAGAGGACAACATTTCCTTAGAAATATCAATTACAATGGGGAACAATACCACGATAGGTCTTAAACCACCTCTTGCGCTGAACTACGCCATTTAAATCGTGACCAAATTTTACAACTGGTGCAAGAGGTGGCAGGCCAAGTTATTGGTCAAACTACCACTCCTGTCTACCATAAGCCTTATCCGAAATGGATTGACTGAAAAATTTTATTATCGCTGCCGAATTTGATATTTTTCGTTCAAGATGGCCAAGTTCAACCAAGATAGTCGAATTTAATATTTTTCGACCAAGATGGCCTAATTTGATGTTTTTCAATTAAGATGGTCGAGTTCGACTAACATGGCTGACTTTGATGTTTTTTTTTTTTTTTTTACCAAGATGGTCGAATTTAATTAAGATAACCGAATTTGATGTTTTTCGACCAAGACGGGCGAGTTCGACTAAATAGCTAAATTCAATACTTTTCCGACCGAGATGGCCGAGTTTGACTAAGATGATTAAATTTGATGTTTTTGCTCAGTCAATTAAATTTATTGAATTGAACAATGAGCCATCATCCCTTTCACATTTTTTCTTAAAGACAAAGCGACATAAGGGCAATGTTGTACCATATTTATGACAATTCCTAAAATAGCTAATTAGAAAAGGACATGTGTCATTGCACGAAAAATATATAGTATGTAAAAAATCTTTAGAGATATTGGGAGCGCCTTCTACGGAAGTACAACTAGTGTTGATCTAATGATACACATCATCTAATGACTGGGCATGACCAAGAAGTCCAAGAGGTGGAAAGCAATCAAGCGGAAAAGTAATTAGGAAAGGATACATGTCAATAGGAGAAGGAAGGATCTGAAAAAACTAATGTGACAACAATTTGGCCGTCATAACCATCGAATAAAGGAAGAAATTGTAACGACTAGAAATTTTCTATACAAGGGCTCGAGTACCACCTCGACCAGAAATCACTTAGGATTAAATCCTTTAGAAATTTGATAAAGTTAACTAAGTACTAAACTAGATTAACCATTAAATCCGTTGGAATCGCTTTAAATACGATCTGTAAGACCCAAAACTTGTAGAATCATTGACGCTAGGTTACCCTTAAGTCTAGGATCAAACTCATTACCCGACTGCTCTCGGGAACACATTGAAACTCCATATCAGGTCTAGACCGCACATCGGGAGTCCGAATAATACGAAGTTAAGGAATTAGGACCGCCTCGCTGGGCTTGACAGCCATCTCGGAAATCAAATCCAGACAATATCCCACGGCTGTTCGCTCGAGTCCGGAGCGAGAGAGTGTGAAAACTCTTGTTTTCTTTACAAAATAAATATCTTGAATAGTGATCTGGCACGTGTCGCTTGCGAATATTTTATAAGCAACCAGACCGTCAGAATCTGACCCAAATACACCCTCGGATCAGGAAAAATTTCACAAACATTTACATGTACTTGAAATTTCGGATCGAGGCCCGCTGACCGTTGAACTGAAACTGGTCCGCCACGCGTGATCTGGGAATCCGACTGAAATGAAAACTTAACTTTACCTGGATCCATGGTCGGTGAGCTTAAGTCCGACTTTTGGCTCAAGGAGGCCCACCAGAAATCCTCCGTTGAGCTGAAACAACGCCGCTTTGATTATAACCTAAGTATACCTTGATCTTAAGTCTATTTCAGAGAGTTTTTAGGCTATATAAGGACCCTCTCTCACAGCCATACGAATTTGAAAAAAACTCTAAGTAAGAAGAGAGAAAAAGAGAGAGAAAGCTAGAGAGTTGTGGGAGAATTTCCCTGCTACTATTTTTAGCCACTATACGGGTTGCACCACCCCTTTCTTATCGCTTTTCCGGCGATACCGACTTCGTTTTAAGGTAAGAAACCCTAACCCTAAATCTGTTTTGGGGTGTGAAGGTTATAGGCTATGAAATAGCTAACCGGTTTCACTCTTTAGGCTACAAAACTGCCTAATACGGAAGCCAAACGAATCTATCTGATTCGTTGCGATTCTACGGTGTAAGTTGAGGACTTTAGGTGTATAGGTTACGATTTTCAATGCTTTCAATGTCAGATAATGATAGATTCATGATCTGCATGTAATTGCACATGTACAAAGTGCTGTCTGTTTTCCATTTCAATTAAAGATGTAGAATATGGATTTTACATACTCTAGGTATACGTAGAAATACCGTATATGTATAAATTTTAGAAATGTGTTTATCATGATTATTTGTTGTATGAATATATGATATATGGATAAAATACTTATTTGGCGAAAGGATTCGCCATAATACATGTTTGCTAATATACACTATGTATGTAGAAATAGTGTATTGTAGAAAGTACCGTATATGTATATAATTTGGAGAGGTGTTTGCCATGACTATTTGCTATATGAATATGATATACATGGATAAAATACTTGCTTGGCGAAAGGATAGCCTTAATGCATATTTTACTAACATACATCATGTATGTTGAAATAGTGTACTCTAAGTGTTTGTGAAAATGTTTGTGAGAGTAAGTGCTTAGCTGTTAGTGCCTTAGATAGGTGTTGAGATGGGGTTCTCAACTACCTTAGAGACATGTATGATTTCCTCCATGTGGTTGTTTACTCTAACCACTTACTTATGAAATATAAGTGTTTTGTATCCCTATTTGTATAGTGCTATATAATATGCTTTATAACATGCTTTGTAACATGTTTTATAACATGCTTTATGACATGCTTGTTAACATGCTTGAGTTGCTTTGTTTATTATGCTTTACGCCATATGCTATGAGTGAGGATTGATTGAGTTTGGGACTATGTCTATAGTCCAGACATTCGGTACCAGACTTGAGATCGTGGTTGAGATTCATGTCGCCACGAAAGATGTGTTTGACGAACCCGAGTCGTACTTCGGTTGGCCATAGTGGTTGGCCACACGAAGTGCTTCTGCGCTTCATATCGTTCAACTTGTTGTGCGCTCGAGCTAGCCGAGCACGTCAAGTAACCCGATATGTCTAATGTATGTTCACCATGTTTGGTCGCTACTGCTTGAATCTAGGGTACCAAACTTACCAGTGGAATCCCGTTAACCATAGTACCTCGATCCGCTAAGACTTATGAGCCGGGCATGGTGGTATGGGACATCGTGGTCGAGCTGTCGGCCTACGCTGGGGCCACGTGCCTCCCCGTAGTGACCAGTGAACAACCAGACTCGTGAGTCGATTATGGTGGTATGGGACACTATATTCGAGCTGTCGGCCTACACTGATTGGTGACGAGCCTTTTGTAGTGACCTCGAGCATACTCCGAATTTGCGGTGAGGCGACAAGTCTTACCGCAGTATATAGAGTATGGACTAGGCCTGTATCTGTATAGTGATGAACCGTTAAAAAGGTGATGGGGGAGTGGTGTAACCTTTGTGCGTAACAGCCCTGACAGCCTTTGCAGTGACCTAGAAAACATAACATCGTCTGAGATTAACTAGGACTGACGACCCTAGAATGGATCATGTTTGGGATGATACAAGAGGGGTACCTTAGTTTTTCAATACTGCTGCTTGAAATAGACTAATAATTACTCGGTAATCATGCTCATCATCGCACTGCATGTGCCTAGTAGATGTGGAACACTGAAGGATGAACGCATTCGCGAACGTAGGACGGTGTCGCATGAGGGTGGTTTGGCAAGGGCATTCATCATGTCATTTCATACTTGCTTTAATAAGAGTAGTTAGGATTGTTTGATTGTACTGCTTTATCATTACTACTGACTGAATGAATTGATAACATGTTAACTTATGCTTTATTGTTCCACTGAGTTAGCTACTCACTCCCACGTTACGGGACGGTGTTGTACACACCAACCAGACTCTGTCACAGGTATAGATGGCACGTCGATTCAGGAGGCGGAGCCTGACTACGATGAGGACCAGGACGAGTTCTCATACATGCAGTACTCTGACGGCTTTGCTTAGGCCGACTGCATCGCGGGAATTTCAGGACTCACCTTTTAGTTGTATTTTGATTTTTTTGACTCAGAAACAATACATGTATATGGGTACTCAGTTAGTGTTCATACTCTGGAGTTCGTGATGGTTTTGTTTCCTCACATACCTTATATATACAATTTCAGTCTTCCGCTTGCCTTTATACAATTGATCTGGAGTATGAATTATTGTTTTGGTATAATCTCACTCATGTTTATTGCTCTAACACAGACAACATTTAATCATCATTATCTATGTTGCATAAGTGATGCGTTGGAACTCGGGAGTTGAGTTCATACTCGACTCCCGAATTTCAGGGCGTTACAGAAACACCTAAGAGAAAGTTGAGACAAAGATCTATAAATAGCGGAAGAATTCAGCAAGCAAGTCATCGCATACCAATCCAGCAAAGCAATCAAATTTATCTTTCTTTATCATAGTCAAACTCAGCTTTATCCTAGGAGTAACGGTAATCTTTAATTGTAATCCAGTCGATGCTTTTGCGATAGACTATTCCTTGTATCAATACAATCACTTCATCTTTAAGAAAGGCATTTTATAGTTACTCCCTGTGATCGGTCACTATAGTATATATATATATATATATATATATATATATATATATATATATATATATATTATAGAATATCTTATATATATATATATATATACATTGTTTAACTGTTTACGTTTATAAAAGGTCTCTCGTTCGGAAGTTAAAGCGTAACTCATTTTTAGATGAAGAACTTTACCCTTGATAATTGCCCAATTTTATTAATAATTATTTTACGAGTGGATGACTAGGCAATCAATCTTCTCAGGTCTTACTCATACACAATTGCACTTCACAAATCTGCTTATTTCGGTGCTTGGAATCAAGTTGTTCGGTTGGAATCAAGCTACATAATCAGTTCAAGCATGTCCAAACATACCACACATGACAAAAACAAACAAAGAGCCAACAGGTAGTAGCCAATTCAAGCCGTCCAAACGAGGTAAAACATCAATGAGTGCACGCCACGTGGAATGAGAAAAGCACTTTACAAATAAATTTTGAAAACATTTAAAAGGTACTTCTCAAATGAATTTAGAAAATATTGAAAAGTGTTTTTAGATGTAAACTGTACATCTTTAATTGGTGAAAATAGACAAGACCACAACAATTCCTACAATGATAAAATCAGGTGATTTAATGTACCACTAAATCAGATGTTAATAGCTTGGCTGCATCTCGTCACTGCACTGTGAAGTATAACTGAAAATTAACACCAAGAAGATAATATTAATCACTTGATTTTTCCCTAGCACTCACCATTTTGCATTTATCCATTCATTCTATGGCCCTTAATTAAGGGTTTGTGAGTTAGAACTGCTTGATTAGTATGACTTTAGGATATAGTCCATTATTAACAAGAACCAAAATTTGGATGGTCTAGATTATTATACCTCAGGTCAGTGAGGATGAGTCCCCACCATTTTTTATATTGTGCAAACTAACACAGGAGACTAACCCAGTAAAATACTTGTATGAAAAATGTTCATAACATAAGTGCTTAAAGTAGGCACAAATAGTAGCAAACGAAAATAATTGCAATACTATATGCATATGTATGTCTGTGTGTATATATATAAATATGCTCACATGTACACCTTCTTATGCGAGCACCTTTGCACACGTGAATCTGAATGGTCCACATGATGGGTCACCCCTCGAAACCTTATGGGTCCAACTTTCAGCTCTATACAAAACTTTAGTGGTCAGCAAAGAGAAATGCAAATCAAGGGAGGAAACTTTCCTTTTTCCACGGCCCACCAATGTTTTGTATCGGGCTGAAAGTTGAGCTAGTACAGTTTCGAGGGGTGGTGTATCACGTGGACATTCAGATTCTGTGACCATGAAATGTGTGTGTGTATATATATCATTACATCATTGAAATTTCGTGATACTAGGGGTCAGTTTGGGCAGTGGGTAGAGCTGGGCATCGGACCGAGTCGGATCGGATTGGGTCCAACCCGATCCTACCCGAAATATATATGGGTTTATCCGAATTCGATCCGATCCGGCCCCGGATCCGGCACATCTTACCCTAATCGATCAGATGTACTGTTAGTTTGACCCGAACCGTGTCTGACTCGGCTAGAAAAACCGAGTCGGATCGGATTAGTTATAGTTCGGGTCGAGTTGAATTTATGGTTTTTTTTTTTTTCCAGATGCTCTAAAATAACCGTAAAAAATGGATGAACGGTGTGGATATAATAAATACATTATTGTGGGCCCATATAATCTTGATCTTATTTGAGCCGTTCGTACAACTCGAAGCGCGAGGCGCGTCTCCGCTTCTCCATGCACGACACGTATCTACAGCGGTACATTCTGTGTTGGGAAACGGAATCGCTACTCGCTAGTCGCTACTCACCAGCCACCCACCATGTGACTTATGGTCGGTGCTCTATGGGCCCTATCATGATGTATATGTCTTATCCATTCCGTTCATCTATTTTTAAAGATTATTTTGGGGTTTTTTCCCGAATATTAGAGGTATAAAAATCTCAGATGGTCCACACCACATGAAAACAATATTGATTAGAAATTCACCCTTAAAATCCTCCCAAGGTTCACTGCACTATTTATTTAATTATTTGACATCATCTGTTGATTAGGTCATATAGGTCAGGTCATACAGGTCCAGATGAAGAGAAAAAACAAAAATTAGCGTGATCCAAAACTTTTATGGCCACCAAAATGTTTTTAATGGTCGACGCTCATTCAAAACTGTTTCCTGTAATGTGGTTCATTTGAGATTAGGATATATTTCATTTTTGGTCTAACACTGTAAAATTATCTCTAAAAATAGATGGACGGCATGGATGAAACACACACATCATGGTGGGTCCCACGGAGCACTGACCACCAGCCATGGTATCAGGCGGAGTACACTGCCTGTTGTGTTTTCTGTTGACGTGTCGTGCACGACACGTCTTGCAGGATACAGCTGTATCTACACCATAAATGTATATGCATACATCTTATTGTACCGAGTAAGCTTAGTTGAGCCCACATGGAATATATGTGCTCTATCCACGTCGTCCATCCGTTTTTAAACATCATTTAAGGAAATGGGCCCAAATTTGAAGAATATAAATGGCTCGACTGTAGCATACTATAAGAAACAATGGGAATAATGATTTCCACTGTTGAAAACCTGCTTAGCCCCACAGTGATTTTTATTTGTAATCTAACCTGTTCATAACATCATACCAACATGAATGAAGGGAAAATAAAAATATAAGCTTGATCCAAAGCTTTTGTGGCCCCCAAGAATTTTTCAATGGTAGACTTTCAATTCACACTATTTCCCAAGGTGTGGTTCATTTGAGATTCGGATATGCTTCATTTTTGGGCTTAAGCCCTAAAATTATCATATAAAATGAATGGAAGGAATGGATAAAATATATAAATCACGGTGGACCCCACAGAGTTTACTCAGTACGCTCAGCGGATTCAGTTACTCAGTACACAATACGCTTCCAAACTACAGGATATGTTATCTTGTTATCCTACCAAGTAATTTCTGTTAGGGCCCACCGTGAATGCATGTGGTTTATCCACGCCGTCCATTCATTTTTTCATATAATTTTAGTCGTTGAACTCAAAATGGATGGATATCCAAAGCTTAGGTAGACCATATCACAGCAAAAAGTATAAGATAAATATATATGTTAAAGATAGATAAAAAGTTACTCCGGATCGGTCCGGATAGGTCCGAATCGGATTCATTCGGTTCGGATTTAGGTTCGGTTCGGTCGGATTTACCGTTTACCCGAATCCGATCCTAATATCATTCGGATATGCCCGGTCGTACCCGAACCTAACCGATCCATACCATCGGTTCTGTTCGGATCGGGGCGGATCGGAGCGGTTTGGGTCGAATCCGCCGGATCGGGTTCATTTTGCACACCTCTAGCAGTGGGATTAGAAGGGATTAGGTGGGATGGGATTTAAAAAACACAATTATTACCCATGGCTGGGATTGTCCCCTATTGCCATGGGATAAAATTAATGCCATACTTTGTTGATAATACGGTGGTACATTGAATGTATATACCCACCATCATTTAAAATTATTGGGAATAACACACGTGTTATATCTAAACCATTCATTTGTTTTGTAACCTCATTTTATGGCATGGGCCTAAAAATGAGGTAGATCCAAAACTTATGTAGCCCCAAAAAAGTTCTCAACTGTAAGTATTCAATCCCTGTTGCTTTCTATGGTGGGGTCCACTTGAGCTTTAGATTTACTTAATTTTTTGGCCCATGCTCTAAAATAATCTTGATAAATGGGTGGACGGTGTGGATATAGCCCACACATCATGGTGGGACCTACACAACTTCCCAAACATGGAGTGAAATTGGCACGAGACCCATGCAATTTCATTTAATGTAATTTCACGCTTTTCCATTCTTCCCAAACATGCAGTGGAATTGGGACAGGACCAGATGAATCTTATCCCACCTAATCCCTTCTAATCCTTCCGCCCAAACTGACCCTAGGGGAAGTGGAATACCTGTGAGCCAGGGTCATATATTCCTATGCCTAGAGCTGAGGTTCACATAGAGTCTCCAACAGCTGTGTAGGTTCGTAGAGATGTCTGTGATAAATTCCACCTATTTTAAAAACCCACACGGGTAGGATTCTAAAAATCAAGCTGATCCAAAACTCAGGTAAGACATGCCACACGAAACAGTGGGGATTGAACTCACAGGTACAGCTCCAGGAAGGTTCCAATGGTGGATGTTTCTGTTTCTAATGTTTCGTTGGTGTGGCCAAAATGAGGTTTGGATTTTCTTGATTTTTAAAAACATATCCTATTGTGATCTTTCAAAACAGATGGACAATATGCATTTGCCACAGACATCTCTGTGGGCTCAACACAGCCCAGGGCACAAGTATATCTATGTGCCAGTCGTGCGGCAATCCCTTTCCCATATTTGGCGGATCGAAGCACAACATAAGTTAAAAGGGTTTTTAGAGAGAGGTGAATCCCGATTGCATCCTGCCCCGTCTTGATTAATGATTAATGCATCTAGGCATGGGCTCTATGGGGCCACCATGATGTATGGGTTTTATCCATGCTGTTCATTTATTTTTTCAGATCATTTTAAAATGTATCTAAAAATTAGGCAGGTCTAATATTCAAGTGGACCGCACCACAGTAAGCAATGATAATGAAACTCATCCTTAAATCATTTTAAGGGCTATTCTGATGTTTATTTGCCATCCAATCTATTCATAAGGTCATGTAAACTTAGATTAAGAAAAAAACATTAAATATAAAATTTTTGCCACTCACAAGAAATTTTTAATGGTGGGAATTCAATCCCCGCTGTGTGGTCCACTTGAATTGGGTCCATATTCTAAAACAATCTTGGAAAAATGAACGGACATCACAGATAAAATGCATACATCATGGTGGGCCCCATGGAGCCCTGCCAAGATGGATTATCGTCCAAGTGAGGCCAGGAGGCAATCCGCTTTCCATCACAACATATTGATACAGGATGGATTAGGAGTTTTGCCTTTAGCTATGGGTCATCTTTAAACCATCAAATCGGCCTATTTGAAGAGTCTCACATTAGATGGGAGACAAAAAAAAAAAAAAAAACCGTAAAACCCTATATCATTGTGCTCTTTTTAAAGACAAACAACTTTTTAGAATAGTTAAAGGGTTCAAAAATTTTCAATCACCGACTTTTCTTCTCTCTGTTTTTTATTTAATTTTTTTCACTATATCAACCATCCATTGGGGGGCCCATCATAAGAACGAAAATGACCTCTTAACTAAAGTCCCTGTATTCCACTAAACCGGCACAGGTACCATGCGGGGCCTGGTTCCCACCGTCCAATGCCACGCATATGTCATAAATCTGGGTCATTAGTCAGGTAGTGAACACTGAAGATTTCATGCGCCCAAAAATAATATGGGTTTTGTTGATCAAGCAGATTACATTTGTATTAGAAAAATGGACGGTTAGAAACAAAATCCCACGATTGGAATGTAATCAATGCATGCAGCTTACGTTGCTGATTATGCTACCGTGAATTTTAGTACATGGCATGTTCACGTTGTACACTACCCAGTGAATGGCCTGGATCCTGGATCTGCATGCCATGGTGTGATCGGACGGTAGGAACCAGCGAAAGCATGGTTGCTGTGAATTGTGATGGCCCCTCCTTTTATCCAGACCACTAATTTAAAAAGAACGTCGAAATAAATGAGGATTGGATAATGGATATTTGTATTCGCGATGTCTCATATAATGCAAGCAAGAAGCTCGGAAATGACGTGGTATTTACTATTTAGTGTACCAGAATCCTGTACAACACCTGTTGTAAACAGCCGGTACAGACCCGACTTCCTTGGGGCCACTATTCTGTCCGTGTGAAATCCACTCCATCCATAAGGTGCAGCACCTGGTTTTAGACCCTTATGACAGAATTATACGTAATCCACAACATGAGTGGGCCACACCACATGAAAAATGGAGAGGAGACGCCAACCATGGGTTTGCATGGGGCCCTTCATGGTTTTTATATTATTTTCAACCTATTCATCAGGTTTGACCCACCAGGAAACAGGTACTTACAGAATTCATATGATACAAAACCCATGCAAGCTAAACCACATTAACTTAGAGGTTTTAGGAGTGGTATACATTTTTTTTTCCTCACATGTTGTGGCCCACATGAGTTTAGGATTCGAGATAAGTTTTTGGATTTACCTTTAACATGAGAAGGAACACCCGATGGACGGAGTAGATTTCATACTTACAACAGGCTGACCCAACAGAGCTTGCTTGTTTTCACCCTATGCGTTAATCAGGTGCCGTAGAGATTCCGGTTCGTATTCACTATTCAGTAACCAAACGCGCCCTAAACGGATGAAATGGAAGTTATGCATTATCAGTTTGAGTTATTATTGTCCAATGCTCCGCACCAACAAACATGTTTCTCTCTGGATGAGCACCTTCCATATTGGCTACTTTCTACAATCTGGACCGTTCATTTGAAAGGCATCGCTATGGATGTGTCAAATACTAAATGTCTTTCCCTAAAGTGATCTTAATACTTATCTAAACGTCCACATTTAGTGGGAAAGAACTCCTTGGTTAGGTGTTTCGGATCATATGAGAAATGATCAGATGCAGACATTTCTTTCTCTGCCAACGTGTCACATTTATAGAGCATCGGGTCCTTGTATCAAGTCAGCCACACCATGATGATCCCTGCTGGAGAATCAGTCTAATCCACTCGTCCATCAGGCGGGCCACATCAATACACTTGAGTCATGACATCAGCTGTCCATTGATTTTTTGTTGTGTCCCACTTGATGAGTGGATCAACATGACTTTCATTTCAGGTGATCATCATGGTGTAGATCGCCATTTACATGGATCCGATGTTCTATGAATGATATGGAGAACTTATCTAAACATTCATCGTACCACGAACTTTAAAATGATCACAAAATGAAAGGTTCCTGTTCGGTGGTCCAGAGGCCTACCAAAGAAGGTAATGTGCAGTTAAACGCCCTCTACCGCAAGGAATGGTGCAGGCCGCCTGTAGGAAATCAGTGGTGGGTGCGGAGAGGATTAATGCGGCCACATCGTCACCTAAGACAGTGCGTCCCTTACCATGGTACCCACGTTGATGTATTTATTCATTATCCATGCCGTCTATCCGTTTTTCCAGACCATTTAGATGACGAACTCAAAAATGAAGTAGATCCAAATCTCAGGTGGACTATACTATATAAATAGTGGTGATTGAACACTCCACAATTAAAAACTTCCCGGGACACCCTAATCTTTAGGTAATGTTTTTTTGCCATCCAACCTGTTGATAATGTCACATAAACTTGGATGAAGGAAAAAAAAAAAAAAAAAAAAAATATATATATATATATCAGCTTGATCCGAAACTTTTGTACCCTATATTAAGTTTTAATGGTCAATAACTACTGTTTCTTATGGTATAATCCACCTGAGATTTGGATCTGCTTCATTTTTTGGCTCATGCTCTAAAATGATATGTAGAAATGGATGGACGGCATGGATATAGAATACATGAGTCATGGTGGTCCCACAGTAAGGGACGCACCGTCTTGATCTGCTCCCGGTGCGTGGCTGTCAATAGGTTGACGATTGTTCTGCATAGTAAATCCTAAGCCCGAGCCCGAGCCCGCCGGCCCATGACGTGCAAAAACAAACTGTCCAAATCCCTGTGCAAGATCTGGGCCGTTCAATAGGGGTGCCCTATCATGCATGAAACGCGTGACAAAAACACCCCTGAAATCCTACACGGGTTGAGCCGGGGTGAGATCGGGCAAGCTGATGGGCTCTTTAGACAGTGCAAGGTCTGCCCCATTAATAAACCGGAATTTCAGGCCGACCTGATCCTCGGCTCAGTATTCCAGCAAGGCCTAAAAGCCCTACGAACCACCCCCTTGACAGTGTGGGTCCCATCTGCTAAAAACAACGGAAGATCACGGACCAGGGCCGCGCAAAAATTATCGCGGTATTATGAAATCTCGCGAGAAAATCGCGAGTCATTTGATCTGAGGTGGTTTCTCCTTTAGAGCTTGACAGCGCAGGAGTCTGTTTTATCTTAATCTCTTGGCGAGAATTTTTCACTAAGAATACTTTGATACTCTGGCAGAAAATGATGGATGATACCCAGGCACTTAAAATTACTCAAAAATAGCTTACGTGAAATAAAAACGATTCAACTAAACGGTCCAAATTATGACTCTCATTGATTATCTAACCCTTTATTTGCTGGACATTAATTGGACGGTTAGAATTGAAAAAATCCTATAGTCCTATTTTTAAAAAAACAACTGTCCACCAATCAGAGGATAGAATTGCTATTAAAAAAATCCTTATTTTTACATTCCGACTTTAAAACAGCGGCTTCCAGAATTTAGTCGGTTTAATTTGTGTTGATATATCCCACCTATACCCTTTCTAAGTGCCTGCGCATCAAGCGTCATACACAGTCGGAGTATCAAATAACTCCCATTTTGTACTTTTCTGTTTCGGTGTAAAAAAAAAACTCACGTGTCCAATAAGAATTGGCCAGGTGCGTCGCACGCACGCACGCCCACGTTTTGTCCCCTTCAATACGTCGAAGCTGCATGGGTCCCACATCGTAAAGGTAAGTTATTGTGGTGGGTGCGTAATGCACAGTAGGTGAATGAAATGGAAGTAATAAAAACGCCACCCAAGTTCATGGCACGTGTATTAACCTCATCTGCACCTACTGATAGGTGGTGAGCCTTTTATTTTCAAATTTCTACCTGATCTGCTTGAGGTTGACAGATTCATTTATGGGGCCCACGTAAATGTATAGTTGGTTGTTGGTTAGTCACGGTGCGTCTGATGGGCCCCACAATGGATGGTCCAACCATTCATGATTATCCCTACCGTTGGCCAGGCCTGACGTTTTACTCCAGGTCATCTGCAAGGTGGGGCCCACCTTTTGCACGGATCAGATGTTCCACATGTCGTGTATAAATGTGCTCGTGGAGAGAATGCGAGTGGGGCTTGCAATCGGTGCGTGAACCGCTGTTCCATGTAGCTCCTATATTTACATGGAGCTACTATATTTACGTAAAAATAGGGCCGGCGATGGGATTAAATGGCCCGTGACCAAGTTTCAAGCCCAAATAATAATTAGGTCGGGTTTGGGTTGGACCCGGACCCGGACCGGAGTAGAGATCTTTTGTCATTGCAGGTCAACGGTGGACGATGTCATTATCCCAACTGTTGCCTGTGGTGTGGTCCACTTGAGCTTTTGATATGCTTCAATCTTAGTTTCGTGCCCTTAAATGAGCTGAAAAATAAGATGTACGGCGTGGATAAAACACTTACTTCATGGTGGGCCTCACGGAGTCCTTACACCACGTAGCAACGTGCTGTTTGATTCGCCCGGCAATCTTCGTCCATCCCTTTTTTAATCCCTTTTTTCAGATCAACACAAAATTAGTCAGATCCAACGCTAAGTGGACTACACCACATATAACACTTACATTTAATGCAACTCAAGTTTATTATTTGTTGTGGTATACTTGAGCGTTGGATCTACTTTATTTTTTTATATATACATACCTTAAAATGATATGAGAGAAGGGATGGACGGCATGGATAAACCGATCTATAACAGTTGGCCCGCCCATAGAACTGACTGTTCGGTGTTAGAAACAGGCGGGGGCGGGGTAGGACGTAATCCACGCCACGACTAGGGGTGTACACAACCGGAGCTAGCTCGGTTAGCTCGCTCGACTCCACTTGAAAAGGCTTGATTTAACTCAATTGGAAGCTGAGTTCAAGCCCAGTCGAGCTGATTTTTTGAGCTCGAAAATGAGTTTGAGTCGGCCCAGCTCGACTCGACTTGGATCGAACCTAGCTCAAATCAGACTTGGATCGAACCAGTTCGGTGACTCGGTTACTTTGATATTGATGTTGCTCACCAAGTGTTTGATGAAATGACTTAACGAAGTAATGAAGTGTGGCTAGTGGCAAGGAAAGTATGTGTATGAAACAAATATCTTTTTTTTTTCTTGATTTTTATGTTGCTTAGAAGGTGTTCGATAAAATACCTGTAAAATCATTACTGTTATTTTACATACAATAAGATTTTGAAAATGCAGTCCAAGTGTTTGTGAAAATGCTGTACATGCAAACTCGGCTCAATCTCCGCTCGAATTGGCCGGAGCGGCTTATTGAACCAAGCCAAGCTGGCCAGACAAGCTCGAAGAAGCCGAGTCAAGTCCGCGCTGAGGTCAGCTAGTGGCCCAATTGAGTCAAGCTGGCAATGTACACCCTTACATACGACTAAGATACTGCCTACTGGACGGTGCTCTGTGGGTCCTACTATGATTTATGTGTTTTATCCAAACCGTTCATACTTTTTTTCAGATTTTCTTATGGCATGAGAGCAAAATTGAGGTTGATTAAAATCTCAGGTGAACCACACCAAAGGAAATAGTGGTGATTGAAAACCCACCATTAAAAACTTCTTCGGTGGACAATAGTTTTGGATCGAGCTGATATTTGTATTTTCCCTTCATTCAGGTCTTTGTGACCTAATCAACGGGTTGGATGGCAAATAAACCTAACAGTGGGCCTAGGAAGTTTTCAATGGTCACCGTTTAATTAGCACCGTTTTCCGGTGTCATTGTACACCTTAGATTTGGATCTTCATCAGTTTTGGGTTCATGCCCTAAAATAATAATCGAAAATGGATGGACCGTGTGGATAAAACACACATCATTGTATGGCCCACAGAGACCCATCCAGTAGCGATCTCGCTACTGGTCAGTACGGAATCCGTGTCCGCTCACAGGAGGGCGCGGCTTTGATGGATTCTCGGATCACCGTGGTGCGTGGGACCCTGACTGTGGGGCCCACCTAGATGTATATGACTATATCCACGCGGTCCATCTGTATTGAAAACTCATTTTAGGGCATGACCTAAAAATCGAAGCACATCCAAATCTCAGATGAACCATAGTACAGGAAACAATTTTAATTGACCATTAAAAACTTCTGTGGGCAACGAAAGCTGTGGATCAAGATTATATTTCTATGGTATCTTCATACAGCTCTTTTCGACATTATAAACAGGTTGGATGGAAAATCAACATTCGGGTGGACTCCACGAAGTTTTTATTAGTTAGGATTCAATCAAGACTATTTCCTGCCGGATGGTCCACCTTTTTGAGATCCGCGTGGTCTCTTGTGGACTGTATACAACTCTCAGTTGTTAGGACTGTATACAACTATCGATCCTATCGAAAATCTCCTGTTAGCATCAGATTGAAGTCACCCAAATTTCAAAACTAAAGTTACAATAATCAAACTAGGTGATCTTATGCGTCCGTTCAGTGGTCCTTCGAACGCACGGTGACAAACCAAGTTGGTTAGTGGCTGACATTCATCATTTGTAAAGGCAATGAAAACTGATAGCTAGGATTTTCCGATCCATATCGATTTTGAACTATAGGGGTCCCGATCCAATATCATGTCATTAGAGAGAATATTACCAAAAACAAACCCTGTTCTGTTAATCAAAGCAGAAAGAAAAGATATATAGCTGTACATGGGGAAATGGTGGGCCCTTATTTATATGGGGAATTATGATGATACAATATAACTACTAATCTTGTCTAAAGCATAAAACCCAAACTATATTTTATTTTATTTTATTTTTAAAGCATAAAACCAAAACCACGCCACTACTATGGCCATGGACCCATCAAGCGAGAATGTGGACCATTCATTTGGTGGGCTCTATAATGGATGGGCCGTGCCACAAAATCTCACAGAGTGGAAGATATCAGCCATCAATCTTCTTTGGGACATGACCCATTCAGCAGGATCAATTAGATCAACGGTCTGGATCGCCCCTAACTTCTACAGACACGAGCTCCAAGGGCTGGCGATCAGGCAACAACAACCGCACTTGTACTCATTGGCTACTCTATTGTTTGTTTGTGCAGTTTACAATTTTATTAAACACATGGTTAAAAAAACATACACACAGAAATGGTTAAAAAAACACACACAGAAATGGTTTATTATTGTTATTTTTTTTGTTAGCTTGTTAGTACACCCCACTGTAACACTTCAGTGTTAGCCACCCCCACTAAGGAATCGATACCAAGACTTCAGTGTTGAAACGAGATAACACAGAACTGGTTGAGTCACCTTAGAAACTCTTGAGTAATTTTTTAGCATTGTTTAAAAATTAGGTGGGTTATAGTAAAGTAGAGATATCCTGGCCTTTGATTTGCCTCTCACTTTGTTATGGCCCACCAAAATTTTGAAATGGGCCAAAAAGTTAGCCTTGATTTCATGAGATGACTCATTTAGTAGGGATGCGGATTGCATCCTACCTTGGGCTCTATGGGGCCCACTGTGATGTAAGTGTTTTATCTATGCAGTTCATCGTTTTTCTCAGATTGTTTTAAGGTATGAGCCAAAAAATAAGGCAGGTGCAGTCCTAGGACTCAAATATTGCATAATTTCCCAATTTATATATTGGTTATATGAACATGAATTCGCTTAATATTATATTTTACTCATATATATGTTGCAAGGTGAATTTAAGTGTTTAGATTGAAAAAAAATGTTAAAAGCATGAATTTGAAGCTAAAAAATCACCGAGGCAAGGGATGAATATTAGAAGACCAAGATTAAAGAATTCACATGCCAAAGATCCAAGAAAACCAAGTGAAGAATGAAGAAAATCGAAGATTTGAAACGAAGAATCTTGAAATCGTCCTGAAAAAATGTATTCTGAAGCTTTGAGGTCTATTTTGGAAAACTACGCAACAGGAAATCTATTTTAAATAAACTGTGCAGCGAGAAGTCTATTTTGAAAACCTGCGTATATTTGAGGCGGTTTGTAGGGTTTTTCAACTTTGTACGAAAATTGGAATTCACTACTTATAAATAGGGCTTTCTAGGGCATTCCTAAGCATCATTCATAGAGTTGAGCATCAGAACTCGATTCGGTCCGAAATATATATGGGCTTATCCGAACTCGATCCGATCTGGGACCGGGTCCAAGACATCTGACCCGAACCGATCCAATGTGCGGTTGGCTTAACCCGAACCGAGTTTGACTCGGTCAGGGAAACCGAGTCAGATCAGATTAGGTATAGTTCGAATCGAGTTGAATTTGTGGGTGTGGGTCATTTTTTTTTCAAATGCTCTAAAATGATCGCGAAAAATGGATAAACGGTGTGGATATAATAAATACATTATTGTGGGGCCCATATAATCTTGATCTCATTTGAGCCGTTCGTACAACTCGGAGCTTGAGGCTCGTCTCCACTCCTCTTTGCACGACACGTATCTACAGTTGTAACATACTGCAGTGTTGTGTTGGGAAACGGATTGGCTACTCGCTACTCCCCCACCACCAACCCCATGGCTGATGGTCGGTGCTCTGTGGGCCCTACCATGATGTATGTGTTTTATCCATTCCGTTCATCTATTTTTAAAGATCATTTTAGGGCTTTATCCCAAATATTAGAGGTATAAAAATCTCTGGTGGTCCACACCACATGAAAACAATAGTTATTGGAAATTCACCATTAAAATCCTCCCAAGGCGCACTGTACTATTTATTTAATTATTTGACATCCAATCTGTTGATTAGGTCATACAGGCCCAGATGAAGGGAAAAAACAAAAATCAGCTTGATCCAAAACTTTTATGGCCACCAAAATGTTTTTAATGGTCGACGCTCATTCAACACTGTTTCCTGTAATGTGGTTCATTTGAGATTAGGATATATCTCATTTTTGGTCTCACACTGTAAAAATATCTGTAAAAATAGATGGACGGCATGGATGAAACACATACATCATGGTGGGGCCCACAGAGCACTGACCACCAGCCATGGTGTCAGGCGGAGTAGCCCGTTGTGTTGTATGTTGACATGTCGTGCACGGCACATCTCTGCACGACTACAGTTGTATCTACACCCCATGAATGTAGATACATGCATCTTATCGTACCGAGTAAGCTCAGTTGGGCCCACATTGAATGTATGTGGTCAATCTACGCCGTCCATCCGTTTTTAAACCTCATTTAAGGGATTGGGCCCAAAATTGAAGCATATAAAAGGCTCAAGTGTATCACAGCACAAGAAACAATGGGAATAATGATTTCCACCGGTGAAACCCTGTTAGGCCCCACAGTGATTTTTATTTGTAATCTAACATGTTCATAAGATCATATCACATGGATGAAGGGAAAATAAAAATATAAGCTTGATCCAAAACTTCTGTGGCCCCCAAGAATTTTTCAATGGTAGACTTTCAATTCACACTATTTCCCACGGTGTGGTTCATTTGAGATTCGGATATGCTTCATTTTTGGGCTTAAGCCCTAAAATTATCTTATAAAATGAATGGAAGGAGTGGATAAAATATATAAATCACGGTGGACCCCACAAAGTTTACTCAGTACACTTAACGGATTCAGTTACTCAGTACGCAATCCGCTTCCAAACTACGGGATATCTTATCGAGTTATCATACTGAGTAAATTTTGTTAGGGCCCACCATGAATGCATGTGGTTTATCCACGTCATCCATTCATTTTTTCATATCATTTTAGTCGTTGAACTCAAAATTGATGGATATCCAAAGCTCAAAAAGTATAAGATAAATATATGTGTTAAAGATGCATAAAATCACTCCGGATCGGATTCATTCGGTTTGGATTTCAGTTCGGGTCGGTCGGATTTGTTATTTACTCGAATCCGACCCGAATACTGTTCGGATCTGCCCGGTCATACCCGAACCTAACCGATCTAGGCCATCGGTTATGTTCGAATCGAGGCAGATTGGGTCGAATCCGCCGAATCGGGTCCATTTTGCACACCTCTAATCATTCAAGGCATCCCAAAGCAAGAATTAGGGTTTTTTAAGAGTTTTTAATTTTATTAAAGTTATATAAGTTTTTTTTTTTTCTAAGATCTTTTCTATTTGCATTTATTTCTTTCTTCTTATTTTTTCTTTCTTATTTTAATTATGTTTTTCTAAGTTCCTTCTAGCCCAAGCTAGAAGGGAAGCACATGGGTTTAATAATTATTTAAGTTATGATGATTGATTGTTTTAATGATGAGAAGAATGGTATATGCACGTTATCTATTATTTAAGTTTTGTTTTTTATCTTCTTTGAAGATCCATATGTTTCCATTATATGAGATCCATATTGATGGATAGGCTTACCCTGAATCGATCGGATTTCCAAGATAGGAGAGGTTTTCAACCTGTTATATTTCTTTGATTTTCATTATCTCATTGATATTGAATTCTTAAAATCATTGACGCTTGAGAATATATAGCAATGGTGCAAATCCATGATTTTCTAATTTTTTATATCATTTATGAAAATATTTATACTATTTTATTTTTCGATTAGGCTGACCATAGCGCTCAGATCCTAGTTGTGTTATCCAAGTCATCATGATTTTGGAACATTAATCTATGTATGGAACTTTGAAGCTTAGGTGTTATTTTAATTCAGTTGAATTACATCCATCCAAAAATCCCAAAATCAAATCATCGGTTTAGTTTTTATTACTTAGTTGGTTTTACATTTGATTTTCTCCTTCACGCAATTCATCTCCTTGTGGGATCGACCATGTATTCACAGGATATTACTTACGAACCTCTGCAATTGGAGGCAAGTAATCATGCAGGGATTAAGTGGACCACAAGTGGGGATTGAACGTCACCATTAAAAACTTCTTGGGAGCTCAAGAAGTTTCGAATCAAGCTGATATTTGTTTTTTCATTCCATCCACGTCTACATGACCTTATGAATAGGTTGGATGGTAAAGAATATCACGGTGTCCCTTAGAAAACTTTCAACAGTGGGTGTCATTATCACTGCAGCTTCCTTTAGTGTGGTCCACTGGAGCTGTGGACTTGCTTCATTTTTATGATCCTACGTTAAAATGATTTGAGAAAATCGATGAACGGCGTGGATAAAACACTTACATCACGGTGGGCCCCACAGAGCCCTGCCCGAGGGTAGGAGCCAATCTGCGTCCATTAGTAAAGGGTTTGGATCTTGTGCCTACATTACGTGTCAAAAAATTCCTCGGAACCATTCCAGGAGAGAAGCTCTCGAGTGGTGATCACCTAAACAGTGTGGCGTACGTCGAGAGTGGAAGATAGAATTAGAATAACTTATAGTTGGTTTTTGGCCCACCCTGCTGTGTACGTTGAAATCCATATGGACTATTACATATGCCATCTTATGCTAGGCCCAGGGTCAAAACTGAGACTGACCCATTGTAACATCCCGGATTTTTTGCCAACCTGGGATTAGATGTCCTTAGGCAATGGGTTGCTCCTAACACCTTATTATTTCGTCAGAACTGAACCCCACAGTCTAAAATCGCTTCGGAACCCATTTCCTTCACAAATCCCACCCTTCACTACCTTGTGCTTTCAATTTTTCAAAGCACTTTCGCTCTAGACACTAACTTAAACTAGCTAAGTAGAAAAACTTGGATCACTTTATATACAAACTACAAAGGCCTAAGTACCATCTCAACCAGAAAACAATTAGGATTAAATCCTTTAGAAATTTAACAAAGTTAACTAAGTGCAAAACTCGATTAGCCATGAAATCCGTTGGGATCGCTTTAAATACGATCTGCAAGACCCAAAACTTGCAGCATCATTGACGCTAGGTTACCCTAAAGTTTAGAACCAAACTCTTTTCCCGGCTACTCTCGGGAATGACTTGAAACTTCGTATTAGGTCTAGACCGCACATCGGAAGTCCGATTAACACGAAATTAAGGAACTAGGACCGCCTCGCTGGGCTTGACAATCATCTCAAAAATTAGGTCCAGCCGATGTCCCACGGCCATTCGTTTGGATCCGGAGCGAGGGAGTGTGAAAAACACTATTCCCTTTTCAAAATAAATATCTCGAATAGTGATCTGGCACCTTTCGCTTGCGCATCAGTATTAAGCAACCAGACCGTCAGAATCAGACCAAATTATACCCTCGGATCAGGAAAAATTTCAGAAACATTTACATGTGCTTGGAATTTCGGATCGTGGCCCACTGACCGTTGAACTGAAACTGGTCCGCCACGTGTGATCTGGGAATCCGATCGAGTCGAAAATGTAATCTCACGTAGATCCATGTGTGGAGAGCTTAAGTCTGACGTTTGGCTCAAGGAGGGCCACCAGAACCTCTCTTTTGAGCTGGAAAAGTGGCGAAATACCTATATTAGCAGTAACCCTTGAACAGGAGTCTATTTCGGTGAGTTTTGAGACTATATAAGGACCTTAAACCCTCTCTCATGGCAGCCATACGAATTTGGGTTTTGAGAGAGGGAAAAGAGAGAGGAAGTGAGGGAGAAGTGGGAGAATCTCCCTGCCGTCGTTCCCTGCCACCACACGAGCTGCACCATCCCTTTCTTGACGCTTTTCCGGCGTTTCCGGCATCGTTTCTAGGTAAGAAACCCTAACCCTAATCTGTTTTGAGGTTTAGACTGTTGTAGGTTGTGAAATAGCTAACCTATTTCGTTCTCTAGGTTGCCAAACTGCCGAATACGGAAGCTTAGCAAACCTATCAACTCCGTTACGATTCTACGACAAAAGGTGCGGACTTTAGGTATATAGGTTAGGGTTTTCAACGCTTTCAATGTCAGATAATGATAGATTCATGATCTGCATGCAATTGCACATGTACAAAGTGCTTTCCGTTTCCTGTTTCGATTAACGTTGTAGAATATGGAATTTCACATACTCTAGGTATACGTAGAAATACCGTATACGTATTTTTTTTGGAGAAATGTTTGACATGTTTATTTAATGTATGATTATACTATATATGGATAAAATACTAGTTTGGCGAAAGGAATCGCCGTAATACATGTTCACTTGTAAATGCTACGTATGTTGAAATTGTGTATTCTAGAAATACCGTTTATGTGTAAGTTTTGGAAATGTAATTGTCATGATTATTTGTTGTATGATTATGGTATACATGGATAAAATACTCGTTTGGCTAAAGGATAACCCTAATACATGTTTTACTAACATACACCATGTATGTTGTAATAGTGTATTCTAAGTGTTTGTGGAAATGGCTGAATGAGTATAGAATTCTCATTCATGCTCGCCATGACTAATTGTCATGGATTCATGATTGATGTATTGGCGATACCCCTTTGACGAAAGGATTTGCCCTAAGTCACGCCACGGCCAATATACACTATATATGCTAAAATGTGTGGCCCAAGTGTTTGTGGAAATGACTGAATGAATATGGAACTTGGATTCCTGCTTGCCATGACTATCCGTCGTGGGTGTACGCGTGTTATGATTAGGGCAACTCCCTAGTGAAAGGATTTGGCCTAATACCTATGTGATCGACATATGTCATGTATGTTGATGTATGTTTGTTTAAGTGTTTCTTGAAATGTCTGAATGAGTAGTAGTTAGTAAATTGTAATGTATAAGGGTGTTGAGATATGATTCTCAACCTCTTTTAACTATGTGTATGATCTCCTTTGATAGTTGTGTGATTAGGAATTGAACATGTATAAACTCATGCTTTTGTTGTGATTCATAACATGCTCAACTGCTTTATGATTTTTACTATGTAATGCATATGATTTTTATTATATAATGCATATGTTTAAATATATATTTACGTTGTATGATCCGTCATGGGTGATGGGGGAGCGGAGCAACGAGTGCGTGCAACAGCCCCGGCAGCCCTAAACGGATAATACCAGACTTTAATTGTATGATTTGAATCCTGATCCATTACTGCTTTATCTATCTGTAATTGATTGTGTTTGGGGCTATGATTATGGCCCAGGCAATCGGTAACGAGATTGAACTCGTGGCTGAGATTCATTTGCCACGTGGGATGTGTTCGACGAACTCGAGTCGTGCGTTGCCTGTCGGCAGTGGCTAGGCCACACGAAGTTGTTTATGCACTTCATGTCGTGCAGCTCAACGGGAGATCGTGCTAGTCGAGCTCGTCAAGTAACTCGATCTATCTTATGCATGTTCACCCTGTTTGGAAGCTACTGCTTGAACCTAGGGTACCAAACTTACCAGCGAAACCCCCTTTTAACCATGGTACCTCGATCCGCTAAGACGCATGAGCCGGGCATGGTGGTATGAGACACCGTGGTCGAGCTGTTGGCCTACGCTGGGGCCATGTGCCTCCCCGTAGTGACCATTGCGCAACCAGACTCGTGAGCCGAATATGGTGGTATGGGACACTGTATTCGAGCTGTCGATACCTACGGCGAGAGCCGAGTACGGTGAGACCTGTACTCGTGCTGACGGGCGACGAGTCCTCCGTAGTATCTTCGAGTATACTCCAAGGGTCTGTGATTGGCGACGAGTCTTTCACAGCAACCAGAGTATGAGTGGAGCCGAGTACGGTGAGACCTGTACTCGAGCTGACGGCTAGTGATTGAGCCGAGTACGGTGAGACCTGTACTCGAGCTGACGGTCAGCAATTGAGCCGCATACGGTGAGATCTGTATCCGTGCTGACGGGTGACGAGCCCTTTGTGATGCCTTC
Source organism: Magnolia officinalis (assembly GCA_021015155.1). Taxonomy (NCBI): domain Eukaryota; kingdom Viridiplantae; phylum Streptophyta; class Magnoliopsida; order Magnoliales; family Magnoliaceae; genus Magnolia; species Magnolia officinalis. The sequence goes on from JAJHSJ010000005.1 coordinate 12,933,314, forward strand.
ACTAAGCCTCTCAAACCATAATGTCGTATGAGATTAACTAGGATTGACGACCCTAGAATGGATCATGTTTGGGAATGATACAAGGGAGGTACCTTAGTTTTCCAATACTGCTGTTTGAAATGGACTAATAAAAACTTGGTAATCATGAGCATCATCGCACCGCATGTGCTTTGTAGATGCGGCGCACTGAAGGAGTAAGCATTCGCGAACGTAAGATGATGTCGCTTGAGGGTGGTTTGGCAAGGGCATACAGCATCATGTCATTTCGTTCTTGCATTTAATAAGAGTAGTTAGAATTGTTTGATTTGTACTGCTTTATCATTACTGCTTGATTGAATTGATAACATGTTAACCTATGCTTTACTGTTCCACTGAGTTGATCACTCACTCCCACGTTACGGGACGGTGTTGTACACACCAACCAGATTTGTTGAGTTTCAGGTGGTAGCGATGCTTGTGAAGCAGAGCCGGACTACTTCTATGATGATAGGAGGAATTCTCCTATCTGTATCTCTCTGGCAGGTCAATGAAGACCTGATATTGTATTGACGGGGCTATGGTACATGGGATAGGAGGCATTACACTTCCTCACATTTGGTACATTTTAGAACTGCACTTGTATTTATTTAACCTGGTAATGTTATCACACTCTGGAGACTCATCATAGGTTATATATTTTATCTATCTATCACAGTCTTCCGCTTGCAAATTAACTGTCTCTGGAGTATGATATGTTGTTTTGGCTTAATCTCACTCATGTTCAATGCACGAATACAGTCAACATTCAATCATCATTCATTTTGTTGCATAAGTGATGTTCTGGAACTCGGGAGTTGAGTTTATGCTCGACCCCCGATTTTCAGGGCGTTACACCCATAATTCAGGTGGGCCCCACTAAAGAAAATAGTTGGGAGAAATGTCTAGATTTATTTTTAACAAAACCTATTGTGATGATTATATAAAATCTACTCAAACCATTATATGTCACATTAAAATTTAAGCATGGACCCAAAAACTAATCATATCAGTAATTCAGATCCTGTTGTTGGATGTCTTAAATCAATTCAACAATAGAGTTTGTCGATGTGATCAAGCATTGTTCGATGCCATCAAATAGCTGCTTAATCCCATCGAGGAAATTCGGAATTTCACCTGTTAGTTGCTGGACTATTCGTGTACTTGTTTGATGCCATCGAGCTTAGTTTCGATGCCATCGAGACCCATTGAAGTGCAATCGAGAAAATTCAATTTTTCATATTTTGTCTTTGGATTGTTTTAGTGTTTTTTTGATGTCATCGAAGTGGATTCGATGCCATCGATGAACTCTCGATGATATCGAAGTCTCATCGTATGTGCTATCGAACATATATGCAGAGTTACGCAGAGTTGCAAATCTGCAAGATTTGTTTTCAATTTTGATTATGATTCTTCCTAAGAGTATATATAAGGGTGTAATTGGGATTGGGGAGTATAATAAAGCTTTTCCAATTTGTTCCCAAGTTTCAATGGTATAATTTGGATTGATTCGAGGTTGTTTGAATCAGGTATTCTCTAAACTTTTATAATTTCTTCTTTTATAGTGATCGTTTGTCACTTTGTGCATAGGTTTTATCTAAATTAAGCCTACCCTTAATTCAGGTATGCCAGGGACATAATTTAGAGAGTGTATGTCACCTTCAATACTGTATCAAATCATACCGCACACATGAATCATGGATTTAAAATTTTGAATTATATAATAATAATAATAAATAATAAATAAAGACTTCATAGGATCAGCTTGCAAAACCATACGAGAACGATCCTCACCGTTAAAATATAGGCGGCCAAAAAATAAGGAAGATGAATTGCAAATGCAACGGCATCTGTTCCAGGTGGGCATTATCACGGCTTTATATGTTGAATGTGCCGAGATAGTTGCAACTCGTTGGATGATTCGAAATTGGATTGCGTACTGAGTAAACGCTGTTGGGCCCACCAAGAATGCATGTGGTTTATCCACGCCGTCCATTCGTTTTTCCAGATCATTTTAGGCCGGGGTTCAACCCAAAATTGATGCATATACAAAGCTCAAGTGGATCATACCACAGGAAAAAGTGGAAGTATTGATTTCCACCGTTGAAAACTTTCTAAGGCCCCCAGTGATGTTTATTTGTCATCCAACCTGTTCATAAGATCAGAGAGACATGGATGAAGGGAAAAAACAAATATCAGCTTGATCTAAAACTTGGTTTGCCCCAAAGAATTTTTCAACGGTAGATGTTCAATTCACACTGTGGTGTGGTCCAATTGAGATTTTTATATACTCCATTTTTGGTATAAAGCCCTAAAATAATGTAGTAAAACAGATGGACGGAGTGGATATAATGCATAAATGACAGTGGGGCCCACAGAGTTTACTCAGTACGCAATCCGCTTCCGGATGATTCAATTCCTACTTTATCGCTATTGTCTTCAATCACTGCGTTTAAAACTCTTCAATTCCCGGATTCATCATTGTCTCCGTTGTCACAACAAATCCATGATGACGTGGACTACTAGAAACTCTCATCCCATTCTCCAACTAGTTAACTTGATTTAGAGAGTAATCAATGATGATAGGTGCAGGAAGAGTTATTTCACGTGGTCATGGGAAAGGGGTGGGCAACTCTGATGGGCCCCACCATGATGTTAATCTGAAATCCACACCAACCATCAGGTGTGTCACCCCATGTTAAACCCAAGGCTAAAAAATCAGCTCTATTCGTGGTTTGGATGGACCATGTGATTGGAAACCGTGTATGGGACACCATCTAATTTTTTTCCTTGGTACGGATATGTTTAATTTTTTTTTGTCTAGTTCTAAGTTTTAGTACGACATTTAATAGTTGGAGTGGATGGCATATAATCATCATAATCTACCTCGTGAAAAAGTAGAGGCTCTTTCACAACTAGAGCTGTACACGAGTCGAGTCGAGTCGAGTATTGCCCTACTTGTACTCGACTCTTAACTACCGACCGCTGCTCGTACTCGGGCTCTACTCGGCCGAGTAGCATGACCCCCTGCTCGTACTCTACTCGCCCAAGTACGAGCCGAGTACGAGTAGTAAACGAGTCGAGTCGAGGCCGAGTTTTCGAGTCGAGTCCGAGTACGACCACACGAGTTGAGTACCGAGTGCGAGTTTTCGAGGCGAGTTCGAGTCCGAGTCTGAATTTGAGCCCAATTCGAGTAGGGTTTTCGAGTAACGAGTTCGAGCTTTGAGCCAAGTTCAAGTTATAAATTGAAATTAATTTGAATTTCAATTCGATTGTCAATTGAAAAGTTAAACGAAACAATAAAATATATAAAATGCACATATTATTACATAATTACATTAACGTATTTACATAATTACATTACATTGTTCAAAATGACAATTTATAACTAATAACCTCTATAAGATGAGTGTCTTCCTGTTCCTGTATTGTCATCTGATCCATCGGAACTGCTATCTATTTTTTCATATACAAATTGATTCACTTCCTCTGAGTCAGAAGGTGAAGAGATTTTTCCTTCGTGCTCTTCTACACTTTCAACTAGATTTTTCAAACTTGCTTTATGTGAAGAATTGTATGTAGTACCCAATGCCCTATAAAATTCACCGAGACGAGTCAGAAATTTCAATTTGTTACTCTTTTTCTTCTTCTTATTTGTCGTACTCGACGAGTAACTTGACCCTGCTTCAACATCGTGTTGTCTTTGACTCGAATATCGCTGAAGTCTAGAAGCATCTTCCATACTGCGTTTTATGGCGATTTGGAATTGTTCTTCCTCCAAAGCTTTTAATCTGGCTTCCTCCTCTACATTTTTTGTGGATGTCATTTGTGTACCAGATCCAGAAGCAGAAGGTTTGGATGGAGTGGAAGGCTTTCTATTCGAATCTAACAGGGCTTGAAAAAGAATTTGGACATCCTTAGGGGCATTGGGGCATGGTTTTGCATCACCACCTCGACATGACAAGTGTAGGCGAAAACGATTAGTCTTGTGCACAAACTTTGCGCCACACAAACCACACTTAATCTTTGTTTTTCCAGACCGTGGCGGTGATTCAACTAGGGAAGCATAGTCCCAAATGTTTGTCGATGGCTCAGATGACGACATATCTACATTCAATTTTTAATAAAAAAATCAGAATATTGATAAATAAATTGAACTTGATATAGCAACAAAAGAAAGCAATATAAATGTATCAAAATTCAAAAATAAAAGTAAATGAACAGGCATATGTAAATAAATATCAATGATTCAAAGTCTTCCAAACCACATTCCTCGTGTTTGCAGTTGCAGTGAAATAATATTACAGATCATTCAACATTCAGCCAAAAAAATTGAAAAATCGAAAATAATTACTGATCTGTAGGTAGAGACTCATCACGAATCTCAATCTCCTCTTCTTCATCATCATCATTCATATCTCCTCCCCATATCGGGCGCAACCAATCTTGCGTAATCAATGCTTCAACTGTGTTTGGCGAAAGTGAGCTTCGATACTTGCTCACAACCCTGCTCCCTGTGCTGAATGCGGATTCTGATGCCACTGTTGAAACTGGTATTGATAATATGTCCCGTGCCATCACAGATAATGTAGGGTATTTTGATTCATTAACCCTCATCTTCCACCATTCCAACACATCAAATTCAGCTCGCACTACGATTGACTCCTTGAGGTACATTTCTAACTCTGATTCCTTAGTATCAACTCTCATTCGTGCTTGTGCCAAATATGATATGTATTCATTTAGCACATCCGGATTACCAGGTACAGAAATATCCGCATCTCTACTTTCTTCAACACCCACTGCAGGTAAAGTATTAACGTACGATTTATATAGATCTTCAAGGGCTTCACGAACCTTAGACGTTTCTGCTGCCGCTCTTTCAGTAGGATAAAGCTTCATGAAAATAAAGCTAACCAATCCCATATTACAACGGGGATCAAGAACAACTGCCAAGGACATCAACAGATGACATTCGTGCCAGTATTTATCGAACTTCGTCTTCATACCAACTGTCATCTGACGTATGAAATCTGGACCCGCACTGGCATTTTTCTGCAGAGCATCCTTAATCTTCCAAAGAGACGGAAGAAACAGATTCGCGGTTGGATACTGATTCCCAGAAAAAATCTTCGTGCAATCGTAGAAAACTTGGAGAAATGTGTGAACTTGTTGTGCTTTGACCCAATCATCTGTGCTCGGCAACCAAGAATACGTTCTGTCACGCGCCGCATATTCAGGAAATGCAAGCTGTAATTCTATTGCCGCATCTAACATTTCATAGGTCGAGTTCCAACGTGTACAGACATCCAACTTCAACGTTTTTTTAGATGGCACATTCAAACGTTGGATGATGTCATTCCATACACTCAGCCTTGATGGCGACCCCCTTATATATTTCACACTTTCTCTTATGTTCTCTATAGTGTCGTCGATTGCTTTCAGCCCTTCTTGTACAATCAAATTTATAATATGGGCACAACATCTAACCTGAAATATTTTTCCTTCAAAAAATAAATTTCCTGTAGCCCTGAACTGGTTACGTAAGCATGAAATGACACTGTCATTTGCTGAAGCATTGTCTAAAGTTATTGCTGAAATTTTCTTCTCAATGCCCCAGCCTTCTAGACAACTGTAGATGCAATCTGAAATAAGTAAACCAGTATGTGGAGGAGGAAGGTGTTTGAAGTTCAAAATTCTCTTGCATAGTTTCCAATCCTTATCGACATAGTGAGCGGTTAATGAAATGTATCCTTTTCTTTGATTGGACGCCGTCCATAAATCAGAAGTCAAAGCTATTCTGTTCACTGAAGCTAAAACTTCTTTCAGTTTCATCTTCTCCTTTACGTACATCTTCATGCTTTCTCTCTGCACTGTGACGCGGGAGACATTCTCGACCCGAGGGTTAAGGAATTGACAGAAAGCCCTAAACCCTTTACTTTCAATCATTCTGAAAGGTTTTTCTTCCAAAATCACTAATCTAGCAAACCACTCATTCAGCTTCTCCTTGTCAAACTTATGAGTGGACACTACGCCTTGGGAGTCGTCCCCTTCTGACTTCGTAAATGACAACGTCTGTTGGCCGGGAGGAGGGAGTCTTGCTTTCTTAGGACACGTCTTCAAATGTCTAATTAGATGTGTCGTAGATCCTCCTGGAATCTTGCTGAATAACCCTTTGCAGTTATTACACTTTATCTTCTGTACACCGTTAACTGTCACGTCTTCGAAATCATCCCACACTGCTGATCTCTTCTTCTTCCCTTTGCATGCGGTTGACGTGTCTGTGTCTCCCTCTACTATTAGAGGAGATGTGGCCGATGCACCCATTCCAGGGGTATTTGGGCTTTCGTCTTGACTAGCCATCTATAAAATAAAATTCTTGATATGTTATACGGCTATACCTAGGGGCTAGGGTCCTAGTCCTAGATGGCTAGACGGCTAGACCGCTAAACGGGAATAATTACTTAACTGTCTAAATCAGTCACCCATTCAAAGTTAGATGGATTGTAATGCTTCATTTTCCAATTTAAATGCTACGCCGAAATTCCGGCAGCATCTCCCCTTATCTCTCCAGAATATATTAATCTTGTATTTGATTCTCATGTCAATTATCAACACAAAGTGTGGACATTTGACGACGAAAATAAATACATGAAATATATCCAGAGAGAAAAAGGAGAGACGAAACCAGAACAGGCATATGCATTTAAATTGAAATAAATGAAGACATTACAATCTATCTAACCCTGAACTGTCCAAAAAGGGACAATTTGAACGATTTCTATGCATCCAAGAACACACTGAATCTATGTCTGGCAACATAGAAATCTTCAAATGGGCAACTGATTATCCTATATACTACAAGTCTACAACTAGAACAATACAAATAATTCATATCTATGCAAACAAAGGAGCATGCTGAAATTGACATTTATCATATAACTAACTAATAACAATTAACAATATGTCATATGAAAAGCCAAAGACATCTTAATGTGGTGCCATTTAACACTAACAAAGTAAAAAGTAAATTGTCATTTATAAAGTAAATTAAGTCAATTCAATGTATGTATTGTATATCTATCTATTTTGCCCTCTCATTTTAATGTGTGCCAAAAAAATTGAAGCATATCCAAATCTAAGTAAACACACCCGCCAAACAGGCCCTAAAAGTGGGGGCGACTGGGCGTTCGCCCGGCCAAACAGGCCCTAAAATTGGAGGCAAGTAAACAGTACAGTGGTCAGTGGGCCCCAAAAAGTTTTTAATGGTGGGCGACTGGACGTTCGCCCGGCCAAACAGGCCCTAAAACTGGAGGTGGAGGCAAGTAAACAGTACAGTGGTCAGTGGGCCCCAGGGAAGTTTTTAATGGTGGGCGACTGGGCGTTCGCCCGGCCAAACAGGCCCTAAAATTGGAGGCAAGTAAACAGTACAGTGGTCAGTGGGCCCCAAGAAGTTTTTAATGGTGGGCGACTGGGCGTTCGCCCGGCCAAACAGGCCCTAAAATTGGATATAATCCCAATATCCCATCCAGTTCGTCCAGCCAAACAGGCCCTAAAATTGGATCCCATCCAGTTCGCCAGGCCAAACAGGCCCTAAAATTGGATTCCATCCAGTTCGCCCGGCCAAACACGCCCTAAAATTGGATCTAATCCCATCCAGTTCGCCCGGCCAAACAGGCCCATATTAGTTCAATCGTACCGACCGGGCGTTCAATCCTCCTCCATCGATCTTAATCCCACAATTATATTAGCAATTTCTACTATATATTAGCAACAAAAAATAAAAAATCCACCCCAGGCCTTACCGGGCGAGCAGAAGAGGGACGACCGGCAGGCGGCAGCTGCGTGGCAGGGCGATGGCAGCGAAGAGCTGAGGCACCGACGAGTGGCAGTGAAGAGCTGAGGCACCGGACGAGTGGCAGCGACGAGCTCTGGGAGAGGGAGAGAAATTTTTGAATGCTCGCTGGGAGGGAAGGGGTCGAGTAGGGTTTGAAAACGACGGGTGGGGTGGGGTAGGGTTTGAGCGAGTTGAGTGCTGGACGGGAAAATGACGGGTGGGGGTAGGGTTTTTTTTTTCGGGCGTTTATATAATACACATGTACGAGTCGAGTACGAGTCGAGTACCGAGTCGAGTACCGAGTCGAGTACCGATAGACTCGTACTCTACTCGTAATGTAAACGAGCAGTGAAAACCCGCTCGTACTCGGCTCTAACTCAGGCGAGTCGAGTACGAGTCGAGTATTCCGAGTCGAGTCGAGCGAGTACTCGAGCCATAGTCTGCTCGTGTACAGCTCTATTCACAACTGTTCCTTTGGTCTGTCTTAGCTGAACTACAAGCCAGCCTGATTTTATTTTATTTATCTGCAAATGTTCCGTAGGATTACAAGCCAACTTGCAAATGTACCACAGGATTACAAGCCCTAAAAGAAAACCAGTTACTATACAGTTGAACTCATTGGAACTTCCTATGAGGTCGAGGTGCGTGGGCCCCACCATAATGTGTGTTGAACATCAACACCGTACATTTGGTGGGTCTCCTTTATGTTATGGGATATGCTAAAAATCAGCCATATCAGGAACTCATGTGGGCCATACCGTCTACAGCCATGTGAAGACATGCCTAAAACATATAAAAGTACTTAGTGGAGCCCGCATGAGTTTTGGATGCCGCTGAAACTTGGTCTAACCCCTCATCCAATTGGGACACACACAATGGATGGTCTGGGTGGGCTCAATTAATGATTATGAATGTTTAAATGGGAAGGTAACCCCTCTCAACTGTTGCATGTGGTGTGGCCCACCCAAGTCATGGATTGACTTTATTTTTAATCCTGTGGCCCACCATGGAATGGTGCATCTGACTAATGAGGTAGATGTTCGACACACACTACGGTGGGGCCACACAACTCGACCTCATGGAAGTTCCCATGAGCTCGACCTCATATTACCATTTCCCTTCTTAAATGTCTCCATCTTTCTTAAACCAGAAGGTATAAAATTCCTTTTTCTTAAAGGTTTCCATCTTTCTTAAGCAAGAAGGTCACCGTGGAAGTCCAACCATCAGATAACTTCAACCTTCTATGTACACACGACATCCAAACAATCTAATAGGTTGCCACATCACGAGCATCATCTTCTACAGGATAAAAATAAAAAATAAAAGTACATACTCATAATCTACTCATTGAGTGAACTACACTTGTGTTTTACTATTTACCCAATGTTTAGATAATGTTTTATATGGTACGGCTAACTTAATTTGTAGAAAAGACTGGCAATTCTCATGGTGGGGCCAATCGGATGTCACGTGCACTTAATACTCTGGAAGTTATCACATGGGTTGATAGTGACCTCTGGTCCAACCAGTTGGGACTTCGAACTCCTCTTTTGGATGGCTTCAGATTGTGCAGCGTACCTCAGTAATGTGTATATCTAGCAAACGTTTGTGAACCTTACCATACCATCATGTATGTGCTGTATCCATGCTGTCCATCTATTTTTGTCAGATCATTTTAGGACATGAACAAAAGAATGAGAGACAAATCCAAAGTTGAAGTGGACCAAAACATACAAGCAGTTGCAACAATGATGCCCACCATTGAAACCTTCCTCAGCCCACCGTTATTCTTATTCACTATCCAATATGTTCATAAGGTCACACGCATATGGATGAAGGGAAAACATAAATATCAGCCTGATCAAAAACTTATGTGGACCCAAGGAGTTTTCAATGATTGGTGTTCAATCTCCATTGTTCATCTGATGTTGTATGCATGAACGATAGAGCACATATATCATGGTGGGGCCTACAGAGCTTTGACAAGTGTACACAGTATATCATGGTGGGGCCTACAGAGCTTTGACAAGTGTACACAGTATCAAGTGGATGTTACGTAGAGAAAATCCACTGTGGTATATGATAGATCCACTCCAACCATTAGATGTGTAATCTCATGCTGACCTAAAGCTAGAAAATCAGGATGACCTGTGATTCCGGTGAAGCACAGCAAGAGAAACAATTAGGAGAGAAACGTTCACCCTTAAATTTTTATAGGGCCCACCATGATGAGCATGTAAAATCCACTTCAACCATTAGATATCACACCAACTAGGCACGAAGTTCAAACTTTTTTACTCATACATAATTCAAGTGGGCCGCACCAAAGGAAAGTTTGGAAAGTGAGTTCTTCCCATTAGTGTTTCTAGTTGCAGAGTCCACCTTTATTGTGGATGGGGTTGATCCTCAAGGCATGGGTCTAACATGTGGCGACGCACCTAACAGTCAGGGTGGATTTCATATTAACATCATTGTGGAGCCAACCGGAGCCATCAACCTCTTTAGCATTAATAACTCAATTCAACATTTATAAATAGTAATTACTCTGTGATAATAATGAGTGCCTTTAGAAATGTTGTATTTGATGCAAAATTGAATTTCAATTCACATGCACTTTTTTGAAATCACAATGAAAACATCTGAAATCACATGGATTCTGATTACCACCGTTTCACAAGTCATAGCTCTCTCTCTCTCTCTCTCTCTCTCTCTTCCAAAAGGAGGCCAAACGTATTTCGATTACAACCTTCCAAACATAACTAGTGCCTTTAATTCACATGGATTCCTTGGTAGTAGCCAATGTATACCAGGGGCAATTTGGATGGAAATTAATGGAAGTAAACTGGAGTCATTGAGAGTAAATGAGGGCACACATGGCCTTAAAGGTGTGTTTGGATGGGATTAAATGCATGAAATGAAATGAGAGTGAGTGAATAATAGTCCTGCAAATGAAATTCCCTAGGAGGAATTTGGAAGTAAATAGACGAAATGCCTTTTTGGGCTCCCTTAAGAGTCACGGATAAATAACGATGTTGCTACATGCATGTCCGCAGTACATGTAACCCACTATTGATACTACAAAACAATCCAACGAACGGCAACATCCAAGTTTTCCAAAGGTTGGCTGAATAAATGGAAAGTGAAAAAACAGGCAAGTTGGTTGTTCGTCTTACGCATTCCAATTCCCCAAATGCATTTCGTTTACTCCCATCCAAACACAACTACGTAGTTTATTCCCAATTCATTTACCTTCAATTCCATTTCCCATTTATCAGCACCTACAAAGCTACCAAACAAACCATCAATGCATAGCACACACAAGCTACCAAACAAGCCATCAATGCATATCAAACACAAGCTACCAAACAAGCATGTTTGGTTTTTCAATTTCTTGTTTAATGCTAAGTAAATGAGACGTCAATAGTAATTGGTGCCTTTGGTAGTGTTGTACTTGATGTAAATAGGTACACCAATAAGCTCTCTTCTTCTTTTTTTAAATCAAGCGGAAACCATGTGATTCCATTTCACATGGATTCCGATTATCATCAAGTTGACTCGCAATCATCTCTCCAAAGGCTGGCAAACACAATTTGGTGACTCTAGTTACCGGCTTACTAGATTCCATCGTGTTCCAAGTACAAGCTGCCAAACACAACTAGTCATTCAAATTCATATTAATTCCATGATAATTGGCAATGCACATCAACGCATATCAAATACAGACTACCAAGTGTCTCTAGGTTCATTTCCAAATTCACCACCATTTGATATACATGAAAAATCAATGCAAACAATCCACAAATCTGGTTCTCATTTGATTACCCATTTACAACCATTTACTATTGTAATTGGAACACCAAACACGCCCTAGATTCATTTCCAAATTCACCACCATTTGATATACATAAAAAATCATCGCAGACAAGCCACAAATCATGGGTCTCATTATGCAGAGCATAGACTGGAAAGCATGCAGATAAAACGATTCTAAACATCCAGTTCATAAAATATTTAACTCATCAGTTAAAAGTTAAATGGTGACCACCAAATCCAACAAACAAAACTGGATGGGTTAAAACCATTCGATCCATGTGATTTTTACACTTTGCTCGGTAGTGGGGCCCACAATTTGGATAGTGTAAGTTGACAAGCACGTAGGCAATGCTTATGGTGCACTACCCATGATCAAGACTCAAGAACATTCCACAACATTCTTCTAAAGATCTTCATGTTTGTGCTTTCATTTTTCTCTACTTTTTCATCCCCTTCCGTTTTGTGTTTCTAGTCCTGCTATTAGCACACAAGCATGCACTAACACATCCTGCGGCTGTCATGCCATGGAAACGCAATGCCTCGGCTTCATACAATAATGAAGGCATCGTCATCACCATAACTTATGTCAGCAATTTACAATCAACCCGTGCCGACAATCCAAAATGCGCAAGAAAATTAGTAACCATGGATTTACCACCCAGTAATATATGCACACTATCCATTTCCATCAAAGCAATCTGTCGAAACAAGCAACAAGCATTATCTACCTGTATATACAACTTTGAAACCATGATTAGGTTGCTTCACAGTCGCTTTTGCGACAGTTCCACTTGTATGGGTTGCTTCATTGTCTTAGCTCCTCACATGCATGCCGATTCATTCTCAATCACCCCCCAATTTCCATTTTCACTGTGTTTACCTGCATATACAACAAGCATCTAACTTCAGTTATTTAATATGGATTGTTCTTCCCTCTTGTATTTTCTTTTTCGTTCTTTTCCTTTTTGAAAATTATGGAAATAGAGGATGAGTACATGCCAATTCATTCCATAATGTATGCTTTGGCGGAGTTTCAAAATGTTACTGTTGTTCCATTGCTTAACAAAGAAAAGGATTTATGGTAAAAATAAAAAAGACATGATCCTGCCAGTGGATCAGATGCTGAATGGATGGCAATCCATACTACAGTCGTCAGATTTGGATTCAGATGGTAATGGGATGTGGAACCCAACATGCTAAATAGATCTGATCTGTTGGCAAGTGATGGATGTTCTGGCCACACATGTGCCACATCCATTGCCGTCTGAATCATATTCTTTAATGCTGATGATAACCCTTTCTAAAAAGTTGCAAAAGAGGGGGGAACTAGTTGCAAAAGACTGAACAGCTTCAAAAATCTTTAATCTTTACCTGATCATATCAGCAGCATTGTATTTTTTAGACGAGCAATTCACATAAACCAGGCTCTGCCCATAAAGCAGAAATTTCCCACGAAGGTTTAACTCATTACTCACTGGAAAACGGCACGGACCAACCAAAATTGGCCAAGAAACCCACTAAGCTAAAATGCAGAATACCACTGGGAGGAAAACCTCCAAAACCACCACCACCTCAGCTGCCAACATTCTCTAGTCACATATCATATGCAGAGTTATAGAAGCGGCCAGAATTCGGTGCCTGAAACTTGGTGTCCTCATGTGCAGGAAATGGTCTTAGAAACCCATATTGTGATTCAAGATAACCAACTCTTCCACTATTTGTTATCTCAGCCAGGCTCGATTGACCTCTTCTGCCCAGAAGCCCAGACTCGATGGCAGCTGGGTTGGCCATGTTCCAACCACTTCCCCATGACCCATTAGAATTCCTCATTGCCTCCTGCAAAGCCATGTCCTGTAAGAGGCTGTACTTGCTTTGATCAACCGTCATCATTGGATTCTGATTCAGATTGCTAGATCTTGACTTCAATAACTGAAGCCTCTGGTCCATCTCAGAGAAACCAGCCAACATGTTGGAGCTGTAGTTGGGAGAGATCTGGTGTGTCATCGGCAGTGGAAGCTTTCCTCTGCTGACTGCCATAATCGCAGGATCGATGAATTCAACATCAGCATAGCTGCTATTTCCAGCAACTTGTTGTTGCAGATTCAAATTAGCTGAACTGCCAAGGAACGGATACTGTGCAGCTGAACCTGCCACAAGAAGGAATAACCGTAACCCACCTTTGCTCTGCTGTAACCGTGTAAGACAACTTAGGAAACCTATTACGTAAAGAAAATTAATAAAGAAAAGAAAAGAACAACAAACCAGGTGAGGGAACCACAGAAGCATATTGGTCACGGTCCATCACATGCTGAGGATAGAATCCAGGAGGTGGAATAGGAGGGGCTTTTCTCTGTATAGGAGATTTGGGAGGTACAGTCTCTTCAGGCCTTGAAACTAGTGGTGACAAACATCAAACAAATATAAGAACACACAAACATGATAAATTAACAAAAGAGAATAATTGAGTAAATTAGAGAGAAATCACAAACCCATTATCAGAATCAATAAAAATAGACACAAATTTCGAACTAAATTGATGGAAAGAAGAAGAAGAAGAAGAAGAAGAAGAAGCCAGATTCCCTAATAGGAAAACATGGATTCATACACAAGACAGGTAGAAGCCTACCTCTCAGGCTCATTTATATGTGCCTCCTACAATGCAACCTTCAGGAGGAGACTCAAGCGAGTATGTCCATGGCTATAAACTTGATTTCCAAGTTATTCCTACCATACAGATACGCTGTTTCCACGACTCCATGTAGCAACAAGCTGAATAAGAATTTCATTGTGCTGAGGGAAGCAAAAAATAGCAATCCAGCTTCATCCTATGATACTGCAACATGGCAGAGTATCATAACCACATTTGATACTCCCATAATGAATGTAAACTCCATCCTCGCATCATGTTTGGCCTGGTACCTCAACGAAACTGGGTATTATGTAGCACCCTCATTTTCAGCTGTATTCCAAACCATTGATATATGTCTACACTAGAACTGTTATTAGTTCATACTATTTTGCTTTTTTATATTTATCAATATCTTGGGTCGGTAATTCATAAGTGGAGAGATTGAGAAGGATGTTGCCCATAGAATTCAAACAGGGTTGAAGGAATGGAGATGTGTCTCTGGAGTTTTATGCGATCATCTTGTACCACTCATGGTAAAAGGGATACTTTATAGGATGGCAACAAGACCAGCAATGATTTATGACTGTTGTGCAGTTGAGGAACAAAATGCACAGTGTGATGTGTAGCTGAAACAAGAATGTTGAGATGGATGAGTGGCAAAACAAGGATTGATAGAATTAAAACAAACGCATTCGAGGATTCAGGAGTATCATCACCAATAGGTAATAAGATGAGGGAAAGTTGACTTGGATGACTTGGTCATGTGCAATGGAGACCAAGAACTGTGTCGGTTAGGAGTGGGTTGGTACAAGTTGAAGGCTCTAAAATGGCAAGGGGAAGAGGCCCAAAAGGACATGGGCAGAGGTAGTAAGAAAAGACTTGATGACCTATAGGATAACCAAAGTTATGGCCCCTGATAGAGTAGAATGGCAGAAAAGGATTCATGTGGTCAGCCCAATTAGTTGGGACAAGGCTTAGATGATGATGATGACTTGCTGCCAAACAGTTTTGCACATCTCGCAATGAAACAAACAGTTCAACCAGACAACCAGAAACACGGACACAGGAAATCAGGTGCAGCGTGACAAAGGGGCCACCCACTAATTAAGCCTCCTAACAACTTCTGGGATAGACAAACCATCTTTATGGCATGAATAAACAGATATTATTTCAAGAAAAGAAGAAAATATTACACAAAGGGACAAGACATCCCCAATATAAAGATTCAGACCTAACAAGAGAAGCAGCAATGCCCTATGGTTTCTGCCAGCCAACAACATTCTTTAGGGTTCGTTTGGCAGCGTGGAATTTAAATGCTACTAAAGAATTTGCTTCCAGGAAACGAATTCTCTGAGAAACTGATTCTCTCAGTCATGTTTGGCAAGTACCATGTAATTGGTAGGAAACCAGAAACTGTTGAGGAACTAACTGGGAATGTGATTCTGTTGAAGTGTGCTGGCATCATTTTTCAATATGATTTTTAAAAAAATATGACAGTTGGGAGGGAATTCATTTCCCTGGATTCTTTGAGCTGGAATCCATTTCTTACCTTTTCCATGGCCCCCAAATGCAAGAATTTGCCCCTGCTCAAGGATTCCATATCCAGCGGTTAACTTTCCAGTTGCCCTACTACCCACTATTACAAATCTCTATCAGCCAGTGACCCAGAGTATAGAAGATGCACCGTTGTAGATCATCTCTCTCCCTTCAACTTAATAGCTCGGAAATTACACAACCACTACCCACTATAGTTGTTATACAGTTCTGACTAGATCAAAGCGGCCAAAATATTTCATATCAGAATGGAAAACATAGCAGAAACAAAACTGAAAAATGTAGCAGGATAAAATCTGGTATTCTCCAAGTCAAATTTGGTACATTTCAGCGGAAACGACTCGCCTTTTAACACTCGGAAGCAGTGGCACTTTTTTTCCCGGGTGAGTGTGTGTGCATGACTTTGAGCTATTCAACCAATAACTTTCAATGCCCCATCCCCCCACCCCCCCCAAAAAAAAAAAAAGGAACAAGGGGGGTTAAAAAGCATGCCTTCTTCCCTAATTCCAACCATGGACAAAACTCATGTGAATTTCAAATATCTTAACTTTCAGAATTTTCTAGGTGAAGAATGAAATGGTCGAATGGCAAAAAAATTCCACTCCAATGGACAAATTCAAAAAGCCGACTAAAAGGACAACTATGCTTCCAACCTTCATTAGATTAGGAGAGAACCAGACCAAGGAGCAAAACTTTTAAACTCATAAAATGCAATCACTCAATTAATACAAATCTGAAAAATTAGAACTTACCGATAGCCCTACTGGAAGGAAGGTGGTGATGGCTGTTAAGAATCCCAGAGTCCTCCGAAACACTAAGTGCAATTCCATTGGGAAATCTATTCACATGGACTCCTTGGTTAATCTCGATGTCTTGTGGATCAAAATTTCCTTCACGCCAAAACTTGGAGGTATCTAAAGAAAGTGCATGGTTACAGTCTTGGTTGGAATCATCCATCCTCGCAAAGGAAAATCTGGATTCGTTGTTACTGCTTGCCTTCCAAGGACTAAATAGTCTTGACAAGCCAGCATTCTTATCACTGTTTCCACGTAAAAGTTTTGCTAGATTAGAGTTCGCATGAGGATCGTCCAGACCAATATCCAATGATAAAATATCTGTTATGATGCTGTTCTCCCCTTCATCTGCATTCGATTCCTCATGTGTACTGGCATTTTGGCTTCTAGCTTTCTCAAATAATGTGAGATTGTGAGACCCATCATCCAAGTTTGGAGATTCAATGACTTCCCCGTGCCCAGAGGATTGGGGAGTCAAACTTTCCTGTTCTCCTTTGGGAGATGTTGAAAGACCTGTGGAAGACACTGAAAAGACATCAACTATCGGTTCTCTGACAAGACCATGTGTACAAAGATCAGAGAGATCTCCAAGTCTTGTACTGGAAGTCGGACATATACTCCTTCCTTGGATGTTTGCAGCTGTCAACATCTTTACTCCACTCTTGGAACTCAAACTAGGCTGTTCATCAGTGGAAGGCACAGCTTGAGAAGTTGAAGCAGCACCAGGTATGGCCCCAAGGGCCCCAGCTTCTGTGCTGAGCCTGAGACTGTCCTGCAAGGAGACAGAAGGATGTTCCAATGGTGGTCTTGTTTCTGCATGAGATTGATAACTGGATATCATGTTGTTCCCTCCACCATTCAGAGATGCAGATGAAGTACTGGTGTCATCATCAGCCATTTGATAAAGCCTCCCAGATGAACTTTGTGTAGTTTCATCAACAATAGAATGCCTAATATCTTCATTATTGGGCAATGGATTTGAAACCTGTTGACCAAATCCACTGGAATCTAACGAGCAGGGAAGTGGGATGATTCCTCTGGCAATTTCATTGCTGGTGCAAGAACGAGATGATTCACAGAGGGAACCTTTTAGCACTGCAGTAGGTTCAAGACTAGCCTCAACATGCCAATCATCAACTTGACAATCTTTGGTGTTACTTGGTTTTGATGTTGGAAATGTCTCTAGTCTACCATTTGCAAGTGACCTCTGATTTCTTGGTGCAACCATGCGTTCAACACGTTGATCCGTCTCAGATGTCTGGGTTGTGAATTGGGCTTCCGTACCAACAGAAGACGTTAGGGAACCGGACGTGCTTGTTTTATGTTTGGCAGGTCCTTGGATAACTTCAGTATTAGTAGCTAATGATACACCAGAAGTGACCCTCACGCCCCTGCATAATGGAAACAATGACTTCACAAACGGTGAGAAAGAAACCTCTGCCACAAATTAGAAAAACAATACTATATGAAATCAATGCCATACCATGAAGCTGCTGGTGGAAGCCCACCAGATTTTCCAGTATCACCATTTAAAAGGGAGCTTTTACTGTAAACTCCAGCACTCTAAAAGACCAAGAAGATAAATAAATAAACAATATGGCAAAGACCACAGGTTGAAATAAAATATCAGCAAGGAAAGTATTCTCATTCATGCAAGTTAATTAGCTAGTGTGAAAAGAAAAGGACAGAAAGCCGGAATGTTCCCATGCATTTTCATGTAAAAATGAACCAAAAATAAAAACTGCATGTGAAAGTCCCCACATAAAATACATAATAATAATATATATATATATAACAAGATAGATCTCTTACATGAATGACTGGTTTGACCAAAGGTTTGCTCAAGGGAATGGTATTGTTGCTGCATAAGTTGTCTATTGGAGGAGGTAAGAAACTCCCTGATCGCTGATGGAAATTATTCAGAGAACTTCCAGGGGAGTGTTGGAATTTACTGGTTTCACAATAAGAACAACAGTTAAGAAATTCATATAATAGCTTCATGTGTTCAGAAGGTCTTCAGTCATTGAACTTCCAAAAATAGAAGTTTCAAAGGCTGATACAATGGCCATTAATGTCAACAGAAGTGGCATTGCAAGAATAAAAGTCAAAATAGGTTAAACAAACACTAAAATCCCATCTAAGTGAGCAAAAACCAAATCATGATCACCTCATCTATTTAATGTACAAGAAACTCCAATCCACAAACTTTTATTATATGCATGTTTCGTTTTCTTCTATGCTTTCAGAATTTTTGTACCTATTTTTTGCCTTATGTTTTCAAGGGCAAAACATTTGTAAAAAAATGAGTCATAGACTCATAGCCTCGTAGGTTAACCCATAATTGGTTGTAGATGATCAAGTTCTCTTTCTTAAAATATTACAGCATCCTTGGACCTTGACAAATTCAAGCATGAGAATCAGGCTGAGATGCAAAACCAAATTCTCAAAGTGAAGAGGGAGGATACAGTTTCATAAGACCCCAAATTTGGAGCTGGGCCGTCTAACTGCAGCATGTAGCAGTTAAAGATGTAAAGATAATAACAATCAAATGTGCATTGAAGACCCAGCAATGAACCATCAATTTGTTCCTCAAATATCATCTCCTCTTTTTTGAATTCATGGTTTTGGTTGCGATCACAAGCAGTATCAAACTACAATGCAATCAGTTTCACTACAGATCAATCTGGGAGTACAATAGAGATCACTTACTGCTTCCAAGTTCCAACACAAGTGGAGCAGCTTCTTTAGAGCAGTTCGTCGTAGATAAATTACAAATGAACAAAGCATCATTCAATTAGTACATATCTAAGCCATTCGATTGTTTGTTATCCTTTAAAATTAATTTGATAGGAAAAAGAACAAGTAATATTGTGCATTGCTTTTCAATGGCTATCAAAGGCTTCGAATCAAGCTCTTTTTACTCATTGCTGTAACTCCATACGACACATACTGCAAACAAGAGGGGTGGTTTGGTTTATTCAACAAATATTCTTGGAGTCACATCCCATCTGCAATTTGAATAGTGTCCAGGACATGAATAAATTCAGAGGAAGCTCTAGTTGCCAAACAAGCGATGTTATGTGGCAGTGGATCTCATTCTCTGTAGTAAGTTGGTAACAAGTTTTTATTTACAGATTTCTCCCCTCCATTTAAAGCACTTGTTATATAGCAGTGGATCTCCGTATATTATAATTTTCAATAGGGAGAAAAATTTTTTTTGGAGAGATAACAGAGACTTCATTAAAGGAAAACAAGGAAACAACTGGCCCGCTGAGATAGCAAATCAGTTATTCCCATACAAAAGCACATTACAATCCTTTAGAGGGATAACAATAGAAGCCCATTCTATCTTAGCACATTGCAAGGTGTCCCGTATCGGTATCAGTTGGCGTAACGGTGTCCTCCGAAACCGATACGGATACGGGGGTGTAACAGCGATACGGGGGCGTAACGGCCCGTAACGGCGCATTTTTTTTTTTTTGCCAAAAAAATATGGATTAAATACGGAATATTCTAAGCATTCCAAATATGCATTCATTTATAAATTGGAACATGTTTATGGTGGTGTAACGGTCCACTCTTTAGTGAGAAGTTTTATCGGACTGTCTGATTAATTTTTTAACTAGGTAACTTGAATTTGACTACAAAATTCATATATTTAATTTTGTAAATATGTAATTTATATACTTAACAACTTGATATCATTTCTCCCAATAGTTCTTTAAAAAAATGAAATTAAATTCAGGTAGATGGCGTTGTCAATTTGGGGCCGACTTGGAGGACCAATCTATGCTCCAAATCAGCCTCAAATTCATGCCATTTATTGTCATTATCCCTCTTATAAATTGGTGGACATTTATTGGATAGTGAATCATAAAAAAATAAATCAAAAGGCCCTATTTTAAAAAATAAAAGTCCACAAATTAATAATTAAAACTATTCAAAGAATTTGATTTTGGCATTGTGAATTAGCAATTGCAGTCCATAATTTAATTTCTAAATTTTAAGTTAATATATGTCTCTTGTACAATTTTTTAAGGCTTGAATTAGGCGGGACTCGGATTGTGAAGCGCAGCACACATGTCAAAGTTTTTTGGGCCCCATCCGTGATGAATTAGTTATATCCACACCATCCATCCATTTTGCCAAATAATTTTAGGGCATGAGCCCAAAAATGAGGCACATCCAAAGCTCAGGTGAACTGCACCATAAGAAACAATAATAATTAAACGTTCACCATTAAAATTTTATTGGGGGCTAGAAAAGTTTTAGATCAACTGACATGTGTGTTTTCGCTTCATCCATGTTAGTGTGTTAGATTGAAAATAAACACTAGTGGACCTTAAGAAATTTTTAATGGTGAGCATTCTATAACCACTATTTCCTATGGTGTGGTCCACCTGAGATTTGGATATTACTAATTTTTTAGATCCTTACCTGAAATGACGTAGCAAAATGGATGGACGACATGGATAAAATATATACATCATGGTGGGGCCCACTTGAGTTTGATCGGATTGGATGGAAAATAAACGTTACCGCCTGCGCCTACGAATTGTTTAACCGTAAAAATCATTATCACCGCTGTTATTTTTGGTGTGGTTCAGATGATCTCGAGATATAATTCATTTTTTGGGTGGTGCTCTAAAATGATCTCTAAAAATAGATGAACGGTGTAGATGTAATAAATACATCACTGTGGAGCAAATATAGCTTAAAAGAACCGTTCGTACAACTCGCAGCTCGAGGAGTGTCAGCGCTCATCTTAGCGTGACACGTACCTACAGCAGCTACCGCTGCAAATCAAAAAAAAAAAAAAGAAGAAGTGAGAGAGGAAAACCGAAAAGAAAAAAGAGGGAAAGAAGAGAAGAAAAAAGAGGGAAAGAGGGAAAGAAGAAAGAGAGAGAGAGAGAGAGGAAGAAGAAGAAGAAGAGGAGGAGGAGAAAGAAGGCTGCAGCCGCAGCCGCAGCCGCAGCCGCATCTGCCGGACGAGAAGAAGAAGAAGAAGAAGAAAGAGAAGAAGAAGAAAATAAAGCAAAAAAGGTTAGTTTTTTTTTTTGTTTTTTGTTTTTTGTTTTTTGTTTTTTTTTTTTTCAAGGCCCGTAACAGCCGTTACGGGTCTGTAACGGCCCCGTAACGGACGTTACGGTCACAGAATTTCGTAACGGCCGTTTCAACCCCGTATCGCGTAACGGGTCCCACCGTTACCGTTACGTATCGGCGGCCGTTACGGCCGATACGTAACCGATTTGGGATACCCTGGCACATTGCATTATCTGGACTGCAGACAGATCGTCAGTGTTTTCAGTCAAATCTTTTTTCAAGCAGCTATTGATCCCCAACAACGATCCCCCCTTGCAGCATCCTCATTTCATCTAGAAGTATGCTGTCCCCCCTAAGTTAAAAGTTTTTGCCTGGCTGGCTAGTAAGAGGCGAATTCTCACCGTTGATAACCTTAAGAAGAAAGGAATGATCCTCCCAAACATGTGCTTATGTTGTATGGCCAACGAGGAAACAGTCGATCACATCCTCATCCACTGCTCTTTCGTCAGACCTATATGGGCTGCCATCCTTTCTTCCTTCAATATTGATTGGTGTTTCCCTAGAGAGCTGGATTCCCTTCTCAAGGCATGGCATGGGGTTTGCCTTCGTAAACCTTTATCTCGTTTATGGCGCATGGCAATTTTGGCGACCTGGTGGGCCGTTTGGATCGAAAGGAACAATCGGTGTTTTCGGAATGAATCGAAATCGCCTGTGATTGTTTGCTCCTTTGTCAAGTGTTTCATTGCTGAATGGGCCTCCCATATGGATGGGTTGAATGTAAATTTTGCTTTTCTCTCTGATTCGTAGGGCCTGCTATCTCAGCAGTTTCCTTCGCTTCTGTTTTTTTCGTCCTTTTCCTTTAATGCAAGTTAATTTTCAAAAAAAAAAAAACAATAGAAGCCCATTCGAAAATATAAAACTGAACCCTTTGCACAATGGAATCCCGCCCTTTAGATTCCCCTCTAAAGCATCTCCCATTTCTCTCTTCCCACATCGCCCCACCAAATAGCCGCAAGAGATAATCTCCAAATTATAGATTTTAGCTTTCCAAAAGAAACGCCATGCCAGGCTTTTAGCAGCTGACCTGTTGAATTGGGAGGAACCCAAGAAAGATTGAACCAGGAAAGGAGATTAATTGCTATATGCGGAACTCTATTCCTCTTTTCAGCTTGAAAAACTAATTGTGCGGTGAATGTCGGCAGTTTTAAAATTTTCAGGTGGGAGTGTAGCGGTTGATTGTGGCTGAATTTCACCAGTCAAAGAGTTTCATTAACGCATGAAGAAAGGTTTATGATCCCATTTTTTTCTTTCTACAGGTCCAATAATGGAACGTGCAGCAGGAGAATAAACATCAGCCTTATCCAATGCCCAGGTGTATCTTGGCTGAAAATTGGTAGTAATAAAATTTTCACAGGGGAGTTTAGTTGATCATGACTGAATTTTACCAGTCAAGTGTTTAATTAATCCACGAAGAACAGCTTACGATCCGAATTGTTTCCTTTTGAAGGTTCCTAAAATGGAACCTGCAATCGTTTATCATAAGAGATACAGTTGTTAGTGAAAACACATATACTTCCATTCAATCAATTACTCAAACTCCTGCAACAGTTAACATACAGATCAGCCTATCCATGGATCAGCACCAAAATATGCAAATATGTTTAACTTTATATACATCCGTAAACACACAAACCAAAAGGAACCTTGATTATTATAAATGCATTTTAGTAAATTTATTGCTTTTATTGCCAGCAGATTTTTTTTTTTAAAATGAACTGCATATTTTAAAGGTTTAGAGAAGAGAAATTCCAGATTATCACATAACATTAACTAATAAAGCAAAATAGACTCTTACCTGGCACATGTTGAAATCGCCTCGTCCTTTGTGAAAGTATCCTCTTGTGTCCCGGCGTCATGCAAATACAAACAATCTGGATTGCCACAAGGCTGGACCAGTAAAAACCCTGCCGGTTAACAAAATTTATACCATAGGCCAAAAAACTATTTTTCTATTTCAACAGAAATGAAAAGGATCTGAGCGTTGCCCACCATATTTCTCAGCCATGCATGGCAGTACTTTGTGGTGCCAAAACATGCTCTGCAAAAGAAAATATCAAAGAGAATAACAATCATATAATGCGAAAACAAGTATGAGATGAGAGGGGCACAGGATGCAACAAGCACTTGCCTCAAAGGTCTACCATCTAAGATGTAGCCATTTACAACTTGAATACACCGAATAGCTTCCTCGTTCTTTGAATACGTAATATATCTGTCTCAATTGCAAAAGCAGCACCCTGTTAAATAATTGCAAGTATACATATAAAGCACGGTCATCAAATGAGATACAAGTTGTATTGGAAAATCCAGTGATTCCTGTTTACTGCTGATATGACACAGTTTATACTACAAATATGTGTCATCCTCATGTCATACACAATGTGCAGCTTCATCCTCATGTCATAGACAATGTGCAACTTACTTTTGATTCCCATGTCAAAAGATATTCAATGTATAAGCGTCCACAAATCAGAAGCTAGGACTTTTCAACCGAACTGATTTTGGAACTTTGACTTGGCGACAGCGACTGCAAGTCCCACAATTTAGCTTTTTTACAGGAACAATTTAATCAGTTTATTTTGAGTTAACATATGCCTCATGTACAGTCTCCGACTGACTGCATATCAAGCATCATATGCTACCGGAGTATCAAATAACTCCCAGTTGGACTTCTTACAGGGAGTCCAGCAGGGCTCACATGCCTAGTCTGTGCCCCAGCCCTAAGAATCCAATGGCATCCCTAACGGAAATAATGGGAAAGAAGCTCAATAGACGGTACCAACAGTTAGCTGGTTTGCTAGATTTGTTGAAAGACGACCTCTAGCTCTAGTGGAATGCGTTAGGACTAAAATCTCCAAATGTTGCAGTATACATGCTGTTAGAATAACCTCTCTCTCTCTCTCTCTCTCTCTCTCTCTCTCTCTCTCTCTCTCTCTCTCTCTCTCTCTCTCTCTCTCTCTCTCTCTCTCTCTATATATATATATATATATATATAATACCCTTCAGCAAGTTTATTCTAAATAAGTTAAGTGCCAGGGTTAATTTTACAACTAGATCCCATTTGTTGCTTATAAAGAGCATATGAGGTGGTGAAATTCATGATCGTTACATTCACGGTATGAGAATAATGGGAACATCAAAGAAAGGATAAAACATATGAAAGCCAGGGCGAAGTAAACGACTTCCAGCCACCCAAATATTTCTTTAGCCGTACAAGTGCAACAAACAGAGCAAAACTGAAGCCAGGTTGCAAAAACACAAGTGGAACTTTCTTGAATGGAGTGCAGTGGATAATTGGAGACCTGTTCTGACACATGATGGAACTCCACAGACAATTAAAAGTTAATGGAGGGGAATTCAAGCATATTCAATCAGATGAAAGGGTGTAGTTGGACTGAGAATTCTTAATTACGCCATACCAGATATTGCGCATCCCATCAAACCCAATGTTTCATGCTAGTAAGATGCACATCAAAGCTGATGATAATTTTCTACAGAGAAGTAGTTATCCAAAGATGGATGAAAACATGTGAAAAAGATTAACATGACACATTCCTAAACAAAAGCAAAATAACTATTATTAATAAAATGCTCAGCTATACACCGGCCATTAAAAGCCAATGAAAAGACATCTAGTAAGATTTAACCAGATGGACAGGTAAAGTTGGATGCAAAATCTCAATCCCAAAACCAATGATTCATGCTAAGGAGATAGAAATCAAGCTTGATTACCATTTTCCCAGGAAACAGATTTACACAGAGAATTTGAATGAAAAAAATGTGAAAAAAAAGAGCTATGACTAATGAATACACAACTAAGTAATTGACATCTAGTAGATTCAACCAGATAGAAGGGTATAGTTGGATACAAATTCTCAATATTAGCATGCTAAGTGCATCCCAAATCCAATGACTCATGCTAGGAAGATAGACAACAAGCTCGGTTACCATTTTCCCAGGAAACAGAATTACACACAGAAGTTGAATGAAAAAATGTGTGTGTGTGTGAAAAAGAGTTATAATGACCAAAGTCGTCATACACAACTAAATAATCGACAGCACTAGTCACATGCAATTATTTTTTTCCATCAATCACGCGCGCACACACTAGCAAGCCCGTGAAGCACTAGATCCTACAGCAATTCGAATTAGTTGTTGATCATAGGGCTGGTACTCACACACTACAAGAATTGTTAGAAGAATGCTGAGCAGCTCCTGCAGTCCGCGTTATAGAAACCTTTAGAATCTTACCATATTGCCCGAAAAATTCCTTCCGCTGAAGGGTCTGCAGGAAGAAAATGAAAATTTCAGTCATAAATCTAACCTGTGAAAGAAGTACCTGCTCAAAAGTGAAGATAAAAATTCCATTAAACATCATTTCCTAAAAGGGTGCTATGGATCACCCTCTGAATCACATGAAACCATCAATTGAGCTATGGGCTCAAACAAACTAGCTAAGGACATCATTAAAATCTATAGGAGTCAAAGGGATCCAGCAAGAAGTGCACACATATGAAACATCGGACCAAGTACCTCTTCATCCGCCAAATTAGCAGGTATTCCAACAATATATACAAGATTCCGCTGTATCACTCTAACCGTGCTGAGATGTTTTCTCCCTTCTGATGTTTTTGACTTCGCCTTTTGGGATTTCTGCTTCTTCTCGTAATTTATTTCGGCTAGCCTGCTCCATACAAAAATAAGATTGGTTTCAGATCACAAAGAAATAGTTACTGAATGGAAAAGGTGATACTTCCAAAAACATCTAATTGGCTATTGTATGTTTATAACATGCATATGAACAAGAATCAAACATGCCTGTCAGAACTGACTGTCATCCCCACTATCCTTTCCTTGTCATAAGGCGTACGGCATGCAGGACATCTGCCCTCAGTGTCATCCTTCTCAGCCATGTCCATTATATGATTCCAACACCAAACGCATATCTACCAAAAAGAATTTAATGAAGGAAGATGGCCAGAAATGCCAAGTAAACAACTAAGCATAGAATCAAGAATATCACAAAGCATTGACAAACAACAAGGGCAAATACACAATTCCGAATAACAAACAGCTTCAGTACTACTTTTATGAAACAGGATTCTACAAATGACAAAGATCTGTTGAACTTGAAAAGCAAGGCATCTTGAATTTTTCCTATGAATAGAGTCGAATGATAATGGTGATTTGGGAGAAATGTTGTGAGATTAGAAGCTCCCGAGATAAGATAATGGGAAACTAGAAGTGAAAATAACAGATTTGACATGGAAAACATTAAATTGGCAACTTAAGGCCTGTTTGGATTGGTAGAAACCAAAAAGTAGATGAGAAAAGGAAAACATCACGCATGAAGAAAAATATAGAACAGGAAATCTGTGGACAAGACTCCTTTCGTAAATCATAACTTATTTGTTTTAGCATACATGATTTCTCAATGGAAATGTAGAATAGTCAATAGTCAAAAAGCAAGAGTTGTCTCTCAATGAGGGTGGAAGTCTCCATTTCTTGGGTTTTATAGAGGAAAAGGAAATGTGGCCCTTTCCTGAGAAAAATTGAGGAAATGAAAACCGATTTCCTCACCCCTCGCTTTTGCAAACAAAGGGGAACCAGCACATCAAAGCAGATCAGTTTCATTCCCTCTATTGAATCCCCTTTTTCCACCAATCCAAACAGGCCTTTAAATTGAAAGGGAAAGCATGCCAGGCTTCTTCTTTTCTTTTCTTTTTTAAGTAACGAGATTATATTTAAAAACGAACAGAAGAGAAAAAACAAGAGGGGCTGCTGAGATAGCATGACAGGCTTATTTTCCCACAGTAGGCCCTAAACTACAAGGTTTTTTTTTTGTTTGGAAAGATGACGATTATATTGAAGAACGAAAAAGATTACAGCAAAAAGAAAAGAGCCCGCTGAGATAGTAGACAAAACTTAAACACCTAAGAAAAGTAAATCACAGCCCTTTAGTGGATCTACATGAGTGGCCCACTCAATTAAACTCCACTTTGCCTTCGACAAGACAACCCCAGCGTGATTGGAGATATCCCTAAACTAGCAGGTTTGAATGAAAATCCAAAGCGCATCCACCACAGTCCCTTTAAAGGTACATTAAGAACATCAACGTGGTTATTAATCCCTTCCACTGTAGAAAGAAAAACTTGTTTTCATGTCAAACAATTAAAGACTGCAATCAAATTCGAATCAGTTACTTGCATAGCCATAAGATTGTATTGATAGTAGCATAAACTTAGTCTCATAAATTTTTTGGAATGTTTTACAGCTCTGAGATATGTGAGTCGTGTGATACAGGTCTTGTGCTAGTGAAGTGACCATATGGCTCCAGTGAAGATAAGATTAGCCCTCGCAATAGGCGGGCCTGGGGCTGGTTTGGGCACAGATTTTGAATTGGTCAGGCTGGACCTACAAGCACAAACCAATTCAAAATATTGACTTTGGCCGGACCTGGTCCAGACCAGGGCCATTGCAAGCCCTAGATAAGATCATGAACAATAAAACTGTAAATAATTAGGAATTCAAACCTCATATCCACATTTGCACGGTTTCAATTGCTGATCAGTCAGATCCATCTCCTCCGCGCATAGAGGACAAGTTCTTTCTCCTTCTTCGCCCATGGTGTTCCTAACAAATAAGTACAAATTTATCTCTTAAACCCCACCAAGAAAGAGACGTGACAAAACAACACATGGCTGATAAGGCACACAATTAAAAAGATTATGAACCTATCTTATGCATGATTTCATTTATAACCGTGGCATATGCATAAAAAGGACACATCAGAAGTGTAAACATCACAAAGAAGCACAAGCATATAATGGCACCAACCATCATATACGATATTATGATAATAGGAACACAGTCTCTCGTAATTCAATAACATGTTACATAGGACTTGTAAACAAATCTGAAGTGGAAGAACCCTAAACTTTACCAGCACCCAACCAACAAAACACAAGGTGCTGAATTGGGTAGCAGATATGACCAAAGAGACCATAAGAACCACAAATAGTGTTGAATTGGGTAGCCGATATGACCAAAGAGACCATAAGAACCACAAATACACAAGGTGTTGAATTGGGTAGCCAATATGACCAAAGAGACCATAAGAACCACAAATACACAAGGTGTTGAATTGGGTAGCAGATATGACCAAAGAGACCATAAGAACCACAAATACAATGAGCACTAACCAATAAAATGGGTATGGATCGTGTTTGGACCCAATGTCCACTGCAAGGACACCAATTTGCAGAAATGAAAATATGGCTAATCCACATAAACGAGTGGACCAATATGATAGAGTTACCTCTACCATAATTAAGTTGGTTGTGCCCTTCAAAGGAACTTGTGGCATGCAAACAGAGCAAGGTGCATCTGCTGGCCCCTTGGCCCATGATTCAAAACCCCACACAGATGAAAGAAACCAGGTACAACTGCTCCCGCTGAATGTCAATCATCAAACATTTTTGGTCTTGACAATCCATTTGAAGGCCACCAACCGGATGCCTAGGATCATCCAATCACCGTTTATTCTAAAAGCAAGGGTCACAGTACCCACTAGATGGGCGAGCCCGATCCACTGCCGCCTTGCCACGACAAGTACTAAAAGTGCCTCTTGTCCGATTAGTCTCCATCAACAGAACGAAATCGGATTTATACTTTTGACATGTTCCGTACCTCTATACCTAATAATTCAATCGCTGCAATTTTCAAATATGCACTTTTCTACGAAAAAGAAAATCCCCTTTTTCATCCCATTGCAGCACTTTCAACTCATCAAAACAACAGATTCCTAAAAGCTCCCAAAGAGTCAGAACATCTACAGCCCAAAAGGGGGGAAAATAACAAATCCTCTGCCCTAATCCAATATAGAAACCAAAGAAACCCTAATTCCATCAGATTCAAGCAAGAAACCCTAGAATTCAGCTACGAACAACACGAAAACCCGAATTATCAAGTACATAAATCCAAACGAAAGCCGAATCTACAAAATCGAAAACGGGATTGGGATTTATGGAACTTACATCGACAGATCTTGAAGATCGGGAGATTCTTCGATTGGTGGTGAGAGACAGAGAGAGCCAGACAAAGCGAGAGAGCGAGCTTTTGCAGATCCTGAATTGAATTTGTGTGGGCGAAGTCTTGCATATAAACGATCACTTTGGCTAATAGGGCGTCAAAAAGGCTATTTCCAAGAAACACTCATTTTTTGACACCTATCCGACGCCCTCACTTTCTATAGTTTTTTTTTTTCTCCTTTTTTTTTTTCCTTTTTTTTTTTATTTCTTTTTCTCCTTCCATATGCTGCTGCTTTTAAAGAAAGAAGACATGCGTTACGCTATAAAACTATAAAAAAGGGTTCACCGTCCCGTAAAATTACCAATTTTCTCGTCGCTTCTACCCTATAATAATGAAGCTGTTCGAATTGGAAAATGGGGGTATTATTGTCATTCTCACGGTGCGATCAGTTCGATTCTCGGGGACAACGAGGGACCTTTCAAGTACTCGCCCCTCACACGTGTGAATGATCCAAGACGATCATCAGGCAGATCCACTGCCTAGGTTGATGCCTTGTATTAAAGAATTTACAGCTTAGGTTATTGAGTGGCCCATGTTCTGACGTTGATTGTGGGCACGGCTTCGATGGATCCCCGGATCCACGAGGTGGGTCGATCCCTGACTGTGGGGCCCATCTTGATGTGTTTTCTTTACATCCAAACCGTCCATCCGTTTTGAAGGCTCCTTTTTGTCATGGTCTAAAAAAAGAAGCATATCCAAATCTTAAGTGGACCACACCACATTAACCAGTGGTAATTGAATACCCACCCTTAGCAACTTCTAGGGGGCCACCAGAATATTTATTTTCCATCCAACCTGTTGATAAGGTCACAAATACCTGAATGAAGTGACCAAAAAATATCACTTTGATACAAAACTTTTGTGGACTATAAGAAGTTTTTAATGGTCGATGACCACTATTTCCTGTGGTATGGTCCATCTGAGATGTGGATGTGCATCATTCTTGGGAACATAATCTAAAATGGTCTGTAAAAATGGATGGACGGAGTGGATTAAGGAAAAAACATTAAGATAGGCCCACAATCAGGGATCCCCATCGAAGCCCCGCCCATTGAATGTAGGATGTTGGTCAGTTACTTCTAACAGCCTATATTTCTTTTTAGCACGTGTGCCCCTTTTAATGCTTGGATCGAAACACATGGCCATGTTGCCTTGTGTGGCAGGACACTGAGGAAGTGAATGCGTCGTGCATCAAGGTCCCAAGCACATAGCCCACATGCATCTATGGTCTGATAGTCAGTACCTACCTTGGGAGCCAATCAGGTATTACCAGTGGCTGTTTGCCTAACCATGAGGCCCACCTTTATGCATGTGTTATATATCCAAGCCATCCAACAGTTTTTCCAGCTCATTTTGGGGCATAGTCCCAAAAATGAAATAGATATAGATCTCAAGTGGACCACACTACAGGAAACAGTGGTCATTGAACGCCCACCATTAAAAACTTCCTTGGCCCCACCGGAATGTTTATTTTCCATCCAACCCGAGGATGGTCATTGACCACTGTTTCCTGTGGTGTGGTCCACTTGAGATACATATCTACTTACTTTTTGGAGCTCTGGTGATCTGAAAAAATGGATGGACGGCATGGATATGCAACGCATACGTCAATCATGGAAACACCCACAACGGTGTTACCCGGACAACACTTAATCGGCTCTGGCTGTCTTTAGGAGAGCTAGTTGGGACAGAAGACCGTCCTAAATCCACTGATGCTGACTATCAAGGCGTAGTTGTTTTTGGATCTTGGCCCAGAGAATGCAATGCCCATCAGATGACTTGTTCGGGTCATTCGAAGAGAACTTGAAAACGCGTGCAAAACAACCTACAACCGACTAACAAAACAAACACGGTTACGATGCCAAGATAATCCTGTGATCCAAGCCGTTCGTTTGGTCAATCCCATCTTCAGGGAACTGCAATGATCGGCCAGTCTGTCTTCTTATCACAACCTGCAAATGGACGGCCAAGAATGGTAGCCCAAGTGCTCTAATTTAGTGGGAAAAAGGAGAACGAGCTCTACATTCAGTGGGCAAAAGCAGAACGATCGTGTAGCTAGGTTCTCCAACCATGACAACTTATAGACTGGCCCACCGGCATCTGTAGGGGCACCACATTTACAACAATCAAACTGCTCGCCACACGCGCCTGTTTGTGGCAAGTAGGCAAGAGTAGATCGATCCAAGGGCTGAGATTTTGATCCAACCATGACATGTTTTAGCTTATGATTCATCTAAGTTAGGACACCATGTACAGCCGTAACTAATTTTGCTGGACGTGGCCTTGCATCCACCCATGCTTACAGCAAAGTAGTCCCAACCCGTGGTTGAGGGACACCGGGGAGAGGACTGACTGATCTTATCTAGAGTCGATTCACAAATCGACTAAGTTCTTCATGTGACTATGCATCTTCCTTGTTGGAGTTGGTGCCCTTGAAAACCAACATGAGCCATAATTTATCAACCTCATCATGTGATTAAGATAATCTCAATCGTAGATCATGATGACCATGATTTTTTTTAATGCTCTATTGATCTGCAATACATAGTGCTACTTTAGATT
Source organism: Magnolia officinalis (assembly GCA_021015155.1). Taxonomy (NCBI): domain Eukaryota; kingdom Viridiplantae; phylum Streptophyta; class Magnoliopsida; order Magnoliales; family Magnoliaceae; genus Magnolia; species Magnolia officinalis. The sequence goes on from JAJHSJ010000005.1 coordinate 12,965,712, forward strand.
TATATTATGAGTTTGTTGAGGAGTGGTACATCTGGAAGTTCTTCCAAATTTGAGATTGGACATAATACTCATTGACTTATGAGAATTATAGTTCATGAATTTCATTACCATGTTAGACCATTACTGCCACAGGTGTGTGAAACATCAATTCATGAGATGTACAGTCATTTGTGTGAGTAGACTGACTTGGGTCAAAATGGATAATCTTCACTATCAATGGTCAACTTGGTGTCAGTTTATGTCGCCCTTACCCTGCACAGGAGTGTGATTGTGATGTGAATAAATGATTCAAGTTTAAACTTCTAGTCGTTCATATTAGTGAATCGAGATTAAGTCAACAATTTAAGAACCCATTGGCTTGAACTATAATCCTGATATCAGGATTTGACAATGCATGGAAGATTATTAGTCCTTATATCCAAGGACGTGTAAAGGTCACGATGTCGATTGATCGGTTTTACCTCTTCCTACAAGATCCATGTAGGGGTCAATAAAATGGACGTAGTTGGATATTTCAGTCAGGAGCCATTGATTCTTATATGATCTAATGAGGGATCCACTAGTTTACCCAGAAACAAGTTTAAGACTTTAATTTAGATAGATTAGGGACTCATCAAATGGTTTTTTCATTAATCCTAGCACGTATTTTAATCGACTTTTCAATTATATTTTTTACCGTTAAAGTTTTGTTTTAACCATGACAACTATTTTTTTTATTGCACTTGATAATAACCCGATGCCCCCAAATTTGATGGTCTACTTCTGATTGCCATGTAATATGATCATTGGTGGATAGTCATGCCAATGGGGGATTGGATCATGACTGCGTACATCGATGAGAATGGTCGATGCACCTCTCTTATAATAGATTACAATTTTTGCGTTGAGTGGTGAAGTACCATATTAGGATTCCCATAAAACCCTAATATCCTCCATATATATTGGATCATACACATAGGAGAGAAGACTGTAAGTCTCGAACACCCATTCCTTGGGCATGTGAATATATATTATATATATATATATATATATATTATATATATATATATATAGATAGATGAGAGATAGAGAGAGAGAGAGAGAGAGAGAGATAAAGTTTAAAGAGAGTAGAGGAATGAAATCTCTATCCTTCTTCACACATCTTCTCCATCTCTATGTAGTCTATTCTTCTAGATAATTGTGAAATTCCTTAACACCTATAAGAGGAAACTTCTTTGGCTATCTATATTTATTCATCAATTTTGCCAACTCCTTTTAGTGCATGGCTGCAAATTGAAGCAAATCCAAATATTAATTAGACCACACTATAGGAAATAGTGATCGTTAAATGGCCACTACTAAAAACTTCGTACGGTCCACCATAATGTTTATTTGCCATTCAACATGTTGATAATGTCGCATGGAACTGTATAAGGGAAAACACGTATATCAGCTTATCCAAAACTTTTGTGGCCCACATAAAGATTTTAATAATCACTCACCATTGGTTGGACTTGGATATGCTTCATTTTTTTTGGCCCATTCCCTAACATGAGCTAACAAAACAGATGAATGTTATGGATATACAATACATGCATCGAGGTGGGTGTCATATAAAAGACTAAACTGACTAAATTGAAAGCGAGTTAGGTGTGACCTAGGTTAAGCCAGGTGGATGCAGCCCTCATTGTGCGACCATCTCGATGTGTGTATTATATATCCACATCGTCCATCCATTTTTCCTGCTCATTTTAGGACATGGCCTAAAAATTGAAGTAGATACAAATCTTAAGTGGACCACACCACATGAAACAATGTTCATTGAAAGCTTATAGTTAAAAGCTTCCTACAATCCACCGTAGTGTTTATCTGTCATCCAATATTGTTGATGAGGTTGCATGTACGTGGATGAAAGGAAAATACAAATAACAGTTTGATCCAAAACTTCTATATCCCCCAAGAAATTTCTAATGGTGGGAATTCAATACCTACTACGTGTTCCACCTTAGATTTGTATATGCCTCATTTTTGTGACAATGCCCACAATCGATGGGTAAAATTGATATCCTAAAATGAGCTGGCAAATTTGATGGATAATGTCGGTATACAACACATATTGAGGTAGGGGCCACTGAAACACCCCATATTTTTGCCAACGTGCGAAAATATGCATTTGTCGTGAATTTTTTTATCACTAAAATGTCACGAGTAAAATCTTGGGGATGTTTTTTCACTAAGTTGGCATTTACGCATTTTATTTGACATATACAGATGACTCAAGAATAGGACCAAATTATGGTGCGTCCAAAGTGTCCCAGTAGACTCATAACTCAATCACTTTAAGTAGTTGTATTTTTTAAAATATTTGTATTTATTATGATTTGTATAATTATCATATGGGCGGACACCACATCTGAAATTGTATTTTTGCATATTAGCCTCATACTTTTTTATTTTATTATATCTACCTCGCTTTGGATCCGCTAAACTTAAATATATTACTCTGATTATTTATATATGGAGTGAATATGAATTTGAATGAGAACACACATGCATTTTCATTAAGTTCACGCCCGAAAATTGAGGTTCCGATTTTTAGGGTGTGCCACCCACAGTACAACCACCTACTTGATTGAATCTGGCGTGGTATTTAATTCACGTTGACTAAATTTTAGAACCTGCTTTTGCTAAGTGACACTTCTAAAATTTGATTGGTTGATCATTCCTAATCTCTTGTTTGGTGGATACTTGTTTACTTTTCATTCTTAATAGATGGATAGATGTCCACCAATCTAATAGTCAGAAAATGAAATAAGCTTTTAGGTTTTTGTTTTTTATACATTTAAATTGGGACAGGAATTTGGACAGTTTGATTAAAATTAATTGAATCTAGATCCATTGCTTGAAACAAATAGAAAATTTCTGCATCATGATTGGTCCAAGTCATCACTGACGTTGTCAGCATTGCTACATTAAATGTGGTGCGTGATGATGTAGCCCAATCAACTTGCAACAAATATGAATTCCCGTTTATGGCAAGCAAAAGATCAATTTTCAAATTAATTACATGCCACATGAGCAAGTTATAAGAAATTTATAACTACCTACATGTCATCCAACACAGTCTTAAAAACTGAAGTTTTTCTCATCCCATGGACCAATCCTTTCTCCGGCGTCTTGAGTCCATCATCGCGCCGGTCATTATAATAATGAAAAATGTTGAGGTCATTATAATAATGAAAAATGCTGAGCATAGTTGGTGAGGAGAGATTGAAGAAGCAAATCATGTTGTGGTATTCTCTACAACAACTGATGCAGGAAGAGCACGCAACGTAGACACTGTGGGGCCTACCATGATGTATGTGCCTCACATCCATGTTGTCCATCTATTTTGACAACTCATTTTAGGGCATGATCCTAAAAGTAAAGCAAATCGAAATCTTAAGTAGACCACATCACAGGAAATAATGATTAACCATTAAAAGTTGTTTGTGGGCCACAATCAAGTTGATAAAAACGATTACGTTTCGATCGTAAGCTTCGGGAATAATTACGATTTGATTACAAGTCTCGGATACAATAATCGTCCAATTACTGATTTCAAGAATGATTTCATTTTAATTACAGGTTAAAAGAATAATTAGTCTGATTACATGTTTCGGGAGATCACACTTCAATTACAAGTCCCAAAAATAATTAGCACCACACTATACATCATTTTATACAAAACAACCTGCATTTCGAGGACTTAATCCCCAAAGCATGTGAACCTATCCGTACATATAAAACTCCAAATTTTCATTAAATATTCATAAAATAAATTTCAATTTTCAAAATAAAAAATAGTATATGTAAATCAATTAAGTGGGTACCTGAGATGTAAACAATGACTCCTGAAATTAAATCCAATTTCAAAAGCGATATAATATAAGATAATAGTAATCTGCATGGCAAACCAAAAATTCACAATAGAAATATACGTTGAGACTGCTAGTGGCTTGGGAAGTTTTTAATGATGGGCAATTACTAATATTTTTTATGGTGTGGATCTGTTTCATTTTTAGGATCATGCCCTAACATGAGTTGTCAAAACGGCTGGACAGCCTGCATGTAAGGCACATATATCACGGTGGGCCCCACGCCAGGGATCCACTGATCAGGGGATCTGCCGCATCCCAATATGTGATCCCAAAAATCAGTTTAATTCAAAACCTTCTGACCACACCAAAGGATTGGCGTTGATGGGACACTCACTGCAAAAAACTCCATGGGGCCACCGTGGCATTTATATGCGAGTCTATCCATTAATCAAACAAGGTCCACCACAATGAAGAAATAACGATAATTTTATTTTATTTTTATTTTTTGTTAGCTCGTTAGTACACCCACGGTCAGTTCACGCTTCACTGTTAGCCACCCCCACCAAGGAATTGATACCAAGACCTCAGTGTTGAAACAAGGTATCTTTCACTCAGTCTACCACTTGAGCTATGGTTAGGGTGTTAATAATGCTAATTAAAATCTCATGGTGCTACACTGAGTGGATTTGGAGGTTATTTTTTTACATTGTTCCAGCCGTGAGGCCCACTGCATTACTAGATCGAGATGACATATATCTGCTTCAAAGAGGGAGCATAAGGTGAAAAAAATTGATCTACGGAACCGATGTCTCACATGACACGGACTACCCAGTGACCCTGCCACCACGTCCATGTTGACCTGGCCACACGCCTGTGTTTGAGAGATATTGCCCTTGATGGTACCATGCTTGGCGTAAGCATGACTCAACTAGTTTTAATTGGAATGTTCAGCCGATATTAAAGATGGTGACTATATAAAGCATATTTGAAAGTTGTTTAGTTAAATACATACTTAACTTGGCTCTATGTTTGGATATCTTATCATCCAATCAAATCTCACAAAATATAACTGATCTAACCTAACAATTTTCAAACATGTTTTTGTGTGGGCACATATATAATAACAACTTGCCATGTAATTAAATCTTGCTATGTTATGCTTGTGCTTGAGCTACGTGGTACTCAAACTGTATCCTTATAGAGATAGGACTCTAGAAAAACATGTTTTAAAGTTGTTTAGTGAAGCAAATACTCAGCATTGATACCCCATCTCTTGTAACAACACATGACCAATCAAATCCCCCACATTAGGATCAAATTAACAACGACATGAGTACAATCTGCTTAGATCTCAGGCATATTGCAGTGTGCCAGATGGAGCTTGTTTACTGCACTTAGCTCCTACACCGCGTTTCTATAACAAGTGGCATACACAGCACGGTAGATCAAGGACACATGGCAGCCTTTTAAGCTGAGTTATGAAAAATATCTCAACCCGTTGTCTCATGGGATGCATATTGCATGATGGCCTTATCAACTCAATGTAGTAAGACTTAGTTGAGTCATGTGTTGCGTGCTTCCCTAAGCCACTTTCAAATATGCGCTGCATGACCCTATCTGTATTATATCCGGATATGATGGCCACCTCTCACAGGCCCTATCCCAGCCGGGCTCTGCTCCACTCCTCAGGCAACACATGATGACGTGATCAGCCAATACCAATGGCTGGTATTTTGTTTCGTCCGCTATCTGTATTTTTTTTAAATTTTTTTTAGCTTGTTAGTGCACCCTAATGTCAGTTGACACTTCACTGTTAGCCACCCCACTTATATCAATACCAATACCTCAAGTGTTGAAACGAGGTATCTTTCACTAAGTCTACCAACGAGGGTCCATCCGTTTTGCGGACTCATTATAAGGCATGAGCCCAAAAACGTAGTACACATCTTAGGTGGACCACCCACCACACGAAAAAATGGTCATTCGAGGCTCACCATTAAAAACTTTCTAAGATCCAATGCAATGTTTATTTGCCATATATCCAACTTATTGATAAGTTCTCAGTTACTTTGAAGAAAAGGAAAACACAAGTATCAGCTTCACCCGTGACTTTTGTGATCCACAAAGTTATTAATAGCTGTTCATCACTGTTTCTTGTGGTGCCGTTCATCGGAGATTTCCATTTGCTTTATTTTTTTGCCTAATGGATAAAACGCTTACATATATAATTCATGACGCGGATTTCCTGCCGCAAGTTCCTGCCCAAAAATTCTGGGTGGGGCCACTACGATGATTGTGAGAAATCTAACCCATCCATCCATTTTTCGAGCATATTTTAGAAAATGACGCCAAAAATGAGGAGGATCCAAAACTTAAGTGAGACATATGAGATGAAATGGTGGAGAAAGGAATGGCCTCCGTCCAAAACTTCCCAGGCTTCACTTTGATGTTTATGTTTCATCCAAGCCGTTTATAAGATCATTTTGCCTGTTATAAAGTGAAAACACCAAAAACTTAAACTGGTACAAAACTTTTGTGGCCATATAAATGTTTCAACGGTGGTCACTAAATCCCCACGGTTTCCTCTCACGTGGCCTATTTAAGTTTTGGATACACCTTATTTTGGACACAGGTATTAAAATGAGCTCAAGAAACGGCTCACACATAACCCTGCACCGGAACTTCCGGGGGAAAGGCTTTAGCAGGAAATCCGCGTCCAACGTGAGATAAAAACTCATCCTGCATGAATACCATCTGTCCATCAGCTACCCAATTCATGTTGGTCTTATCCTTAAAAAGTATAGCTTAAACCTCTGAATTACGGCCGATCTTTGTTTTGAAATACTGTCATTTTTGGATAATTCCTTAGTACTGATGAGTAAGATGAGACGAATAGATTGGAGGCGCATAAACATCACTGTTGGCTATGTATGAAACTAATGGCACATCCGATTCCAACTCTTTCTATGGCGTGGTCCACCTGAGTGTTGGATCATCATATTTTTTTAAAATCTATAGTTAACATGAGACACTGTACCTGATGGATGGAATGGATCTTATTAAAATTTTACCAAAGTTGATTCCCTCAATGAAAGTAATATAAATATAGGTACGCTACCGAAGTTCCGAAGCATCTCTCATGCCGAAATGAAACGACTGTGCTAGACTGCTAGTGATCCCGTAGGGGAGCGCGGATTCGGTGTTAACCGGGAAACACTGAGTGGTGCCTACATTGATGATTTTTTGCATATCCACAGTGTCTATAGTTCCAAAGGTTAAGCATATCCAAATCTGAGATGAATCACACCATAGAAAACAATAATTATTGAATACCCATCATTAAAAACTTCCTTAGCCCGCCATGAGAAGATCTGTAATCTTTATTTTTCATCCCACCCGTTGATAATGAGAACTTGGATGAGGGGAAAAGATAAACATCAGATTAATCCAAAATTTCTATAGCCTGTGAAAAAGCTGTTAATGGCAATTCACCACTTTTTCCAGTGGTTTGGTCCACTGGAGATTTACAAATCCTTGATTTTATTTTATTTTTATACAAAATGAGCTGAAAACATGGACGGGTGGTGTGATACACAGCGTATTAAACAAGCTGGCCCCACACGGTAAGGGTAACACCCAGTAAGTTGTTACCGCTTACAGAGAATCCGTTCTCCTCCAGTAGATACCTAGGTACTGACGGATAACCGCAAGCCGAGCCAAGTGGATTGCACTAAGATCCAACCCGTGCGGATTGTGTCCTACCCCGCCCGTCTCAGTTGGGAACGGACAGGAGCTTTGAGTGGCCACCATGATGTATTGGTCTTATCCACACAGTCCATTAATTTTTTTTTATTATTTTTTTTTATTTTTATTTTTATTTTTTTGTCATTTTGGATATAAGCTCAAAATTGAGGCAGATCCAAGGCTCCAGTGAACTACACAATGTGAATTAAACTCTTACCGGTGAAAACTTATCGGGGCACAAAAGTTTTGGATGGAGCTCATAAACTTTATAAATAGGTTGGATGGCAAATAAATATCACGGCCTTAGAAAGGTTTCACCTGTGAGAATCATCATCATGCTGTTTCTGCGGTGTGATTTACTTGAGTGTTGGACCTTCCTCAATTTTGGATAATATAATGAAATGATAAGGAAAAATGGATGGATGGTGTGAATAAGACCCATACATCACGGTGGCCACTCAATGCTCCTTCCCATTTCAGCCAGAGATGGGTAAGACGCAATCCACGTCCCACCCAGTTTGTCAATTAAGCTGTCCCCTGTTTACCTGTAAATTTAAAAATTATGATGATTGAAAATACAGATAGGCCACGCCATAGGCAACAATTGGCATGAGACGTCCACCATTAATTCTGTCTAGGGCCATAGTGGTATTTACATACTATCAAATCCAATTCATCTGGCATCCTTCGTTAGGATGAAAGGAGCAGCAAAAATGTCAGTAATCGAAAACCCAGCTACAAGAATTCAGTGGGTTTTTGTATAATCTTAACCTTGGTGAGTGATGAAAGAATGTGATCTTTTATGATCAAGGCCAAAAGAATGGCATGGACGTTGAGGATTTCATGCACATTTAAGCGTGAAACAAAGTTAATCATTAGCTCCTATGGCTCCTCACTTATAACTAAGTAGTAAATAGTACATTTCACCACTACGGTCATGCGTTTAGGTGCTCACGTGAGTAATGTCAGCGCGTGTTAAAAAAAATCAGGGTGAGACAGTTGCAGGCATGATATATGTTAATTCCAGATAATGCCAATTGGTTGCAGGCCACTGTCTCGAGCTCAGAGTGCTATCTTTGATAATAGGACCGTTGATTTTTTACTTTTAGTATTTAATTAATGTCCATCAATCTAATTATCAGATGATCAAGCAAACCTCATTTTTGGTACGCAATATCTATACTGGCTAACATAATTTGGAAAGGGGATTGAGTGGCTGCGTGCCACACAGGAGAGGATTGCATGGCGTGACACACACCACCACCTTCATGGTGTATTAATGTCACAGGTTGTATGGTCCAACCATGATGTATGTGTTATATTTATACTGTCCATTCATCTTTCTAGATCATTTTAAGTAATGTACAAGAAAATGAGGTTGATCCGAAACTCGAAGTAGCCACATTACAATAAGCCGTTGAGATTTAAAGTCTACCATTGAAAATTTACTGTGAGCTATAAAAGTTTTGGATCAAGCTAATAATGTGTTTTCTCTTTATCCTTCTTTTAAACGGCTTGGATGGCAAATAAATATTATGGTACTATAAGGTTTCAACTGTAGAGAGTACCGTCCCCACTACTATCTTTGATGTCAGGGCCGGCTCAACATTTTTGGAGGCCTTAGGCAAGTCATAAAAATGAAGCTTTTTAGTTTAAAAAAATAAAATTAATAAATTTAAAATTAAACTATAAAAATTAATAAACATTTGTATTCAAGCTTATCCTATAAATCAGTTTTGATAGATAAAATTACTAAACCATTCATAAGGTGAATCCTAGATGGATAAAATGAAAACATAAATATCAGCTTATCCAAATTTTCTGCCGCCTGTAGAAAAGTTTGTAATGGTGAGCATTCAATATCCACTTTATTTTATGTGTTGTAGTCCACTTGAGCTTTGGTTCTACTTCATGTTTTTTCTAATATCTAAAATGGGATGAAGCGGATCAACGGAATAGATATAACACATACAATAATGTGGACCCCACAAAGCTCAGGGCTACAGGAATCCCTAAAGTGGTCCATTCTATATTGTACAGTACTCTAGCAGTGTTATGGTTAATAAATAGGCATTCCTAGATTGTTAATATAGCATATTTTAACTCCATCCAAACCGTCTAAATTAGGTGATCCATTCTAAATAGGCTAAATTACCAAAAAAATAAAAAAATCCATTGATTTTACTATTCTATCTTCCAATTAGTGGGAATTTGTATGTTGAATTCAAATAATTTGTTTAGTGTACAAGAATCAACCAATTAGGAGATCCAGCCATTGTGTGTTTTTGTTTTTGGTTTTCATGAACCATCTAAACCGGGACCCACTTTTATATCTGTTTAATTTAATTTAAAAATATTCAAAGGTTACAATTTCTCAGTGCATGTGTATAGATTACTAGACGCTGTCAGAGTATTCAAAGCCTGTTCCTATGATATAGTGCCTTCATAAATAGGGGGCCTTAGGGGATTGCCTCACCTGCCTACCCCTTAGAGCCGCCCCTGTTTGATGTGGTCCACTTAAGTTTTAAGTATGCCTTATTTTTTGGCCTATGTCTTAACACAACTTAAAATATAAATGTATGGTACGGATATAACACATACGTCACAATGGGGCTTACAAAACCTCATAACATTAACAGGCCATGTATTTTGGACTGTTTAATTTCAGTATTTATATGCCAGGTTTGCAATTTCTAACTACTCTTGCATGATGTATCACTGTACTTAGAGAGGATCAAAGTCTCCGTCAATCTAAAGTGAATAGAGGGACGCGGATTGCCTATTCCCGCCCACAGAAGGTTAATGTGGTCGGAAGCGGGCCGCACATAGATGACAGCAATAAGTCCAATTCGTCTGAAAATTAGGCCGAGCCAAAACCCGGGTACCACACAAAAGAAACAATTAAAATGGAAATGTCCAACCTTTGAAACTTTTCTGAAGCCGAAGATGATGTTTATATGATATCCAAATCATTCATAGACTTGGGATAAACTGTAGAAACAAATAGAATATTGACCCAAAACTTCTGTGGCCCGTAAGGGGGCATTTGGCGCATGGGATTAAGTGGGATGAAATTACATTTGGCTTTGTGAATTGCATTTGGTACAGGCGATGTAGCTTTTTGAAAATTTTGAAAAGTCATGTTTACATTAGCAAATTGTGTAGGTTTTACGGTGATGTGTGGGCTATATACGCACTGTTTACCCATTTTTCAAGATAATTTTAGAGCATAAGCTTGAAAATTAGGTAGATTTGAAGCTCAATTAGACCCCACAACAGAAAGCAATGGGAATTGAACAATCGAACACGCCTACCACTGAAAAGTTCTTTGGGGCCACGTTAGTTTTTGGTTAAGTTGATATATTAGTTTTCCCTCTTAGATGGTAAATAAACATTATGGTCGACCTGTAAAGACCATGCCACACGAAACAATCTCTACTGTTTCGTGTGGCATGGTCTACCTAAATTTCTGATCAGCTTATTTTTGGACTCCTTTCCTACTGCTAGCTTGAGAAAACGAAGTAGGTTTCTCACGGACATATATGCGGGCCAAGTAACTTAGACCACAACAACTTCCCGTGGGCGGGCGTCACAGGCAATACGCGTCGTGAAAGGACGGTAGGGTACGGCAACCCGACAGTTCGTGATGGCATTTCCGTAATTCAATCTCATTTTAGCCCCACTTACCTCAGCACGCCACCACCCAGCAGCTAATCCAGTTCTTGCCGGGTGTACTCCCACCACTGTCATCCTCCTCCTGTCCCTCCTTGCTTTTCCTCTCTCTCTCTCTCTCCCTCTCTCAAGAGAGTTAGTAAAGAAAAAAGAGAAGGAAAAAGAAAAAAGAAAAAAAAAACCCTAGAAATCGGTTCCGCCTTCAGAAAGTTCTGCTCTTCCTTCTGATACTTGTCGGCAAACCTCTCCATTTCCAATCATTCCTGATTTTCTCGTTTCCCCAACCGTACGGTCGCCATGGCTCTCTTTTTCTTCCCTCTCCCCTTATAAAAAGGCACTCCCTCTTCACACTCTCCTCCCCTCTCTCGATCTATGTCTAGAAGTTAGGGTTTTCCACCCTCGCATTTCCTGAATTCTCTTGCGAGATTTCAAGCTCAACGCGTTCTTGAATTTTGTTTTGCAATTGGTAGAGTTCGATGATTCGCGGCGGTTTCCTCCATGTAAGTGAGAGGAGGTTTGGTTAGATACGCAAATTAGGTTTTCTTTTCTGGTAGATTTGTGTCAGAATGCTGTATACAGATTTGGTTTTCCTAGTCAGGCGGAGTTCATGATTTTAGCCATTGAAGGTGCTGGTTCAATTCGGGAGCGGAATTAGCAGTCTCTCTCTCTGTTTTTGCTGGTGAGGTTTTGGTGAGAAAGATGGTGTTTTGCGGATTTTATATTGAATTTGAAGAATAAAAGAGAGAAAGAGTGAGTGAGAAAGAGAGAGCGAGAGAGACATAGAGGGTAGAGGGAGAGGAGGGGATTTGATGGGGAATAAACTAGGAAGGAGACGGCAGGTGGTTGATGAGAAGTATACGAAGCCGCAGGGGCTGTATCAGCATAGGGATGTTGATCATAAGAAGCTGAGGAAGCTCATTCTTGACTCCAAGCTGGCTCCTTGCTACCCTGGCGATGAAGAATGCTCTGCCTTCGATCTTGAGGAATGCCCTATCTGTTTTCTGGTCAGTAATTTGATTGTCCCATTCTTTTTCCTTGCTCGGTTGGTTCTGTTTCTTTTATTTTGTGGTTGTGATGATTTTTGTTCTTCGGGATTGTTTTGGGTGCGTTTGGATGAACTATCAAATTGGATTGTAATTATTAATCTAATGAGGTGGTATTAACGAAGTTGGGCTTCCTTCATGTTCGTGTTGATGTTCTGGGCTCCAAATTACTTCACTTTCAAGCTGAAGCTTAGTAGCCTTTCACACACACACACACACACACACACACACACACACACAAAGAAAGAAATAAAAAAAAGAAATGAAAAGAAAAGAAAAGAAAAGCTGAAGCTTAGTAAATGTGCTTGCAATTTGAGGGCTACCTGTTGAAATATCGCATGGTTGTGTCTTTTCCTCTTCATTAAAATTAAGGCTATCAAGTCTGCTTCTTGTACATTTGTATTTTTTTCTCTGAGATCAGATTTGATTGGTGTAGTATTTGGGTGATCAGATTTGATTGGTGTAGTATTTGGGTGGTTTTGCATCCTGTTCTTTCAATTTGAATCAGGGGATGTGTTGAAGTACAACGGTTTTAGAAAATCTCACCGTAACTTTTTGGTTCTCTTTAGTGTTCGAAATAGATGCTATAATGATGCACGCTGCACGCACCGTGCACATGGAAAATATTATGGTGACCTTGACCTTTGATCTGGTGGTGGACCACATGGATGGATCATTGCTCAAAATATTGCAGTTATTGGATGACCTTTACATTCCAGTCACGATGAATTTTGCCCATTGGATGTGAAACATTGCTCCAAGTTTTTCTCAACTTTGTGTTAAGTGCCTGTGCTCAACCCGCTGATCAGACAAGTGCTGTGGTTCCATCACCTTATGTATTGGCTATTGCCCATCCACAAGATGGCCCACCAAATCAACTGTCTGGTCATTTTAAACATGTTCCACTTGTATATGGAAAGGTTTTAGTCAATGCTTCATGCAACTCCTTGAGGTGCACCTAGTAGCACTCCTTTAATTGAACTGATGAAAATATCATGATTAATTTGAGTCTGGGAAGTTTTGTTTTTCTCTGAGCTATTCAATTGTAGGATAGCTCGACTGAAATATGAAATGACTCTGATATGCCTTTGATTATGTTTTTTTCTTTTAGTATTATCCAAGCCTCAACCGCTCACGCTGTTGCATGAAAGGCATATGTACAGGTCTCTCTCTCTCTCTCCCTCTCCCTCTCTCTCCCTCTCTCTCTTTCCCTCTCAACCCCCACCTCTCTGCTCTCTTTCTTAATGGCATTGATATTGTTGTTAGGAAGTAGGAACCAAAGAAAAGAGAGCTATATGCCCAAGGCAGTACAAAGAAAGGATGGCGAGAAATCATCCTTACCCTACGAGACTAGAGACCACCAATGAGACCAAGAACTAGTTTCTTCTTTATCCCACAAAAGCCCAATTCCTAGTCTATGACCCCTGCCCTTGATCTTTGGAACTGCTTTTGACAATTACAGTCCATTGTTAAAACTTTTATGGTTTTATTCTTTCCCAATCGATCAAAGCCCTGCTAACACAGGCGGCCTCCATAATATCTGACTTCTCTTCCCATGGATACCCCAGTTCCAAGCATGGAAAAGATCGGCAATTGACCCTGGCATGACCTGGGCCATTTTGAATAATGCAAAAAACCTCCTCAGTACTCGCATTGGAAAGGAATAAGGAATAAAGAGGTGTTCTGCCAATTCTGCATATCTCAAACACATGATACAACCATTCATGATTATCATGTTCATGCTTCTTAGATGATTTATAGTAAAAACCTTGCCTTTATGACCAACCAAGTAACGTCGTGATTCCTGGCAGCCCTTCTAAGACCAAATTCTTGTCACAGGGAACTTCCTCCTTTCCCCTTCCCTGCTGCTTTTGATATACTCATAGAAAGATTTCATCCTGAAACCCCCTACATACGATCTAATCTCTCTCTCTCTCCCCCCCCCCCCCCCCCCCGCTGGATTAGGGAACTTCTTTTTATGTGAATGTGTTTTAATGCTGTGCTTCTTGCAGAGTGTTTTTTGCAGATGAAGCCCCCTCACTCTACTCGCCCTACCCAGTATCCTTTCTCCTTTAAAATGTTCTGTCTAATAAATAATCATGCTTTGATGATTATATTCTACGTTGCTGTTGTAGCTTGTGATTATTTGTTTTTCATATTCTATCATTGGTATACTTAACCTTCTAAGGTGCCCCTTCTGCAAAACCTCGAATTATGCTGTGGAATATCGTGGTGTGAGAACAAAAGAAGAAAAGGGCGTGGAACAAGTTGTAAGATTTGCTATACCATGGCTCATTTCCATTCTTGGGATACAGGAATATTATGTTCTTGCAAAAAAATAAAATAAAAATTCTTGTGTTTACCTGTCTCCACTGTGTGCAGGAAGAACAAAAGGTTATAGAAGCAAAAATAAGGATGCGGCAGCAGGAGCTTCAGGATGATGAAGAAAGAATGCTGAGAAGGCAGGACATAAGTTCTTCGAGCAGAATAATGATTCCTGGAGAAGTTGAGTATCGGGATATATCAAGTGGTTCGTTTGCAGGTTCGCCCACCATTATTTTCTGTTTTGAAATGGTATATTTAATGTACTTATTTAATTTTACTGTTGGCATGATGTGAATTTTTTATTTTTATTTTTATACTTTACAGTGCCATCTTTTAGCTATCCTGCACAAGGTGATGAGATCGTTCCTTCTGAAGACCTGTTTGCTACCCCTTCAATTAGACATCCTTCACACTCAAGGCAGAACAGGTTTGTAATGACTTAGTTGTGTTGCTCTTTATTTTTATCCCCGTTATACATACACGTGCATGTGCACGCGTACGCACATGTTCACTAAATTGGGAAAGTGATATCCTGTTGTTTCAAATGTATCTAAACTTGGATGATTGCTAAATCTCTAGGCTTTGAAGGGACTGGAGAACTGTGATGAGGCTTAGGGTGGGAGTGAGGAATCCATTTTTTCTTGTTCTTTTTTTATTTTTTTCTTACTTAACTATTAGAGTGAATGCTGTTTGTTTGACTCTTCCCAACTAGTTTAGAGTGGCACCAAAGATATTTTTTAACTATGTCAGTGGATGCCTAGGCGCCATGAGGTTTTGCATGAGCGGCCTTGGGAGACTTTGTATGTCCATGCAGGAGGCTTTATGGAGCTGGGTTTCTGTGGAATGGCTTAAATATGCAGTGTTTGGGTTGTGGCTGGGACCAGGTTCCTTTGTTAGATCTTTATATATGATGCTGTTCAGTGAGCTCCTATCCACCTCATTAATATATGAAGGCAGTGAAGCCAAGAGTGATTGCCTTTGCTTGGAAGACAACAAAGAATTGTCTATTTCTGGTCCACATTCTATAGCAAGCATGAACTCCCTTTTGCCAATCATCTTTCTGGCTCCTTGTTGAAACATGGGTGGTTCCTTCTTCGATCAATTCTCTTTATCAAACTTGGCACGCTGGAGGGGAAGGCTGTATAAGAAATTTGAGATGGAAGGCTGCAATGCTTGCTTCTCTGTGGTCAATTTGGTTAGAAAGAAATAACTGGTGCTTTTGGAGTGTTAAGTCTACCCCCGAGGGATTGTGTAATAGGGTGGTTTTGTATTGAAGGGATTGGGTTCCTTGATTGTAGGGTTTTCCTTTTGTTTTTGTTTTCTTTGCTGTCTTGTTTTATTCTTTTTGGCCTTTGGCCCTAATAATATCATCTTTCAAAAAACAGAAAAGAAAAGAAAAGAAAAGAAAAAAAAGAAAAGAAAAAAAAGAAGAAGAAAGAGACAGCTCATCATGTGCTTCTGAAGTTTCACTTCTCTATCAGGGTTTTGGGTGCTGTCATCTTAGCTAATGCTGGGGTGTCCTTTAGTGCCTGTATTGTTGTAGCATTGGAGTAATAGGTCTTGCATTGATCTCTACGTAGGAGTAGAATGGACGGGCCTGGGTTTGATTTGGGCCCGAATTTTATCTGCTTGGGCCAAGCCCATCAGGACTTGCCTATTAAATTTTTTAATTTTGCTCAGCCCAGACCTATTGGAAGTCTATATCGACATGCTATCACTTTTCCATTCTAATGCAACTGGCCTGAGCAAAACACATGCACCAGTGATGAATGATATCCTTAGTGATGGATGTGATTGGTCTGTCTGCTGGGAGATTGGTGAGTGGCGCTATCACTGTTGTTTTAGGGTGTCCATTGGGCATCTATAGGTGTTACACACTGCCCTCTGAACCTTCATTTTTTGGACTTCCTCTAAGAGGACATCATCAAATTGAAGTTTTTGACAGTGTTGGAATAAATCTAGCCCGACAGTTTTGGTGGAGCATTTTCAACTTGAAGGAGACTGATTTATGATCATATGCATTGGAGATGGTGTCAATTTGTGGCTATTTTTAGATCATGTATTTATTGAGGAATTTTTAAGGTGTTACAATTTGTTGAGCTTATTGGGAGGCTAGTGCTTTGGTTGAAAACTTGGGTGATAGGGTGTTGGTCAACCCAACTTCTGCATTTAGAAGCGTTTATTATGGGTTAGATCGCAACTATATTCTCCTTTTCTTAATAGAGTTTGATTTATTAAAAAAATCTTTTCACTGAACCATTTTGGTATGGGAGTTTTGGGTCTTGGCAAATTGGTCTCATAATTCACTTAAGTTTCTTTTAATCCTATCCTATTAAGTACATCATCATTATCACACTAAAAAGTTTAACATCTCTGAAATGAAAATAAAGGCTTGGCGGGTATAGAAGATTTGGTCTTTGGTCTTGCATTATATACTCTTTTTGTATGCCATAGTCCCTTTGCCTTTCATTCATTCAAAAAGTAAAAATAAATAAATAAAAAAATTTATGAGTCCCCTTGCTTTTGCTGTCCTTTCGGCAGTTGCAATTTGTAACAAGCTCCGAGTTAATCACTATCAGCAACTTACACATGCTTTCCTTTCGTTCCATTATCTTACATTCTTCTTCACAACTCTCTCATGGTGTGGTAAGAACTGTAATATAATTTTTTATTATAAATAGCTATGAAGTTTAGCTTTTGTTCCATTATCCTACATTCTTGTTCACAACACTCATGGTGTGGTAACAACCACAATATGTATTCATTATATATTGCTACGGAGTTTAGCTTTTTATCTGCATTAGTATTCTTTTAAAGATTGTAAATGTGTCAGATATTGTTGATATGCTCACAGTTGAGTACAATCTCATGGGCCGTGTCTCAACTATGGCCAGGGAAAATGAATTCGACCTGGAACTTGAAAATATAATGGTCATTGAAGCAATCTGGCTTTCCATTCAGGTATGTTCTCAGCAGCTTAGTTCATCATTCCGTTTTTATTATTTTGGGGAGGAAATTTCGTGCACTGCAGTGTTAGACTATAAAATCCATGAATTAAAAAAATAAAAAATCCTTGAATCATGGTTAAGTCACAAAAAGGCTTTCAAGAGATGGGAGGCTCTGGAGTCTTATGACAGACAAAAGATATTAGATAATCTGGAAATGGAGAACTTTTATCCTTCTTTCTTTTTGTATTTTTGTTGAAGTGCTTCATTGAGTGAAACAGAAGTAGGATTGCAACGCCCTAGTAGTATAGAACCTTCCTAGTAGCAATTTGACCATCAGATATAAGAGGGTTACGGATCTGTGTGTAAGTGGGGCATAATATAATGTGGTAGGAACATTCACTGCAATGGTGTATCATCATCTTTTCCTTGTTTGCTTGAAGGTAAAGTGCTTTCCCCTCAATTTATCGGTTGTTAAGCACTGAAGAGGATGAAATCATCAATGAGAAAAATTCCATAAGTTCTTTTACAATTATTATTATTATTATTATTTTAATAAATCCTTTTATTTTTATATATTACGCCTTGATTGCTAAATGATGAGAAATAAACGAAAAAGTGTAATGATTACGCATCAGCAGCAAATGTTCCATGTTCTATGCTACGACCAAACTGAGCATTAAATGGTAATGTCTGTTTGAAAACTCGAGAAAACTCAAGGCTACTTGGCTGGCTCATCTTGATCAGATTTTATCAAATGTAGAAAATGCTCGATTTGTTCAAGACCCGGCTGACTTGGTCAACTCGACTCAACAAATCTCGAAAAAACTTGTCAAAACTGGACTTGATGTGCCAAGGTATACAATATCTATTTTTAATTTAAATATTTCTGAGTTTTGGTATTTGAAACTCGAAAAGCTTCAAATGTCACTCGACTGTATAGACTTTTGAGTTGAGTTTTCAAGTTTTAAATGTTCGAGGGAGATCAATAGGCCAGCAAATATTCCTTGCTTGGAAGTGAGGGGCTGTTGAGAAGAGGAAGAAAGTGCTTGTGGAGGCTTTCTTTGCTAGCAGTGGTTTGGTCAAAATAGGAGTGAATAGCCGCACATTCTTTAATAGGTTTGGCCACATGTGTGCATGTGTGCAGGTGTGTGCGTGCATGCTAAGAACAGGGTCGTTTCTTGGGGTATGAGTCACAGCTTATTTGCAAATTGCAAGAGGGAATATCTTATAGGTGTTTGGGACAAAGTATTTTAACGCAGTGCGATGGGGGAGCTGTGGGATGGCCCCTCATCATCCCTCTCCCTTGTCTCTCCTTTTGTATTTTGTTCTTAATAAAGTTCTGTTACTGTTCAAAACAAAAGAAGCAAATGCAAAACATTCTTTTTATTTTTATCTGTTGTAAAGCTTGAAACCCAAAGTTTGCTTCCATAATTGGTCGATTAACTTTCAGTTTTTCTATCCGAGAGAAAGAAACTTGCTAGACTGTAAAGAGTATAGGGCAGTTATGTTGGCCATCAGCGCAATGTCTGAATTCTGGCTATAGAAGTTCTTTTGGACATGTGATGTGAACATCTTAACAAAATATTAAAGTTTCTATTCCTAAGATATTCTTAGAACCATGGTTTTAAATTATGAAATCTAAGATTAGTTTTAGAGAAGCTTTACCATTCTAATTTTGCTACTGGTTGGAAGCCTTTTTGCTTCTTGGAGAAAGCTTTCATTTTTTCTTTGTGCTGGGGCAAGTGACATGAGATGTGACATTCTAGACTCTGAATGTGAGAACCTACTGGTAATTTGCTACGTGTTCTTTCCTGCAAGTATTTATCAATGATAGCGATCCTTCACGACTGAGTTTGATACAGAGTGAGAAATCGCCTTAATTTCAACATTTGTTCTCGCTTGGGTGGACAGATTCCTCCAAGGTTTAATGCAGCGAGGTTTTACTTTGTTCTCACTTTTAGATACTGTTGTATATGATATATTCTCAGCCTCGCTTTCATGCACTAATGACTTAATTATGAGGGAGGTTGATGCCACCACTACAATATTGAGGGATTCACACCAACTGCCCACCTTGCTGATTTATTGGACTGCTTGCATCAACACTTCAATCTTATCTAGTTGTAGGACAAATATTCATGGCACGCCTTTTCTTTATCAACTAGCAAAAACTTTATAAACAACAGAAATGAATCTACAGAATTATTTCATGGACTTTGCGATCTCAAGGCATTGTGTTGCCTGCAAATTTGCAAGCTTGCCATCTTTTCATTAGTTCTGTGATGGATATGAGTCACAGCCGATCTATAGTATTGGGAGTATTTGGTACATTACAGGGAGTTCTTTGCACAATCTCAAGGGGTGACATGCTTCCTTTTGTGCATTTAACAATGTTGAAGGTGTTGCCATGGGTCAAAAATAATTGGCTGTTGTAAGTTGTATGAGCTTGGCTCTGGATAAAGAATTTTGGGTTCAGTTATGATGGGGACATCTCGCGCACATGCACGCCCCCCTCCCCCCCCACGCATGTATGTAAGGAAGAGGAGGGCCCCACCATCGATCTGGATCGATGACGACGTCTAGGGAGACCCCCTAGTAAGAGGACTGCGTTTTGGTTCCTTGGATTGGACCCGATCGTCATGTGAATCCCACCATGGGTTCTCATAATCGTGGCCCACTATTCCAAACGATCTAGTTCTTTGAATTTTGGTTATTATTGTTATTAGGAACATCATGGACGATTTACATTATTTTGATTAGTTGTTAATTGTGGTTACTTCGTCTCTAAGTAATAGGTTGCACGCATAGCGCGAGTTTTGGGGTATAGGATTTTATTATAAATAGGCACCCCTTGTAGTCTTTTTTCTCATTGAAAATGATTAATAAAATTCTGCGTTTTCCTGCTTCTCTAATTCTCTGGGTTGTGGAAACCTAATTGGGTGCGAAACCCTCTCTTCTTCGAAGGACTAACTACCGTGGTGCAAAGCCACACCATCCCAAATTGCCCTCATCTCCTACCTTCCATATTCCTCATCTCCTACAACCATTCCCTCATCAAATCCACTAACGTTTGCAGCTAATCTTTCCCCTACAGTAGATTTCCAGAATCTGGCCCTGCAAGAGGGCTGAAACTTCGGCGGAGCACCATGTTCAAACCGATCATCCGTTTGGCCTGAAATTTGGAGGGAAGGTAACCCATCCTTGGCTGATCAGGCCTTAGCTGGCCGATTCCAGATTCGTGGGTCCCACACATGTGTGGGCCGCCATCTACGCACGTGCGTCAAGCCAGTTTACTGTCCACACGTGCGGGTTGATCACATGTTCCTTCTCGTCTCTATTTCACTCCTCTTTCGCCTTGTTTTCATAACCCTAACCCTAGATCATATCAAATCCCCAAGTTCTATTCCACTTTTGAAACCTTAGGTTTTCCTGAATTGAAACGTGAGAATCTCTTGGATTGAGAAATAATCATTTGCATGTGTGGATGAATCTACTATCCTTTGAGCATTGTCTGGTTTATAATTTTTAATTGATTCAGCCCTAACATGTGTAGGCTTGGACCCTTGTAGATTCCTCTTGTTGAATGCTTGACTTTATGTGGGATGTGAAATTATTGTGATTGTTTCTAAATTATTATGATCTAAAGCCTGAAATCTTGCACATCATATCTAATTTTCATGTCCTGCATCAAATTTGGTATCAGAGCACAATGTTTTTTTATAGGGGAATGCATTGCATGTTTAGGGTTTGGTTTATTTTGTCCATGATGCATCAAGTCTCATCATAAATAGCTGTTTAGAGGTCCATGATTCCTGATATAAGCTACTGAAATTTCTGTTATCAGAAAGTTAGCAATTCACATTGCTGAAATTTTCTGTTATTCCTTTATTTTGACAGCTATATTGCTGAATTTTGGTAGCATTGTGTAGTTTCCCTCATATAGAGTCTCATAGGATCATTTAGTCCCATTTAGATGCATATAGTCTTATTAGAAAGTCTTTTAGTTGAGTTAGTGAGTGTATGCCCACACGTATGGGTCGTGGATTTGGCTTACACCCTACACTAAATATGGAGCAATTGCAAGAATTAATGAACAAAATGACCCAACAGTTTGAGTTTTTGGGTAAGCGCTTGGAACAATGTATTGACCAACGCGTAGATCAGCTTACCATGCGTGTTACCCAACTAGAGACCTCCGCCCGGGCAAACCCCACCATCGGGGAAGATGCCCAATCTCAAGCAAGTGGTCAGGAGGATATACCAAAGAATGAAGGTGGCCAAGGAATCGGTTATGGGCGCGCACTCGTGCACCCACCTTGTGAGGGACATCGAGACCACTATGACTTCGATGCGCAACTTCTCAAAGGAGTTAGAGTAGATGTCCCTATGTTTGATGGCAACTTGGACCCTAAAGCTTTTCTAGATTGGTTGGCGGACATGGACTACTATTTTAAGTGGTACGACATGTTCGGCCTTGCGGCTAGAGAGAGTGCACCGGAGGCTAGTGTAGAGTTACCCACTGAGGCCATTCCGGTAGTGGATGAGTTTCGTCATGTCTTTCTTGATGATCTACCGGATGAGTTCCTCCCTATGAGGGATATACAACACACCAGGACGTGAGACACCATACTACCTATAGTCGAGTTTGTGTTTAATAGTTCTGTTGATAGGTCCATAAGTCTAAGTCCTTTTGAAGTCGTTACTGGTTGTAAACCTAGGAAACTTATTGATCTTGTCCCTACGTCATTGTCCCATAGGCCATTAGAGTTTGCAGAGTCTTTTGCGTATAACATTCACTCATTACATCAAGAAATCAGGTGAAAGATTACTACTAGTAATGAACATTATAAAATTTCTGCAGACTAACATAAACGATTCAAGGAATTCAATGTAGGGGACTGTGATGGTCCGCATCAGGCCAGAGCGGTACCCTCAGGGAGTCGTTCGTAAATTACACGCGCGTTGTGCTGGACCATTCAAAATTATGAAACGAAACGGTCTCGATGTGTATGTGGTAGATCTTCCACCTTTCATTGGAATTAATTCCACATTCAATGTGGAAGATCTAGTTGCATTTCAGGGGACTAATACATTATCCAGCCTTTCACCTAACCATCCTGATTCCCCAGTCATTTCCCTCGATCCATGGCCCCTTCCAGCCTCTACCTCCCATACCTACCCTTCCCACACCCAGAGAGGAGATAGACGATATTCTGGACCGTCAGATAGTATCGACGTCGGACGGCGGATTTCAAAAATTCTTGGTCAAGTGGAAGTCACGCCCAACTTCAGACAGTACGTGGCTCATTGAGGAGTTTCACAGACTTGATCCTGACATCTCAGAGTGATTTAGGAGTTTTGTTTCGCCAGTGACGAAACCTTCGCAGTCGGGGAGAATTGATGGGGACATCTCGCGCACATGCACGCTCCCCTACGCACGTACGCAAGGAAGTGGATGGCCCTACCATCGATCTGGATTGATGACGACGTCCAGGGAAGACCCCCTAGTTAGAGGACTGCGTTTTGGTTCCTTGGAGTGGACCCGATCGCCATGTGAATTCCACCATGGATTCTCATGATTGTGGCCCACTATTCTAAACGATCTAGTACTTTGAGTTTTGATTACTATTGTTATTAGGAACATTATAGACGATTTACATTATTTTGATTAGTTGTTAATTGTGGTTACTTCGTTTCTAAGTAATAGGTTGCGCACATGGCGCGAGTTTTGGGGTATAGTATTTTATTATAAATAGGCACCCCTTGTAGTCTTTTTTCTCATTGAAGATGATTAATAAAATTCTGCGTTTTCCTGCTTTTCTAATTCTCCGGGTTGTAGAAACCTAATTGGGTGCAAAACCCTCCATTCCTTGAAGGGCTAACTACCGTGGTGCGAAGCCACACCCATCCCAAATCGCCCCCATCTCCTACCCTCCATATTCCTCATCTCCTACAGCTACAACCATCCCCTCATCAAATCCACCCACGTTTGCAGCTAATCTTTCCCCTACAGCAGATTTTCAGAATCTGGCCCTGCAGGAGGGCTGAAACTTCGGCAGAGCACCGTGTTCAAATCGATCATCCGTTTGACCTGAAATTTGGAGGGAAGGTGGCCCATCCCTGGCCGACCAGGCCCTACCTGGCCGATTCCAGATTTGTGGGCCTCACACACGTGCGGGCCGCCATCTACGTACGTGCGTCAGGCCGGTTTGCTGTCCACATGTGCGGGCTGATCATAGGTTCCCTCTCGTCTTTATTTCACTCCTCTTTTGCCTTGTTTCCATAACCCCAACCCTAGATCATCTCAAATCTCCAAGTTCTATTCCACTTTTGAAACCCTAGGTTTTCCTGAATTGAAACGTGAGAATCCCTTGGATTGAGAAATAATCATTTGCATGTGTGGATGAATCTACTATCCTTTGAGCATTGTTTGGTCTATAATTTTTAATTGATTCAGCCCTAACATGTGTAGGCTTGGACCCTCGTAGATTCCTCTTGTTGAATGCTTGACTTTATGTGGGATGTGAAATTATTGTGATTGTTTCTAAATTATTATGATCTAAAGCTTGAAATCTTGTACATCACATCTAATTTTCATGTCCTGCATCAAGTTAACATAGTTATTGCTATCAAGCCCGTCTATGCGAGTATGGTTTGACCCTCTTGATAGTAAACCATCCACAAATTTAGCTGGGCCTTGATGCGTTCTTGTGGTGGTGGTGGTGGATGGATCAGACCATTGAAATTGGATTTCTGCCATTTGTTGGAGAGGAGGTTCCCATGCACTAGGAGGCTGGATTTGAAAGTATAGACTTTTGTAGCAGTCATCCAGTCTTTTGCTGAGATGAGTTGAAGAGATGCTTCCAAAGTAAGGCTGAAGAGTGGCATGTTTCTAGGCCTCCACAATGATTTCCCCTATCACTTTGGCAATGGCTTTCCTGTGCAAGTCTTTAATTTCATTACTTACAAAGGTTCCAAATTTGCTGAGAAGAACAAGATGTGTGAATGGTCCAGAAAGGCACCTATATGATCTAGAGAGAAAAAGTGGCATTGACTACATTTGAATTGATATATGCTCTATATATAACTGTTGCAATTTAAAAAAAAAAAAAATCCTTTTTTTAAATTGGCGAAACAGGATTGTAAAAAGATAGGAAAACACGATGATGATGATGATGATGGTGATGATGATATGCATTAGAATTCCAGATAAGAGCAATACAAGCATAGGTCATTTGATGGATAGGCAATGGCAGCCTCCTGCTTCTCTTAGAAAGTGGTAAAAGGGCAATCTGGTACGGCCAAGTCCAATATAAAGGATTCATATGAGTTTATTTACTTGTTTAATGGAAGCTGTGAATCATTGTGAACTTCTACTTGTCAATGTTAATTTGAAGGGCTACAGGGGGTTCTGAACTTTTCACCTGGATCGTTGCATTTATGTTTCGTAGAATATTGCGACTAATATATAGAAGCTGAATATGCCATCTTTTTGTGAGTGTACTTCCATTTATAGTTGCTAATGCCAATCTTTGGAGCATACTGATCTCAGGCTTCTGCTTAGACACCAAGTGGCATGAGCAACTAGGGACCCCATTTTTAAGCAAAAGATACTGATTTTGGATTCTAGGGCAAAGTTACTTGGACATGCAAATCTTGAATAGTAATGACATCTAATTAGTTGGTCATTTATCGCCATTTTGTTTGGAATGTGTATGTACATGCGCTTCTGCATATAAAAGAATACATAGTGACTTAAGACAGACTTAAAGGTAAACATCACCATGCCCATGCTACTATCTTAGGAAATAAGACTGGCTAAAAAGTAAAGATCCTGGTGATTTGGTTTAGCTAGGCTATGTCAGGGAATTGATTATCAATCTTTACGATTAATATCCAATATCTCCAGATATCATGTGTTTGTAATAAACTAAAATAAAAACATTTGTCATCAGCTGGTAAAACCAAAATAATGGGCTTGGTATTGGAAGTTCGCGACTGGGGGGCGGGGGGAATTAAAGGTATATTCTTACCCATTGTTGAATCTGATCATTATTAGTCTAATAAAGTGAAAATAACCTGATTCTGATTTCTTAGCATTCAAGTCTAGCTGGGTACAAATGAACAGAGCCTCTAGAAAGGAGTAGCTGCAATTAAACTGAATGTTTGCAATTCATTCGCTTATGCAAATGCAGCTATGTGTGGTTTGTGGAAGCTTTAGATGTCTGAACTTCAGTTAAGGATCAATCCCTTAGGTGGTTCAAACTAGGTTGGTTCGTGTCTATACAACTTTAGCCTAGAGTTTGCAGCAACAGTTACTGCACAGAAAATTTACCTGAGTGCCTGGTTCAAGTGTCCTGTTCATCCATCGTTTTAACTCTTAACTGGATTTTCAGCTCTTATCGATGAAGACAGTTAAATCATGGAAATGTTTCTCATCCTCTATAGCTCGCCCCAAGAAAAGGACATGATTGTAATGGAACTTGCTTCCTATCACAAGAGACTTCCTATAGTTGCCTCTCTGTTTAGTAGGATGTTGTGAAGAAAGTTGTGAGTTGCACTCTGGTTGTCCAAGTTTGACAGATGTGCCACTCCAACAATCTTGCCATTCTGGACATGTCATCTAACATCAGATTTGAGGCTATTGTTTGGTTTTGTGATCATTTCATCAAGTACTGGGAATGTTGAGTCTTTGTGGGATTTTTCTAGACACCTAACAACAGATTTGAGACTATTGTTTGGTTTTGTGATCAATTCAGTGCTGGGATTAGTTGAGTCTTAGCGGGATTTGAAGTATTATGGACTTTATTATTTGTTCTTGCTCTTTAGCAATATTACAGTGATATGCCGATGCCTTAATATGACGACTATGGCGATGTACCTCAGCACACACCTATGTGAAACCAAAACTGCTGATGTCATGCCTGCAAGACTGCTGGGATATTTGAAGTCTTGGGAGTTGGCGCACTTATTTCTCCCATGAATTTGTTTTTTTGTTGTGTCATTACCCTTTAATATTATAACTGAATAAATCTGGCCATTATCCATTCTCTTCTCCCTTCAAGAGCATATAATCACATATAATGACTTTGCAAATGATCCAATTTGCTGTTGGAACAGGAGAATGGCGCTCCCAGAAACCCAGCTTCTGGTGACACATCTCCAGCTGAACCAGTGTCTGAGGTGATAACCCCAGCAGAATCATCCCCTTCTGGTGGGCTTGCTTGTGCAATTGCTGCCCTAGCTGAGCGTCAGCACATGGATGGTGGGGATTCTTCTACTAGTGCCACTGGGAATGAGACTGTCTATGACATGTTGCCAAACTCAGGGGCTTTGCCTAACAGAGATGGGAGAGTTGCAGGGGATTATCCGCCCGAGAGCTGGATTGAGGTCTCGCCAGACAGCGGTAGGGCAGTGCCGAGGGAAGAGGGCGACTGGACAATGGATCATGGATCCGAGGTGGCCGAGGCTGGGACCAGCTATGCCAGCTCGGATGCCACCATGGAGGCAGGGGCCACGTTAACGCTCAATGACGGTGTTGGGGACCATTTTCAGCCTGCCATGGCAGGGCCCATCACTCCCGAGAGCTTTGAGGAGCAGATGATGCTGGCCATGGCCGTTTCGCTAGCAGAGGCTCGAGGGCGGCCAAACGCACAGGGACTTGCCTGGCTTTAGCAAGAATTTAGAAAGGTAGCAGTAACCAAATTGCTTGTTGTCCTTCTCTCTTGCTGTTGCTCCTATTGTTCTTTCCCTGTTTTTTTGTTGTTCTTATAGTATTGTTTTCCTTTTACTTCTGTTTTCCGTATTTACAGATGTATAAAAAATGAGAAGAAGAAAACAGTGATGTTATAGTGGCTGGGGATGGATAGAGAGCTTGACAGGTTTACAGGGCAATCTGCAACAGAGCTATTAGCCTCCTCATTAAGACTCTCGGTAAATGCATTGTTGTGGCAGCATTAATGTTTCCATATGTCGGTTATCTTAATGGAACTCATCAGGTCACTTTCAAGCAGTACAGTATTGATGAGCTTGCCATACCTCAATATCGCCAGCATTTTTCAGAGTCAGCATGAGAGTGCACTCATTGTTGCCACTATATAGATGGGGCGGTTGTTACAACCACAGGCACCTACATCTGTTGGAAAAATTGTGGAGCCTCCATAAGCCAAGTTCTCGTTCTTGTTATTTACGAACTTCATATAATATTCCTTGGCAATTGGAACTAGGAACTACTTTATTTTAGGTTGTGAACTTAGGTTCTCTCTCTTTCTGAGTTTGAGTATTTTCTTTGGATTTATCCATTGTGAACTAAATTTCAACCCGAGGCATAGATAACAGACAACCAAACCATATACTCAGACCCAAAAAGAGAGAATTGAAGTTGACATCCCTAAATGAAGTAGCTTCAATTTCTAACAAACCTTTGTATAAAGTTATTAAATAACAAGAACACGAAGTTAGCTTATAGATGTTCCACAATTTTATTTTTTTAAAACACGTTGACGATATTGAAGTAACAAGCACATGGCAATTATAATTGATACTAATGCTTACAAGTGACCCGTTCCGTTCCATAGGTTAGCCAAAAGAATTATGGAAATGTTAATGCTACCATAATAATGTTTATTACCACGGGTCCTAATGAGGAGACTAAGCTTTGTTGCATATATGGAACTGAATTTTTTATTGCCCGCACTATCCATATCAGGCAAGTCCGCTCATCAAATGGGCCACAATGCTACCCTAAGGGCCTGTTTGGTAGACACCTGTAAATGGGTTAATCTCATTTTAGCTAATCATTATTATGTATTAGAGATCATGAACTCTAATATATAATTATGATTAACTCAATGGGATTGTATATTAGAGATCTTGATCTCTAGTACATGAATCTGATTAATGAAAATGAGATCAACTCATTTTCATGCGTCTGCCAAATATGCCCTTAGTGTCTTAATATATCTATTTTATGTCATATACTGTGGCTCACCTGATCAGTGGACAGGCCGTATTTTGTCTAAGAGCATCCAAATGGTGGGCCCGATCCATTGGAGGGATTGGATCTCACGTGTCACATGAATTGGCATTTACAGTTGACGTTGCTCAATTTGTCTCAATGTTTGCCGATTTTAGAAGGGCATACTTTCCCATGCGTTTTCAATCCGTACAATTTGTTGTTTAAGGGCCTGTTTGAATGCTTGTAATTGGAATGCACTGGAATCCAAATCACACGGTAGATGGAATTGATGCAAATTGGAATCCTCAGTTGTGTTTGGATGTTGTAATCTGAATACAATTGAATCCAATAATTGTGTTTAGTTGCTTATAATTGAAATGTTCACTAAGTAAATTAAATTTAATACCTCAAATTATATATAGGTGACATTTGGTATAATAATTATAATAAGCCCATCAAAATATATAGGAAATTCTGAACCTCAGGTGGGCCTGCTTTAGAAAATCAGATGTATGGCATTTGCATCTGATTCTCAGCCTTTTGACAGGATTCCAATTCACATGGTTTTGCTGCATTAGATTTCCCATTGATTATCCTACGTGATTAGTAAACTGGATGATTTTTGGTACAGGATATTATGTACATGGTGAGACAAACCTGACCGACGGATCAGATCAGATGTTTGTGTGCCACCCTGTCACATGTCTTGGCGTGTTGATGCACTGCCTCGTACATGTTTGCGAGCGCAGCAAAGCTCAATACAGTAGAGTAATGAAATATTGTTTGCCGAAACCCAGAGAGAGAGAGAGAGAGAGAGAGAGAGAGGGAAATAAATCTAGGATTCAAACTTATGGAAAGAAGTATGAATGGATGGTGAAATATCTTTCATTCGTAAGATGGTAGGGCCCATCATATTAGCACTATGGGGTAATGGTCCCCACCGGTACAAATTGAGGACAATGGTCCCAAGTTCAAATCGAGGAGAAGAGAGTGCTGCAGCAGCTTTTTGATTCGTTGGTTGGACGGTCATAAGAGTACCTAGAATCGGAAGAGCTCTTTTCACTCATGTGTCAACTCAGAATCACTAGTATGTGTAGCCCACTCGGCCCACCCGTAAAATGGCCGAATCTGCTACCATTAATGGGCCACCTTAATAAACTTATGGTGATCTGAGCATTGATGTGTACTATAGAAAAGATTGGAAGGTGCTACCATAGATGGCCTACTGTAAGGAACGATCGCTGATCTAACCATTGATATTAGATTTGAATGTGTACCATTGAGAAGAAAACTTCCAATAGCCCACATTCAACCCTACATTTAAATTATCATCGCTGGCCTTTCAGCGTGGTTAATTAACCATATAATGGATACTATATTGTTACATGATATATGTATTCTTAAAAACTAAAGTATATGCATGCTATTGTAAAATCAAAAGATAAATATCTACAATCTAGACATAAATCTACACTGCAACTTAAGCGCATGAGCCCAGAATTTCTAGTTGTAAATGACTGACAATTCATTTTAGCCACATGAAGTCGAAAACTGAGGGGTTGGAGATTTAGGTAACTTTAAATTGAATTCAACTTTGGATTATTTTTTATTTTCAGTGAATTGCTTCTAGCAATCAGATCATGTAAGCTTATGTATGGTAGCATCGATGAATTATTGGTTGATTGGATGGATCACTTGATGATCACATAAATGGAAAACATTTGATTAATCATGAATATGCAAATTAAATCACACATGCTGCAAAATCAATTATTTAGAAGCGTCGGATCCATTTGTCTACTTGTGCAAATATGCTTGTCACATGAGTTATTAATGTATTCTTATTATTCTACGCTATACAATGAGGTTGTAATGAGATAATGTTACTTTGGTGTCTATTCTCAAGGCCACGAGTACAGATTCAACAAGATCTTAAAACACATTGAGAAAGTGGCTACATTAAGATAGGAATACAAAGATGTATTAGAGGAAATTTGTAGATGATTACCTGAGGTGCTAAATCAATTAGAAGATCGAATTTTATTTATATTATTATTTGAAAAAATATTTATATATTATTATATTAAAATTTTCAACGAATTTGGTCTATCAAATTTGTAAAGATAAAATCTGTTTAATTTAAAAAATAAATAAATAAACGTCACAATCAGAACATTGGGATTTGTGCGCATGTACAAATGAAATTAAATGTACCCAATTAAATATGATCAAGTCTACGATTGATGGTAAGCAGTTAGAGATTGAGACAAATTGCTTTTTGTTCACTTTTAAGTTGGTGCAGTGTCACTCCTGATGAGAATTATAGTTTCAGAAGTTTCATATTGGATCTATTTGATTAGAGGGTGTAGATCTAGATTTTTTTTTTATTTTTTTTAAAATTTATTGGGAAGGATCATAGTAATTCATGGGAGCTGGTCTCCTCTTGAAATTCCAAAATACAAGTACAGGACTTTCATTTTAGACACTTCTTGCTCTTCTCTAACTCTCTTCCATCCTGAAAACTATGATCCAACAAATCTAGAAACCTATAGTGTGTAAAGTGATTGCATCTGAGGTAATTTCATATTTGGAAGCCAAATTTGTGAGTTTCTCTTTGAATTGCATGCCACTGGAATGCCAAAAATGGGAATTTTGCATGCAAACGACCCAGGTGTGCGTGCGAATCTATCAGAATGGGTGCAGATACCGTTTCCCTCTTTTAGAATTCAAGAATACAGTCTCAATAGTCTTATTTCTGGCGCATTCAGCTTCTATCACGTTTTGGAATCTCTTTTGCTTTGAAAATCGGACATTTCAAATTTTCTAACGTTGCAGTTTCGATGTTGTGAGGCAAGAAAACAACACCCTATGTGCTTTGGTTGCTACTACTTATATCCAATCTCTCTCTCTCTCTCTCTCTCTCTCTCTCTCTCTCTCTCTCTCTCTCTCTCTCTCTCTCTCTCTCTCTCTCTCTCAGAATTCTAGCTTGTGGGACCCATGCTTTGTAATCCAAGCCATGGATATGATAGGCCTAATCATAAGTGGGTCGGACCTGGTGATCTCCTATATTCGGAGATCCAGGTTTTTTATTGAGGCATGCAAAAGCAGCGGTCTACATTCAATGAGAAGAAATCATATACTGAAGGGTTAAAATAATTCAACGTGGGAGATCCCTACAGCTTCCCCTCATTCATGGAGTGGATGATTATTTCAATGGTTGGACCACATGCATGAAATCCGACTCATTTGCAAACTATGCACGTGGGCCAATAATCTATCTCTATCTCAGCACATGTGCCATCGATACCACGTCTCCCAAATCCAGGACGTTCATCATGTAGGGTGCACTTGGATCATGCCCTATGCCAAAAATCAGGCTGGCCCAATCATCTGGTAGAATAGACATGTGCATTGAATGTGGACCTTTGATCCTTTTTTTTTTTTTTTTTGGGAACCATCCATCCCATCATGATTTTTTTTGCTCGTTTTATGAGTGGGCCCAGCTGTTGTTCGGTCTGGATCATGCTGAAATTGCCCTTACATGATGAATAGACTGGATCTCACACTCATGTGCGATTTCATCATGTGTGCCCCATGTCCACCTAAAGCGAGATAGGATTCCTCTTTTTTATTCGTTTGAATTATTATTATTTTTTAATTTCTTGAAAGTTGGGATGATTTGTTTTCTCCTTCATTTTTTATTTGATATTATTAAAAATAGCAAAGTCTATTAAATAATCAAAGAAAGAACATGATGATGAAAAGGTCCATGAACATGCTGGTCCATTTTTCTTTATTTGTTTTTGGAAGTTATTTGATACTTTGGCAGAGCAGGACACTTGATACGCAGGCACTCAGAAATCATACAGGTGGCATATATTAAATAAAATTAAACTGACTAAATTTTGGAGCACATCATACTCTAAGTCACAGTCCCTAAATTGTATTAGTTGAACAATCCTAACCTCTGATTCATGAACACTTGTTTGTAGAAATAGGACCATTGGATTAATGTTCACCAATCAGACAGTCAGATGCTCAGATAACCTTAATGGTTTTTTTTGTTTATGATACGTTTAAACTGGGACCCACAATTTGGACAGTTCAATTTGAGTTATTTATATGCGATGTATGGATTTCTAATTTTTAAGTACCCGTGCATCACCCATCACATTCTGACCGAGTATCGAAGTTGTTCTCTCTCTGTTTTTTTTTTTTTTTTTTTTTTTTTTTTTTTTTTTTGTATTTATTAAAAAACTGCATACATTGAATTTTCACATGGGAATTCCAGAATGTCGTCTACGTACCCCTTTGATTTATCATTTAGAAATATCATGTGTCATCCATGCCATGCATTGTGGACACGTCAGGTATTTTTCAACAAAAGAAACACATGTTTTTTTAATACTAACATCCACATGTTTTTTTTTTTTTTTTAAAATTTCATGTTCCGTTGATTTATCATTTTAGATTACTCACTGCCGTACGTTATTTGATGCCCATCAATTGGGTGGTTAGGATTTATTGATCAGTGTGATTTTAGAGATATATTCCGTCCACTGGATGGTCTAGTAACTTCACATGAGTGGCACGTACGTGTGAGGAGGGATGCATGAGTTAACATCATGTTCAAAGAAACCCAAAAATAAATAAGGATTTCTTGGAAGAAACAGAGATGCAAAGATGGAAAATTGATTAAAGGAGATTGTTTTTGCTCAAAACACGAGCCATGGATGCAAAAGATCAAAGCTTTTCATCTTTCTTCGTCTTTAAAGAAAATAAGGAAACTGAAAGAGGGAAATAAAAGAGGGGGCTGGTTCAGGTTTCTTTTGTTTAGCCATGGAAGAAGGGTGTTTTTATTTAACAGTGAGAAAGGAATGGGGATTTCACAAATATGGATATGTTGAGGGTATATTTACAATAAATAAAAAAGGGAGGGTTTTATATGAAAAATCTTTTTTTTTTATTTTTTTGAAAAAAAACTTTATTTTCAAGAGAAGATAGAGGAAGAGTCTATGGGCCTTACATCAGATGAACAAACGTAGAATATTGCACGTGTCGTTTCCATCTGGCCACAGTAGGGCTGTCAATGGACCGGAATCGGGCCTGAAAAATCAGAATTTAGCATAGGCCCGGCCCGACGTCCGGCCAGAAACAGTTCAGAGGACTACTTTGATACTCTGGCAGAGTGTGATGGATTATAAGCAGGCAGTAGGAATTTACTGAGAATTGTATAACTGTCACCCAAGTACTCGTCTAAGTTATAGTTACAAGTTTAGATGTACCATAAAAAAGAATATGCTCTTATTTGATTTATCTAAGTATTAGATTTCTTGACATTTACTGGACGGTTTCCATTACTCTCGTTTCAAAAAACAAGTGGCCACGAATCAGGGGTTAGGATTGTCCGACCAGTCTGATTTTTATGCTGTAACTTAATGATCGTGGGTTACACAATTTACTCCGTTTCTTTGAGTTAATACATGCCACATGACCCATTTCCAAGTGTCTGTGCGTCATGCGTCAATGGTAGTCAGAGTATCAAATAAATCCCCTCACACAAGTAGCACGTACCGTACGTTAATGAAGAGAACCGTTGAATAAACTGTCGCATTCAAGTAAGATGTTTGCTATCAGGTGATGATTCACCATGATGAAGGGAAGATGCAAAAACCAGCCTGATCGAAAACTCAGGTGGGCCACAAGACGTGAACATGTGGGTGGATTTCATTGTTCCCATTTGTGTGGTCCATTTGAGCTTTTGTGGTATCAATCTTTTATATTTTCTACTATAGTTAAGAAGTTCTCACCTGATGGACGGAGTGGATTTTGCTTATGCAACATTGTGGGCCACAAAGAGCTTGGGTGTTGTACGCGCTACCTACACTTGGCGATCCACATCCACCGACCTATTAAAAATAACTTCTGGAAAAAAGAATTCAGATGGACAACATTATTTTCCTGGTAATTAAATCAATGAACTTATAATTAAATGGTTGACAGGCATCAAGATGGGCCCCACACAGCTTGAACGTACGGTGTGTGATCATTCCTCGTGAAGATATGCACGAAACTTTTTAAGAAATGTAACACGTGGCATGGTTGTACGATAAGATGATAATAACCATCCGGTTTCACGTTTGAATTTGGGAAGATCACTATTGTACTTTTGACCGTCCATCTTACTGTTGCCATTGATATGACCCCACGCTGGCAAAAGCCCGTTAGACGGAAGCGGATTGCGTACTGAGTAAACTCTGTGGGGTCCACCGTATTTGCACATTTTATCTACACCGTCCATCCATTTTAACATATAATTTTATGGCTTGATCCCAAAAAATGAGATATATCCAAATCTCAAGTGGACCTCACCATGGGAAATAGTGTGAATTGAAATTCTACTGTTGAAAATTTCTTGGGGCCCACATAAGTTTTGGATCAAGTTGATATTTGTATTTTACCTTCATCCATGTCCTTGTAATCTTAATAACAGGTTGGATGACAAATAAACACCACTGTGGGCCCTAGCAAGGTTTCAACGGTGGAAGTCATTATTAGCGATGTTTCCTATAGAGTGGTCACTTCTTCAGCTTTGATAATTCTTCTATTTTAGACTCAACCACTAAAATGATATAGAAAAAGGATAGTAGGAGTAGATAACCCACATACATTCATAATAAGCCTAACTGGGTTTACTCAATACGATAAAAGCTTACTGAGTAACTCAGTATGCAATCAGCACACGGTGTTTCCCGCTGGGAGCCCCTCCCAAAAAAGAAACCGGTGAGGCTGAGATGGTGGGGTATGTATGTATTGTATATCCATGCCGTCCATACGTTTTTCCAGCTTATTTCAGAGCATGATCGAGAAAATTAATCAGACCTAAATCTCAGATGGATCACACCATTGAAAACAATGGTGATTGAACGCCCAAGATTAAAAACTTACAAAGGCACACTTTATTGCTTACCGTAATGTTTATTTTCCATCCAACGTTACACAGGAATGATAAAAAAGATAAAAAGATTCCTATACATAGACCCTAACCCAACTCAAAGTTCCTTTACCCCAACCCTAACCCAATCCAACTCAACCTCAGGTTGGGAATTCTTAACTCAAGCGGGCTTAATAGAGTTGATCGTATTGATACATGCTAATATTTTTATTATTATATGTCAATACATGTCTTATTTTTTTTTACCTATGTTCTTATTAATTATATATGTAATTATTTGTTATAAAAAACTTTATTTTTTCAAAACAAACAAGCTAAAATATAGGGCAACTACTTTGTTAAAAGTAACGTTATGTAGCGTGCAGTCTATTAAGGAGAGAGAAATCCAGCGTATCATGTTAGCTTGGATATAGACCAATGAAACCCAACGACACTAAAATCTCTCGTGCCTTCAACACAACGATCCACACTCAATTATAATTTATAAGTAACTCATATATCGATGAGGTTCCGGTTGGGTTGGGCAACCCAAGACTTGGACCTGAGCCCGGCCCAAGTTTTATCAGGTTAGTTTTTGTATAGCCAAGTCCAAGACCGAACCCGATTAATACTACCTGAACCCAACCCAATGTCGGGTCGGTCACAGGTCGGTGGTGTTGAACCCGCCCAACTCTCAGCCCTACCTCACCCCCCGCCCGCCGGTTGACAGCCGTAGCAGAAAGCGGCCACAGATGCGGAAGCAATTGGTGGTTAGAACGGGTGTACATGATCTTTTGTAACAGATGGGCCTTGATCAAGCAAAGCCGAACAAAGGAATCCAAAAGTCTATCCAACAACCAGAGAATAACACAAAATATCCACCCCTTTAAATTCAATGGACAGGATGGTGTCCGAAGGGAGGGGCAATCAAACTAACGGATGGATCGGTTGGGTACGACAATAGATGATTAAGGCGTAGCTGTCTTTTCTACGCAATGGAAGGTACGGCAACGGCCAAATAACTTCGGACTCCGATTTGGTAGCGACACCGCCAGTACTGACCTGAGTACCAGTAGGTACCGGAAAAGCTGTGGGGCCCATGATCATGTATGTGTTTTATCCATGCCGTCTATCCATTTTTTCAACTGATTTTGGGTCATAGCTTAAGCATAAGGCAAATACAAATCTAAGGTGAACCGCACCAGAGGAAACAAGAGTGATTAAATACCCACCATTAAAAACTACTTAGGTCCACTATAATGTTTATTTGCCATTGAACCTGTTAATTAGGTCATACAGACCTAAGTGAAGGGAAAACATGGATATCAGCTTCATCAAAAACTTTTGTGGCCCTTGGGAAGTTTTTAATAGTGGACATTCAATCACCACTATTTCCTATGGTATAGTTCACTTGAGATGGATTTGTCTCATTTTTAGGCTCAAGCCCTCATGTAAGCTAAAAATAAAAATAAAAAAATTGGATGGGCATAATGGATAAAACATGTATATCATGGTAGGGCCCACAGAGCTTTCCTAACACCAACCTCTACTGAAGTGGGTGGCAATGTCACTATCGAATCCAAGTCCAATATCTCCTGTTGATGGGTTTACGTGGACGCCCTGCCATCATAAATGAGAGGGCAATTTCCTGTGGAAGGTTGCATATCTCACGGGGCAGTAAAGAGTCCAATCATTTTCCTACAAAGGCCCTTTGACTGCTAACGGATCATTGGACATAAATGGTCAACAACACCTATTTTAGGTGCGCAAAACATTCAAGTTGTGGGGTCTACCATATCATCCTTCTCATGATAATTATTATTTGAATCATATGAAGAAGAAAAAACTTTTCAACTGTGAATGTTTTACAACCATGGTTTCCTGTGGTGCATGCAGGCCACTTGAGCTTTGAATATGCCTTATTTTTAGGCTCATGTCATATATTGTTCCACTAAAATAGATGGACGGCCTGGATATGTCACACACATATGATGGGGCCACTTTTCGAGGAGGAAATGCTCTCTCAATTTCAAATAGAGGTAAAAGTTAGTCATTCGCTATTTATATTGTATTTTACTGGAGAAATGAAAAATCAAAACTCTCTGAGTGAACGTTGTGGATATTAAGTTTTTTGAAAAGCAACAAAATGTAAAGGTTTTAAAAATTTGGAATTTAGAGTTTACAGCCTCAAAAATTCTTGTTTAGATATTCTCAAGTTTTTAAAAGAAGAAAAAAAAAAAAAAAATCTAAAATGAACGGTTAGAATTTACTTAATCAGAAGGTTATCCGATGAATTGTTATTTAATTTGCTGATGATGTATCCCAATCTAGGAATTCTCATCAAGATCTATTTGAGCTGAAGGAGAGGTGTGAGCCTACATCTTATCCCTTTGAATAGGGCCAAGGGAGACACGCTATCAATAAGGTGGACCTCACACGTCACATGCATTTGTGACTAAAGGAGGAAGGAAGAGTGTAATTTCTCTCTCTACAAGATGATGTCTAAGGGAGATGTTCAAGGCTCTCTCCATACTCTTGTGCAGGGCTTCTCTTTTTAAGATAGGATCTATTTATAAAGATACCTTTCATATGCTTCATTGTATTTGAAATATATGATCTTTCGTTATCCATGCACCTATATTTGATCTAATAATTTCATTGCCATGACCATTCACATAAGACCTAGCGTCCATGGACATCAAGTGGTGGATCTCCATATTTAGACTATTATATTATTACCAAAGTGCAATTTAAATTATTTTAACGATTAAAACATTTATAAAAAATTTTAGTTACTTGGTGTAATAAAAATACTATCTAATGAATATCCCATCTTCTAAAGCCAAGTCATAAGTATCTTGAAGGATGCATCGGCTACATTGACCTTTTAAAATTTTATTATTATTATTATTATTATTATTATTATTATTATTATTATTTTAAACTATATGATAATCTTATAAAACAAACTAAAGTACATGTAATCAAGATGTTGAACCCTCACGCTTCATTAGGTCTAAGGTTTGCATCTTTAAGTTAATCAGGTCTAGAGACTTGATCCTGATCTACCAATGCAAGTGTTCATAGGTCAACTTGGGACCTTTTATCCATAGCGTACTCACATTTTATAGGGTAAAGGAAGGGAAGAGCCTTTATTTATAACACACTCACACTCTTTTATAAAGTAAGAAAAAGACAGACCAACTCATCATCATGTACGTTAGTGAAGATCATTATCCGAATTCATTATCAATCTCCTCACACATAAAGCAATCTCCTCACAGTAGAATACTAAGATACAAGAATTGCTACTCTCTCTTAATCAATGGTTATTGTGTTTAATTTTGAATTTTCCAAAGGACAATTAAAGGAATTCATTTCTTTTTAATTTACGTTTATGTATATTTTATGATACTCTTGTATATTAACTATAATATAATTACATATTCAACAAAAATTCATAGCTATTATGATCTATAATTAAGATTATCAGTATCACATCTACATCATCAATGATACTTGAGTTTTAAATATGTTGATTTTTGTACTTTATCTTAATGATGTATACCTTATTAATGACTTTGATGGAAGATATACACAATGGTACAATGATGACCACACATACAAACCTATGTTTAACATCCCGTCACCTTTGCTCCAAATGGTGTGGCTCACCTAAATTGTGAATTGGGATGATTTTTTCCACCAAAGCTTAAAATCGAGGATAGAATATAACGGATGGAGTGATTTTACATATTACACATGGTGGGCCCCACAGTGGTTGGGTATTTTAGGGTGTCATGTTAAATCAAGTGTTGTGGAGGACTTTGGTCTGGTTCAACCCATGATGTTGTGACCATGCAAGCCAACCTGCAAAGGCCTTATCAAGTGGGGTCAATATTCCACTGACTGATGTCTAAAATGGCAGGCATGGCAGGCCTACGTTCATCAGGTGGTCAAATCATGGATGTAGACGGTACACTAGATTCAACCAACTTTCTCGGAATTCTTTCATCCAAACGCTGGCAAACAGACAAATTAAGATGATTTGAATTGAATATAATCCATATTCCATGGGGAGTATTACACATTGGTACGCTGGCTAGTATTAACTTAAGCTAAACTGGCTAAAATGTGGGATCCACTGTGATTAAGTTACAGTGTAAAAATCAGGTTGGTGGAAAATCTTAACCTTTAATTTGTGGACACTTTGTTTTTTTTTTTTTTGTAATATTTTGATAACCAAATAACTGTAATTTTTTATTCATGGTACATGTAAACTGATGGGGAAGCGGATTAGGTGGGCCCCAGTATCAGCCAACACGGCCGGGGCAGCCCTTACTAAGGTGCCCACTTGATGTATGTATTTTACAATCCATCTATTTTGCCATATTATTTTAGGGCATGAACTAAAAAAAATAAAACAGAGTTAAATCTTCAATGGACCATATTATAAAAAACCATGGCAATTGAATGTCTACAGTTAAAAACTTCGTGAGGCTTATTGTAATATTTATTTGCCATTTAACCTGTGAAAGAAAATAATAAATTTAATTTGATCCAAGACTTTTTTTAGCCCACAAAAAGGTTTTAATGGTTAATCACCACTATTTCCTGTGATTTGGTTTACAAAAGATTTGGATCTACTTCGTTTTTGAGTTTGAGATGAAGGGTGTGGATGTAAAATACATATATAGAGTGAGCCTGATGGTAAGGGTTTGCACAGGCTTTGGGTGAGAAATTTTCAAAAGGCCTGTGTATGATCCATCACGCTTTGTCAGAGCATCAAAGTATTTCTCACATTCTATACTCCCTCCATGTATGATTTATTTGTAAGGAACCATTTTCATCAGATGAACATAGCCGTTCTTTCCATGCCTCGACAAACATACGGTTGTAAAAATGAGTAGACGTGTCCAAAAGCGTCAACCTCATAGAGATTGTCACATATACGGACAGATGTTAAGCACATGTCAATGTGATTTTTCCGTACAAAATCCAACCCTTCAACAGCGATCGATTTGACACCAACTAGTTGGCTGGTATTGCGTCACTAGCCAAACCGCGTCCCATATAAGCCGCCAGCTAGCTCGTGTCAAAGCCCACTGCGTTGTATGTGTTTTATCCACGCCGTCCATCCATTTTTACAGCTGAGTTAGTTCCAAATATCAAGAAAATCATACCATAGAAACAATTATTATTGAAAATCCACCGTTAAAAAATTCCTAAGGTCCACTTTAATGTTTATTTGGCATCCAACCTGTTGATAAGGTCATATAGACCTGGACGAATGAAAAGAACAAATATCAGCTTGATACAAAACTTCTGTGGTCCTCAAAAATATTTCAACGTTAAACATTCAATCTCTACTGTTTCCTGTGGTGTGGTCCACCTGAGATTTGGATGTTGCTCAATTTTTTGTTTCGCGCCTTAAATGAGTGGGAAAATTGGATGGACGACCTGGATAAAACACACAGACATCATGGTGGGGCCCACGGAGCTTTGACATCAGGTAGATGGCGGGTGTTGGGGTCACTAGCAAAACTGCGTCCGTTCTGACGGTATAGAGCGTATACTTTCCACAGCACTGATACGCTGCTAGGTGGCATGTCAGCGACAAAGATTGTACAGTACCACAAGTTGTGGTACCTGGCCTGTCGGTCGTCGGTTCTCCTTTCTTTTGTTGATAAATGATCACATACAGCTATCTCTTTCCCTCTAACATCTCACATCCGTAGAATATCCAATCCATGCAAAAGTTGGAACATACCACGATGATCACTTGGTACAAAAATCAGTTCCAAAAACTTATTTGGTGGGCCACACCATTACACTGAGTAAAACGATCAGCTATCCAATGGTTTAGACTTCTGTCCTGATAGATTGGCGGATCGGCCTGATTTTTCTAACACGTGATCATCACGTAGCCCGCTATTGCACGAAGTAGATGTTCTACACGTGTCACACCTTGGTTGAAAAGAAATGGCTGCACTGAGAGTCCACATACATCCGCTGTTTATAATCGTTTCTTTTTTACTTGAGTCGTGCAACTCTCTCACAAATGGCATTTCATGGATCCACCCCTCACATGATCCAGCTGAGAGTCTCTTCGCGGATCGGAAGTAAAATCGCTCTTCCAAGGTTATTCGGGAGAGTAGGATCATCTCATCTACCTCTCTGTACTTGGCTATGTAGTACCTATATATGAGATCCGGACCGTTGTGGTCATCATGTGCCACGTGGATAGAAGATCCTGTCTGTTTATCTGATGAACTACTAAAATCAGAGCAGTCTGGTAGAAAATGGGCCAATGGGCACTTAAAAACGTGGGCGTCATTTCTCTACCTACTGTTCTTTGAGTGAAGTGTGGCCCATCTATTGATTACACCCGTATGATTTTTGTGACAGGATATATATGCAGTGTGGCCCACCTAATAACAGGTTGGATCTCACTCACAACTGCCACATAACATGGTGTACATTACAATTATGAAACTCCCCAACTGTGCACGTAACCTTTACACCTGTGAGGCCTTTGTTTTGGTGATCCAAACCATTGATCTTCTGGATCCCATCATGGATAGAGCATTTCCTAAGGAGTTAAGGAAAAGTACACATATATTTCATATTCACTGGAAAAAAAAAAAGGCCAAAATCGAGCAGCTAGGTTCTTCCAATCTTGAAGATCTTGGGATGTAGTCTATCCATGATGAAGGCCATCAGGTTGCGTTTGATAAATGGATTGGATGAACACACATCATTGAGGGTTTCAACAGCTGGGATCAATATCCCAACTGTGCCATGTGGTGTGATTGTGACCCGCCAGTTTTTGCATCGGTCTGAATTTTTGGACATAGAATGAAATTAAAGGGCCACACCTTATGGACGGAGTGGATGTGGACCCTACATCATGGTGGAGCCCATGCACACAATTGCAGAAGAAGCCTATTTTCCAATAGTTGTAAAGCAACCGGCTTCTTACACAAAATAAAAACCCAGTCAACCAGGGAGAGCGCCACATGGCTGCGACCCTGACAGTGGGGCCTACCTTGACGTATGCATGATATATCCACAACGTCTATATGTTTTTCCAGCTTCTATTAGGACATAGTCCCAAAATCGAAGTAGATAAAAGTTTGAGATGGACCACGCCATATAGGAAACAATGATATTGAATGTCCACCGTTAAAAACTTCATAGAGTCCACTGTAGTGTTTAATGACCATCCAACATCTTGATAAGGTCACACAGACCTCTATGAAAGGTAAAAAACACATGTCAGCTTGATCCAAAACTTCGTGGGCCAACAAAAGGTTTTTAATGGTTAATAACTACTGTTTCCTGTGGTGTGGTCTGACTGAAGTTTTGATCTGCTTCATTTTTTTCCACACGATCTAAAATAAGCTGAAAAAACAGATGGACGGCGTGGATATACAATGTATACATCGATGTAGGCCATACTGTCAGGGTCCCACCAACATAGCTGGTTCCGGTGTCGCAATCGCGCTCCGTATCATTGGATGAGTTGTTTCGACGGTGGGTGATGCGACACGTGTC
Source organism: Magnolia officinalis (assembly GCA_021015155.1). Classification (NCBI taxonomy): domain Eukaryota; kingdom Viridiplantae; phylum Streptophyta; class Magnoliopsida; order Magnoliales; family Magnoliaceae; genus Magnolia; species Magnolia officinalis. Next base: position 13,008,731 of record JAJHSJ010000005.1, read on the forward strand.
AAATAAATGGGCTCCATGTAATAAAGAGGTTGCTTTGGGGTAGGTTGAGAAGCATCTATGATGTGGTGGAGACAGGTAAGTGAGTGCATCCCAGCCCCAGTGCCTTCACATGCAATGTCTTGAATGGTCATGGTTACCTACACCACATCACATGTGGTGTCCTTTGCACCCATGCTTTTCATTTTTCATTCAAAGGGCAAAATATCCTGATTTTCCAGAGACTATGGGCCATATGATCTTTTAAGTTAGTTGAAAGGGATGTCCACATAGCCTTGCTAAGCCCACACGCGTGTGCAGTAATGCGCATGTACACGCTACACAAAGTGCCAGCATGGCATGATAGGTCAGAGATCCAGTCCATCCATCAGAAAGGAAACACTATATTGATGCTCTAGACAGGAATCATTTGATCCACTGGTCATGTGGGCTAAAGTTTACAAAAAGAAATGGACGGCTCTGAGAAACTTGGATACATTTTCTTACATTGAGGCCCACAGATTAGTGGACTAGATTTATTTTTGGAAGAAAATAATAGGCCGTGCTAACCTGGTGGATGGATTGGATCTGGCACTCGTGTATCATGCTTTCACATGTGTGGCGTGTGCATGAGCTTTATTGGACCCGCGTGTGCACTAAGCAAAGCCGGATATCACCCAGATTATCGTTGGGGAGGAAAGGCATTGAATGGAAAGTCTTGCTTTATAGGAAACGGATTGGCTACTCCCCCTGACACTAGCCCCCGAGCTGATGGTCGGTGATCTGTGGGCTCCACCATGATGTATTTGTTTCATCCATTCCGTTCATCCATTTTTAAATATCATTTTAGGTTTTTGTACCAAAAATTAGAGGTATATAAATCTCATGTAGACCACACCACAGGAAAACAATAGTGATTGGATATCCATCATTTAAATCCTCCTAAGGCCCACTGTAATTTTTATTTGACATCCAATCTGTTGATTAGGTCATAAAGACCCAGATGAAGGGAAAAAACAAATATCAACTTGATCCAATACTTTTATGGCCCCCAAAAAGTTTTTAATGGTCAAAGTTCATTCAACACTGTTTCCTGTAATGTGGTCCACTTGAGATTGGGATATATCTCATTTTTTGTGTATTAACATAAATTGATCTAGAAAAATAGATGGACGGAATGGATGAAACACATACATCATGATGGGGTCCACAGAGCACCGACCATCAGCCATTCGGTGGTGGCAGGGGGAGTAGCCAATCCGTTTCCTGCTTTATATGACGAGGCCTGATTCATTCCACAGCTTTGTAGGTTTAGCTTAAGTAACGACGCGTGGGGCCCTCCTTGATGCGTGCCTGAGATTCAATCCTCTGGTTTCTATTTCCCTTCATCCAGACCTTCTTAGTGTTGGATTGCAAATAAACATTATGAAAACCTTATGAAGGGACCTTTGGAATTTTTAATGGCGAGGCACTTAATCACCACTTTTCCTGTGGTGTGGTCCACCTTAGATTTGTATCTGCATAATATTTCCCTCTCCATCCTAAAATGGGCTGGAGAAACGGATGGACGGCATGGATAGATAACAAATAATCAAGGTGGCCCCATGATAGGTGTGGGTAACACCTAATCTGCTCCCTTTTTTATATGCCATCCAGTTAGTAGAGAACGATGTATTACATACTAAGTGAACACTGTGGGGCTCACCCTGATGGACGTGTCTTATCCATCAGCCCATCTATCTTTCGGTATCATTTTAAGGCATGTGCAAAAAACTCAAGTATATGCACTCCCAGCAGAAAGCAGAAGGAGATCATATAATAGAAACAATTGGAATTGAATGCTTACATATGAAAACTTATTAGCACCCACAAAAGTTTTAAATCAAGCTGATATTTTTGCTTTTCCGTCGTCTATGTGTGTGACCTTATGAATAAGTTACATGGGCCATTTATAAAAGTTTTAAATCAAGTGAAATTTGTGTTTTTCCTTCATTTGTGTCTGCGTGACCTTATGAATGAATTGGATGACAAATAAGCATGATTGTGGCCCTAAGAAGGTTTCATTGTTGAACGCTATTATCCCTATTTCTTATGGTGTGGTCCACTTGATTTATGGATATGTTTCAATTTTGGACTTATGCCTCAGCATGATTGGCAAAATGGATGGTTGGTGCTCGAATAAGACACATGCATCACGTGTTGGCCCTATATATAGGGTTTCCTCAATAGCTTAGGTGGGCCACGACACATGGTTTTAAATAGATCGGAGCCACCTGAATTTTTAATCAGCCTGATTTTTGGTGAGCAATGAGAACATGACCGGGCATACATGATGAATTGATTGGATGCCATACACACATCATGGTGGGCCTCACACGTCATTGTCAGTTGAGCTTTATGGCATGATCATCAATTAAACTCATGTGTTAATTAGTTTTGCACCATTTAGAAAATAGTGAGGACTTTTGAACCGTACACATGGCATAGTTGTACTTGTACTGCGATTTGGAGTTTTTAAGTGGCGGACCCTACTGGAGCTGAAGCATGTCTGAATTGCAGTACAAAGATATATTAACAGTCTCATTTTTACCTTCCAACTCGGAACACACTGTTTTACTTTTAACCATCCATTTGCTAGCCATTATCTGGATGGTTAGGATTGCTTGATCAGGCCGATTTGAGAGATATGCTTGGTCCACAATGGGTCCTACAATTTGGATGGTCCTGTGCATGTTAGTGCCCCATGTGGGGAGCATGAGTCCCCACCATTAATATGATAACCCTATAAAATAATAGACAATTCATGAATAAAATTGCCTAGGGCCTGTTTGATTTTCATAACAACTTTAAATAAGTTGTAAATGAGTAATAATTATTTACTTAAATAAATACGGCATCTTTTCTAATGCCAGGATTCGACAGCTTACTTTTTTTTTTTTTTTTTTTTTTTCAATGCAAAAATTGACTGCACTAAGAAATATGTGGGGCCTACTGTGATATATGTGGCTTATTCATACTGTTCATCTGTTGTGCTAGCTAAATTTAGGGCATAAACAAAAAAATGAGATAGACCCAAAGTTCAAGTGGACCACACCATAAGAAAAAGGGAATTAAACATCTAACTTCTACCTTAAAAACTTCTTAGAGCCTCTTTTTTCTTTTAGTATGGGCCACTTGAGTGTTGGATTTGTCTCATTTTCAGCATATGCTTCAAAATGTTATGGTAAAATGGATGGACAGTATGGATATGTCATATACATCACGGTGGGCCCACAAATATAAGCCAATACTTTTGGACTAATTTTTCTGAACTATTTCAAATAGGATGAAAAAATAATAATTACTTATTTATAATATATTTATATAAAATTTGGAAAATATAAGCCACTTCACTTGACTCCATTATTGTGGGTGGACCTGATTTGCACGTCAACCTACCACGTGTCCTGAGAGATTGCTCTGCTGGATCCTCGAATCCTCTCACATGGTGTAGCGTCCAGCACCATGGTCATATTTCTCAGTAGTTTCTTGTCACCTTGCCTTATTCGGGGCAATTAAAATCTCAATTAAATAATGTCACTGAAGACCCATTTTGGAAACAAAACCATTCGAACCGTCTGGATCAACTGATCCAACGGCCCAACTTTTCCTGTCTGTTCTGTCTGGTCCCACCATGTGGGTGAATTGATAAAACGTTTATTTTCAAATGGGGTCCTGCTTATGCTTACACTAAAAGATACTATATCTGAACAACGTTTTAATGAAACTCCGAAGAAGTTTCAAAAACCTGAAAACTCGACTCAGACCCAATAGTCAGCCAGGTCGAGTTGATTAGATGACTTGACCTAAATCAGCTAGATATTAATAATTAAATTAAGAAGATCTTTGGTAAATATTAAGTCATTAAAATACTACAAGTATACAAATGGTTCATTTTGCTGGAAAAACCAAATATATGGTGGGTTGGGAAGAATTCTCATGTGCCTACTCAATGAATCTCGTCAAATTAAAAGCGCTAGTCTTGCTCATCCATGAGTTTCTAAGAGAGCATTTGGATATTAAGTTGTTTAAGATAAGCTATTTATTTCACAAATAGTTTATTTTAATTTCTACTTATCAAGAAGATAAGTATATTTGGCAAATAATATACTTAACAGTGTTTACTCTCTTTCCTCTCTGCTAGCCTATCTTCAGCAACTTGTGCAAAGTAGAAAAGTTTTGTTTTAAAAAAAAACTAAAGTAATTATGTACTTTTAAGTAAAAAAAAAGTTATTTATAATTATTCATAAATTAAACTTTTTTTTTTTTGTTAGCCAAGACCTCGGTGTTGATAAGAGGTATCTTTCACTCAGTCTACCACTTGAGCTATGGATTTGGGTGTGTTCGTAAATTAAACTTACTTATATATTACTTATAATTAATCACAAACCAAACTTATATGAAATAAGTTACTTATCTAATGTAGTAAGTAAAAAAAGTAACTTATGTGGTGGTATTGAGACAAGCTCTAAGTGATTTAGTTTGAAATCTCATTGAGTCGAGTTGACTCACTCATGTATGATGCCAAGTCATCAAGTGTTAGAACTATGGCCACATTAAATGGGTACTCAATCACATGATCTCAATGTTAAAACGGAGTCTGTCTACCACTAAGCCATAGCATAAGACCCTTGTTTGGATGCACCTAGACCCCTTTTAATCCAACATGCCCTATGACATTTATCCACATGGGAAGATGTTTGGAGCAGTAACTATTTTGGAAACACATCCAAAAAAATCTTTGTTTTCACCAAACATCCATAGATGGACAGCTCCAAGTCGGATTGAAGTAACCCGGATAAGGCCTTTGTAGATTGCACCATCTAGTCCCCATGAAGATAGTTACACCCAAACAGACCCTCAGATGCATTGCATGAATAGAAAAGGTATCATGCAAGGAGAACATACCACCTACCAGGCAAGATATTACAATGTACCACTTTCCCACGAACATGTCTGTCATGTAGGACACTATTACCATGAAAAAGGTAGGACCCACTTTGAAGATCACTTGGCACAAAATTCAGTCTGGTCCGCTCTTTAGGTGGACCACATCGTCAGAATCAACGGATAATATTCAACTGTCTGATTCAAATACCAAAGTGGGCCACCTATTAAGTAAAACAGCCTGATTTTCGAGAAATGTGATCTTAACTTCGGGGCCTATGATTTTTCTTGGTACCAATTTCATAAATAAGTGTCACGTTGGTGCCAAAGAGGTGCCATGCCACAGTTTTTGTGGTACTATTGCATGTATGGGATCAGTTATCTTATATGAGAGGACCAGTCGCCTACAACTAGCTGGAAATTAGGTGGTATGCCACCCTCTAGGTTTTCAGTTGGTACGAGTGGGCCCCATGAACGAGAAATTCCCCTGATTGGAGAATACTTTCATGAGTGGCCAACAACAGGTGTTGAGAGAAAATAAAGCAACGGTCCACATTCAACCAACAAAGAGGCAAAATATTGTACAGCTAGCATCTTCCACATTATTCATTCATGGTGAGGCATGTCATATCAATCTCTTGGAACATTAAATCATTGCATTCCCTTTACAAACTAAAAACAAGAACGGTTGGTGTAGTAGCTTTTGGCTTTGAAAGTTAAGTGAACTTTCAACACGACCCATTTTTTTTACTTTGCAAAGGTACATGCGTAGGCCTGTGGAGCCGTGAAAATAGTGGGCCGCACCGTGAAGATGGCCTGGTACAAGTATAGCCTGGTCAATTCATCAGGTGGGGCACAACATGGAAATCAATGGACTACCGGTGGGATGGAACAATGTACATATGCAGTGGTACTTGAATGTAATTTTAATGCTAGTTGATACTCTGCAACATGTGCTCAGGAGAACACCCAAGCGTTTGTTGATTGATGTCTTAAATATGTAAATTAACTGGTCTATTGATAATATGTTTGATGCCATTGAATAGACTTTGATCCATCGAAGTCTTGCTCGATGCCATTGTACAAGTCTGAAATTTCTCATGTTGGTTGCTAGATACCTAATTTTTTATGTTTAATCGTTGGAACATTTTGATGGTTAGTTCGATGACATCAAAGGGGTTTGATGTCATCGATGGTCTGTCGATACCATCGAAGTTCCATCGAAAGTACTATTGAACGATCACTCAGAGTTATGCAAAGTTACATAAGTGTGGGATTTGTTTCATATTTTGATTGTGATTCAACTAAAAGCTATATATATGGGTGTAATTGAGATTAGAGTGTATCTCGGAACTTTTCAATTCATTCCTAGAGTTTTTAAGAGCTTGTAAGGAGAGATTTAAGGCTTGTTCAAATTGAGTATTCTCTCTATTTTTTATAATTTCTGCTTTCATAGTGCATTACTGTCATTTTGTTCCGTGGTTTTTTTCTGGTAGGATTTTTCCATGAAAAAATTCAGTCTTTATGATTGGACTAAGTTGTTGCGATTGTAATACTTTACTTGATTCATCTCTGCGTGCTTTTGCGGTCCCCTAACAAATCTTAGTGGCTCACCATGTTGTACTTGTGATATCCACTCCATCCATCTTATGATCCTTGTAACTTTCACCGACAGTCCAGAAACCATCTCCATCCATAACTTAGATTAGCAGCATAGGGGAAATATTGTAAAATCATGCTGAAAACTTTCAAGTACATACGCTGTGGCCCGCCTGAGTTTTATATCAGTGTGATTTTTGGATTTCTACTTCACCCTAATTGAATTTTGAATTTCCTGTTCACCCTAATGAGGCCTACCCGATGAACGGAACTAGTGGTTGGTGTCACCTTCCCATTGTTCCTGTGCTGTGGCTTGCCTTAGTTGTGCATTAGGAAGATTTTTGACGCAGGGTTGACACTAAGGGGCGAACCTAAGGAACGGAGTGGATGTCAAGGGGGCTTGCGTGTGAAAGTTCCCTTAAAATACTCAATTTCTCTTGCATAACAGAGAATAGGTTGCAGTGGGGACAGAAGACGACCTTCTTTACAACAATCGTCTTAGGTATTGAAGAATCAAGTATGCAGGAAGTTTTGACGGTCAGGATGCAGGTAGACTTAGGGACCATGCATTGTGTCCAATCATTGGACTAAGCCCATTGAATGTAGTATCACCAGAAAAGATCAAGGATCAAGTGTTCAAGCATGGGTCCTTGCTCATGCCTCATGTGGTAGACTTACAAAAGTTTCAACACGAGGTCATGGATTCGAGTACTCACTGTAGTGAAATTCTACTGTTGCGTGAGTGTGTGGGGGTATGAGCCAAAAAAAAATAAAAGAAAAAAGTTGACAGCATGTGGGGGTGTTTAAGCATTTACTCATGCCAGAGCGGTGGGCTCACAAGAGTTTCAACACGAGGCCATGGGTTTGATTACCCATCGCGGTGAAATCCCACTTTGAGTGCGCAGGTGTGTGAGTTAAAAAGAAAAAAGAAAAAAAGAAAAAAAAAAGTCCATCACAGAATGTGAATAGGAGACCTGGTGGGGTCATCCACTTGAAGTCGTGTCATATTAAGTAGCGTGTGGTTAGAGTTTAGGAGTACTTTCTTTGTTATCATTAATAGCATTATTGAATGGGAGACCAGCGGTGAAGGATCCATATGCTGGTCAATCCATGATGATGCATTGATGGGGCCCACTATGAACCAGCCATTATGAGCCTTGCAGTGCATTTACACCTGTATAAAACTCACACTGGTTGGATTATCTCATCCATTTGATTAACACATTTTGGGACTCGCATTAAAGGATATGCTCAAAGAAGTTTTTTTTTTTTTTTTTTTCCTCAATAAATTAGATTTTACTTAAAAACAATTTTTGGAGGCAATTTAAAATAAAAACAGATAGTTACCACCAATTGATACATTTGAATAAAAGGTAATTTTTTTAATAGACATGGACTAATTTTAGATGTAAATTACTTGAACAGTGAATGGTTTGAGAAATGCAAAGAAGACTACTTCTCTCGCATATATATTGTTGTGGGGAAAATTGAACTAGTTTACTGCTTCGAGATCATAACTGACCATCGGAGGGCGCCAGGGCCAATTTCCTAAAAAAATGACAAGGCATGAGGTTCGGAAAGCTTGGAAGACACTCTTGGCAATTCCCTCAACAGAGAGATTCGTCTTCGGACCAAATCGAACCCGAGCTGAGATCGGCTAAAAGTTGGAGGTCGATTGTTAGAGCCGTTCTCTTGAGATGAGCAGGTCAACCATCAGAGCGGGGCGAGAATCTTGAAGAATATTGTACCCCGAATCAAGAGTTAAGATCGAGTAATATCCGAAGATATATGGAGATCACGCTAATCGAGACAGGCTCGGTGATAAATCCAGAGGAGGGATCCCCATCCAAATAATGACTCTCCAGCAAATCTCGTAAATCCCACAGGATATGCATGTTTAGGCATCATCAAAGGATCCTATAAGTATCCCTGCTATAATCAGTTATGTTTGCTTAACTTAAGCATCAGATGGTCCACGACCATGATCGGCACCCTTCTTGTCTTCTACACATTGACTGTGCAGGTATATTTGAAATGCCCACTTTTGTAACTGACTACACCTGTTTGTCCGGATTCCAACAACAACAACATATATATATATATATATATATATATATATATATATATATATATATATATATATATATATATATAACATAATATATTATATATTTATATATATATTCTAATTAGTCTAATTAAAGTCTTCTATTTTAATCACATACGTGTGAACGCAGGCATGCGCACACATATAGGCCCTTTTCACTCTGTTTCTAAGTTAAAACTATATTAGAATTGAACTTTTCATTCTCTTAAATTTTTGTTGTCTTCAAAATTTTTTTTTTTTTAAAACCCAATTTTGACCGTACTTTTAACATTTTAAACTAAATTAAACACAAACAATTGCCGTACAGCTTTTTTCTGTATGCCATTTTGGTTTAGAGGGTGACAACAGGTGCTATAAAGGCATTTTGGTAGAAAGAAACACCAAAAAAAGGAGTGCTTCTAGAGGCAGCTTATGACTCTGTCATTAGGAATCTGAATTCAAAATCTACCAGATTCACTGTAGCATTCCTCGAGTAACTTCATGAAATGATATGGGTAATTTCTTGTAAATTATAATGCCATCATGTTCAGTTATTAATGTTTATCATTTAAGGAGTCTCATGCCCTCTTCCATAAAGGCAGGTATGGGGTCTATGTATGGACCCAACAATCTCAATGATATTTGAGACAGGAAAAGAAAATGGCAACGGCCTTTTTTTTTTTTTTGGTCGTTTTCCTAATGTTTTAAAATCTCAGTACTTGTTCAAAGTTTCAAATCAATTGACCTGATTCAAACTAATTTCACTTCTTGCCCCCCCAAAAGATTATATATAAAAAATTATGACTCTATTCTCTCTATTAAAGTCACTTTTTACAAGGAGATGATATGATAGACCTTCAATAGTGTAGATGTGATAGAGCCATCCATTTTCTTTATGTTGAGAATATGCGAAAACAAATTTCAAATTCAAATTAAACAATCGAAAGACAAACACAATAATGTATGCACAAAGAACAAATTTTACGTTAAAAAATTCTCACCGGAAAAAACTATAGCACAAAACGACAACAATTACTATGAAAATGAAAAGTAAAAGAAATAAATGCAGTTACAATTCAAAAAATCATTATTTTCTCCTCTCCAAACCCAAAAAATGTTTTAACCTCGATTGAAATTTATCCTAATCTTGCCATTACACCCATATATGTATATATATATATATATATATATATATATATATATATATTATACATATGTATGTGTATGTATACATATGTATATATACATATGTATACATAGTATAATATGTATATATATACATATGTATATGTATATATACATATGTATATATATATATATGTATACATATGTATATATACATATGTATATATATATACATACATATGTATATATATATATTATATCTATATATATATATATATATATATATATATATATATATGCCAATCTATATAATTTTGGGCTCACTCGATCAATCGACTAGGCTAGTTGATCGATCGAGACTCCTATTTCATATACAAATTGAAGACATCAGACAACAATATCCACTATGGCTTCAATTATCATGAACTGCAGCTCTAAGCTCCAACTCCAATCACCTCCATCATAACTTCACCATCGTAGTCACTTCTCGTGCACATTTTATCTTCATCAAACTTATGCTAGACCCAAAGAAGTCAAACAGAACTTGAACTTTTATGCGATAACCACATTTATAAGCATATTCGTCAGATTCACGCTCATGTGGATCTTTTCGAAAGTGACATCGCATTCCTCAAGCACTTGTTGGATGAAATGATGACTAACATCAATATGTTTAGTTCTAAAATAGTAAATCGAATTCTTCACCAAATTAATCGTACTTTTGTTGTTATAATTAATCGGTATTACCTTGTATCGAAGCCTAAGTTCGTTCATCATTCAACACAACTAAATACCTTCCTTGAATGCATCTGTCACTGCTATATATTCAGATTCAGTTGTGGAAAGAACAATCACAAACTGAAGCTTTGACATCTAATTGATCGCTCCACCCATTAGTACAAACAAATTGTAAGACCCGTATCCTATATCGTACTGTTCCGTAGGCTTCCCCGGTCCTCCTGGTCGAATTCTGGCGACCTGCAATCTGTTATCGGCATTTGCGCGTAACCCTGAGTCGTATCCCGTATTTCAAAGTCGACTCGATCTGATACTTGTACCCTTGTGACGGCGCCGTTGCCGCGGTTCCGATGCCTCGTCTCACGCGTCGAGGCGATACCCAGGCCAGAAGGTGTGGGCCCGCGTTCAGTTCGAGAAAACGCCGCGCGTTTGTAAACCCAAGAGAATCTCTAATTAAATCAATCCCATCAATCACCATATCATGTCAAGTATAACACCATCCCCAAAGTCAACTCTCTCTCTTACAGACCCTTACATGTCAAGTACACATCACTCCATCACCCATCACTCCATTACCCATCCCTCTCTCTCCTTACAACCCTCTCTCTCTCTCTCTCTCATTTCTCTACCCATTCTCCATTTTTAAGTAACCCAAACACCCAATGTCCATGGCTTCCATGGAGAAACTAGTATGGCCCACCTTCTGATCTCCCATCTCCACCATCCGAAGTCCATCTCAACCGTTGAAATTGTCCTCTCGGAGCTCTAGGATGCATTGGCGGAAGAAGGAAGTGAAGATTTAACGGTGGATGTATTTTATGATTTGATTTGTGAGATTTTGATGATTTGAGGGCCCACATATAGTGGGACCTATCATGATGTATGTATTGTATTTAGGGGCTCATAGTGGTGGGGCCCCTCCTCCATCCGTTTCTCTTTCCCTCTCTCTCTCTCTCTCTTTCTCTCTCTCTTCTTTTCCTTGTGTGATGGTCCACCTGATGAGTGTGTTGCATCCACATCGTCTAGCAAATCTGGACAGTGAGACCCACCTGATGCACACATTACATCCAAGTCGTCCATCCTTGCTGGACGTGGGCCTCCTTGTTGCACGTATTTTATCTGTACCATCTGATCGTGGACCCACCTTTGATGTGTATATATCCAAACCGTTCATCTGCTGGGTCCCAGTAGCAGGCAGCTGCTGCTGCCCTGGACGCTAACAAGTTATGTGGACCCTACCACCATGATGCATGTGGTTTATATCCACGCCATCCGTGATGAGTGCAGCACGTGGGGCCCACCTTAATGATGTATGAATCCACGCCGTCCACACCTCACATCAAACCCATGTGATGTATGTGAATATCCACCCTGCCCGTCCATCTTACTGGACTGGTGGGCCACACGTGTGGTCCCACCTTGATGTATGTGTGTATGTGGTATCCACCGTCCATTGTAGGACGGTGGAACCCACGTGATATATGTATTTACATCAGGGCCTGGACGCTGGTCCTATTAAAAAGGATATAATAATAATAATATTAGTATTATTATAATATCATTATAATATTTATATATATATATATATATATATATATATATACGTGGTGGGCCCACGTGGGGACCCACCTGCTTTGAGGTTACCAGCCCGTTAGGTGGACCACACTGCACCGTCCATCCATTTATGTGGGGCCACCGTGATGTATGGGTTTTACCACACTGCCCAGCATGTTGGACGAGTGGAACCCATCGTTAATGGATGTGGTTCATCCATACTGTCTATCCATTTGGTGAGCCAGTCATAAAGCTTGGGAAGAAAAATAAGACAAATCTAGTATCATGCTGACCACACTGCAGAAAACAGTGGAATTGAACGTCTACCATTAAAACCCTTTGGTTATAGAAGTTTCGAACCAATATGGTATTTGTTTTTCCGCTTTGTTCAAGTCCTTGTGACTTTATGAATAGACTGGATGGGAAATAAATACTATGGTGGGCCCTCTTAACTTTAACAGTCGGAATCACTAACACCACTGTTACTTGTGGTATGGTCCATATGATCTTTTAATATGATTCATTTGTTTGGATAATGCTCTAAAATGATCTCTATAGAAGGATGACTGGTGTAGCTGGAGTGGCCCATTTGATATGGCCTATTTGATGTATTTGGGGCCCATTTGGAAGGGCCCGATGTGATGTATTAGAGGCCCAGATAGTGAGGCCCATTGTAATTTATTAGAGGCGCATATATGAGGCCCAAAATGATGTATTTGAGGCCCATGAGTGGTGGCCCATTGTGATGTTTACGAGGCCCATTGATGCGACCCACTTGACGTTTATGAAGCCCATTGGTGCAGCCCATTGATGCCGTCCACTTGATGTGTATGAGGCCCATTAGTGCGGCCCACTTGATGTATATTGAGGCCCATGGGTCGCAACCCATTATGATGTATTTGAGGACCATGGGTCGTGGCCTATGGTGATGTATACTAAGCCCACGAGTGAGGCCCATCGTGATGTACATTAGACCCTTGTATGAGGTCATGGGCCCACGATACGTCTGGCTCTATGTGGGCCACTCCTTAGGAGCAATGATGATTAAATGTCCACATTGATGGCGATGATGGTTAAATATCCACTGACTTTTCCTAAGGGAATTTGTTAAGTCGATTGTCGAGGCCGATTCCAATTATTGAGGTCGATTTCGATTGTCGATTCCAATTCCAATTGTCGAGGCCGATTGTTGAGGCCGATTTTAATTCCGATTGTTGATGCCAATTTCGATTGTCGATTCTGATTGTCAAGGCCGATTATCGAAGCCGATTCCGATTCAAATTGTCGAAGCCGATTTTGATTGTCGATCCTGATTTCGATTGTCGAGGCCGATTATTGAGGCTGGTTCCAATTCCGATTGTCGAGGCCCAATAAGATGCATATGCGGCCCGTATTTGAGGCCCATTGTAATATGCATTCTGCCCGTGTTTGAGGCCCAATGTGATGTATATGCGGCTCGTATATAAGGCCCGTTGATGTGTATTCAGCCCATGTTTAAGGCCTAATGTGATGTAATGAGGCCTATGTGATGAGGTCCATCGTGATGCATTTGAGGGCCAGGCGATTGAGCCCATTGTGATGTATGTTAGGCCAATGTGAAAGGCCCATCGTGATGTGTATTAAGCTCTTGAGTGAGGCCCATGGTGTTGTATATTTTGCCCTTGTGTGAGGCCATGGGTCCAGTATATGTTAGGCTCTATGTGGGTCATTCCTTGGGGGGCAATATTGGTAAAATGTCCATATTGTCGAGGTCGATTGTCGATGCCGGTTATTGATACCGATTGTGAGTATGTGACAGCATAACATCATGATACATGCACATACGCATAATCTTTATGTTTGTTATGAGATATGATTGACCATTGCATATGCCATAGTATCGGTTGTGATAAGACTCCCTGATAGGCGGAGATTGTCTCACATGAGCGCACGGTATGCGTAGGATTGATGCATGACTGAATTGTATGACTCATGCATCTTGCATTATGTGTTGTGATTACTGTACGTCCTAGTGACATCAGGGTCGTAGCCTCCACAGGTATATCGTGGATGACCAGATGGGACATTGAAAATCTGTTCTACATGGGGTGCTATAGATATCCTTGGATGAAAGTCTCAGCACTCTCTTGGTTCCAGAGGTTGCTCCAACATCTAGACCGAGCGGATGCATGAGCGCATGATGGGCGTATACCGTTAGGCCGCATCTCCTACTATGTCGTGGTCGGTTAGAAGGGGTACGGCCTTACCTGCCCGAGAGGAGGGGGCAATGTTAGGCTGAGTCTAACTAACTCGAGGAATGAGTCAGCTATCGATAAGCTGGGCTTGATATTGTCAGGTGGATAGTGAGGTCTCTTCCACTCACCTTGTTGCACGCGATGGGGCGACAATCTGGTTTGGAGAGTAATAGACCTCGGTGATTCTCCAGAGAGGAACCGTACTGATATGTGGACTTATTGAGCAGGAATTGCATACTCATTCATTCATTCACTATTCATTCGGGCTGGTGGTGTGCAACTATTTGTTACGTGTACCTTCGCATGGCCAGGATTTCGGTTGGACGCGCGACTAACCTGAGATCAGGAGTTTAACACATTAAGTCTGACTATCCAAATTTAGGTATGAGACTGGTTTGGATAGAAGTCCCTTGTGATGGACGTCGTAACATGTGATACTACGTACTATCATCCCGACTTCACGCTCCAGCTTGGTCATTTCATTCGCACATCATATTGCATTACATCCGTGGCATATGGTGTTCTGGGTCGTTACGTTTCTACATTTATATGGACTAGATGAGGTTGACGACATTCGTGGACTCGCCAGGATTTGCGTATTGCATTGTATCTTTGGTATCTGATATTTGTCTTATTATGTTTGTGCATTGTATAGCTGATCTACATAGCTTCCTTAGTATGTGATATTGGTTTATATTTTTGCATCGTATAGCCTTGGTACGGCTAATGACACTCATGGACTTGTTAGTATTTTCGCTTACTCTGTTATCGTATGATTCATGATCTTGCCAATATTTCCAAATTGTATGATTATGACATTGCATTGAATACTTGAAACTTATCTTGTGTACACACTTACACCATCCTCTAAGCTTTTTATAAGCTTATGCACGATAGATGCGTGCAGGTGATGTTAGGTTGCACCAGCATTGAGCTTGGAGCGTGTAGCAGTCTTCTGAGGCTTTGATTTTCGACATATGTATTTTCCTTTTAGCATTGTATTCAAATGTTTATATTAGTGGATATGTGATGATGATGTTGCCTTTATGATTTGAGTAAACTTTTGGTTATGCTTATTACGAGTTAAATGTACATTGGAAAATTCTCATCGTAGGATCTCAAGATTGGAATCTAGCATATGGACGTTAAGAGCCGAGAATGGAGTACTACGGAGGCTGTCGGCACCGGATTCGGCAATCGAAAATTTTGTGAGCCCGGTGTCCGAGTTTGAGGCGTGACACGAGTAATCAGAAGTTGATTTTCTATTGTCCACATTTCCTATATAATCGACATCCACATAGTTTACTAATTTTTCCTATGATTTTTTAAATGTCAAGACATATTCCGCTCTACCTCGTAAATAATGAAGTTGCCATTTCACTACCTCTTAATGTTATTTGCTATAATTTAACATGTATCTTCTCACAATACCAATTGCATGTGAAATATTTAGTCTCATAGAAACCATGACATACTTCAAACTGCCAATTATTCTTGAATAGTACACATAAAATAGCTTTACCGCATATAATAAACCATTTTAACAGGAATTGTAGGGATTCTGTATCCTAGCTTAGGGCTTAATGGGAGCCACTATAATGCATGTATTATATACATTCTATTCATCTGATCTTCTAGCACATTTTAAGGCATAAAACCAAGCATAGAGTAGATCCCAAGCTCAAGTGAACCACGCCATATGAAACAAAGGGGATTGAATACCCGTTGTTAAAAATTTCTTGGAGGCCCTTAAATTTTAGATCAATTTGGTATTTATGTTTTCCCTTCATCTTGTTCAAGTAACCTATGTGAGATGCCAAAATAAATACCATGGTGAGCCTGAGAAAGGTTCAAATGACAGAGGTTTTATCGCCACTGTTTCCTTTAGTAGGGTCCCTTGAGATATGGATCTAATTCATGTTTGAGTTCATGCTCTAATATAAGCTGGCAAAAAAGATGGACAGCAAAGATACAACACACATTAGCATGAGCCAGACAGAGCTTAGTGTTGCAGGAAGACACATAGAATCTTCCTGCATGCAATGGCCCACGCAGGAATTCCCCTTCCAGTTCTTCTAGCTCTGCGGTATCAATTCAACTTTTTAGATGTTGCCAGTATACATTGGTTGGTGCACTACTTTATTATAGGTTGAACGGCTTTACTGTATCATATCCTCTAAATAGAGTGCATCCTAAATTGTCAACGGTTGAGATGAGTGGACATGGCCACATATACCCAAAACATCTAGTTCAAATACCATTAAATATATCTACGTATTATT
>JAJHSJ010000005.1:13025350-13107895 GCA_021015155.1 Magnolia officinalis
GGTTTACGATTTCCACGCCTGCAGTGGAGAATGGCGACGCGAGAACGAGCAGTGCTAAAAGGGTCTATATGCATTTTATTGAGAAATGGTAATTGCACTTGCTCGAGTGCAGTCTCACGTGCACACGTGTGAAAGATCTGACCTTGTCGCCAGGAGATCCCCAATGTGATGATTTCATGCATCTAGAATCACGCAAATACGATAATCAGGTGGGCCATAGATGTACACAGCCGTCGATTAGATTTATCTGAACTGTTCATATTATTTTGTACAGTTGAGGATAACATAATGATCCTGTAATTCTGATCTTTTAGATGGTCCATCTACGTTGTTAGGATCGCTTGATGGACAGTTATGATCTCAAACACGTGTAACTAAGTGCCCACATGCGAGTGCGATTTGCGTTCCTCAGTTTTATTACATCTAATTACCTTGTAAGTACGATGCCATTTCACCACAAAATTTAAAATCGGAGCGATGGATCGACACCGTCCAAGTAGTGGACCCCATACGAATACAGGCTAATATCCAACGAATTTCGTGTGCTCGTGATTTCATTTTTCCGCAAATCCATCAGAAAAGACCGAATTGTATGGCTAGGATCGTTCCATCCGTGTGATTCTGGGGATTGCTCCAACAACAGCGGCTCCATGTGTACGGTCTGGGTGGGTGGCTCCTTTTTTTTTTTTTTTTTTTGGTCATTTTGAAACAGTCACCTACGAGAGAATGCGAGGGCAAGAATAGCAGTGGCACTAGCTGGTGGTATTTTTGAAATGAAATGACCAAAAAGCACCTATTAACTTCTTCCCTAACCAACCCCAGAGTTTAGTTCTACACCAACATCTACGAGGGCCTTTTGGTCTTTTTGATCTGAAATAGTTATCATATGTATCGTATTTTTGAAAATCTTGACAGATGAGCTTTATTAAAGATGTCAGTCGCTGCCATGAAAAAAAAAAAAAAAGCTCTTCAGTCGTGAAACAACGCATTCAATATTGCTTTAGGAGTGGGGCGCATGTGCAATGGGCAATTATTTTACTCGGTGCATGCTACAGCTTTTTCCGAAGCCCACGCGCAGCCACACGTACCAACTTTGCATGCCTCAGATCACGTGCGAAGAACATGTGTTCTCTGCTCAGTCGTACAATTTCCGGCAACGGAAGAGTTGAATGGGTTGAGTTTGGAACTGGATCATCGACAAATTGGGCCCACCTGATTAATAGATTGGATCTCCCACCAACCTGCATTGTTGGCACATGTGACTGTTTTTAGTGGTTGGTAGGGGCGGATCAAACCTCCCTCTAGTATATTGCTGAGGTGTGGGTTCTCCACCACACCAAACATAATCTGCAAGCTTTGTACATGTACTACTCCAACTCACCCATGCAGTAGACAAACATGTGGCAAAGATCCTACTTATTTGATATTGCTAACCATCCAATTTTCATCAAAACAAAATGGTCAGCAGTACAAATTGAATGGTCACCATGGTAGTATCATCAGATGATTAAGATCCCAATTGGGTCCTTATTTTGGATGGTCTAGATTGATGAAAATGTGAAGAATCTATTGCCCTTTATCTTCTTCTTCCGTTGTCACTTGTTTTTTCACTCAAATTTTGAGAAATGCTACATTAGCCTGCAAGAAGTAAGGAATTGTGCAATTGTACAGATGCGCCTGGCTTCCCTGTTTCACTGTATTTGATTTGTGGGACTCATCATGAATCAGTCGTAGGAATCTTCCATTCGAAAATCTCACGCGGCATGGCTCATCCATGCTGGGCCACCTGATGAACTACTTGGATCACCCAAATGTGGGCCCACTTACACCTCTACTCTGCCCATCGGAGAGGTGATATGCTCTGGTCAGGCATTATATAATACTTCGAATTGCGGAGGCTTTAGCAACTGACATCCAGTTTGTAGCCGTCCCAAGACTCCAACCGAGCAGCTTACTTGGGGCTAGGAGTTTATATATCCACCTTGCTCCTACATGTGTTGGCCATCTGATTAGTGGATCTGACTGACTTCAGGGCCTGGGCATGTTCATGGTGGCGCCCTCTAATGAGTGGTGCAGATCTCACATGCCCGTTCATGGTGGCCTGTGCGCGTGTGCTACAAATTGCCTCCTCAAGTCTCATTGGAGTGTTTTGTCACACTTCATTTCTGAATTTAACTTACTGCGACCATGCAACTTCAATGCGTGCTCTTTTCTAATATTGTAGGAATTAAGACAGTATGTTGCATGCCTACATCCCTCCAGAATGTCCAAATTGTATGCCCCTACTTGTGGAGCATGGTCCAAATTTTTTCTTGATCAGATGATCCTACCCATGTGATTGAGGTCCGTCACATGAGTAGCTTGAAAACAGGAGTTCTAATTCAACAGTCAAGATTAAATGGCTAGGAATCAGTTTGGTGTGATCTTTGGGCCATGTACCATCTGTGAGGGGGTCAATCATTGGATTGATTTTTGAGCATATATGCTAGTTCTTTTTCTTTGTAATTTTCTTCTATCACAGATGTCCGCAGTGCAATAGTTTCTGATCAGATGATCCTACCCATATGATTGAGGTCCATCAAATGGATGGCTTAAAAGCACAAATTTTATTCCAACAGGCAAGATTAAATGGCTAGAATCAATTCATATACCATCTGCAATGGGGGCCAACAGCTGGATTGATTTCTTAGCATTATGCTCATCCTTTTTCTTTTTAATTTTCTTCCACTACTAATATCCTCAGTGCAAAAGTTTCTGCTCCCAGGTGGACGGGAAAATCCTGATTAAAGAAAACTTCCAAGTGTGAGAACCAAAAATGCCGAGATCAAGGTGAGAAATGCAACTCATTTGGCCTCTGGATCTTGTGTTCTAAAGTTCTATGTAGATTTCATTATTTTCACTTCTGTATTTCCCTAGCGATGAGAGTATTTGATGACATCCTTGACATAATTCAACAATAGTAAAAAAATTTATTTTCAAAAGGAGTGATACTATCAAACGTTGAGACCTCATGTTGTGGTCTACTTAAACTTCTAGCCTGTTGTTGTGACTGTTCAGTCAGTTGGAATCGTCATCACTGGCCATGGTCCAATATTGCTCTGATTGAATGACCATAATAGTGATGCATTTTTGGATGTCTGCTTAATTATTTATTAAGATACACAGTTTTAGTCCCTGCTTGAATGCCCACTTAAAAATGAGTTCCTCTAATTTTACCTAGCAGTTATTATTTATCAGAGATTTTGGCAAGGACTAAAAAAATCTTGATAATCCATAATTCATATAAACTATATTCTCTAATATATAACTGCTGTTACCTAAAAAAATGAGAAGAGAACATTTTTTAAAGTGGCAAACAGGGCCTTAGTATATCTTATCCATATAATAGTTGATCACTATGGTAAATAAAGTTCCTAACCTGAAGGAATTGCCTAACATGATTCAAATGAGCAGAGGCAAAAATGATTTTTGATCTTCTCAAAAGTCCGAACATGAATGATTCCTGCCTTTTCCCTTCAATTCTTATTGTATTTTTATTTTTATTTTTTCCTGTAACTGTCTATTTCTAGGCTACTATTCAACAATAGGGCCCACAAGTAATGCTCTGGACAACAGAAGCATGGCCCTTATTTGTGCATATCGGTGCATCAGGAGTCAGGACACTATCCCCTTCGTTGTTCACTTCTGATGCATGAACACTTCAAATGCCTTCCAAATCTCAAGTCCCTTGGCTGTTGCCTAGCTTCCACAGTCGGCAAGGGGACGGTTGCTTAGGTGGGTGGGTGGTGAGGAATGGTATTTGTAGCTACTCATCTGCATGCACCCTACACAGCACCCCATATGTGCTAGTGCTAGCACGTGTGTTGACAAGTTGATTCATCAAGGGTGCTGTTTAGCGTTTCCTATCCATGGTTTGGAATATCCATGCTGTATCAGTCCCATACCATATGTGGCACAAGTTCCATATGGTTCCATCCCAAAAAATAAAATAAAACAGCGGCATGTGTTGGGTACATTGGCCCGTATCAGTCAAATACATCCCAATACAACATGGAGGCTGGAATTTGAATTTTTTTTTTTTTTTTTTTTCAAAATTCTCTCTTCTTTTTTTATTTTAATTTCAATCATGGAGATGGAGAACCTTAGAAAGTCAAATTAGGCTATATACAGTCCTATTTTGGGGTCAAAACAAGAGATTTAGTAGGATTCAAAGCGAAATGGGAAATGGATTTTTATAAGAAAAATCAGGAAAAGGGTATATCGTCACTTCTATTCTCATGTTTTCATCTACTTTTTCGTTGTATTTCAATGCAATGAGCCTTGATCTGCAAAAGCAAACTTGGTTCATGTTAGCTCATTTGGTCGACTTTTAGTAGGTCAAGTTTTCCAGAAGTTTGTGATAAGCCATATATGCATATCCAAAACACAACAATGATAGATTCTTGAATTCCTTTTTTTTTTTTTTTTTTCCAATTTCATGATGTTTTCAGACTGGATTTTGTGATTAAAAGATTGGTTTTTTGCACGGCTAATACGCAGCACCAATATTCGGAACCATGTAACTAGTAAAAACTCAGTTTGACCCACCCATCAGTTGGGCCATTGGTCATTGGTTATCCGTTTTCTAGCTATGTTTTTCAATGCATATGTACTCATGTAGTCCACCTTATGTTTGGTCTGGATGGAGTTTTGGAACTTGCATATATTTGTGCCATTCCTGCATGTGTCAATGCCTTGCTTGACACAAACCTTTGAGCTGCAAAATTGCATTCCTCATTCACCAATGGAAAATTGAGATTTCTGAAATAGTATTGTAATTTACAGGGGGTCAGAAATCCCAGAAAGGCGTTCTCCTCGTGTGCCTCTTCAGCTGAGGACTTCCAGCTCGGAATCCGATGGAGTGCACTCTAGCATGACCAACCGTCCAACAGTCGATAGGAGTCCCAAGCTCAGTAGTGATCGGCGTTCTCCACGAAATCCAATTGCTGAGGTATGCTTTCAGCTTTTATATTCTACGTTTTACCTCTCATTCTTGGTGATTCCTCATTTGGTTTGAGGTCTTCAGGAACACGGTTTTGGGATATTTTTGCCCCTGTAATCAGTCATGTGAAGTTTAAAAAAAGCTTCGTTTTTTTCCTTGTGTAGCCCTTAAACCTGAGGACAATTTTGTCATTTCAACTCCCTGGGAGTGCCTTGCACACTCTCTTCTTTGCACGTACTCACACGGTAGGTGTAGCATTGGGGAGCCTGTGCAATAAAGGCTCTCTGGAGCTCGCTCTGATTAATACCAGCATCTAGTTCATACCTGTTATGCTAGCTCATGTTAGGAAGTAGGCCAAAAACCATGGCAGATGTAAAGCTCGAGTAGGTCCCAGCACTGGAAAAGTGTGCATGAGTCACCCACTATTGAAACCTCTCTCCCTCTCTCTCTCTCTCTGCATGTAGCACACATGCATGTAACCACACCCTTTCCCTTATTCTTTTTCTCCGGTTTCCTCTCCCCAACTCTCCACGTGTTGCACATGCCATAACCCCTAGTATGAATATTTTGCAGAAGCTAGGCTGGTTCATTCGTCTGCTGCAGAATCCAGATCCTCTGATTGCCACAAACAGGCAACTCCTGTTTTCATGCATCGTGATTGGTCCACACCATCACTGACAGTGTCAGCACTGTTGCATTACATGCAGTGTGTGATGATGTTGCCCAATCAGATTGCAACAAACAGGAGTTTCATGTTTGTGGCAAGCAGAGGATCTGAATTCCAAAATTTATGGTGCAGAAACAGGTGTGGAGGGTCCCATTTACATGGATAGCCCACCTGATGTATGGTCTGTCTGGATTTTTATTTTTATTTTTTTGTGTAAATCATAGTTTTTTGTTCTTTCATGAAAAGAAAGCGTGTTGGTAATATTTACTTTTATGCTTAAATGTGATCATTTATCAGAAGAAACGTGGGACCCGCATCTCTGATTTAGAAACCCAGTTGGGCCAAGCACAAGAAGAACTCAAGAAACTGAAGGAGCAGCTGGCTTCTTCAGAAGCTGCAAAGAAAGAAGTTCAAGAAGAGCTTGAGAATACAAAGAAACAAATCCCTGCTGAAGATCCTCCACAAACCGATGAAATTCCACAAATCCATGAAACCCAAGAGAAAAACAGCATTGACATCGTCTTTGCAAAATCATGTGAAGAAGAGAATGCATTCGACGAGAACTCTCCAGAAACTGATGTCTTTGAGGTTCCAGCAGTGCCAGGGCCAGTATCAGTGGAACCTAATATCGAGGTGGGCCACACACCTGAGCAAGAAGATTATGAAACCAAGCCAACTGAAGAATGCTCAGAAGCACTACTAGATGAGATGGAGAAGCCGGTGGATTCACCTGAGAGTGCTGAGATAACCAAACTGAATGTTAAGTTGGCAGAGAAAGATAAGGAGCTGGAGAGCTTCTGTGCGGAGAATGATGAGCTGAAAAGGCAGGTGTCTGAGGCAGCAGCAGAGGCATCTGTGGCTCGGGCAAAGGAAGAGGAAGCGGCTTTGAAGCTTAGTCACATGGGAATGGAGCTAGAAGAGAGCAAGGCCCGCACGGCCCAGTTGACAGAGGAGTTGAAAGCTGTGGAAGGAGCGAAGCTCGCACTGGAAACTGAGATGAAGAAACTGAGGGTGCAGACGGAGCAATGGAGGAAGGCAGCAGATGCAGCTGCAGCAGTGTTGGCTGGGGGAGCAGACGTGAATGGTAGGGTGGCTGAGAGGTGCAGCTCCATGGACAAGCACCTCGGTGGGTATGACCCAGTTGGCTATACTGGATTCGGTTCACCGATGGCTGATGACTCGGATGATGGGTTGGGAGGAGGGAAGAGAAAGGGGTCGGGTATTCGAATGTTTGGGGATTTGTGGAAAAAGAAGGGGCACAAATAGGGGATAAGAGAATCTGTTATATTTCTTTTTTTCTCACATGTATGAGGACTGTTTTAAGTGTTTTCCTCCTTTCCTTTTCTTGTTGCTGTGACATGGATAGCTGTCTATTAAGAGGTTATGGCAGCAGTTTTTTTTTTTTTTTTTTCATTTTCTTTTCAACGCCATGGATCTTGTTGTGTTTTGGCAGGCAATCAAGGTTGCAGTGAGAGAGGAGGGTTGGCATTATCTCATAAATTTAGATATCTACAGGCCGTGTTTGGATGCACAACTGAATTGAAAATGTGATTTTTGCAACATGTTTTCCAAGATTGATCTTGGGTTTCCTTGTCTTTATGCGGTTGCGCTTTTATTCATCTGCACCCAAAAAATATAATCGTTTGGTTAGGCATCGTGGTTGGAAAGAAGTGGTTCGACAGGAGAGTTTTTACCAAGCTGTTGCTCCTTAAGACGCTTGATTGGGCAATCATCATCTCCATCAGCACCTTCGAAAAACAGGTTATGTTTTTTGAAGCAGAAAATCTTTAATTCATTAAACAATGCTCACAGACAATTACATCTTTTAGGTCAGAACCATCATATTGCTCGCAAGGCTAATTATTACAATTTACATATTTTTCGAATTCCACTGTTGACAGCAATTTATATATTTTTCTAATTCCCCACCTATCAGCAGCATAACAAAAATGAGCTGACATGACTAGGAGCCTTCTATTTTTTAGGATTTCATTATGTATCCCACCTGATCACAATTCCACATGTGATTGCAAACACTGAAAAAAATAATAATATTGGCATTCATCAGATTATATGCAGAGATAATCGTTTCAGTTGGGTCCAAATCTTATCATGCTCCAATTAAGATTCACCAGCTATGAGATTCACATCAGATCAGTCACCTAGAACTATGAGCATTCTCTAATCGCCCCATAAAAAGTACAGTCCAGCCAGCATCCATGCAAGTTTTCAAGTGAAAAGAAACAATCGAAGGGTGTTCAATCCTTCAAATCGATACCTCAGCGGGGTCTGCAGCCTGTAATCGGATCAGGCCATGATCTGCTATCCAATTGGGCCATGGGGACCTATAGATCCAATCATATATATATATAAAGAAAAAAAAAAAGGCCAGTTTGGGCTGTAGGGTCCATAGCCAATCAGCTAGATAAAACATACAGCTGGGCAAGGGGCACACGAGCAACCAGACTGTTCTGAGACTCAAAATTGGTCACTATTATTCATACACCCCATACACCATCAGTACTTACTATAGAAAACTATTTATGGTTCCAGTCCTGCATAAACAGTCCACTTTGATGATGGGATTACAACTCTTTACTTCTCCCCTTTAACATCTCTACTTTGTTGCAAGTTCCAGACAATCTAGGAAAGGTTTTATGGTTACCCCACAGTTTCTTTTATTTCAAGCAGGGTAGGGTACTCTTATGGAACGGTATAATGCTATGAATTTTATTTGATTGCAAGTTTCTATTTAACTTCGGCTTTGTGTTTAGAAACATGGTCTTGTTGTGAGATGCTTTTAGACACCCTTTGGAAATGATTCCACAGAAGGTTTGTGATTGACGCTCCAGATAGCTTATCCTTTAATTACCTTCATTTCATTATTTTTATGCTATCAATGGTTTAAGAGATTGGAGCAAACAGAGGTGGAGTCTATAATCTAAACAGGTGCATGGTTGAAGCTCTACGCCTAGTAAAGTTCAGTTTAGTATCACCAGTCCATCAAAAATGCAAAACACCTAATTCTAGGGGAGGATCATGTTAACAAGCTTCAAGAAAATCACATCGCTTTTTTTTTTTTTTTTTTTTTGAAGCGACTTTTGCCGCTGTTTCATGGGTATGTCCAAAACCCTAAAAAAAGATAGACAAATGAAGAAGAGTGTCTTCAAACACACAAACGACAATCACAGACAAGAAGAGCCCACATGAGGGAAAAAGAGGATACTGGTAAACCTCCTATTTCTACCATTTGATCATCAGGCTGAGGGAATTTCACCGGTATCCCTGCAATGGGTCAGCTGTTTTCCCAGATCTTGCGTCTGTCCATGCTTTTGCGATCGTCCGCTTCATGTCATCATCTCCGTCCTCATACATGTTCTGCAACAGGTCATTTTCTCAGCTTAATCCAGAATGTGCAACCCCTTCATATCCATGGTGGTTGACAAAAGGAGGTAATGTACAATGCTCGGCCTATAGAAAAAAGGGCAACTTTCAGTTGTGTCAGCACCCCGGACACTTGAAGCCTGCTTTTCAGTGATCCAGACAGTTCATTTCATGCTAGCATTACTGCTTTTCGGTTTTTAACCATCCATTTGTAGGAAAGCAATTATAGATGGCGAGGATCTTCTCCCAGAGGTGGTTTTCACAGCAGTTACCCAATCAACAATGGGGCGAAACAAAAGCTAGGACTCATATGCACAGAATGTTGGCTCAAACTAAAACTGCTAATTCAGGCCGAGGCATTGGACAGTTCCCAAGAAAAGAGAGGATACAGGACTCACCTTCATCAAATCCATAATTCCAGCCATTGGATCCTTTTCTTTATCCATATTTGGCTTCAGCTGCAAAATAATAAAACAAACCTTATAACCATTTCCGAGACAAAACCACACAAGTTGGAATGTATAGAGCTGTTCAAAGATGATAATCTCCAAGGTACCCAAGTATCCATGTGGACATATACATTCAACTATAATTCACAAAACAATATCAATTTCGGTTTTCATCATCCAAAGACAGGCTGACTCCTTGGATAGCAGTAATGTGGATTGCCATATAATAATAACAATGCCTTTTTTTACCATGCCATGCATATGTTCTTTGAACAGGCAGCAACTGCAATATTTGGTAGAATTTCATCTCTCTTGTCATGATTCTCAAGGAAAAGCTACAGCATTTGTTTCCAGATCAGGGCATTGTTCATACCCAGAGATGAGAACAGTTCCCATTCTTGACAGTGTACCCCACCCGTTGTGAGGGCTGTCCACACTGTCCAGATTGGACAGTAGGCCCCGCCTTGTGTACTGCATGTCCATGCTGTCCAAGGTGGACAGTGGACCCCACTGCAATGTGTGTGTGGCCCATTCAGCAAATTGTTCAGCCCTGTGAATATGTGGAATTTACGACGTGCTTGTGAACACAACACACAATCATGTGATGGAATTGGGGCTCCATTTTCGGGGCATGACTGTTAAAAACAGGGGCTGACTTCTCCTAATTCTAGTTCATAGTAATTATGATAAGAAAGAGGAAATGAAAAATTAAAACAGGGGCTGACTGCTCCTAATTCTTGCTCATAGTAATTACAATAAGGAAGAAAAGAAAAATTGGCATTTACCTTATCTTCTTTGAAGTGCAAATCAAGCCAATTCCCTTTTGAAGCTTTAGACAGTGTGACAATGACTCGGTTGGGCTTAACAACCACCTTACATTGCTCAGGCACAATCTCCTTGTTCAACTTCGGTATGGCACAACGGTAATTCTTCCCTTGAACGTCATGGAATTTAATATCAACAGACATTGGCTTGAAAACAGTTTCCACCTTCTCTTGCTCCACACCCTCCAAGGACACGTATATCTTGAAGGAAAACAAATAATGAAAAATAAAAATCAACTTTTACGTTTAATTTCTATCAACCACAAACACTAAAGACACATGAGAATATGTTTCCAACTGTCTTTAAAAATTGAAGTACAGCATTTATGAAAATAAGATTTAAGAAGAAGAAAAAAAAAAAACCCATGTTTGTATGTACAATTAAGCTAATGATGTTCCCTAATGATTGTAATGAAGAAGTAGGCCTCAAACTGGAACCATATTCCTTTCCAATCTGACTTGAAAGTGGCATAGTTGCAACTGGAAGCCAAGTCCTTGAATATGATTGACAGGTACTTTTGCTTATTTCCACTTTAGTATACTTTTAATTGCAACCAAATTCAATAGCATCCATACACACCCAATTCAAAGTAGGTGAGGCTCCTACTAGTGCAACTCATCTCATACCTATTTAGTCAATACAACCAGAAAAAAAAAAAATCCACCAACACAACTTTCTGAGTATAGTATTCTTAGTAGTAACAGAAATTTGCGAGATTCAACAAGGAGCTGAGTTAAGAAATCTGACAAATTTCAAGGACCAGAAACAGCGATTGTAGCCCCAAGCAGAGGAAGACTCAGGTTCTTCATTTTGCATACTTGATATCAAAAAAAAATAAATTTTGAGGCATCAGTCAACCTCCACAGCATGGTTGTAGATTGAAGTGCATTGATAGCTAGAATGATTACCAAGTTCAGTCACAAACTTTCCAGCAAGTCAGAATATTCAGGTAGAACAACTTTCACACCTAAGTTGAAAGTACAATTGATGCAAGACAGTTAACCACCTGCTCTAAAAGCCCATGGGATGTGGGGCCTGGGCTATGAGTTAAAGGGATTGATTCACCATGCTCTACCAGTTCAAGCTTTTAGAGCAAGTGGTTAATTGTCTTGCATCAACAATCTCATGGAAAACAAATACAAATAATGTGTACATTTGCCTACATGCAAAGGGTAGGTGACTGGCATACCTTGATTTTTTCATTGTCTTGATCCCAGCTGAATGATCCAAGTGTGACATAGTTCAGCGATGGGGTGGTGGGTGCCTTAGTTCCAGAAGGGGGTGCGGCGACTGCAGCTTTTGAGAGCTGTTCCAAGTCAGCAAATCAATCCAATTAATGTCCTTGCGAAAGATAACAACGGCATTTTCAACTTTCTCAAATGATTGAAAAACTGATTAATCAAGGCCAGAATCAGATCATAATCCTAAGACATGCAATCTCCAAAGGCCCCCAATTATCAGGAGAACACATGATAGTATTGAAAACGGTTTGAGCAGCCACCATAATGGCTGTTGCATAATGGTAACGGTGGTGTCTGTTACGCGATACAGGGCTGTAACACCTGATTTGAAAAAGAATGGCCTGTTACACGCCTGCAACAGGCTGCAGTATGGGGTCGATGCCTTTTTTTCCTTTAGAAAATATTAGACCCCTACAGGGCCATAACATAACAGCCCTGAGGCTGGCCTTTACAGCCACAACTACCATGCGATCGGACGCAATCCAACGGTCAGATCTCAACCAAAACTCTCAAAAACTATCCTGACACTCCAAATAATGCAGCCCATGTGCGTCCTCCCAGTTTGGGGCCTTCATGATGCTCATCCTATGCACATGGGGTCTTCAAAGTGGCCCACAGGCCAGGCCCAAGTAGTGATCCCCCAAATAAAGTGTGGGCTAGGTTGGGCCAGGGCCTGGGGCTCTCCTATGGAGACGCTGGTACACTCTAATGTCCACATCAAATACCTTAACTAGAACCAATGAAATCGCAAGGGCAAGACAGTCATTTTACAACTAGGCAAGGGACGCCCATTACATGAAAAGAGGGATTTTTCAACCGGCCCAAAGTCATTGAATTATGTAAAATTTGACGGACACTGCCATTGAAATTTTTGCTGTCGAATTCAGAATTCGACAGTCAGAATACGTCGATTAGTATTCGACGGTCATCAAGTAGCTGTTAAATGGAGGTGGATATTTTCTGGTGTCAACGGCCTTAAGCCGTCAAATTTTTGTTTTTTTAAAGAGAGAAACAACCTTAATTATGGAGCGTTAGAACTATGGCTATGTCCGAATAGCTATAAGAACCTACAATTACAATCAAGGTGTTCCATCTCGGTAACAATGGCCGTAATGGTCACTACCATTACCAATATGAGAACGTAACAACCGTTACGACCCCCTGTAACGGTTGAAAATTTTCTTCTACCAGAAAAATTATGAAAAAAAAAAATCTAGAAAATTCAGTATAATGTAAATATTTCAAATACGTATTCATTTTTTTTGTTTTGAACATGTTTATGGTAGTGTAACGGTCCATTCTTTGGTGAGAGTGTTGTATTGGTTTGTCTGGCGAACTTGTGAACATGATTATATGTCTCTATTGTTTACACATCAAAATTAAGCATTAGAACTAGAAATTAGAAAAAAGGCACAAATACCATTATTTCAATTTTTTGAAAAAAATTGCCCTCGGAGCTTTTATTCACGCAAATCACTTTAATCTACAATTTTAATCTTTAAAACTATAGTAGAGTGGTCGAAATCTATTGTAAAATGATCTATGAAAGTTTTTGGAATGAGAAAAGTGAGAAAAAAAAATGAGGAGAAAAATACATTTAAATAGAAAAAAAAAGTGATAATTTTTCAACCGTTACGAGGCTAACGGTTGTCATGCCTCGTAACAACCTTTACGGCCACCGTAATGGCCAATACGGTCCAAAAAATTCAGCTATCCATCGTGTAACGGTTATGATTGTTACCTATACGCTTCGGCCTTTACGACCGTATCGTAACAGATACGAAATACTTTGATTACAATGGAACACTTCTATATCCACGAACCACACATCCAATCGACACTTCTATATTCACATAACACCCATCCAATCCACACTTCTATATCAACAAAACACCCATCCAATCCACACTTCTATATCTACACAAGCACCCATCCAACACAAACACCCATTCAAACCTGTAAACACCCATCAAATACAAACACCCATTCGAATCAAACCAAACTCAATAATATATGCAATTTACAATTGAACATAATCAAACCAAACTCGCATTCATTGTAGTTAGTTAACAACGAAAAGTGATAACATTCTACATTCAAAATAAAAATACATGGATTTCTAAAAAGAAGTTCTATAAGTGTCAATAACTTAGACAATCACTCTCATAGACCTAGGCCACCTAATCAACACTCCTATATCTACATCTGCAAACGTCATCCCCTCAGCAAGATCCTTATCCTGTAGCTCTGCAGTCATATCGAAGATCTTCTCAATACAAGCCTCATAGTACTTTGAATCGATGTCCTCCGTCTGAACCAATAATCCACTCGCATATGTCTTATTGGTTCAGACGGAGGACATCGATTTAGACATACGGGGGGAAGGAGACGGTGTCGTTGCTGGTGTCGGGTCCTTGTCCCTTCGTCTCTTGGAATTTGAAGATTCGCATTTTCCCTATTAACAATTAAGGGATTTAAGATTCGGTCCGACCATTACACATTTAATCTCATAATTCAACGCTAGAAGTAAAAAAATCACATTAAGTATAAGATGAAAGTGTCTAAAATTCATACTCGAGAAGAACTTCTATCTTTGTATTGGGAGGAAGACCCCATAGACGGTTGTGTCATTGCATTCATCTTTGTCATCATTGCATGTGTTTGCTGAGTCACATTGTACAATTGACTCTCCAATGCATCTAGTCGACCCCGTAAAGGAGCCAAATGACGCAAAGAGATCTTCGTGATCCCCCCTTCCATGTCGTGTACACGACCTTTCCTATCTTTTCCATCATGACATTTGTCCATGCATGTAACATTTGCATCTTCTTCGTCAACAAAATGTCCAAGTGTGTCATTCGCCATATTGGCCATCCCTAGGAAGGTATCTTCGTTGCGATTACTAATGGACGTACTAGCCCCAACAATTACCTGACTTTCGCCCCATTGTTCTCCATGAAAGATCCATGTTGTGTAAGACGTATCTATACCATCACAGATTAAATGTTCCGAAATTTGGTCCAGTTTTTTCCTCCCTCCCGCCACATTACAACATTTGACACAAGGACAATAATAACGATCATCACCCCCTAAGCTTTGAATATTTTGTCTCAAGTACTTAAGGAATGCCAGAACACCTATTAGGTATTCCTCTGATAGCTTGGGTTTCAACATCCACTCTTTGCTTGGAATTGCAGACGTTGAAAACATCATCTACACACATGTAAGAGTATCAATTACTTAGAATGAAATTCATCCCTCATAAACCATTTCTTAATTTCCACAAGTATAAAGCAAATAATCTAGTAATATATACTACATACTAGTAACATACAAGCAATATTCAAGCATTGTACCATAGGTTACAAGAATATGACGTCTCCCTAAAAAATGAATCCTCCAGATATATATATATATATATATATATATATATATATCATTCATCATGCATACACATAGAAGATATCTCTAAACAACTCTTCACAACATGCATGAGGCGTATAAAAAGTGAGATAATAAACAACTAAATTCATCCCTCACCAACTTACAACTTAACCCGCCAGGACCCGTCATGCATTGTAATATCTTACAGCAGAGCGAGATATGAGGAGTTACAAGTTCGACCTCGTGGAAATAAATATTTACACATCCTATAGAATCCCTTAAAGAGAATCCCTACCAAACTGACTAAATCAGTCACCCATTCAAGACCGGATAGATTGTAAAGCTTTCATAGTATAATTTAAATGCTTATGCCCAAATTTTGGCAGCATTTCTCCATGTCTTTCTAGATATATTGATCTTGTATTTGATTCCCACATAAAATATCCATGCAAAGTGAGGATAGTTTGACAATGAAAATAAATGTAAAAAACATATCCAGAGAGAAAATAAGAGATTAAGCGCAAAACAAACATGTGCATTTGGAGGCATAGAAATTCTCAAATTGTCCCATTTGGACTGTTCAAGGTTGGATAGCTTGGAGTGTGCTTTCATTTTACCCATGTCTTTCTAGATATATTGATCTTGCATTTGATTCCCACGTAAAATATCCACACAAAGTGAGGATATTTGATAATGAAAATAAATGTAAGAAACATATTCAGAGAGAAAATGAGAGATGAAGTGCAAAACAAACATGTGCATTTAAATCGGTAAAATGAAAGCATTCCAAGCTATCCAACTTTGACCTGTCCAAATGGGACAATTAGAGAATTTCTATGCCTCCAAAAACACACTATATTTATGCCTGGTCATATAGAAATCCTCAAATGGGCAACTAATTCTCCTATACTAAAACAAATCCTAACACAAGCACAACTACAATTCATCATGCAACCAACTCAAAACAAAATGTGTATAAATTGAACAAACCCATTTCTTAATTTCCACAAGTATAAAACCAAATAACCTAGTAACATCTACTATATAGTAGTAACGTAGAAGCAATATTAGGGCACCATACCATACACTACAAGAATATCATATCCCCCTAAAAAATGAATCCTCCGGGAATAACACACACACACACATACATTGTTTACTTTCCATGCTCAATCGCAACTAGCTTTCACCATCCAACCAACCATTAACAACATGGATACAAATAGAAGATATTCAATCAACTCTTAACAACATGCAAGAGATATTAACTGATCATTAGATATTCAATCTAGATGAGCAAAATCATTAGCCTACAACATATGCCCCACATGTACAACATATGTTAAAAACTGATCTAGAATATCGATGGACGAGGTGGATGAAAGACATACAACAAGGTGGCCCTACATTCACGAATTCACCAACCTTAGTCGATCCGAGATCCATTAAAGCCACGCCCGTCCTAAAAACCATGGGTTGTGGGGCCCACCTTGATGTATGTGCTTTACATCCACAATGTCCATATGTTTTAACGATTCATTTTAGGGCATGGTCCCAAAATTGAAGTAGATCCATATCTCAGGTAGACCCCACCACAAGAAATAGTGATGATTGACCATTAAAAACTTATGGTGGGCCACGAAAGTTTTGGATCAAGCTAATGTTTGTGTGGTCCCACTATGTATGGGAAATCCACTCCACCCCTCTATTTAGGGCAGGGCCCACCGTGATTTGTGTTTTATCTACCCATCCAGTAGACCCCACCTCAGTGAACAGTGGGGACAATGATGAGCACCGTTGAACCCTCTAGGGTGCACCGTGATGCATGCATTTCATCTCCACTTTTCAATCCATTTTAGGGCATGATAACAAAAATGAAGCAAATCCAAAATCTCAAGTGGACCCCACTATAGGACCAAGTGGTGACAAAGATGCCCACTGTTGAAACCGTTCAGGGGCCCACCACCGTGGACCCCATCTGATGTATGTGTTGTATATGTTAGATTGTGTGATGGGGCCCACATCGTGGGACCCCACCGTGATGATGTGATATACGTCCACGCTGTGCATGGCCCACAAATACAGTAGATCCCAATCTCAGCCGGATGGCGTGGATGAGAGAGAGGTGGGTTCTCTCGCGCTGATTTTGTTATTCCCAAATTTCAAATTGATGGGTTCCCTCGCGCTGATTTTTTTTTATCCCCAAATTTCAAATTTTTGATAGCCCATGCCCGTCGAATTACTAAACCCAAAAAAATTGACGTCTAAGGCCATCGAATAACTAGAAAAATTATTTGATCGGTCTTGGCCATCGAATTTGGTGGTTGATTTTACATTATTTTCACTTAGTGACCAGTGCTCCATTTGGTGTTTGTGACAATTGAATAGCTTATAGGAATTTCAATTTCTCAAAGGGGGGGAAAAACAGTAGCTAACCTCAATCAAGCAAGATCACAAATATCACCATCTAAGCCTTATTTGAACTAAGGATCGACAATCAAGCAAGATCTTTAAAAAGAACTAGTGGTGTAACGTGTATCCCCGTTTGTTCCGATCAAGGAATAGATTAAATAAATCCTAAAATGGATTTTTGTTCAAGAATGAAAGAGGAAGAAGAAGAAAATTGAACTATTACAACCAAACCAATACACCGAAAGCTAAAATAGTCATCATCTAGACTCTGCGACCATGTCATGGAATTAAGTATAATATTCTACCAAAAATTGACTTTGGTTACCAAAGGTTGTAATAAAAGAGCGATGTTTAAGAGGTGTATAAGTTTAATGTATATTATATCCCAAGGACAATTATTTGGAAAATATCTCTCGTTAATGTATATTATATCCCAAAGACATTTATTTGGAAAATATCTCCTGGTCAATCTCCCCCGAGTTAAAAGAAACTAGAGAAAAGCTAAAAACAATTCCCAACACCCATGAGAAATGGTAGTAACTTAATTGGTAGTGACCATTGCTATAGTGGAAAACATTCCATAGTGGAGCTACACATTCTCAGAACATATATAATGGAATCCATCTTGATGTAATAAATAACACTTTCTGTCGTTGGTGACAACATAATGCAGGGGCATTTTCACACCGGGCTCGAGTAGGGTAGCTCGTGGGATGCGGGAACACACTCGGGGTGGGTGACCCATGTGATTTGGGGCACACGGAGGAGGTCTTGTGTTCAAGACTCCTCATCGGAGGTAATTAATGCACATTTTACACCGGGCTCGAGTGGGGTAGCCTGTGGGATGCAAGGACACACTTGGGGTGGGTGGCCTGTGTGAGGTGGTACCCATGTAATTTAGGGCCCACGATGGGGGTTCAGCTGAGGTTCTAACCCATGCGATGTGGGGCCTGGGCTATGAGATAAAGGGATTAATTCGTCATATTTTAATAGTTCGAGTTTTTAGAGCAAGTGGTTAATTGTCCTGCATCAAATTCGTATCAGAGCGGGAGGTCTAGTGTTCGAGACTCCTCACCGGGGGTGATTAATGCAGGGGTATTTTCAGTTCACACCGGGCTCGAGTGTGGTAGCCCATGGGATGCGAGGACACACTCGAGGTGGGTGCAAGGTGTGCCGTATCGGTATCGGTTGGCGTAACGGTGACCTCCAAAACCGATACGGATACGGGGGCGTAACGGCGATACGGGAGCGTAACGGCCCGTAACGGCGCAAAAATTTTTTTTTGCCAAAAAAATATGAAAAAATATGGATTAAATCCGGAATATTCTAAGCATTTCAAATATGCATTCATTTATAAATTGGAACATGTTTATTGTGGTGTAACGGTCCACTCTTTGGTGAGAAGTTGTATCGGACTGTCTGATGAATTTATGAACCAAATAACCTGAATTTGACTACAAAATTCATATATTTAATTTTCTAACTATCTACTATCAATGATAGATATATTAGAATGAATGTAATATGAAAATATCTTACATTAGGTGTTTGCAATTATTTTTGAGGAATTTCTCGAACACCTTGACAAGGAAATAAAACTCTTGGTGAATACATGCGTAAATAGAAAAAATTATAAAAAAATTATTAAATGGCACCCCAAATCTGAAAAATGCACATTAACATGTTCTACTATGATTAACACATCATATGGCATGATTAAAACAGCAAAACAACCATTAAAAATTGATTTTTCAAATTTTAAAAAAAATGGTCAAAATGCATGCGTAAATAGAAAAAAATATAAAAAAAATATTAAATGGCACCCCAAATCTGTAAAATGCACATTAATATGTTCTACTATGATTAACACATCAAATGGCATGATTAAAACAGCAAAACAACCATTAAAAATTGATTTTTCGAATTTAAAAAAAAAAGGTCAAAATTCATGCATAAATAGAAAAAAATATAAAAAAAATATTAAATGGCACCCCAAATCTATAAAATGCACATTAATATGTTCTACTATGATTAACACATCAAATGGCATGATTAAAACAACAAAACAACCATTAAAAATTGATTTTTCGAATTTTGAAAAAAAGGGTCAAAATTCATGCGTAAATAGAAAAAAATATTAAAAAAATATTAAATGGCACCCCAAATCTGTAAAATGCACATTAATATGTTCTACTATGATTAACACATCATATGGCATGATTAAAACAGCAAAACAACCATTAAAAATTGATTTTTCGAATTTTTAAAAAAAGGGGTCAAAATACATGCGTAAATAGAAAAAAATATTAAAAAAATATTAAATGGCACCCCAAATCTGAAAAATGCACATTAACATGTTCTACTATGATTAACACATCATATGACATGATTAAAATAGCAAAACATATTTAAAAAAGTATAAATACCTATTTTTGACGAATTCGGAATTTCTGAAAAATGGCCCACCAAGCTTCGATTCAACAAAATCCATAATATAATGTGTTTTTATCTCAAATGCCCAGCCAAGGTTGGTCGAAATTGGTAGTAGAAGGAGTGAGAAGCAGTTTGGAAGCAAGAAATTTGAAAAAAAAAAACAAAAAAGGAGCTTAAAACGAAATTTTTTTTTACCGTTTTTTGACCGTTACGGGTGGCCCGTTACGGGTCGACCGTTGCGCCCGTAACGGACCGATACGGGCCCGTATCGGCCGATACGGGTGCAAAAAAACGTAACGGCCGATACGACCCCGTATCGCGTAACGGCCACCGCCGTTACCGATACGTATCGGCCGATACGCCCGTATCGTAACGGATACGGGACACCTTGGGTGGGTGACCCATGTGATTTGGGGCGCATGGGGGAGGTCTCGTGTTCGAGACTCCTCATCAGGGGTGATTAATGCGCATTTCACACCGGACTCGAGTGGGGTAGCCTGTGGGATGTAGGGACACACTTGAGGTGGGCGGCCCATGTGAGGCGGTACCCATGTGATTTGGGGCCCACAAGGGGGGTTTGGCCGAGGTCCTTACCCATGCGATGTGGGGCCTGGGCTATGAGACAGAGTGATTAATTTGTCATACTCTAACAGTTCGAGCTTTTAGAGCAAGTGGTTAATTGTCCTGCATCACAACAGTGGACATTTCTTGGTTAACCCACATGAGTTTACCCATGCTGAATTGGTATCTGAAGTTATGGGGAAGGGTGATAAGATAGTGAAAGCGTAACATGCATAGATTTAAATAAAGCACATTGGGGACATAATCAACCTACATGACTCAAATTAACAGAAGGTTGGTTTAAAATCGCACCATGGAATTACACTACAGACATTCAAAATATGATGAAAAAATATACATTGGAAAGGTTCGAGCCCATGCCTTAGCAGTAGACAGTGTGTGTTTCAACATGAGGTCTTGGGTTTGAGCCCATACCTACCCAATAAAAAAGGTTATAAATTGGAAATTAAATGTACTTTACAGTATAAACAAAGTGATCAATAAAACTCAATCACCATAAGGGGTCACTAGCATTGGTGAGTTGGACCCCCGTTGATTGTCCATAGACATCAAGGTTTAAAGTCATCATCATCATCATCATCATAGCCTTATCCCAACTAATTGGGATCAAATACATGAATCCTTTTACACCAGTCCACTCTATCTAGGGCCATTACTTCAGATAGACCATAGGTTTGGACTTCAAAGTATCCTTTGGAATGGTTACATATCACCCAATACGAACCATGGTCCATAAACAATAACGGTGAACTGGCTCAATTTGGTCCCACACAGCTCAACATGGAGTGTTTGTGGCAACGCAACCCAACTCGATTTCAACGGTGATCAATTTGGCACACACCAAAACCAATTTTCAACCCTTTATTGACATGAATCCACTCAAAAAGTTCAGCTTGGTCTAACCTACTCCAACTTAACTCATTCAACCATCGAAGTTGTGGCCCCTTCTGTGGATGGTCCACCAACCAAAACTAACACCAGCCAGACAACCTAACCAGCTGATCAACGGACATCTTCTCGTTGTATTTGGACCATCTACCTATTCATTTAACTATCCATTTAATGACTGGCAATGATGATGATGACGACGACGACGACGACGACATCAACGACCACAACCATAACAAACAACAACAACAACAACAACAACAACAATAATAATAATAATAATAAAAGTCACAATCATCAGATCAGCATGACTCTTCAGACTATCATCCCATCTAGAGCGGGTCCCACATTTCAGACAGCTCAGATTGAGGCAAACATCTGACATGTCAATGGATACATACATGGTCCACCATGCTGTGGATGGGCCATCAACCAAAACAGACACCAACCAGAAAACCCTAACCATCCGATCAACAGACATCTGCTCATCGAATCTGGACCACTTACCTTTTTATTTCAGAACCATCCATTCGATGGCCGTCAATAAAAGGAAGTCACACTCATCAGATCAGTATGACCCTGCACATTATCATCGCATCCAGTGGATCCCACATTCAGAAGGTTCAGATTGAGGCAAACATCTGCCATGTCAATGGATACATATGGCCCACCATATTGTGGATGGGGCATCATCCAAAACTAACACTAACCAGATAACCCTAGCCATCTGATCAACGGGCATCTGCTCATCCAATCCAGACCACCTACCTATTTAATTCGAAACCATCCATTAATGGCCTTCGATAGAGAAAAGTCACAAGCATTACATCAATGTAACTCTTAAGATTATTGTCCCATCCACAGTGGGTCCCACATTAGACGGTTCAGATTGAGGCAACCACCTACCACATCCATGGGTAGGTGCATATGCATATGGCCCACCGTCTGCCAAAGCACTGGGTAATTCTTCCCATTTCGATGTTCTCAGGGAAAGTTAATAACTCTCAAGCAGAACCAATCGCCCATAATGGCATCTCACTGTAGTGTCCCAAAATCAACCATAGCGCAAAATCACCTATAGTGAAAAGATCAGCAGCCAATCGAATTCAAACGGAGCTATCACTTTCGAATTTTCTAGAAAATCTGTAATAGTACTAATGAAGGGAGAAATTATTAGTTAGTATAGAGAAAAAGATGGAGTGCTTTCAAATCTTCTAGATAATTTGTAATAATATGGATGAAGGGAGAGATTATTAATTATTAGTAGAAAATAGAGAAGTGCTGTCGAATCTTCGACATAGTCTGTAATAATACTAATGAAGGTAGAGATTATTAGTTATTAGAGAGAAAATGGCGAAGTACTTTCGAATCTTCTAGATAATCTGTAATAATATTGATGAAGGGTGAGATTGTTAGTAATTGGAAAGAATGACTAATTGCTTTCGAATCTTCTAGATAATCTGTAATAATACGGATGAAAGGAGAAATTATTAATTATTAGAGAGAAAATGGCGAAGTCATTTCGAATATTCTAGATAATCTGTAACAATACTGATAAAGGGAGAGATTATTAGTTATTAGAGATTAGTTACTACAGACGAAGATGGCGAACCTTCTCCAAGCTGCGAATCTCGGAGGAGATGAGAGAGAGAATCCTGGGCCTTTTGGCAATGGTCTGCAGCTGGCGAAGC
Source organism: Magnolia officinalis (assembly GCA_021015155.1). Classification (NCBI taxonomy): domain Eukaryota; kingdom Viridiplantae; phylum Streptophyta; class Magnoliopsida; order Magnoliales; family Magnoliaceae; genus Magnolia; species Magnolia officinalis. The sequence continues at coordinate 13,048,288 of JAJHSJ010000005.1, forward strand.
TCGTCCAGATCCAGTGACAGTTCGTCCGCCATTCTTCCGATTTTGCTTTGGAGAAATGGAAAATTGAAAACAGAAAGGAAGGAGATGGTGAGGGTGATGATAAAAAAAGGGAGTTGAAGGGTTGATAATGAGAAGGTTATTTTTTTTTGGTGTTTTCTAGGGTTTAAGAATGTTCTAGAGAAGGGGCGGCTTGTGGAGCAAGTAGGGGAGGGAGGGAACAGGAAAGGTTCGAGAAGGACGCTTTGCTGTCCTCTTATCTTCAAAGAGAAGTTACGGAGATTCGCGCGACGACAGCTGGAGAGGGGAATCGCGTCACGTGTGCAGAAGTGGCACATGTATAGCGACTCGCTACTGGACGGTGGTCTGTGGGCCTCACCATCACGTATTTGTTTTATCCACGCCGTTCATCCATTTTTCCAGCACATTTTAGAGGATGAGCCCAAAAAAAATAATAAAGCAGATCCACGTCTCAGGTGGACCATATGACAGGAAACAGTGGTGATTGAACGCCTGTCATTGGAAACTTGCTAAGGGTCACAAAAGTTTTGGAGCAAGCTCAGGGTGTTTGGTGCATGTAATAATTAGAAAGCGTCAGGAATTGTCGGAAGTTAAGCTAACAAACCAAATTTCATTTTCGTGCTTTTAAGGGAGACGGACGGATACGGATTGGCTACTCCCACCTGACACCAGCCAATGGCTGGTGGTTGGTGCTATGTGGGCCCCACAATGATGTATGTGTTTCATCCCTTCCGTTCATATATTTTTACAGATCATTTTATGGTATTATTCCAAAAATTAGATATATCCAAATCTCAAGTGGACCACATTACAGTAAACAGTGTTGAATGAGGGTCAACCATTAAAAACATTTTGGGGGCAATAAAAGTTTTGGATCAAGCTTATCTTTGTTTTTTCTCTTCATCTGGGATTGTATGACCTAATCAACATATTGGATGTCAAATAAACAGTATAGTGGGCCTTGGAAGGATTTTAATGATGGATATCCAATCACTATTGTTTTCATCTGGTGTGGTTCACCTAAGACTGATATTCCTCTCATTTTTAGTATCAAACTATATCATGATCTTTTAAAATGGATGAATTGAATGGATGGAACACATACATCATGGTGGGCCCACAGAGCACCGACCATCGGCCACGGAGCTGGTGGCAGGGGAGTAGCCAATCCGGTCAGTGCTCTGTGGACCCCACCCTGATGTATTTGTTTCATCCATTCCATTCATCCATTTTTACGGATCATTTTATGGATCGATAGTGATATAAATATAAGGTGGAGCACACCACAGGGAAACAATAATGATTGGATATCCACCATTAAAATCCTCCTAAGGCCTACTGTACTGTTTATTTGACATCCAATCTGTTGATTAGGTTATAATGACCCAGATTAAGGGAAACAATAAACAACAGCTTGATCTAAAACTTGGATGGCCCCAAAACGTTTTTAATGGTCAACGTTCATTCAACACTATTTCCTGTGATGTGGTCCACTTGAGATTTCGATATACCTCAATTTTTCTCCCGTACTATAAAATGATCTATAAAGATAGATGGACAGCATGGATGAAACACATACATCATGGTGGGGCCCACAGATCACCGACCACAAGCCATTGGCTGGTGGCAAGGGGAGTAGCCAATCCGTTTCCGCTTTTAAGTGTATTGAGAGTCGCACACCACCGACTCCGTGGTGTGTTTACGTCACCAAGTTCTTTGGGCCCACCGTGATGTATGTGTTATATCTACACCGTCCATTCATTTGGCAGGATCAGTTTAGTTCATGAGAAAAGTATATATATTGAGGCAGGTCCAAAGCTAAAGTGGATCACACCACAGAAATCAGAGGGAACAATGATTCCCACCGTTGAAACCTAAATAGGGTCTATCATGATATTTATTTGTCATCCAAACTGTTCACGAAGTCGCATAGACCTGGATGAAGGGAAAAAGAAAAAACAAATACCATATTGGTCCAAATCTTTTGTGGACCTTAAGACATTTTCAATGTTAAACGTTCAATTCCCGCTGACTTTCGAAGTGTGGTTTGCTTGAACAGTTGATCATCAGATCTGACTCTTTTTTGGGTCATGCATTAAAATGATATAATAAAATGAATATACCGTGTGACTGTAACACAATTGTCATGTGGCACACCATTCAATACACCACCAAAATTTTCTTCTCAATCCTCAATGCATGCGTAGAAACGGATTCTAAAGTTTTAATTGATTTACGGCCCTAACCAAACATGAGTGTGGGATTACATGGGATTAGAAATTCTATCCCATCTAATTTGTTTTAATGCCATGCTCCAAACATGCCCTTATATATGTTTTCCCTTCATCCAGGTCTATGTGACCTAACTAACAAGTTGGAAGGCAAATAAACATTACAGTGGGCTCTAAGAAGTTTTTAATGGTGACCGTTCAATCACCATTGTTTCCTGTAACGTGGTCCACCTGAGATTTGAATCTACCTCATTTTTGACATTATGCCTTAAAATCATAATCCAAAATGGATGGATAGCATGGATATAATACATACATCATTGTTGAGCCCAAATAGCACCTCGGTACTGGTAGTGTGAGTAGGCAATCCGCATCCAATCAACCCGACTACACTACTGGCACGAGAAAAGACGGCTAGAAATAAAGTTGGCATCGAACCAAGTCGGATCGGATTGGGTCCAACTCGATCCGATTCAAAATCTATATAGGCTGACCCAAACTTGATCTGATCCGAAATTGAATCTGGGACATCTGACTCGAACCGATCCAATGAACGGTTGGCCTGACTCGAACCGAGTCCAACTCGGTCAGGAAACCGAGTCGGATCGGGTTGGGTACGATTCGGATCGAATTTTTTAACGGTGAAAATCATTATCTGTGTGGTCCATTTGAGCTTTAGATATGATTCAACGGTATGAAAATAATAAATACATTATTGTGGGGCCCATGTAATTTTGATCTCATTTGAGCCGTTTATACAAGTCGAAGCTCGAGCACGCGTAGCTGTGTTGACGTGCACAGCATGAAAGGCAGTTGTGTTGAGTTTGCATTACTGTATTAACGTTAGCAAGTTCTGTGAATCTGATCATAGGGTATGTGTTATATCCAAACCGTCCATCCATTTTGCAAGCTTGTCTTAAGGCTTGAGACGAAAAATAAGACAGATCTAATTATCGAGTGGACCACATGAATTGTTTAACGGTGAAAATCATTATCTCTGCTGCTATTTGTGGTGTGGTCTAGATGATCTTCGGATATTATTCATTTTTTGGATAATGCTCTATAATGATCTCTAAAAATATATGAACGGTGTAGATATAATATATACATCACTGTGGGGCCCATATAACTTTGATCTTATTTGAACCATTCGTACAAGTACAACTCGGAGCTCGAGGAGCATCAGTACTTGTCTTCGCACGACATCATGGATAAAACACGTCGCCATGTGTCCCACCTGATTTTTAAATGGACTAGTTTTTTAGTCTATCCATTGACATTGGTGTGTTGCATCTTTTGGTTGGATTGGATGAAAATAGAAAATTTACAGGCCTCACATGCAATTTGAAAGATTTTATTGGTATACCTATCCATCTCATCTATTCCCTGATGTGTGACTCACCTGTGTGTTCTGTATCGATCTGACTTTTGGGTATGGGCTAAACTTGAAGGATGCACCTTATGAACGGAGTGGATTTAGGACCTATCTCACGGTGGGCCCACACACAATGATGTAGGATAAGCTTATTTGACAAACGTTGTACCAGGAAACGACCTCTTATTTATTTATTTATTGACGTGTTATGGCATTTATTTATTTATTGACATGTTAAGGAATGGCAGATCCGAAGGGGCTGTACATGTGGTGACAAATCTCGGATATGAAGGAGACTTCAAATTTCGTTAATATTGAGATAAGAAAAATTCAAATTTGCCAATATAGCTGGTGTGTGGTACTGAGTAAACTCCGTTGGGCCCCACCATGAATGCATGTGGTTTATCGACTCCGGTTCGGGTTGAATCGGTCCAGATTCATTCAGATCGAATCGGTCTGGATAGACCACTATCCGAACCTGACCCGAAAAACCATCGGATCTGGATGGCCCCACTCGATTTGCACCGATCTAGGCCGTCGGTTCGGTTCGGAACGGGTCGGACCGGGTCTGATCGAGTCAGATCCACCGGATCGGGTCAGACATGTCCAACTCTAGCTAGAAATAAAACCTCCAGTGACATGTATCTAGCAACCATTGCCCACCTGATGAGTGGAACGGCCTGTATTCCGAGACAGTATATCACGTAGAGTCCCACCTGTTAAATGGCCCCCATCTCTTTGGCAAGGCCTCTTTGGATGTATTGGAGTGCATTCAGAATCCATAAGTTGTTTGGTACTATGGATTTCCAAGTAAACGAAATCATTTGAAAATGGAAAATACAACTTTGGTCTATTTTGAAATCTCATTTATTGTTATTGAGATTCCAATGTAATTCAAGTGAAATGCTTTTTTTTTCCTTTTAAAAAAAAAGAATAAAAAAAAGCTTCTATTAAAAGCTGAAGAGTTACATAGATAAAAAGGGGTTGGTAAGCTATAGATTCATTGTACATGCGGCATGCCAATGATACTAGTGCTTGCATTGTGTTTTTTTTTTTATTATTATTTATTAATCACATCAATAGAATGACCTGAAGCGGGCCACACAAAAGGAAAAATTAAAGATTGAGTGTTCAACCAAGCCTAACCTGAGTGAATTACTCTTCTTTTTTTTTTTTTCTTTCTTTCTTAACACACGCGCACACCCCTACACACTCACGCCGTAGTAAAATTTCACTACCTATAGATAGTCGAACCCTTGACCGGGTGTTGAAACTCCTGAGAGTCTACCACCGGAGCAAGAGTTATACTTGGTCAGGTTGACTCTACCAATCCCACAAACTCAGAACCCTCAACTCATGTTTAATGAGAGATGCTCACATCCAACCGCTTTTGGATGGTGGGATGTGGAGATCACCATATGTGATATGCACCCCATACTATATGTTAGCCCTACCATGAGGATCACTTGTGCAAAAATCAGCCCATAGAAGATATATTGCCATTGATAAATAACAAAGTCCAAGGGTAATCCACCTGTTGAGTGAATGGGATTGTAGCCATTGATAAATAACAAAGTCCAAGGATAATCCACCTGATGAGTGGATGGATTTCATCCTCATCATAGGGCCAACCTATTGTACGAGTCAGATGTTGCATGCACACAACATGCTGAAAGTTGTCCACTAACCGTTTTGACTTGTGTGCCTTGTCATATGCGATATTGCCCACGGCTCAAATTTAAAGATCCTCAAACTTCTGAAACAGTGGCCCAGAAATAGACAGTTAAGAGAGAACACCATGATAGTCTTCATTTACAGAACAGTTCCAACAAAAATCCAAGGGTCAATATCTTCCAATCAGGGTACAGGGCATCACCCATCAAAAGCTCAGGTCCATAAGATCCACTATGATATCCTCTCTATCAGCTAATAAGGACCCTGTATTTCCTCCGTGTAGGTCACCATGACTGTTGGGGCCACAACACCTGAATTTACGGCCCAATGACCTGGATCTCACACGTGCACATTGGCACACCTGCAGACCTGGATTCCAAAGACATCACTTTCAGCAAAATGCCCATTTTCAACTCCCTTGCGACACAGCTCGAATCATAACAGGAGAAATCTTTCCTTTGAATCCTCTTCCTCAAGTGTACCAACATGCAGCTTGAATCATAACAGGAGAAATCTTTCCTTCGAATCCCAATCCCCAAGTATACCACATGGCAGGTGTGACACCGAGTCATCCGGAGATACCATTCATGTTCCAAGGCAAAAAATCTGGCCAGTTCAGTTAAGATACGCACACACGTCTGAAAAAAGATTTAAAAAGAAAAAAAAACCAATGGTCACAAGCAGCTCACCTAATAGCCCAACAACACAGTCTTCACAACACAGTGGCGACCACCTAACAAATGGCTTGGATTTCAAGCGTACATTAGGAAAGCATGATTTGCTAACCACTGTGATAAAATAGTAATACTAGCAGGGTATTGTAAATTTTCACTGCGTATAATAACAATAACCATATGAGCAAGACTGGCAAAAGAATTTTGAGTTTTTACGCTGCAGCTAATCCAGGTTGAGGCCCAACCAAGGGGTCCCGGTTACAGGCTACCTGCTGAAACACAACTACTAATTCATTCGGCAGTTCCATTTCCCTACTTAATAGGGCCACAGCAAGTAGATCCTGGGGCCATGCAAGTAAATCCATTTCCCTAATTGTTTGATATGCACGACAAGTAATGAGATTTTGCTTCCACACGGCAGAGTAGACCATGGGGCCACGAACTAGATCCAAACCTTCCACCATGTGGATTACAATTAAGTAGACATTCTATCCTGTCTCAAAATAGGTTGTTTCACTCAAGTGGCCCACATGTGTAAAACAAACTTGTTCTTACTATCAATTTGTTTTGTGCTCTTTTGCCAAGTTGAGGGTTGAGACGGCCTTATTTTAGGCCAGATCTAACTAGTGCAGCATACCAGATGAAAATCGCAGTTATCCTGCACATGCCATATATGGTGTGTGGTGCTTGCAATGAGCAGTATTCTAGATGTGTTTGGCTTAGTTAACCTCGTACTCAGTGAATAAAGATTCAAACAAAAGCTGTGTAACAGAGAACACAAAGTACAACAACTCACCATCTTAAGGAAAGATCCAGTATTGCATCTCAGTCAGTAATCGGCGAGAATCAAATTGTTGCCCAGTTCTTTTCAGGTTTTTCCAACTTTCAAACAAAAACAACTAGTTAGTATCATTGTTTTGACTATTGCACCCTCCCTACAGATGAATACACCCATACTTCCCTCTTTTGGTTATACAATTGTAACCATTATGCGACCAAAATAGGAAAGAATGGGTGGTGGTAATATCATCCAAAGTTGGGGCCTATAGAACTGCCTTTTAACCAAAATTCCAACTATTTTTTAGGCCAACTCCACTGCTTGTGTCTGAAACGACAATCACCATCATTTATATTTACATGCCATTTTAACAGGCTTAACCTGTACATTCAGAACTTTTGGGGCCACTATCTTCTGGGCCGTGTTTCTATTTTCCATGAATGAGAAAATTAGGCATGTGGCACGTAGAGGGTGCAAAAATACAGGGGCTTTGAATAAAGATAAGATTTTACCAAAGACATCATTCACTTTCATCACTATCGTAATTCTGGCAGAGTGATTGAAGCCCCGTATTCATCTCACTGGCTTTGGGCTCCTCTTGCTTATTTTCTACTTTTGATTCTCCGTTTTCCATCCGAGCAGGTGGAGGCTTCTTAACAACCTTGACCGTCACAGAGGGGGGTTTGATAATAAACTTGGGTTTACGGGCCTCAACCCCATTCACCGTTTCTGACAACAGAAAGAAATAAATGAAATGTTAGTGAAGAAAACGGATCACCACGTCACTCCACCCAAGAACATACGCAGCTCTACATGCAGCGTGGGACATCCAAGCAGTGTTTTTGTATATTTTTCAGCCAGGTCATCCACACGGTGGGCCCACACATGCAGGGCCGGCATTTTCTTCTGCATGTACAAGTTCATGCGGACTTATATCATCTTCGTACGGTACAACTGCAGCATAAAATCATCATATCAGCAAAGGGACCAACCTTTATTGTCAGAGTCATTAATGGTACTAGCTTTTGTCAATACATTTGTTGGATTATCCACTGTTCCGCCTGGAACTTCATCAGTAATTTTTATCCTCTAACACCAAAACAAAACCATGAGTTGGAAGAAACTGAAAACAAATCTTCCAAAATTCAGAACTGTCACATTATAAATTCAAGAAACAGTGTCAGAATTAGATCTTCAGTTTCACAAAAAAGTAGCTTATATAAAAAGGCCATAGGAACTAGAGAGAGAGAGAGAGACCATAATAGCTGTGATAACCCGATTTTCAAAATATCGGGTGACGTGGAGGATGCAGTAGAGGATCCCGTTGAGTAGAGCAAAAATCGCGCTTGGGAATTCTCATCACCCAAATCCTAGAAGCCTTCAATAGTAACACACTAGGAAATAAAATTTCCTATGGATAATCTCTACTTTAGGATGCTAGGGGCTTGTGTGTGTGTGTGAGCGCATGCATGCATGTGTGTGTTTGACATAATTAAGAATATATATGATGGAATGGTAACAAATGTGAGGTCCACCAATGGAGAGACAAGTGAGTTCCCAATTATTGTAGGCTTGCACTAAGGGTTGACATCGAGCTGGTACCTCTTTGCAGGTTATGGACGAGTCAATAAGGCAATTGCGGAAGAGATCCCATGGTGTATGTTGTTTGCAAATGACATAGTTTTGATTGACAAGACAAGGGAGGGCATAAACACAAAGCTAGATTTGTGGAGGATGCTTTAGAATCTAAAAGATTTAAAATTAATTTGACTAAAACAGAGTATATAGATGCAATTTTAGTAACAATAGGATTGAAAACAAGGTATTAGTTAAGACTGTTGACCAAGAAGTTTCGCAAAATGATCACTTTCAATATCTTGGGTTGATAAAAGTGAAGAGGTTGAGAAGAATGTTGCCCATTGAATTCATGCTGGGTGGAAGAAATGGAGATGTGCCTCTAAAGTTTTATGTGATCATCATGTACCACTTAAACTGAAAAGGAAATTTATAAGATAGCTATAAAAACCAACCATGCTTTATAAGACAAAACGTTGAGTAGTTAAGGAACAACATGTTCATAAGACAAGTGTAGCTAAATTTTAGGATGTTGAGATGGATGAGAAGCACGATGAGGAAGGATGTAATTATAAACGAATGCGTTTGAGGGAACTTACAGTAGCACCAATTGGTAATAAGATGAGAGAACGTAGATTTAGGTGGTTTGGTCTTGTGCAACAGAGACCAAGAACAGCACCGAGTTGGCCGTTGGTATAAGGGCTCATTTGAGAGCATGTAATTGGAGGCAAATGGAATCACAATTACACTTGAATCAAGTGCAATTGGAATACTCAGTTGTGTTTGGTAGCCTGTAATTGAAATGCATTGGAATCCAAATATTCTGTTTGGAATCCTGTAATTGGAATGCATTGGAATTCTGTAGACTGTAGTACATGCACAAGAACCTGATTTTCGTTAAGTGAATCATCTTGAATACCCCAATGAAAAGGCTGGCACACAAATTCACACACACAAGCAATGCAGAACCACTCAAATATATCAAGTGGAGCAGAAACATACTTTTGTATTCGATGGCTCGCCTGAACTGGGAATTGGCTGATATAAATCTTCATCTGAATCATCATCTTCTTCATCAGGGATCCGCCGAACAAAATTTTCTGAAGCCTACATTATAAATTTATTTATTAGCAATTAACTAACTATCAAAAAAAAATTCTGGCTGTTAAAGATTGAAATAATAAACTATCAGTCCAAGGAAGCTCATTCACTAACACGAAAAAAAACTGTTTTGATGAGCGCTTCGTCCTCTTCTTCTAACTTCTTCTCCTGTCAGACAAGTAACAACTTCAAACAGTGTCAGAAGCTTTCAAGCAGACGCACACTATGTATCTAAATGAAATGAAACCATCATACCTTCTCCTCAGCAGTGCGTTGCAATGCCTCAAGCATCTCATCCACGTTCACAGTTGCATGTCTTGACTGAAGAACCATAAGAAAAAAAAAACATTGTGTTAATGGACATGCCATGAACTTGAATTTGTGAATCCGATTTTACACAACAGAGATCAAATCATACAAGTAAAATTCCTTCATGCATCATGATAGATTTCTTGTTCATCATGCATTTGGACAATTTAAAGAAAATCCATTGAAAGTTCTAAGCACTGAAATTCTATTAGACAAAATGGTTCTTAACAAAATCAGATCAGAACCTTCATAGACTTCATCTCATCCAGTGCAGCAAGTATGTCCATCTCTCTTTTTGAATCCAAAGTTCTATTCTCCAAAGATTTCATGGCATCCCCCATCTCTTCAGCATCCCTTTTCCTCTTTTCTTTTTCTGCCTCCTGATGAAAGAAGTAATACGTGCATTAATAAAAATAATCTTGAATAATTGCAAGCAATAACAAGCCAAGAAATGCACCAGGAAACAAAGTAGTGTCTATTGCAAAATAAATAACTGCCCAACAGTATTATAACTGCTCACCTCATCCTCCGCACGCCATGGCTCGAAATTGCGAGTCGCACCTGATTCAACAACATAGTCTGAATTTTGCGGGTCGGTCTTCATTGTAAGTTCAGCTGAGCACTTAGTGCATTTGAAGTAGAATCTGAATATTTGGATTCCTAAATATGTCTGCAAGATTTGATAGATAAGCACATCCGTTTAGTGAAAAGGACAGGTTCAGTTCATATCCAGTAGAGAAAAAAAAAGACGGAAGCACAGTTGTCTAAAAACAAAATCAGGGCACAGAATGAAGCAGACTTTAAATAAAATATATTGATATGTTGAAAGGATAGAGGAAATAAGAGTTGCACACACGGGAATTCCTTCCTTTGCAGGCAATGCTTGGTCAAAGCCCCCCTCTTGGATAATACGGAAAATCAGGATAATGGCTACAGGCAACCTTGACCCATCAAAATATGCATAGGATGGAAATTCCCTGAGCACCCAAATAGACGGCATTCTTCAGATACTCACTGATTCCAAAAACCACAACCAAAAACTTTTATCACTGATAACAACATATACTACACATCATGTTTTCATCATCATCTACACCTTATCCAAGCTAAATGGGGATACTGTGCATCATGTAAGAACTTTAAATAATCAAAGTCTCCAATTAGAACTCACATAGCAATCATTGGTAGCATGCCACGGTGCCAAAAGAACTAGCAATTTCTGACAAAAACAAAAAAGCATGAAAAACTATTGGTAGTCAAAATGGCTTATTCAGGTCCAGTTAGCTTCAAGGACTTTAAGATCTCTAAGGTTCAACAGAATTGGACCAAGAGCTCTCTTACAAGACTTAAAGATACTCGAGCAATCTTTTTAAGGGTGTCTCAACAGGAAACAAGGGCCAATGAAGAGAGTTCATAACACATGAAAATCTGGACATTTCCTAGTACTATCATTGGGTGGATTCTACACAAGTATTCTCCATAGGGAAGCTAAGGAGCAAGATGTCACAGCCCATGTGCTTCCCCAAACATAAACCACACGGAACTCGTCTCACGGTTCCATCGTGAACAAGTCAGCCCTTCCCCAAGTGCACACCGCATGTGCTAAGTACCCCAATTCACTAAAAACAAAAGAGTGTTATGGAAGAACACCTTGTATTACACTAGAGCTTTCAAAGTTATAACTTCTCTCAGCTTAGTTATAAATAAGGGCCTTTCTCCCTTATATAGACCTAAGAAGCAACTAGAACCGACACATGAATGGCCAAGAGTATGCCAATGGCACTCATCCAATGGACCACTGTTGTCAAAATCCTACGATTTATTATTTAAGTCAAATCATAAGCAAAATTATTTGAAACCCTTTTGGATGAATCCTACATTTCAATAATTTGAATGCTATGATCTACAATTCAACTCCCGATTTATTATTCAAATTATTTTTGCTCTCTTCTTTTTTAAATTTATTGGCTTCCATTTCATGTTTTTAAATTTGTGGAGGCTTTAAAGATATTTTAAAATGTGTCAATTGTTTTGTTTTGTTTTTTTATAAGAGATACAATGATGGATCTTATCTTTAATCTTAAATTGTGGAGCCTTTTTTTTATGATTTCTTACCTCTTAACCAGTCGAAACACCAAAATGATCTCTGATTTGTCAGGAATCTTTTATGGACGATTGCAATCATATCTACATATATTTATTATAGTAATGGTGTTTAGGATTTGACTTCAACTTAAAGATGTATACTTTATTTAATTTTCCACGTACCTTAAATTCAATTGTGTTTTTCTAGAGTTTCATTATGTGATTTTAAAGTCAAAGCCCTTTTTATTCTTTATATAATAATGAAAACTTATAAAAGATTTTTTTAAGGTCTCATTAGGAACTTGCAGTGTATGATTTTGACTTTAAAACATGACAATGTTTATGCTTTGAGGACAACATCATGTTGATGTCCATCGAGTTAGTTATGGGTTCTAAATTGATAATGTCATGATATGTTACTTTCTCAGTGCATACTGATGGAAAATAAACAATTGATGTGTTTTCTTATTTATATATAATTTATTCAGTCTTTTCTAATTTTTAAGAAGAAAAAAAATCTTACGATTTGCAATATGATTTGATTCAGGCCCTACTACGATTTACGATATGATAACGATCATGATAACTTTGCCAGTGGTCAAGAACTCTCTAAAACTTTTTTAGAATATTCAACACTTCTCTGCAAGATTCCATTAGAATTCTCTAGAAACTTCCAGAAATCTTTACGCAATTCTACACCATTCTACACAATTCTAGAACTCTCTACAATTCTCTACACCCTTCTACCATTCTCTAAAACTTTCCACACACTTCTACTCTATTCTAAATTCTCTACGCTATGTATAAAACCTCCTTGGTGTACAAGTTGGCTAAGTACATGACTTAGTCCCATGATGATCAGTCTGTGATAGAGCTCTCTTTGAAGGCTTAAAGATCCTTGAGCAATTTTTTTAAGGGTGTCCGTTAATTGAAGGAGGGTAGAGTGACAATGAGAAACACGGGCCGATGGAGATTGGTTTCATAAACAAACGAAAATTTTGAGATTTTCTAGAAGCATCACAGTGGTGGAAATGAATTCCCAACTTTTCCGTTTTTGATAAATTAACTTCTAAGCCAGATACTACCTCAAACCAACCGATTGTTAATCTGATTAACAACCATGGTTTCTTCAGCTTGACAAAACAGAATCGCATCATTGGCAAATTGAAGATGAGTAATCAAATGGGGGAAATTTTAACAGAAAAACCTTTGAAAAGGCCAGCCAACTGACCTTTGCCCAACAATCTACTCAAAGCATTAGTAACAATTACAAAAAGAAGGGGATAGGGGATCCCCCTGCCGAAGCCCACGAGAAGAATTAAAAAAGCGAAAGGGGGAACCATTAATTAGAATAAAAAATCTAGTAGAGACAACATCGAATCTACTTTTTTCAAATAGACCCAAACCCATTCTGCCAAGAAGGTAATCCAGAAATGACCATACAACACGATCATATGCTTTTTCCATATCAAGCTTCCAAACTATGCCTTTCGATCCTCGATCTTGCTTCAAAACAGGAATCGACAGATTCATGGGTGATTAGAGCACTATCCAGGATCTGCTTCAACAGGAAAAATCTAGCAAACTCTAGCCAATGCAACACAAAATTTTCTTTAACAGAAAAAATTCAGAAACCCTATCTAAAGACAACATGAAAATATGCTTCAACAGGAAAAATCCAACAAACCCTAGTCAGGATAATACAAAAATTAGCAAGTTCTTCAGAAAAAAAAAAAAAGAACAAAAGAATTGAAGAATAAGAAGAAAAAACTAAGGGAAAAGAAGAAGAAACCCTAGAAGAAGAAGAAGAAGAAGAAACCCAAGAAGAATAAGAAACCCTAGGAGTACCTAGGCTCTGATGCCATGTTAAACAACTACATTGTGCTAATTTTGAGGTTTCAATGAGAAGGAGAAGAAAGATGGAAGAGAGGGAGGGAGGGAGAGAGATGCTTAGGGTCTATTGAACCCCCATCCCTCTACTCTTATTTATAATAGTAAAAATGTGAATGGGCCTATTGGCCTTATTACATGGACTTGGGCCAAATAGGCTTTATTCAACTATCAACCTTTCAACACCATTACTAGGCAGCATCACTACTTCTTTGAAACAAGCCCTTCCCACTGAAGCACCCCTATCCGCTCCCGTTTCCCCTTGTGCTTTGTGGAACTAAAAGACCATACTCTTTTCAATTTCAAAGAAGCTGAGGACTTCCATGTTCCAAGGACATGGAGATCAACTGCAGTATGCGTCGATCAAAATCAAAAAAGTGGGACTTTGTGGAGGCTTGGGTTTGTTCCTTTTAATAGAGCCAAGCGTGTGTTTACCTCATCAATGGGAAGATGGTTGCTAGCTTAAGATGCCAAAGAGCTCATCTTCTCAAGCATGCACTTACTAATCAAGAGTAATTTGTTAGCTTCCAGAAGGAAAAGTACCCCCTTTTAAAGATATTCTTTTGGCACAGCAACCACATCTCATGTCTGATGTCAAATTTTATCAACATGTATGCATATCTTAAAAACTACTAACATGTTCTAACCAAGAAAAAAAAAAAGAAAAAAAAAGGAGGGGAAACAAGCAGCCAATGGAATTGATCAACTCAGCTAAGTCTCATCAACTCAAACAAGCAGCTAAGTTTCTCTGGTTTTCCAGCCATATGTTCACCAACTGCCCAATCTACCTTGAGTTGCATGGGATTCTTTCTAACAGTGGCCAGCAGTAGATCTCATCTACCTGATTGTGACTTTAAGTAAAGCTTGTGAAGGGAAGCTCTTCAACAATAAACTGATAAACTAGGAATTATATCCAAGCAACTGGCAAGTGTCTTCCCAGTACGGGCATCTGAAATTTGTTTTGAGCTGTGATGCATTTAACTCTGCTAACCTGTACTTAATCAAACTTCTATTTGTTATTTAGTACACGTTTTATTCATTGTGTTAGACAGTGACAGTATAGAGTTATAAACTATTGAAAAAATCTCAACAACTTTAACAAAGAATACCGGCACAAGCCTAAAACACCTTAATTTATTTACTTCAACAAAAAGAGAAAAAAAAAAATACGACCTTTGTTGGGTGGGTTTATGTTAGGTCCTTGGAAACTTGGTTGTTTGATGTTTATAATTTTAATGATGGTGGTCATCGAACAGCTAATGACAGTTTTTTTTTTTTCCTCGCATTGGATAGGATTAATTGTTTTGGAAATTAGAAATCAGAATGTTTGGATTCTTCTAGAAACTGATTTTTGTTGACAATGCCTGTTACTCACACGAGTTCCGGTGCTTGATTTCTTCTTGAGAGCATTGGCTAGCCCCATATGCACCCTTACACACAGCACATGTTTTGACCTGGCAATTTTTGGGACATTTGAGCAGTGCATAATGTGTGGTCCGCATCACAAAGATGGACATGCAAAGATCAGGACATTCTACAATCAGCCGACTTTTTGCATATGGTCATCTTCTCCGTTGGGCCCCCCTTACTAATATGATATATGATCCACACTTGCTAGGTTGACATGTATGCTGTAGACAAATGTACATCGTATATGTGTAGCTAGCCTACCTCATTTTCTTGCTCATTTTATTCTCCAAATTGGGAAATAAGATTCCTTTCTCATTCGTGAAACTGAAATCTGTTGTCTTTTCAAATAATATATTATTAATCAATATGCACTCCTGGCAATGCTGCAGGAACGAGGCTTATCTTTGCCCATTGTCATGGTTCCACTTCAGATTACTATTGTATAAAGGGACTGTGTTCTCTTTCCATCAGGAACTGAGGCAACCAATTTATCCGAGGCTTTGAAAGTATTGCTGGTCATAATATGAAGCAAGATGGTTTCATTAACCCAGTTGAAATTACTGATGGGCTTGAAAGCATTGTGAGTATTGAGCAGTTGGTCTCTTTGATAGAGACGGACAAATGTTCTATTACTAAAAGTACAGCTGAAGTAACACAGCGCGGGTCAACTGTTGCAAGCGTTTTAACTGCCACACAGAATATTGACTGCTTGAGGCAATTTATAAAACTAGGTGGGGTGAATTTTTTGGACAGTTGGCTTCAAGAAGCACAGAGGTGTAACATTGACGGCTCCGATAAGCTCGTGGAAGATCTGATAAGTGCAATGTTACATGCACTTGAAAAACTACCCATGGACCAAGAAGGGTTGAAGGTGTGTGGAATAGGTAATACTGTCAAGCACTTCCATTCTCACAGAAACATGGAGATTCAGGGAAAGGCAAAACTCTTATCTGATGTTTGGGAGAAACTTGCTGAAATGAAGATCGAAATGGAGAAGATTGAGAATGAAATCTGTTCTGACTATGGAAGCACAACTAAAACAGTGCCGGTAGAGGTAGTGGAAAGTTCAAACTGTGACAACACTAATACTTCTTTTCAAGGTTTTCTTGGAGAAGATTGTGGCAAAGAAGATTGATGGGGACATCATGCGCACACGCACACCACCCCCTACACACGTACGTACGCAGGAGGGCCCCACCATCGATTTGACTCGATGACGACGTCCAGGGAGGGCCGCTTAGCTAGAAGACGAAGTTTTAGTTCAAAAGGGTGGGCCCGATAATCAAGAAAAGCACATTATGGGATCTCATGATCGTGGCCCACTCGTCGGATTGATTTCATATTTTAGATTTTGCTTATTGTTATTATTTAGAACATCGTGAACGCTTTAGATTTCTTTGTTTGGTTTTTATTTTAGTTTACTTCATCGCCAAGTAATAGGTTGCGCACATGGTGCGAGTTTTTGGGGTATAGGGTTTTCCCTATAAATAGGCACCCCTTGTAGTTCTTTTCATTCATTAAAGCTTAATAAAAATTCCTGCTTTATTTTTCTGCTCTCTTAGTGAGTTGTGGAAGAATTCAAAAGTGGGTGCAAAGCCCTCCCTTTTCGAAGGGCTAATTACAGTGGTGCGAAGCCACATCTATCCCCATCCGCCCCTACCCTCTTCCATCCATATCTCTCATCTTCTATCATCATTATTGCTTTGAATTTTGCAACTTTTCATCCCCTACTGCCAGTTTCCAGAATCTGGAACTGTAGGAGGACTGAAATTTCGGCGGAGCACTACGCCTCAACCTTACGTCGAATCGTCGTCAAACTTGGAAGGATTTGAGGTCTCCCCTGGCCGACCAAGGCTTAGGTATCACTTTGGGGAGGTGGGCTTCCATCACACGTGCGGCCAGCCCACCCGGGCACGTGCGTCAGCCCCGGGCCACCATCTACACGCAGGAGCTTTCTCCGGGTCAGGTTTTCCTCTTTTCATTCATATTTCCTAAACCCTAGCCTTAGTTTGTATTAGTCCTAATTTATTTGCCCCTTTTTTCACCATAGGGTTCCTTGAATTGAGATTGGGGAATCCCTTGGATTAGGGACTGTTTGCTATGCATGTGTGGTTGATTTCTATTTCTCTTTGAGCATCGTTTGGTTTATAATTTTTATTGGTCCAGTCTTAGCCTGTGTAGGCCTGGACCCGCATAGCTTCCCCCTTTAATTGAATGATTTGGATTGTCATGGGATGTGGAATTTGTATAATTGTTTCTGAATTGGTATGATCTAAGCCTAAATTCTTGCATCTCATACTTAAATTTCATGTCCTGCATCAAATTTGGTATCAAAGTTTAGGGTTCTTATAGGGGAATACATTACATGTTTAGGGTTAGTTTGTTTGAGTACATCATGCATTCAGTTCATCATATGTAGCTTTTATGAGTTCATAGTCCCTGATATTAGTTGCTGAAATTTCTGTTAGCAGGAAGTTAGCAATTTACATTGCTGTAACTTTCTATTATTCTTTTATTTTGACAACTATATTGCTGGATTTTAGTAGCATTGCGTAGTTTCCTTCATATAGAGTCTCATAGGATCATTTAGTCCTATACAGTCATCGTAGAAAGTCCTTAGGTGGAGTTGCAAGTTGTACGCTCACACATACGGGTCATGGTTTTGGCTAGCACCCTACACTAAATATGGAACAACTGCTAGAGTCACTAAACAAGTTGTCCCAGCAGATCGAGTCTTGGGGTAAGCGCTTGGAACAAGACATAGATCAACGCCTTGACCAAATAGAAGCCTCTCTCAGGAAAAACCCGACCATTAGGGAAGATGACCAATCTCAAGCAGGTGACTAGGAGGATAGGCCAATGAATGGAGGTGGCCAAGGAATCAGTCATAGGCGTGCACCCGTACCCCCACCCCATGAGGGACATCAAGATCATTATTTTGAGGGGTACAACATGTGCGGCCTCGTGGCTAGAGAGAGTACATCAGAGGTTAGTGTAGAGTTACCTATTGAGGCCATTCCGGTAGTGGATGTGTTTCATGATGTCTTTCCTGATGATCTACTGGATGAGTCTCTCCCTAGGAGAGATATAGAGCACACCAGAACATGAGACACCGTAATACCTACAGCCGAGTTTGCGTAAATAGTTCTGTCGATAAGTCCACAGGTCTCAGTCCTTATGAAGTCGTTACTGGTTATAAACCTGAGAAACCTATTGATCTTGTCCCTATGTCAATGTCCCATAAGCCGTTAGAGCCTGCGGAGTCTTTTGTGCATCACATTCATTCATGGCATTAAGAAATCAGGCAGAAGATCACTACTAGTAATGAACATTACAAATTTTTTGCAGACCAGCATAAATGTTTCAAAGAATTCAATGTAAGGGACTCTGTGATGGTCCGCATCAGGCCCGAACGGTATCCTCCGAGGAACGTTCGTAAGTTACACGCGCGTAGCGTTGGACCCGTCAAAATTATAAAATGAAACGGTCTCAATGTGTATGTGGCAAATCTTCCACCCTCCATGGGAATTAGTTGCACATTCAATGTGGAAGATCTAGTTGCATTTCAAGGGGCCATTGATGCATTGTCCAGCCTTTCGCCTAACCATCCTGATTCATCAGACCTAACCATTGATCCATGGCCCCCTTCCGACCCATTTTTTCAGCCTCTACCTCTCATACCTATCCGTCCCGACCCATCTTCTCAGCTACTACGTCCCATACCTACCCCTTCCGACCCATTGTTCCAACCTCTACCTCCCATACCTATCCATCCCGACCCATTTTTCCAGCCTCTACCTCCCATACCTACCTTTCCTGACCCATCTTCCCAGCTACTACGTCTCATACCTACCATTCCCGACCTATTTTCTCAGCCTCTACCTCACATACCTACCATTCCCACACCTAGAGGAAATAGATGATATTTTGAATAATCGGATAATATCTACGTCGGACAGCGGGTTTCAGAAGTACATGGTTAAATGGAAGTCACGCCCAGCTTCAGACAGCATGTGGCTCACTGAGGAGGAGCTTCAGAGACATGATCCTGACATCTTGGATCGATTCAGAAGTTTTATTTCGCCAATAGCGAAATCTTCGCAGCCGGGGAGAATTAATGAGGACATCATGCGCACACGCACACGCACACCACCCCCCCTACGCACGAACGTACGCAGGAGTCCCACCATCGATTTGGCTCAATGACGACGTCCAAGGAGGGCCTCCTACTTAGAAGACGAAGTTTTAGTTCAAAAGGGTGGGCCCGATAGTTAAGAAAAGCCCATCATGGGATCTCATGATCATGGCCCACTCGTCAGATTGATTTCATATTTTAGGTTTTGCTTATTGTTATTATTTAGAACATCGTGAACGCTTTAGATTTCTTTGTTTGGTTTTTATTTTAGTTTATTTCATCGCCAAGTAATAGGTTACGCACATGGTGCGAGTTTTTGGGTATAGGGTTTTCCCTATAAATAGGCACCCCTTGTAGTTCTTTTCATTCATTGAAGCTTAATAAAAATTTCTGTGGGTGTGAAGCCTTCCCTTTTCGAAGGACTAACTACCGTGGTGCGAAGCCACATCTATCCCCATCCGCCCCTACCCTCTTCTATCCATATCTCTCATCTTCTATCATCATTATTGCTTTGAATTTTGCAGCTTTTCATTCCCCTACAGCCAGTTTCCAAAATCTGGACCTGTAGGAGGACTGAAACTTCGGCGGAGCACTACGCCTCGACCTTACGTCGGATCGTCGTCAAACTTGGAAGGATTGAAGGTCTCCCCTGGTCGGCCAAGGCCTAGGTATATCACTTTGGGGAGGTGGGCTTCCATCACACGTGCGGCCAGCCCACCCACGCACGTGCGTCAGCCCCGGGCCACCATCTGCACGCAGGAGCTTTCTCTGGGTCAGGTTTCCCTTTTTTCATTCCTATTTCCTAAACCCTAGCCTTAGTTTGCATTAGCCCTAATTTATTTGCTCCTTTTTCACCCTAGGGTTCCTTGAATTGAGATTGGGGAATCCCTCGGGTTAGGGACTGTTTGCTATGCATGTGTGGTTGATTTCTATTTCTCTTTGAGCATCGTTTGGTTTATAATTTTTATTTGTCCAGTCTTAGCCTGTGTAGGCCTGGACCTGCATAGATTCCCCTTTTAATTGAATGATTTGGATTGTCATGTGGGACGTGGAATTTGTGTAACTGTTTCTGAATTGGTATGATCTAAGCCTGAATTCTTGCATCTCATACTTAAATTTCATGTCCTGCATCAAAGATGCCAGTTATTGCAAATTGCAACACTCTGCTTCAAGTTCTGCTAGTAGCAACAATAAAATTTCTAGCCTGAAGAAAGTTACGGGTGACAGATGATCTTTTGGTTCTGAAGTGCCGAAACCTTCTTTGGAAGGGGTTGCTTCTATAGCAAACATTTCTGTAGAAACTGGAATGAGTTTGGTGACAGTGAAATCTTACAATCCTACAGAAAGTGAAGAGTTGGGTGTTTCAGAAAGAAAAAATTGTCAGAAGAAAACCAATGCAGCTGGTTCAATATCTATTGTGATGGCTGATTTGAAAGATAGACAACTCAGAACTGTGCCCTCATCTTCTTACTCAAACTGTTCCTTCTGTTTCCTGTTCAAATGATGGCTGTCAGAAAGCATCTGTTGAAGATAACTCAAGCGCTATCAATAAGAAGAGCAACAAAGAGTGTACAGCCAAAAATGCATCGCTGGAAATGGCAGAGGATGGGTCATTGAACTACTGGAAGAATATCATGAAACAACAACCTGAGAAGCAAACTGATTCATACATTACTTCCTGGGTCACTAAAAATGTTTCTGTTCCATTCCGTGGTATACTTGAAAACCTGGGTAAAACTTCCCAAGATGTGGAAAGTTGCAGAGCAGACAATGTGGGGAAGGTGCTGAAATCTGGTCTCAGGACAGATGCAGAAGAAAAACCAGTAATCACAGAGAAGATTGAGTTTCCAATTCAAAAGTGGGGCCAGAAGAACGCAGAACTGCTGACTGGAAAGGACATGGAAATGAAGCTCACATTTGAGCTGGATGATGCATTAGAGGTGGCTCGACGGGTTGCAAAAGAAGTGGAGTGCGAGGTTGGAATTTACAGGGAGGCCTCAGGAAGCTCCTTGTCTGTAGAAGACAGGAATTGTGAGACCATGCTTTTGCGCAATGCTGATTCTGCAGAACTCAAGCGAAGTGACTGCTTGAAGGAAATTGGTGACAGAAGTGAATCGCACAGCTGCTGTTCTATGAAGGAAGAGTTGGACTAAGAAACTTCGACTGGAATTTATTTATTTTTAGAAGTAACGGTATTTGTATTTTTTTATTATTTTTTTTTTTTTTAAAAAAAGAATAGGAAATACATGAGGAAAAAACAAAAAAAAACAAAAGGGAAGTCTGCTGAGAGAGCAGACTTAATCAAGCACCCAAAAAGAGGAAGTCATACTCCTTCAGGAGAGGAATATTGACCGCCCATTCTAAGAGAAAACTTTTGGCCCTAGAAGAAACAGCCTCTGCCGAATTAGAGGAGTCGTTGAAACATCTGCCATTTCTCTCTTCCCAAACAGCCCACCAAATGGCTAGAATACCCAATCTCCAGATGCACGTTCTGAGTTTGCCTATCCTGATCCCTTGCCAAGCCAATGAGAGATTCTGAACTGAATCAGCCATACACCAACTGATTTTGAAGCACTTGCAAAAATCAGACCATATCTTTGAAATAAATGGACAGTGAAGGAGTAAATGGTCGACTGGAAATGAACAGTTGTGTTCGGGGGTGAAAGATCCATCTCAAGGGATGTCTGCAAAAGTGCCTGAAACTGATGATGGCTTGCACGAGCAGGAATCGTCTCAGCTGACAACAGTGCCTGAAGCACATCTGGGCATGAATGAGCACAGATATCTTCCCAGCTTCAATTTGAACAAAGATGTTCAGACAGAGGAAGTTGAATGCAGTGAGAAGTCAGTGACTACAACGCCTTCTTCATGCCACGTGACAAATTTGTCAGCTCCAATTCCGGTGGTGGCTACTTCTAGAGGACCTGCTTGCTTACCTACAACACCACTACACTTTGAAGGGTAACTAGGCTGGAGAGGCTCTGCTGCAACTAGCACATTCCGTCCAGCCAAGACTCATGATAAAGAGAAGGCAGGTTCCATCGAAGAAAATGATTGTAGCTCCAAGGGCTTTCGTGGTATTGACCTGAATATAGCTGATGCTGGAGATGACTCAGTTGTGGAACTGTTCCCGAAGAAGCATGTACCAGGATCTTCAACTCTCCCATCTAGAGGTGGGCAAAATGGACCCGATCCGACCCGATCCGCTCCGATTCGAACAGAACCGATGGCCTGTATCGGTCAGGTTCGGGTAGGATCAGTTAGATCCGAATGCTAATCGGATCGGTTTCGGGTACATAGCAAATCCGACCTAACCGAACCGAAATCCGATCCGTTTCGATCCGATCCGATTCGATTCGGACCGCACCGGTGTAGTAACTAGTATAAAAATAAAAAAACAAAAAAACCCACCCAACCCATCTCTCTCTCTCTCACAAAGAGAGATTCATCAGCAATGGCCCCACGTCAGGTACAAAACCCAACTTCGAATTCTCATCAAAGGCACAAATTCCTATCAAAGCTCTCTCAGATCCTCTCTCCCAAGCTGCTGGAAGCACCTCTTTTCAGCTCTAAGAAGAGAACTTAGAAGATGGATAGATAGGTACCGGCAAGGCGGCAACACCCAGGTCCATAACTGTTGAGACTCAAATATTGCATAATTTTCCCCATTTATATCTTGGTTTTATGAACATGAATCCGCTTAATATTCTATTTTACTCATGTATGTGTTGCAAGGTGAATTTAAGTGTTTGGATTGAAAAATGATGTTAAAAGCATGATTTTGATGCTCAAGAATTACCAAAGCAAGGGATTGATCTTAGGAGACCAAGATTGAAGAATTCACATGCCAAAGATCTAAGAAAATCGAGTGAAGAATAAAAAAAAATCGAAGATTTGAAGTGAAGAATCCTGAAATCGTCCTGAAAAAGTGTATTCTGAAGCTGTGAAGTTTATTTTGAAAAACTGCGCAGCAGGAAGACTGTTTTAAACGAACTATGCAGCGAGAAGTCTATTTTGGAAAAATACGTATATTTGATGCGGTTTCTAGGGTTTTTCAAATTTGTACGAAAATTGGAGGTCCCTACTTATAAATAGGGCTTCCTAGGGCATTCTAAAACATTATTCAAGGCATTCAAGAGCAAAGTTTAGGGTTTTTAAAGAGTTTTTAGTTTTATTAAAGCTTTATAAGTTATTTTTTTAAGATCTTTTCTATTTGCATTTTCTTTCTTTATTTCTTGTTGCTTTTTATTTCTGCAATTTAATTATGTTTTTCTAAGTTCCTTCTATCCCAAGCTAGAAGGGAAGCACATGGGTTTAATGTTTCTTTAAGATTATGATGATTGATTGTTTTAATGATGAGAAAAATGGTGTATGCATATTATCTATTATTTAGGTTTTGTTTTTTATCCTCTTGTGAGATCCATATGTTTCCATCATATGAGATCCACATTGATGGATAGGCTTACCCTAGATCAATCAGATTTCCTAGATAGGAGAGGTTCTCAACCTGTTATATTTCTTTGATATTCATTATCCTATAGATATTGAATACTTAAAATCACTGACGCTTGAGAATATATGTCAATGGTGCAAATCCATTATTTTCTAATTTTTTATATCATTTATTAAAATACTTAAACTGTTTTATTTTCCGACTAGGCTGACCATAGTGCTCAGATCCTAGTTGTGTTATCCAAATCATCATGATTTTGGAACATTAACGTATGTGTGGAACTTTGAAGCTTGGGTGTTATTTTATTCAATTGAATTACATCCATTCAAAAATCCCAAAATCAAATCATCAGATTAATTTTTATTACTTAGTTTATTTTGCGTTTGATTTTTTTCTTCTCACAATTCATCTCCTTGTGGGATCGACCCCGTATTCACGGGATACTACTTACGAACCTCTGCACTTGGAGGCAAGCAATCAATAACTCAAATGGCAGACTGAGTAGAGATACCTCCTTTCAACACTTGAGGTCTTGGTCTCGATCCCTAGTGGGGGTGGCTAACATGGAGTGTGTGCACTGACATGGGTGCGTACTCACAAGCTAACCTAAAAAAAAAAAAAGAAAAAGAAAAAAGAAGAAGGAGAAGATAGGTACCGCCGTATCGGCCGAAGGATTGGCTACTCCCTCGTGGCTGATGGTCGGTGCTTTGTGGACCCCACCATGATGTATGTTTTCATCCATTTCGTTCATCCATTTTATAAATCATTTTAGGGCTTTATATAAAAAAATGATAGTGATATAAATCTCAGGTGGACCACACCAAAGAAAAACAATAATGATTGGATATCCACCATTATAATCCTCCTAAGGCCCACTGTACTGTTTATTTGAAATCTAATCTGTTGATTAGGTCATAAGGACCCAGATGAAGGGAAACAATAAATATCAGCTTGATCAAGAACTTTTATAGCCACCAAAACGTTTTTAATGGTCAACGTTCATTCAACAATGTTTCCTATAATGTGGTCTACTTGAGATTTCGATATAACTCATTTTTTTTATAATAACATAAAATGATTCATAAAAATAGATGGAGGGCATGGGTGAAACACATACATCATGGTAGGTCCACAGATCACCGACGACGGGTGGCAACTGGCACGGGAGTAGCCAGTCCGTTTCCAGTACGACACAACAACTGTACTGGCGCTCCTCGAGCTCTGAGATGTACGTACGGTTCAAAGGAGATCAAAGTTATATGGGCCCCACAGTGATGTATTTATTATATCTACACCGTTCATATATTTTTTTAGATCATTATAGAGCATTATTCCAAAAATGAATAATATCAAAAGATCATCTGAACCACCCCACAAATAACAGCAAAAAATGATTTTCACTGTTAAACTATTAGTGTGGTCCACTTGATAGTTAGATCTGTCTTATTTTTCATCTCAAGCCTTAATAAGAGCTTGCCAAATGGATGAACGGTTTGGATATAACACCTACCCCATGATCAGATCCACATAAGTGGCTAACGTGGATACACTATTTGAATTCACCTGCGCAGGACGTGATTGCGTGAAAAGCAAGTAATTGGTTTCGTGAACTGGAAGTAACTTTAAAGGTTAAATAAAATCGTGTACATGTAGATAAAAAATTCTCTCAGAACCATGTGGGGCCCACCTTGATGTATATATTTCATCTAAGCCGTTTATCCATTTTGAAATATGATTTTAAGCATTGAGCAGAAAAAAGAGGTATATTAAAGGTTAATTTAGACCATACCATATGAAATAATTTAATTAAATCTATATTGTTCGAATCGTATCTAATCCGATCCGACTCGGTTTTTCAGCCCGAGTCGGACTCGGTTCGGGTAAGGTCAACAGGCATCGGATCGGGTCCGGATCAGGTGACCCAAATCCGGTCTCGGATCGGATCGAGTTCGGATCTAACCAGTAGTATTTCAGATAGGATCGGATCATACCTAATCCGATCCGAACAGGACCGATGCCCAGCTCTACTCCCATCTGGAGACTCTTCTGCCGAGGTTAACTCCAGAAAGGCAGAGCGGCTCAATCTGGATCTTAATCGTGTCAGCTATAATGATGATAATTGCCCGGAGCTGTTGTCCGACTGGAGGACATAATATAAACTGCATCCTGGCAGGAACGGGGCCCACGGCCCATCTCCATCATCTTCATCAAGGCCTTCTATTAAAGATTTTGACTTGAATGACAACCCATCCTTCAGTGAAGCACATGATGTCCATAGACCAGTTCACGGCATCTGGCCTTCAAGAAACAGGGTATTAGATGATCGTGCTAGTTCTATTACTGGATCTACAATGTATCTGGAACCTAAGAATGTAAAATCTGCTTGTTGGGCGGATTTGGGTTCAGTTCAAGATTCTGGGCATGGTCATGGCAGGAAGGAATACATGTATTCTGCCCAACCGTTTCTGATGGCTGGGCCAAACGTTATCCCCTCTGTAGAACAGATGGGGAGAGTGGTCATTGCGCAACCTACTCTGCCTTATGCACAACCGCCTGCTTTATCCTATAATGGCTTTGGGATGGGCCCCGCATTCCCTCTTCCTTCTGCTGTATATCCTTCAGGTGTTGTACCTTACATGGTGGACTCACCTGGAGCCACCATCCTACCCCAAATATTGGGCCCTGGTACTCTCTCCAGTTTCCCTAGACCATCATATCTAGATGTCGCTGGCACACTAGGCGCAAATGATGTTGGTATCGTAAGGCCTAACTTCAACTTGAATGCAGGAGTTACTTCCTTGGAGACCAAAGTTAGAGGAGGAAATGTTAGACACCTATTCTTTCCTGCAAATAGTAATTCATTAATGGAAGAGCAGACAAAGTCTTTTCAACAGGCAGCCATTACTGGCCCATCCATGAAGAGTAAAGAGCCAGAGTGTGGGTGGGAATCCTATCAGGTTGGCCACAAACAGATGATTTCATGGCACTAATTTTCTGCAGACTTCCAACAAATCTACTCAAGCTGTTCTGGTAAGATAGGCATTAGGTTATTAACTGGGATACGTTTTAGAAGGCCTCCTGCTCTAGCTTGAATTGTCTTTCCGGATTCGACTGCAGTTGTCCTGTTTGCAATTTTGTCTCCTCTGTGCTTCCCATCAAGTGATGATGCCATGCACTTCCTTGCCCGACCTTGGAATCCATTATTTCAGGACTAGTAGTTTCCCGGATTTACCTTCTACATGATAAGATGCATCTGATGCTGTTCGTTACGGGAACTCGGCCGCTGATTGTTTGTTTGTTTACCTTTTCCCCCTAAGTTGTACGCCTATTGCCTATCCAAATCTTGGTCTTGAACACTTCTGTACATATTACTCATGTATTTATTTTAACAAGTATGAATTTAGCCCTTAGCTACTAATCAGCTAATTACCGTCAAATCCTACAGTCATCGACCATGGCACTAATGCAAGGTAAATTGGATGTTGCTCTTTTCTATTCTTAATTATTTATCTATTTTCAATGAGGAATTATGCAGTGGAGCTTCTGATCTTTCAAGGCTGCTGATGTGCCTCCAATGGCATATGCTTCCCTTTGTTGTTTTACGGGGAATATGGAAACAAAGGAACTCTCTCTCTCTCTCTCTCTCTCTCTCTCTCTCTCTCTCTCTCTCTCTCTCTCTCTCTCTCTCTCTCTCTCTCTCTCTCTCTCTCTCTCTCTCTCTAGCTAGCTTTCGGCTAGAAGAATGTTTTATCTTCAAAAGTAACATTTGTTGGGTGTTTCAAAACATAGACTACAGACGGTTTTGGAATCGAAATGTTCGTGGAAGTAATCTCTAATTGTTCCGCATTGTGGTTCAAGGAGAAGGTAGAGCCTTGGATATTGGTTTTCTTGTTAAATGATATTTTTTCTATGATGTCAAGGCTAAGCGTTTAGTTTTCCTTTGTTTCTATAGAGGCTAATGCAGATGCATTTTCCCTAGCCAAGAAAGGAACAACCCTCCCTTCTCTCCCTTTGTAGGAAACACTTTCCCATTGATGTACCTGGCATCTTTCTATCTTAGGAAACTTTGCTATTTGTCAAAAATAATTAAACATTTACCCTGAGAAAAAGAAACCACAATTATTTTCCTTTCCATGCATAAGCTGGAATCCAAACCCCAGCCCCTCGAATGTTGAAAGGCAGGTTCTATGACACGGAGCTTCCACGGGCTCAAATGCAAACATAACTGCAATTTGAGGGATACTTCCTCGTTATGAAAACTAGAAAAGATCACTTATTTTCATCACTTCCTCTGGATCAAATTGAACATTCACAATTCAGCTGTGCATCCAACCACATCTTGTCCATTTTAAGTTGGACATATGTGTGTGTGTGACAACATATAGGACACTTGTAAGTGGAGAATATTGCAATGACACCTTTCAACTTTGTTGCAACTAAATTACAACATTCTAAGTCAATTCTACTTCCAAACACCTCCTTATGGTAACAAGAAAGAAGCCCTCAACTTGCAGTTCTTTCAAGTCCAACTGGAATGCAGACCCTTGATATGAATGCAAAGGAAAGAAATTGCAATTTGGTTATTCCCTTTATTAGTAGCCTAATAATTAACAATCCTATTCGATAGAACATCCAAAGGCGAATTGAGGTGGATGTAAATCAACAAAACAAGGGCACTAAAAATTGAGAATGGATTTACTTGCATGTGTTGTTGATTGAAGATTTCCACACAAAACAATACAAGATACATATCCCAGAAATTGAAACGAGATAGAGAAAGGACAACGTATGGAAATGGTACCTGACCAACAACATCTTCTTTCCTGGAATTGAATTTGGTGCCTTTGTAGATGTAATTTCCGCAGGTGTTGCAACGAATGCTCATCGGAAGCATCATGCGGACTTTCATCTGCTGGTTCTTGGGCTGTCTACGCCGTGGGATCTTCGACGGATCGAAGTCCGGCGGGTAGTACTTGTTCAATACCTTCCTTTCTCCCATCTCTTCTTCTCTTTCTTCCTCTACAAAATCAGTCTCTGATTTTGGAAATTAGGGTTTGATCTGATTTCCCTTTGTCCGCAATCTGCCGGCCCCACGCCCCTAGTCCCTTCGAATGCAACGGCAGTACGCTCCCCAACGGCCCGCCTTAGAATCGAACAGCACCTCAGCACATCTCTCCTGCGTCAGCTCACCTCTCTCTCTCTCTCTCTCTCCCTTCTTCGGTTCGCCTCTCTCTCGCTCGCTCGACTTCCCTCCCTCTGATTAATAAAGGGACGCGGCTTTCCTGCTAAAGCAATTCGCATGAAGTTCCTCCGCAAGGATGTTGGGTGGGGCCCACTGATATGTTTACGTGAAATCCAACCCGTCCATCCGTTTTGAGTGCTCATTTTAAGATGTGCGACCAAAAAAGAGATGTATCCAACACTCAAGTAGAACACACGAGAGTAAATAGTGAGAATTCAGTGAGCACCGTTGAAGCATTCTTGTGGTCATAAAAGTTCTGTATCAGGCTATATTTTTGTTGTTTTCACTTAAACCCATTTGTAATCACCTTATAAACGGTTTGGATGGCATATTAACATCAAGGTGGAAATTTCTTTTCCCAATTTTCCATATCCTGTGACCGACTTTAATTTTGTCTCCATCTCATTCTATTTTTTTTGTCTCAGGTCCTAAAATGAGCTCCCAAGACGTTTGCAGTGGCCCCACTTGCAGAGGCAGAGGCTCTCGCAAAATCGCGTCCTGATGAAACACCAGCCAGTGCCCTGCCCTCTTAAGTTCTCGATTGCCGCCATGGATTCGGGGGATTTGAAGCGATTTTAAAATCCCCTTGTTGTTTGGCACCCTAATTCAGGGGTTTCAAATTGCCTCTAACAGGGGTTTGAAATCCAGGTGAGAGCTTCTAAAATCCTTTCAAGAGCATGTGTAACATGTGTGTCACCAAACTATTATTTTATTGGACATATGGCCCACTAATAATATTCTAAAATAATCATATTATCAATTATATCACTATAATTATTTTAATATGATGATCAACACTGTCCAAACATTGTCCATATAAATTAGCCGTTAAAATCTGTTGGTTAGTCACCTCAGACATGATTTTGTGCTTGTGGCCCATTCGAGACTTGGAATTTCATTATTTTCGAGTAAAGCATATATTTGAGCAGGCTTATTACAACCATTGTGTCAAACATTAGATATGTCACTAATTGGAGATATTAAAGTTGATTTAGTAATTAAATTCAATTAAATTCAAACCCCTACAAATATATCATACATTGCTTCTTGTGGATTGAAGTTCATTCCCAATTCAGGGTGCTACACACGATAGGAGGATTTCAAATCCAGGGTCTTCGGAGTGCTACACACGATAGGAGGATTTCAAATCCAGGGTCTTCGGAATCCAGGGGATTCCAAATCCACTCTCCCAAACTGGCACTTAATGTAGGAAAATTTTCAGAAGCAGGAAGGAGTATTGAATGAAGCCGTTATTTGTGTTTTTCCTCCATCCAGGTTTGTGCCACCTTATCAACGGGTTGGATGTCAAATAAACATTACAGTGGGCCTAGGAATTTTTAATGGTGGACATTTGGTCAACACTATTTTCCTTTGGTGTGGTCCATTGAGATATGAATTTGCCTCATCTTTTTACACCGGCTAGGTGGATGGTAGTCACTAGCCAGACCGTGTCTAGCATGGAACTAGCAATGTTGGTGGGACCTTCAACGTGGGCCCACCTTGTTGCATGCATTGTATATCCATGTCGTCCATCTATTTTTCCAACTTATTTTATAGTGCAGATATAACCACACTATATGAAACAATGGCCATTGAAGGCCCACCATTAAAAACTTCATAGAGTTCATTGTAATGTTTATTAGTTATCCAACCAGTAGACAACATTACAAATAGGGTTGTACACAAACCGATTTAGCTCGGTTAGCTCACTCAACTCAACTCAAAAAAACTCGATTCGACTCAGTTCGAAATTGAGTTCAAGCTAAGTCGAGCTAATTTTTTGAGGTTGAAAAAATTTCGAACTGAGTTCGAGCTTGAACGAGCTCGACTCGACTTGGATCGAACCCCAGCTCGACTCGAACTTGGATCAAACCAGTTCGGCGACTCGTTTACTTTGATATTGATGTTGCTCACCAAGTGTTTGACGAAATGACTCAACGAAGTGTTGGCTTGTGGCAAGGAAGGTATGTATATGGAACAAATACGTTTTTTTTCTTGATTTTGATGTTGCCTACAAGGTGCCAACAAGGTGTTTGATGAAATAACCTAGAAGGTGTTTGATAAAATACCTGTAAAACCATTGCCTCTGTTTGTAAAACAGTGGGTTTTTGAAGTTGCAATTTAGGTGTTTGTGGAAATGCCTCAATGCTGAACTCGGCTCGATCTTGGCCCGAGCTGGCCCGAGCTGCTGACCGAACCGAGACGAGTCGGCCAGTTAGGCTCAAGGATCAAGCCAAGCCGAGTTCGAGCTGAGGTCAGCCAGTGTTCGAGCCGAGTCGAGCTGAGGCCAGCTCGACTCGGTTCAACTTGATGTACACCCCTAATAACACATACATCATAGTGGGGCCCATATAACTTTGCCATGTCAATGCACCAAGGAATCGATGGTGTGTGCCACACTGCACAATCCAAGTCGATGTTGGGAAAGTTATGACAATCCATACACAAGCACTAAAAAAAGCGCACTTGGCGTAGAATTGCATATTGTTAAAGCACAAACACAATGTTATACCCTGATTTTGGCCATTGGAGCAATTTTTACAACATCATAGTTGGCATTGAGTTGGCATAATGGTGAGGCACGATCGAGAAGTCTAAACGAATATAAAGCAGTCAAGAGAAGGGGAATGATCAGAGGAATGCAAAGAGACAAAAGAATCTAAAAGACCGACATGTCAACAATTCAACTATTGTAACGTATGAAGTAAAGAAGAGAAACAAATATAAAGTATTTGTGTAGCAAAAAAGTCTATAAATAGTAGAGAAAATCAACAAAGCAGAGTGTCTTATACCAATCATACAAACCAATTAAATTATCTTTCAATTATTTGTCAATTTATCTTTTCTTAAGTTTATAGCTTAGCTCTTCCATAAGGGTAGCGATAATTTGATAACGATAATCTTTTAGCTGTAATATTGGTCTACGCTTATACACTAACCCTATCCATTTTCAATACAAGCAATTCTCCATTCAAGTAGGCTCTTTATAGTTGTGCATCGACTGACTATAAGTTTTTACTTTTCATTTGATGACAGTCAGGTATCGGAAAAGTCGTTTCATATGGAAGGCAAAGCTGAACTTATTTTCGGAAGAAGAACCTCACATTCTGACAATCACCTGGCCATTCTCTAAAACAATTCGCAATTGGCTGAATATATGATCGATCTAATCAGATCTTGCCCATATATTGTCACGGTCATCGTATTTGCCTGTATTAACGCTTGGGGTTTGTTCGATTGGAATCGACTTGCATAGTCGGTTCTGGCACGCTTGCACACACCACACATGACCACGACATACCCAAACCAAAGAAGTGCCCAACACACAGTATAAGATTGGTTGAAAGATCATAACCCATAATTAACGGACACTTGTTAAAATTGGACTTTTGAATTTCTCCATTCTCCACCTATCTGATAGTGTGGCAATCGAATGTAAAAACCATAACATGGATGATTGAATTAGAATTAATTGTATTATTAAGGGCTTTAAATTAGTCAGGCTTGGCTTAGGCAAGATAAAAAGTTTGAATGCGTCCAGCCCAAAAAATTCAGGCTGATGCCAACCCGGCCTGCCCATCACAACATAATGCTCTAAGGGCCTGTTTTGTTTGTTTTCTTCTTCTTCTTCTTCTTTCTGTTTGCAAATTCTGTCATAATTGTACATTAGTTGTTCCTACTTATGAATTGAATATAAAAGTATAATTATGTTTCTTAAAACGCATTTGGAATAGAGTCTAAATTTCACCTCAAAGATCGGGCTTTAATAAAGGAACTGCCATCGGGCTCCCGAGATAAAATACTTTGAGCCCCACCATGATGTATGTGTTAGATCCATGCTATCTATTCTTTTTCTTTTTCTTTTTCTTTTTCTTTTTTATTTTCAATCATTTTAGATCATAAGCCCAACAATGAGGTTGATAAAGCCACATCATAGAAACTAGTGGGAATCAAATACCTACCATTGAAAACTTCTCGAGGCTTAGAGAAGTTTTGGATCAAACTAATATTTGTGTTTTTTCTTTGTTCATGTCTATGTAACCTTATGAACATGTTAGATATCAAATAAATGTAATGAGCCTTATGTAAGTTTCAATAGTGGGCGTCATTATTGCAACTGCTTCCTATGGTGTAGTCCACTCAAGTTTCACATTTGCCTCATTTTTTAGCTCTTACCCTAAGACATCCAGCAAAATAAATGAAAGGCATAAATAAAATACATATATGTTGGTGGCATCGAAGGAGTTTTGCTTAGGTACATGTTGCGCAGCACGCCAACAATATAGTGAGCCTAGATCCAATCTCAGGCCTCACCCACAAACGATAAACAGGAAGAAATATAAACTAGAAACAGATCAAAGCAATCCAAAACAAATCACAAGAGAAGATAAACGTGGAAAAATACCAATCTAGGGTAAAAAAGCCACGGATGCAAACTTTCACTATGAAGAACGAAGATTACAAGGCAATATACTAACCTCTCCCTTGGAAGTACAGAGAAAATCCCTTGCCCATACCTTAAAAATATTTCCCAATATTCACCTTAACCTTAGAATAGCCATAGGGATCCCAATTTATAGTTTTGGCAACTTCCCTTTCCGCATCTCAGTTGCGAAAGGACTTGCGACACGAAATTCGCGCATGTGGCTCCACTTCTCAACAATCTCCCACTTGGAGACACATCGCCATAAACCTTTGTCTTCTTCATCCAGAGTGCACCACCTCCCCGTCTTCAAGTCTGAAGACCAATCAAAGCTGAACAGATCTTCAACTTCTCTCGTGTGACCGCCTTGGTCAACATATCCGCAGGATTCTCACTTGTACGAATCTTCTCCAGAGCAATCGATTCATCTTCCAGTAATGAACGTATGAAGTGATATCTGATGGCAATATGCTTGGTCCTTGAATGAAAGGCTGAATTCTTGGTCAAGTGTATTGCACTCTGACTGTCACTGTACAGTTTGTAATTTGCTTGCTTCTTACCCAACTCTTCCATGAAACCTTGCATCCACACCATCTCCTTGCATGCTTCTATAACCGCAACATATTTTGCTTCTGTCGTACTGATAGATACTATCTTCTGTAACTGAGAGACCCAACTGACTACAGCACTACCCAGAATAAAGACATAACCTGTAGTGCTTCTCCTACTGTCAATATCTCCTGCCAAATCTGAATCCATGTAGCCTTGTAGCTTGATTTTCGATCCACCATAGCACAACCCTACATCCTTAGTACCTACCAAATATCTAAGGATCCACTTCACAACTTTCCAATATTCCTTCCCGGGGTTGTTCATGAACCTGCTAACAACTCTCACTGCTTGAGGAATGTCTGGCCTCGTGCTCACAATAGCATACATGAGACTCCCAATAGCTGACGCGTATGGGACTTTAGCCATGTAATCTCGTTCCTCCTGCGTCTTTGCCCCTTGCTCCTTAGATAGCTTGAAGTGGTTGGCTAATGGAGTGTTAACCGGCTTAGCACCTCATATATTGAATCGGTCAAGTACCTTGGCTATGTACTCTGCCTGTGACAAAACTAGCTTCTTGTTTTCCTTGTCACACTTTATCCTCATGCCTATGATTTATTTTACAGCTCCTAAATCCTTCATGCAAATTCTCTAGATAGTTGTCTTTTGAGATTTGAGATGTCCTTCATGCTTGAACCGGCCACAAACATATCATCAACGTACAGAAGAAGAATGATGTATGACGTATCAAACTTCTTCAAGTAACAACAGTGGTTTGCATGACATCTCCTAAAGCCGTTTCCCGACATGAAACTGTCGAACTTCTTGTACCACTGCCTCGGGGCCTGCTTCAGGCCATATAAACTCTTCTTCAGTCTACACACCTTGTTCTCCTTTCCTGGTGCCACGTATCCTGTCGGCTGATGCATATATATCTCTTCTTCAAGGTCCCCATGAAGAAAGGTTGTCTTAACATCTAGCTGCTCTAGATGTAAGTCCTCTATAGCCACTATACTCAAGACCATGCGAATCGTAGACATTTTCACCACATGTGAAAATATTTTAGTGAAATCGATACTTGCCTTTTGTTGAAACCCTCTCACAACCGGTCTAGCCTTGTACCGTTTCGAACCATTGTGCTCCTCCTTCAATCTGTAAACCCACTTGTTATGAAGAGCTTTCTTACCCTTAGGTAGAGTGACTGGCTCCCATGTACGATTAAACTCAAGAGAGTCCATCTCCTCATCCATGGCCTGCTCCCACTTAACCCGTGTTTCTGACTGTAATGCCTCTTCAAAACACTCTGGCCCACCACTATTTGTCAGCAGTAGATAATATAAGGAGGGTGAATATCAACCCGTGGGTCTCCTCTCCCGAGTAGACCTCCTCACAACCGGTGTATGTGACTCTGCCTCATAATGCTCCTGTGTATGATCATCCTGTGACGTTGTAACATCCGTGTCTGGTAACTCTTCAAACTCTACGAATTCCTTTTCTTCGGCCTTATTTTCCTACACATTGTCCTTATGCATCACTTTTTCATTGAAGACTACGTCCTTGCTTCTGATGATTTTTCTGTTTTCTGCATCCCAAAACTTGTAGCCAAAATCATGCTGCCCGTAGCCTATAAACGTGTACCTCCTGGACTTCGTATCCAACTTGTTTCTGTGCTCTGCATCAATGTGAACATATGAAGTGCAACCGAACACTCTGAGATGTGCAAGGTTCACTTATTTCCCAATCCACACTTCTTCTGGTAGCCCACCATCCAATGGTGCCGAGGGACTTCTATTGATGAGATATGAGACGACATTCACAGCATCTGCCCAAAATGTCTTGGGCAACCCTGCATGTAACCTCATGCTCCTGGCGTGCTCAAGGATGGTCCTGTTAATGCGCTCAGCCACACCATTCTGTTACGGTGTACCTGAAATCATTTTTTGATGTTTGATTCCACTTGCTGCACAATACTCCTCAAACCTCTTGTCACAATACTCTCCCCCATTATCAGATCTGAGACATTTTACTATTTTACATGTCTCATTTTCTACTATAACTTTCCACTTCTTAAATACATCAAATACATCAGATTTGTGCTTTAAGAAATAAATCCACAGTTTTCTACTAGCATCATCAATAAAGGAAACAAAATAACGTGAGCCACCAAGAGATGATACATGTGCCGGTCCCCACACATCAGTGTGTACAAGCTCCAATAGATGCGTCTTTGGAGCGCGTCCCGTCTTCTTAAAACTTACCCTCTTCTGCTTGCCATACACGCAATCCTCGCAGAATTCCAATTTAATAGACTTCAACCCTGATAGTTTCCCTTTTGACAATAGCACTTTCATCATTTTCTCACTCATATGTCCCAACCTCTGATGCCATAACTGCCCATTCACTCCAGTTGATGCGACTGCGAGTGAATTATACGATCCTGAAGTCACGTACAAAGTACCTTCTTTCTTGCCTCAAGATATCACCAAGGCACCTTTTGTGATCTTCCAAGAATCACTGGTGAATGTCGTCACATAACCGGCATCGGTCAACTGCCCTACTGAGATCAGATTCCGTCTCAAACTCGGTACATGTCTGACATCCTTCAATTTCAACATTGTTCTGTCTTTCTGAATTATATGAACGTCTCCCTTTCCAACAATACTGCACGGCTCATCATCACCCAAGTAGACTCTCCCGAAGTCACCTGATACATAGTTACGCAGAACTTCTTTACATGAAGTGGCATGAAACGAAGCACCTGAGTCTATAACCCAAGACTCATTCCTCACATCAAAAGACAAGATCAACGCCTCTGTGTCACTATCCTCAGATAGATTCACTGAATCTTTCCCGCCTTGAGAGCTTCCTTCTTGTTTCTTAAGCGTTCTGCAATCACGTTTCATGTGCCCCTTCTTGCCGCAATGCCAACACCCATCTTTGTCTTTCGGTCCCTTGGACTTCTTCCTCGACTTAGAACGTCCGTGTTTATTGTTTCCTTTGTTCAGCGATCTTCCTCTTCCTTCAATGTTTAAAGCATTCCTTGAATCCCCTGAAACTCCTGATGCATTTCTTCTGGATTCTTCGCTGAGAATTAAACTGGCCACATCATCAAATTTCAGCTTTGTCGACCCTGAAGAATTGCTCACAGCAATCACCAAACCATCTCATCTGTTTGGCAAATTGGAAAAGATCAATAACGCTCTGACCTCATCCTAAAAAATAATGCCAACGGATTTCAACTGGCTCGTGACTGTATTGAACTCGTTTAGATGTTCAGCCACGCTCTCACCATCTGACATCTTCATGTTGAATAGCTGTTTCATAAGATGAACCTTGTTGGATGCCGAAGGTTTTTTTTATACATGGTGGCTAGGGCTTCCATTAATTCTTTTGTTGTTTTTACCTTGGATATATTGAAGGCGACGCTCTTAGACAAAGAGAGTCGGATCGTTCCTAAAGCCTTCTTATCCAGTAAAAACTATTCATCATCTGTCATCTTTTCTGATTTTTTCTCTTTTTCTCCTAGAGGAATAAAGAGGTCCTTCTGATACAAATAATCTTCCATCTGCATCTTCCAGAAGACAAAGGTTGAACCATCAAACTTCTCAATTTTAGTTTTCCCATCTTCTGTCATCGCTCCCAATAGAACTAAACCAATAGCTTTGATACTAGTTGTTGCGCAGCATGCCAACTGTTGAGGGTCAAATATTGTATATTAGACCCCATTTATCACCGGATTTATGAACATGCCACCGTTTAAAAAGCCTAATTTAATCGTGTTTGTGATGCAAGGTACATTTGCAAGTGTGGGCTACAAAATGGTGCTAAAAGTGTATATTTGATGCTCTGAAATCACCACACCAAGGTACGGACCCCAGGGGACCAAGAATGATGAATTTACATGCCCGGGATCAGAGAAAATCAAGCCGTCCACGTTAAAGAGGCCACACAGTCATCCAGATTGCAAGATCACGAGGTTTCCACCATCCGTTCAGCCTGAAACTTCATACATGGACTGAGGAGCATAAATTAACCGTACACGCCAATTTTCACCCATTGGAGACCTCTAGAAGTGGTCCAACGGACAGATCAGCCCATTAATCTCCAATTTGGGGCCCACCTGATATTTGGAACTGCTTCAACTTT
Source organism: Magnolia officinalis (assembly GCA_021015155.1). Lineage (NCBI taxonomy): Eukaryota > Viridiplantae > Streptophyta > Magnoliopsida > Magnoliales > Magnoliaceae > Magnolia > Magnolia officinalis. Next base: position 13,086,356 of record JAJHSJ010000005.1, read on the forward strand.
GGTATTGACGGCTTAAATGATATGGCAAAATGAATGGACGGAGCAGATGTCTCAAAAACATCTCTGTGGGACCCACGTGTACATCACGTGTGTACAGTGTATAAGTGCACCGGGTGTGCACGTAACACTTCAACAGTCGGTCAGCGGCGCTGACCGACTTACTTTCTAAAAATTCAAAAAAACGGAAAATTCCGTTTCCTGTTCGCAACCGAAACCATCGGTTGCTGTTGTGGGCCCCACCCATCGTCCAAACGGGCAATCCAGACCGTTCATTCGTTCTCTAAGGCGGCCACAATCCACGCCTAGGTGGCGTTATTTTGAATGATAGCAGATATAAATTTTTAACCGTCCAAACGTCAGACGGACGGTGAGTTCAAAACTCAGTGGGCCACGTCTACGGACACTCAAAACTGACCATTCCCAACCGAAATCTCGTGGAGAGTCCAATGGACGGCTTAGATTCATCAAAAGAACGCATTTGTGGGCCCCACCAACGTCGCAACGTGATCGGTGCGAAAATCACGTTACAACCGGACGCTGTCCGCGTTTTACAGGCAATTGTGGGCCACCCTCATGGGCCATCTTTCCAATCCAGACCGACCATCAGGAGCGGGGCTCAATCTCGATCAACCCCTCGTTTGTTTCACGGAAATCAGGGCCTACTCGGAGACACATGTTCTGCCGCAACTTGACTGTGCGCAGGAGCAACTTCCATTCCTGTTACGCAGTCCGGGATTTTTCCAGATTTTTCGGACTGTTACACGTCTACAGAGAGGAGCAGATCAATGATCCGAACCGTCCAAACACTGTCTGTAGGATGACTGACCAAAGCCATGATGATTGAATGGTTTGGATCTTGGGTGAAGGACGATTGCAAGCCGATTCTCAATGCCGTTTTGCTGTGTATACACTGTTTCTGCAAAAGATTTCACGGTTTTCTGCTGCGAATAGGATTGCACAAATTCATATCTCAGCCGCACGGTTTCAAGCTCCCCATAGCACCAACATTCAGCAGCTATATAAGGAAGAAAAGAGAGTTGAAAAGGGTATCTTATTCCACGGCTGGGAAAGAGAGAGAGAGACAGGGAACGTGTTTTTTTTTTTGAATTTCTTTTTCTTTTTATTTTATTCGGTTTGTGTGAGAGATTTAGCCAATCATGGTTGGCTAAACCTCTGGGCTAGGGTCATGAGGTGAAGCTTGTGGCGTGACAGGGTTGATCCTATGGTTAGATTCATGCTATGAACTGATTTGATTTTAGTTTGATTTTAAGGAATGCCTTAAGCTTTTAATGGTTTATTGTGACTGATATTACAGTAGATCTGCAATGGCTTGAGTATTTCCTTTTCATTATTCTGATTATGCGGTTATGAAGCCCTGTTGTTCACCATCGCCCCTTGGACATAGTGGAATGATGGAACTCTTCCTGACATTCATATATCACTCAGATTGGCTGTGGATTGGTTTAATTCTGTTGTTTGCTTTGTCTCATGGGCATGGTTTTGTGATGGAATCTATTCTTATTTATACCTTTCTGATCTCTTGAAAACTAGATTAAACGAAGTTCAGATCGTGCTTTAGTGATATATCTTCCAACTGGATGAAGATGGGACTCGAAGTCCAGTTGATTTCATGAATCAAGCGTAGATCTCCCTGATCTCTACAAGTGGATCCTTGGCACCCTAGTTCCCTACCTTTAAATTTCACCAATTTTAGTTTACTATTTCACCATTATTCCTCAAATCACAATTGGTTTAGATTTTGTCTTAGCCTAGTTCTAGATCTGGTTAGTTTCAGATAACGTACAGATTTCAGTCCCTGTGGATTCGACCTCGGTCTTACCGAGTTTATTACTACATCACAACCCTGCACTTGGGGAGTGAACACCAACAACGCAGTGAGCCTAGATCCAATCTCAGGCCTCACCTACAAACGATAAACAAGAAGAAATATAAACTAGAAACAGATCAAAGCAATCCAAAACAAACCACAAGACAAGAAATACGTGGAAAAACCCCAATTTGGGGTAAAAAACCACGGATGCAAACTTCCACTATGAAGAACGAAGATTACAAGGCAATATACTAACATCTCCCTTAGAAGTACAGAGAAAATCCCTTGCCCACGCCTTAGAAATATTTCCCAATATTCACCTTAACCCTATAATAGCCCTAGGGACCCCAATTTATAGTTTTGGCAACTTCCCTTTCCGCATCCCAGTTGCGAAAGGACTTGCAACATGAAATCCGCGAAACTCCTTTCTGCATCCTAGTTGCGAAAGGACTTGTGACATAAAATCCGCGAAACTCCTTTCCACATCCCAGTTGCGAAAGGACTTGTGACACGAAATCCGCGCATGTGGCTCCACTTCTCAACAGTACACAAGGTAAACTTCATTATTCAAGTTTAAAAAAGATGTCAACATCTTACATATGACTTCCCACCTATTTTATTATTACAAGTTTTACGGCAAATCAAACATGCTTACTATCTGGATAAGTCCTTTGTTTACAATGGCATGTGTGGATGTTATTTTACGCTATGGGTGCTCAAGCTGCTTGTTTTAGCAACATAATTAGCATTTGAATAGGAATCTTCCATGCCCACACATTGTATGAATTTTTCATGCCCATGACTTCTTAATCTCGTTTTTGGGAGAGAAGCCATCCTTTAATACAATTCTATTAATTACATTTAGAGTTGTTTCATTCTCATAAATCTTATGTATACCTTTAATACCATGGGTCTCACCTTGACGGTTATGATAATGATAAAATCCGATCATTGTATTGGCAGATGGAATTACATTGTATATTGTCTACAATTCCAACAACACGCTCCAACTTGATGTCAATGGACTTAAAATTTTAATTTTACTTCCTTTCACCTAATATAAAATTCACATTATCAAAATTATCCAAATACTGTTCAGTTTGTCTCTTTAAACTAATTATCAGTTTAACGCAACAACGGAAACATCAAATTCATCATGTCACATGTGAGAAAACATACACCACAAACAAAAGATACAATCCCTCATAAACATAAAATATTATAACATGTAGGGGTGTTGGGAGAGGCTGGAGGCAGAGTAGGTTGTTACCCGTGCACTCACGAGTGGTGTTAAATGACATAAAATGAGAAGAAGAGAAGAATAATGCCGACTGTAGCTCTACAAGTGTGGATCACCGGACGTGGATTAGCTACTGATGAGTTGAGCAACCAGTATTGCCACTGAAGTGATGTCACCGCATTTTGTGTGCCCACCATGATGTATGTGATGTATCCACAACGTCAATCAATTTGGAGAGATTATTTTAGGCAGGGATGAAAGTGGGGCGGGTTGGGTCAGGTTGGTGCTCAACCCTAGCCCAACCCAAAGTTCCTATACCTCAACCTAACCCAACCCAACTTCTGGTTAGGAATTCTCATCCCAAGTAGGCTTGGTCGAGTGGATATATACTAATATTTTTGTCATTACATTAATCTATTATGCTTTAATACACACCTTATTTGTTGTACATATGATTTTATTAATTATTTATATAGTTATTTATGGTAAAGAACTTCATTTTATCTAAACAAACCATCTAAAATTTAGTACAACTATTCCTTTAAAAGTCGTGTTGTGTTGTGTAGCTCGTAATCTATTTGAGAGAGAGAAGTCTGGCACACGTATCTTGTTAACTTGAGTCATCGGTGTTGCGCAACACGCCAACAACGCAGTGAGCCTAGATCCAATCTAAGGCCTCATCCACAAACGATAAACAGGAAGAAATATAAACTAGAAATAGATCAAAGCAATCCAAAACAAACCACAAGACAAGATATACGTGGAAAAACCCCAAACTAGGGTAAAAAACCACGGATGCAAAATTTCACTATGAAGAGAAACGAAGATTACAAGGTAATATACTAACCTCTCCCTTGGAAGTACAGAGAAAATCCTTTGCCCACACCTCAGAATAATTTCATAAAATTCACCTTAACCTAGAATAGCCCTAGGGACCCCAATTTATAGTTTTGGCAACTTCCCTTTCCGCATCCCAGTTGCGAAAGGACTTGCGACACGAAATCCGCGAAACTCCTTTCGCATCCCAGTTGCGAAAGGACTTGCGACACGAAATCCGCGCAACCTCGACTGGTCGTGGGCGGCCCCAGATGTGGCTCCACTTCTCAATAATCTCCCACTTGGAGACACATCTCCATAAACCTTTGTCTTCTTCATCCGGAGTGCACCACCTCCCCGTCTTCAAGCCTGAAGACCAATCAAAGCTAAACAGAGCTTCAGCTTCTCCCTTGTGACCGCCTTGGTCAGCATATCCACAGGATTCTCACTTGTATGAATCTTCTCCAGAGCAATCGATCCATCTTCCAGTAACGAACGTATGGAGTGCTAACCGGCTTAGCACCTCCCATATTGAATCGATCAAGTACCTTAGCTATGTACTCTACCTGTGACAAAACTAATTTCTTATTTTCCCTGTCATGCTTTATCCTCATGCCTAGGATTTGTTTTGCAGCTCCTAAATCCTTCATGGCAAATTCTCTAGACAATTGTCTTTTGAGATCTGAGATGTCCTTCATGCTTGAGCCAACCACAAGCATATCATCAACGTACAGAAGAAGGATGATGTATGACGTATCAAACTTCTTCAAGTAACAACAGTGGTCTGCATGACATCTCCTAAAACCGTTTCCTGAAATGAAACTATCGAATTTCTTGTACCACTGCCTCGGGGCCTGCTTCAGGCCATATAGACTTTTCTTCAGTCTGCACACCTTGTTCTCATTACCTGGTGCCACGTATCCTGTCGGCTGATGCATATATATCTCTTCTTCAAGGTCCCCATGAAGAAAGGCTGTCTTAACATCTAGCTGTTCTAGATGTAATTCCTCTGAAACCACTATACTCAAGACCATGCGAATCGTAGACATTTTCACTACCGGTGAAAATATTTCAGTGAAATCGATACCTACCTTTTGTTGAAACCCTTTCACAACCAATCTGGCCTTATACCGTTTTGAACCATCGTGCTCCTCCTTCAGTCTGTAAACCCACTTGTTATGAAGAGCTTTCTTACCATTGGGTAGAGTGACTAGCTCCCATTTACGATTAGACTCAAGAGAGTCCATCTCATCATCCATGGCCTGCTCCCACTTAACCCGTATATCTGACTGTAACGCCTCTTCAAAACACTCTGGCTCACCATTATCTGTCAGTAGTAGATAATGTAAGGAGGGTGAGTATCGGACCGTGGGTCTCCTCTCCCGAGTAGACCTCCTCACAACTGGTGTATGCGCCTCTGCCTCATCCTGTGGCACTGTAACACCCATGTCCGGTAACTCTTTCAACTCTACGAATTCCTTTTTCTCGGCCTTATTTTCCTACACACTGTCCTTATGCATCACTTTTTCATTAAAGACTACGTCCTTGCTTCTGATGATTTTTCTGTTTTCTGCATCCCAGAACCTGTAGCCAAAATCATGTTGCCCATAGCCTATAAACGTGTACCTCCTGGACTTCGCATCCAGCTTGTTTCTGTGCTCTACATCAATGTGAACATATGAAGTGCAACCGAACACTCTGAGATGTGCAAGGTTCACTTCTTTCCCAGTCCACGCTTCTTCTGGTAGCCCACCATCCAATGGTGCTGAGGGACTTCTATTGATGAGATATGCGGCAGTATTCACAGCATCTGCCCAAAAGGTCTTGGGCAACCCTACATGTAACCTCATGCTCCTGGCGCGCTCAAGGATGGTCCTGTTAATGCGCTCAGCCACACCATTCTGCTGTGGTGTCCCTGGAATCATTTTCTGATGTTTGATTCCATTTGCTGCACAATACTCCTCAAACCTCTTATCACAATACTCTCCCCCATTGTCAAATCTGAGACACTTTAATGTTTTACCTGTCTCATTTTCTACCATAACTTTCCACTTCTTAAATACATCAAATACATCAGATTTATGTTTTAAGAAGTAGACCCACAGTTTTCTACTAGCATCATCAATAAAGGTAACAAAATAACGTGAGCCACCAAGAGATAATACCTGTGCCGGTCCCCACACATCAGTATGTACAAGCTCCAACAGATGTGTCTTTGGAGCGCGTCCCGTCTTCTTGAAGCTTACCCTCTTCTACTTGCTATACATGCAGTCCTCGCAGAATTCCAAGTCAGTAGACTTCAGCCCTGGTAGCTTCCCTTTTGGCAATAACACTTTCATCCCTTTCTCACTCATATGTCCCAGCCTCTGATGCCATAACTGCCCATTCACTCCAGTTGATGCGACTGCGAGTGAACTATACGATCCTGAAGTCATGTACAGAGTACCTTCTTTTTTGCCTCGAGATATTACCAAGGCACCTTTTGTGATCTTCCAGGAGTTACTGGTGAATGTCGTCACATAACCGGTATCGGCCAACTGTCCCACTGAGATCAGACTACGTTTCAAACTCGGTACATGTCTGACATCCTTCAATTTCAAGACCGTTCCGTCTTTCTGATTTACATGAACATCCCCCTTTCCAACAATATTACACGGTTCATCATCATCCAAGTAGACTCTCCCAAAGTCACCTGACACATAATCACGCAGAACTTCCTTACACGAAGTAGCATGAAACGAAGCACCCGAGTCTATAACCCAAGACTCATTCCTCGCATCAAGAGACAAGATCAACGCCTCTGTGTCGCTCTCCTCAGACAGATTCACTGAATCCTTCCTGCCTTGAGAGCTTCCTTCTTGTTTCTTGAGCGCCCTGCAATCACGTTTCATGTGCCCCTTCTTGCCGCAATGCCAACACCCGTCTTTGTCTTTTGGTCCATTAGACTTCTTCCTCGACTTAGAACGCCCGTGTTTATTGCCTTATTTGTTCAGCGATCTTCCTCTTCCTTCAACGTTTAGAGTATTCCCTGAATCCCCTGAAACTCCTGATGCCTTCCTTCTAGATTCTTCGCTGAGAATTAGACCGGCCATATCATCAAATTTTAGCTTTGTTGATCCTGAAGAATTGCTCACAGCAATCACCAAACCATCCCAACTGTCTGGCAAACTGGATAAGATCAATAATGCCCTGACCTCATCCTCAAAAGCAATGCCAACAGATTCCAACTGGCTCGTGACTGTATTGAACTCGTTTAGATGTTCAGCCACGCTCCCACCATCTGATATCTTCATGTTGAATAGCTGTTTCATAAGATGAACCTTGTTGGATGCTGATGGCTTTTCATACATGGTGGCTAGGGCTTCCATTAATTCTTTTGTCGTTTTTACCTTGGATATATTGAAGGCGACGCTCTTAGACAAAGAGAGTCGGATCGTTTCTAAAGCCTTCCTATCCAGTAAAAACCATTCATCATCTGTCATCTTTTCTGGTTTCTTCTCTTTTCCTCCTAGAGGAATATAGAGGTCCTTCTGATACAGATAATCCTCCATCTGCATCTTCCAGAAGGCAAAGTTTGAACCATCAAACTTCTCAATTCTAGTTTTCCCATATTCTGCCATCGCTCCCAATAGAACTAAACCAATAGCTCTGATACCAGTTGTTGCACAACACGCCAACAACGCAGTGAGCCTAGATCCAATCTAAGGCCTCACCCACAAATGATAGACAGGAAGAAATATAAACTAGAAATAGATCAAAGCAATCCAAAACAAACCACAAGACAAGATATACGTGGAAAAATCCCAAATTAGGGTAAAAAACCACGGATGCAAAATTTCACTATGAAGAGAAACGAAGATTACAAGGCAATATACTAACCTCTCCCTTGGAAGTATAGAGAAAATTCTTTGCCCACACCTCAGAATAATTTCATAAAATTCACCTTAACCTAGAATAGCCTTAGGGACCCCAATTTATAGTTTTGGCAACTTCCCTTTCCGCATCCCAGTTGCGAAAGGACTTGCGACACGAAATCCGCGAAACTCCTTTCGCATCCCAGTTGCGAAAGGACTTGCGACACGAAATCCGCGAAACTCTTTTCGCATCCCAGTTGCGAAAGGACTTGCGACACGAAATCCGTGCAATCTCGACTGGTCGTGGGTGGCCCCAGATGTGGCTCCACTTCTCAACAATCGGAAATGACGTGGACCAATGAGACCTGCACCTTCAACATAGATGATCCGCACTCAATTATAAATTATAAGTAACTTATATATCGATTGGGTTAACCCGAGAGCTCAACCTAAGCCTAACCCAAGTTTTATTGGGTTGGTGTTTGTATAGCCCAAGCATGAGACCGAACTTGATACATCCTGCCCGAGCAGTTGGGTCAAACCTGCCCGACTTTCAGCCCTAAATTTAGGGCATGAGCCAAAGAATGGGGCGGATCTAAAGCTCAAAGTGGACCCCACTACATAATGAGCCAAAGAGTGAAACCTTCACGGGGCTCACCATGAATGATATTTATTTGAGATTAATATGTTCATAAGTTAACAAAGACATGGATGAAGGGAAAACACAAATATAAGCTTGATCAAAAACTTATGCCGCTTGTAAGAGATTTTTAATGGTAAGTGTTCAATCTTTTTTTTCTTTTTTTTTTTGCGTGATAGGGTTCACTTGAGCTTTGAATCTTCCTTGTTCTTTGGCTCATGCCCTAAAATAATGTCCAAATGAATGGACAGTGTGGATACAACACATCATGGTGGGGCTCATAAAACTTGGTGACGTCCCTTCAGCATTGAAATTTGGTACTGACAGTATCATCAGCGAATCCGCATCCGTGCATCTCCTAGGTGCCCATTGCCACATTTTCCCGATCGATTCTGGCTATGAGGGGCTCGATGCATAGCATGCCGTCTATAGCAGTGCCGGATGTTGTATTGTTGGAGTGTATCTGTCACTCGAGGTTGCTGCGAAGATAGTGGAATTGCATGAGATTCAGGAGCATCCCGTCATAATTACTTCCTGTGGCATGACCAGCTTGAGCTTTTGAACATGCCTGAATTTTGACCCACTTCTCAACTTGAGCTAAGCTTGAAGGGAGTAAATGTTACAAAGACATCATAGCAGCTTTTTATTGCCAGGGCTGGGCTCTCTACAACAAGTGTTGTAGGGAATCTGTGCTTGTTGGAGGCCAGTCCAACCCCACACTCTCATCTAAGGAATGTCATCTGCACACCATCCGTGCCAACATAGCCTATAGGTTCGATATCCAAACCGTTCCTATGTGAGTCTTGATCCTGTAGATGTAGTCGTCACAAAATAATTATACTCCATTCTTCAGCTGGGCCATGATTTTAGAAACAGCTAGGTATGTAAGAAAACTTCAGTCAAGTATTTTTGAGCAGTATGTCTATTTAGTGAAATATAGAGCCCTCATGCGCTCATAAAGTTTCGCTCACATGCAAGAGAAATATTCCAGTGCTCCTAGAGCCTTGTGTGTTTAGCGTTTCCAATTGTATCACTAGGTCCAACACATATTTCCTTGTCTACAATGCAAAGATGACAACGGTCTGATAATCTCAACCATATGATCAATAGAACCTAATATGGAAGCCCTAGATTGTTTAAATAAAATAAGTCTACTCAACATTTTTGTTTGGGATTATCATAATTGCTTATGATTCTAAAGAATCACTTTTATTGGACCGTCCTTATCTAATTCCATCCATGGCATAGAAAGGGATGGCTAGAAAAAGCCAAATCGAAGATGAGTTGGATCATGCAATTAGTAAGCTTTTTCATGATGGTGGCCCATGAGAAGGGTTTTGGACATTACAGCTGGATAACTCCAACCAACCAATTGGACTGTTAAAGTGACCCGAGAACACCATAACTTGTAGTGCACCGGAACATTTCTACGTAAATACATGAAGTATGGTAAGTCATACCTGTCAACGGATTAGGTGCGGTCAGGCCCAACCTTAGATGTATGTATTCTAAGTTTATGCTGTCCATCCATTTTTCCAGATCATTTTAGTGCATGAGCCCAAAAATGAAACAGATACAAATCTTAGGTGGATTATACTTTAAGAAAAATAATAGTGATTGAATGCCTGTCATTAAAAAAACTTCACAGGAATGTTTATTTGCCATCCAACCTAGTATAAGTTCACACAAACATGATGAAAGACAAAAAAAAAAGAAAAAAAAAAAAAGAAGAAGAAGAAGAAGAAGAAGACAAATATTAGCTTAATCCAAAACTTTCATGGCTCACAAGCAGTTTTTAATGATCAATCACCATTGTTTCCTATGGTATGGTTTACCTGAAATTTAACTTTACTTCATTTTTTGGAATCATGTAAAAGCTGATGAATGGCGTGGATATAAAATATATACATCAAGGTTGGCCCTACAGTAAGGGATACTGTCTTGGGTGAGGCCAGGCTGCACCTAATCCACTCCATTCATACCTAGACTCGTGTTAACAAACCTGAAAACAGTATACATTGTTGTGTGATCGGTGGGCCACCTCTTGAGTCAGAGACAACATGAATTGTAATAATAGGATGATCATAACCATCCTTTTTGGAGTTTCCTGTACATTGTTGACGGCGGATTTTACAAGCTATCCAACTTCATTAACAGATGAATAATAAAGGAGGTCTATGTTTTATGGAAGCAGATTGGGTGGCACCGATGACGGGGCTTTGTGGGGGTCGCTTTGATGTATGTGTTTTACCCATGTAAGTCATCCCTTTTGCCAGCTCATTTTAAGATGTGACCCAAAATTAAAGCATATCCAAAGTTCAAGTGGCCCACACCATAGGAAATATTGAGCAAAATGACATCCACCATTAAAACCTTCTATTGTCCACTATGATATTTATTTGCCATATAACATATTCATAAGGTCACGTGAACCTGTATGAAAGGAAAACACAAATATCAGCTTATCCAAAACTTCCATGATCTCCAAGAAATTTTCAACAGTATGCATTCAATCCCTAGTGTTTTCTAGGGTGTGGTCTGCTTGAGGTTTGGATATACTTCAATTTTCACCTCATGCCTTAAAAATAAGCTGTCAAAATAGACAAAACACATACATCACGGTGGGAGTCGGCTCACGAGGGATGTGGTGGTGTTGCGCTTCCATCTTTTGCATGTCTTCCATCAGCACCCTATCAGTTAATTACGTCTTTATCAGGCCTGTAAATGAGCCGACTGGCACATTAGATTTCAGGATTGGCCCATTTAAGGCTGGGCTTGGACTTAAAAAGAGGGCCCAATATAGGCCCAAAACTAAAATATGACCTCATTTAATAACCGTCAGGCCAGATAGGCCCGTTTAGGATATCAAGAGCAATTTTGTCCAATATAATGTATGATGGGACAAAGTTATTAAGAACAGCCTCAGATCTTGCACAAAAATGGGTGGTCCGGGCTCAGGCCGTACATAATCATCAGGGGCTGGGCCATCATGGGCCTGGCCATGCTGAGCCGTAGGTTTTTCTGTGGCAGACTTAGACGTCGCCCGGCATTAGCCCGGTCCATTATCTGCCCTAATATCTGCCCTCAGATGTACTTGCCCAAAGGTAAATTCTGTCTGCATTAGGTGGGCCCCACATGCACAAAAAAAAAAAAAAAAAAAAAAAAAAAAAAAAAAAAAAAAAAAAACGGTTGGAGGAAATAGTCTTCACTCATGTACGACTATCACTGGCATTAAAACAGTGGGGGGACATTGTGGATGGGGCATATTTCTAACATCGTATTCATCAATAGATGCTTCGAATAGAAATTCTTTAAGTGGTGGTGACTCATCCACCGTAAACGCAGGCCTAGCAAGAGAAGTCAATCCACGTGTGCTCAAAACCATGGGCCATGAACTCGATTGTTATGATTGCCCTTAATCCCGCAGGACTTGGATTGGGTGGTGAACCCAGCACCACTCAGCTAGCTAGCCGGTGGAAAAGCTGTATGGGCCCTACCATGATGTGAGTGTTTTATCCACGCTGTCCACACGTTTTGTCAGCTCATTTCAGAGCATAATGCAAAAAATAAGGTGATCCAAACCTCAAGTGGACTACACCACATGAAATAGTGGGGATTGAATGCCTACTACTGAAAACTTCCCAGTGCTGCAGAAGTTTTGAATAAGCTTATATTTGTGTTTTCAATTCATCTAGGTGTGCATGACCTTGTGAACATCACGGGCAAAAAATAAAAATCACATAACTTGAGGCGTTTGGCGCATGGGTTTAAATGGGATTTTTGAGAGTGGGTTTTAAGATCCCATGCGTTATTACAACGCCTGTTTGGGACTCACATAAGGTAAGGGTTTTGAAGCCCCTTCTTGGAATCAGCACAGGTAAGGGTTTTTTCAATCCTACTTTGGGTTTCGTATAGCTAGTGGTCAGTGCTATGTGGACCCCACCATGATGTGTGTGTTTTATCCATGCTGTCCATCCATTTTGAAATATAATTTTAGGGCTTGATCCCAAAAATGAGGTAGACATAAATCTCAGGTGGACCACACCACGGGAAAACATAGTGATTGAATTACACCATTAAAACCCTCCTAGGGCCAACTACGTGGTGCACTTGAGATTTGGATCAAACTCATTTTTGGGCTCATACCATAAAATAACATGGAAGAATGAGTGGACGGCATGGATAAAACACATACATCATGGTGGGGCTCACAGAGTAGCGACCGATAGTGGCAAGATGAGTAGCTAGTTTCCCAAACATGAAGTGGGATGGCCTCCAATCCATGGGATTAGAGGATAATCCCTCACACAGTGTAATCATTACATTTTGGTAATTCTATCCCACTTAAACCCATATAATCCCATGCTCCAAACACCCCCTGAAGGTTTCAATTATAGGTGTCATTATCCCCACTGTTTCTTGTGGTGTGGTCTTAAGCTTTGGATCTGACTCATTTTTGGGCTGATGTGAGCTAGCAAAATAGATGGATGAGTGTGGATAAAGCACATACTTATGGTGGGACCCACATAGCTTTTCTACTAGTTAGCTGGGTGGTGTTCCGGTCACCACCCAATCTAGTCCAATCACGCACGACGGATGCTCAAAACCATGGGCCACCAACTCCATGGTTAATTATGATTGTCCAATAATTATGATTCTAATATATTATCGGTTGTTGGGCCATGATTTACACGGCCTAGAGTAATTTACATGTATGCCATGTATGAGATTTACAAGTCACCACCTTTGAAAAAGTGTCAGAGAGAACATACCCATTATACCATTATGGAGTAGTCGAATTCAACTCCCCTTCCGTATTCAGATGCTCTCCCCGAGGAATCAGGCCGGTCCACCGTTTAGGTGGGCCACAATTAATCAACTAGACATGGCAGAAAAAATTACTACATACGGTCAAACTCACATGATGGGCAGCTCAGATATATAATACTTGTAGGATGACACATGTCATGAGTGTAGATAGTGATCCTGACCATCGATCATTTAATTGAATCACAGGCCATTGTGAGAGATTGGTTTACACAAAATATGTTTGAAACTCGCCGGCCGGTGATGCATGTATTTGATTGGCCTCATTTTAGCCCACAGTTCAATCAAATACCATAGTATACCTAAACCTATGTAAGTTCCTCACAAATGCTAGTGGACTCAAGGCCTTGAGTTGTTCACCGAAGCTCATACCTTGAGATAAAAATTATGATATTGTTGAAAGGGTGTGATGGATGAATACCATTAAATTGACAATCGAATACCATGTTTATTTATGTTTTTATTATTTTTTGTAAGTTTTAATTTGAATAGAAGTTATAACTCTTCATATGTAGGGTTTTAGGGGTTGTATCCAAAATGAAAAGTGTTTAGAAAAATTAGGAGAATAATGTGGTTAGGCCACATATGACACTTATTATAAATAAAAAATTTAAGTTACGAATTTAGGGAGTTTTAGTTATAGTTTAATTCTTAAATTTCTTCCTAGGTAAATTTTAAGTTGTGAATTTTAGGGAGTTCTAGTTATAGTTTAAATACTAAACTTCTTCCATATCTTGGTATCTTTATTTAAAGGGTTGTAGGTTCGTTTGTCAATCATCAACAAATATATTTCAAATATTTTAGAAATATTCTGATCAACCTCATCATGATCATCCCTGCTCACCCACTAGGTAGATCACTACTAGGTTCAGTCCAGCCTAGCTTTTTAAGCCCACAATGTAATAGGGCAGGCTAGGCCTCAATCTCAACCATTAGGCCAGTAGAAGCCTGAGCCGACGGGCCAATGACTCTGCCAATGACTGTGTTTTAAATGTCCACTTGAGAGCCATTGATTCGTACTCGAGCCACAAAAAAAAAAAAAATCATTTCAACGCTTTTTAAAAAAAAAATTTACTTTTCTCTTGGAAGCATGCCAATGGCTGGAATTAAATATGAGATTGTGGCCTACTAAAGACGGATGCCACCCATCTTTGAAAGATAAAAAGCAAAGAAGAAAATGAAAAAGTAAAAACAGTAATGTTGGGTGTAGCGATCAAGTGGTTTTTTTTCGAGTGTGAAAACGTCATTCGGCCATGTTACGTGGGATGGCATTTAACATCAGAAAAAAATGACTCTTTTAAGTCATGGTTTCTTGAACTCCAAGTAAGGTATTTTATAAAGGCTAAATAAATATTATTTTCTTTTCGAACGTTGTGCAATAGATAAAGGTGAGGGAGAGAGAGGGGGAGAGAGAGAGAGATTCTCTAACAAGAAAAGCTCTCTTTACAGCCGTCAATAGCTTAGACTCAGGCCAAATAAAATAAAAGGTTTTGATTAGGCTCGGCTTGAATTGTTCAAAATCTAATTCTCCCATGCATTTTTCTTAGTCATTTGTCAAGGTTCTTTCCTGAAATAATGAAAAATACTTTTTTCAAAGATTATTTTAGTACCTAATGAGAGTAGAGAAATGACTTATATTCTTTGTTCTTTGCACTCAAGCGATGCACTCATATCTATGGTGACCACTATTTCACGTTATTTTCACATGATCCATTGCATATTGTTAGATATGGGTTTGTAGGGCCAACTTATGAACAACCGTTAATGAATTATTTCAACATAGTTTTTATACATAATATATTCAATTTTCAAGTGAATATTTCTCTTTTCATTTTTTTGAAGTTTTAAATTTTTATTTATTTATTTTTTTAAAATAGTGGTAAGTGAAAGAGTTCAAATGCATTATATAGTATAAGCGCTACCGTATCTAAACTCCTCCCAATCTTTTTAATTATTCACTTTATAAAAGATGATGCATTTCTTAATAAACACATACTAAAGAATAAAATCAATTTGAATAGCAAGAGAGTATTCATTATTCATTAGACTACTTTTAAACAATTTAAACCATTGATTGGCTGGCTATATTTTTTCAACCCTTAGTAATTAGGTAAATCACCAGGCCATCTGTATTTGGCATTGTGTAAAGGCATTTAAAATTTTGTAAATATCGCCTGATACTGTAGGCCTATCCACCCTCTCAAGTACACAACCTAGCACTTCTAGGACGTCAGCTGACTTCTTTGGTATAATAATGTTGAGCTCTAACTCCATCACTATAGCTATTATCACTCCAACTAAGGTTAAATATTATTTTAGTCCATGACCCATGGGCAGCAATCAACTTAGAACAATGACTGTAACGAGCCTGTGATATCAACACAAATACAATGGCCCACCATGTGTTTGGTGTTTGCCCGCCCGAACACACATGTGTGTATTCTTGAGATGGATGGTGTAAGTGATGACATCAAATGGGCTCGTGCAGCATGAGTACAATAGCTCACAATCTATGGGCGCAGGAAAAGAGAAGTTCCAGGTTGATGGTCTAACCATGGATTGGTGGCCAGCTGGTGGAAGAAAAATGGTCTGCATTCATCCTCTGATTTCTGTCTACCTCTTTTAATAAACAAGTAAGCAGGCAACACGTTTTAATTGTGGTCAATTCAGAAAAGGGCCTTCAAGATTACCACAAGGATCTTAGTCATCTGACCCTGAGGAATCCCATGCTGCTGGCCACATGTATACAGTCAGGTTTTCATAACGTATAAGTGGCCGGGGCTGACAGTTTGATGATCAGACCATTGGGTCCGTTGGGCCCCACTGCAGATGGACCATGTCGATCATAGCCTTTCAATTAGATGCAGTAACGATCTGCATTTAATGGAAAAGATACCCAATGATACGGATCATGGAATCATGGGGACAATAGACCAATGATCCGGATCATTGAATCATGGGCCTACATGTACAAATGGAAAAACCAAGTATTCTTGGCAGATCTTTGTTTCCAGGATTATAAAGCCAGGATCCGAAAAGAAGGCCATGAGTCTAGGAAACGGTTTGGCTACTCCCCCTGCCACGAACCAATGGCTGGTAGTCGGTGTTATGTGAGCCCCACCATGATGTATGTGTTTCATCCATGTCATCCATCTATTTTTATAGATCATTTAATGATATTATACCTAAACTTAGGTATATACCAATCTCCAGTGGACCACATTAAAGGAAACAGTATTGAATGAATGTCGACCATTAAAAACTTTTTGGGGGCCATAAAAGTTTTGGATCAAGCTGGTATTTGTTTTTTCCCATTCATCTAGATCTGTATGACCTAATCAACAGATTAGATGTCAAATAAAAAGTACAGTGGGTCTTAGGAGGATTGTAACGGTGGATATCCGATCACTATTGTTTTCCTGTGGTGTGGTCCACTTGAGATTTATATCCCTCACATTTTGTTATCAAACCCTAAAATGATCTTTAAAAATGGATGAAACACATACATCGTAGTGGGGCCCACAGAGCACCGACTGGTGGCAGGGGAAGTAGCCAATCGTTCTCGTGCGTCTATGATCCAGGAGAGCGCATTAGGTGCGGTCCTTATCACGGGGCCCACCTATTTTACATCCATGCAGCAGTCAACACATCCGTTTTGCCATACCATTATAGTGCATGAGCCCCAAAGCAAAGCGGACCCAATTCTCAGGTGGACCATACCATAGGAAACAGTGGTGATTGATCATTTATGCGGCCGTTTTGGATTAAGTTATATTTGTCTTTTCCCTTCATCCAGATTTATGTGAACTTATCAACAGGTTAGATGGTAAATAGACATTGGGAAACATTACAGTGGGTCATAGGAAGTTTTTAGTGGTAGGGTGTTCAATCACCACTGTTTCTATAGTAGGGTCCACCTGGGATCTTCGATCCTTAAAATGATACGGAAAAATGGATGGACGGCATGTATATAGAATATATACATCAAGGTGGGCCCACGGCAAGGGCCTCACCTAATCCGCTCCCATGATCCAGTGTCAGTTATATGGTACTCTAGTAGAGCCTGATGGTTGATACACGTGCATGGAAATTGTACAGACAGCATATATTATCTCGGACAAGGATTGCCCCCAGTGACGGGAAGGAATCGGATTGTGTAAGGTAACTCACTATGCTAGGGATACGGAGTTGACGTGTCACAAGCTTATTGGCTTTAAGATGTGGGGCCACATCCCTCCTCCAAATGACAAACTCCGTTGGCTTTTCTTTCTCTCTCTTTCGTGCAAGGAGGAAACGTTGGAGGATCTATCGCTCCTCTATTCCAAGCAGAACTGGAGATTTGAATTTACTTAATTTCCTAGATCATGCAGTAAAATTATTTGAGAAAAGTTATAAACGGCGTGGATGAAATCCTTAAATCATGGTAGGCCCCACAGAGCCTTGCCTGGATGGTAATTTTCTGCGGGCAGGGGTATGTGGGGTCCACCGTGGTTTAAAGAATTTATCCACACTGTTAATAACTTTTCTCAGGTAATTTTATTGCATGATCCAGGAAATTAAGCAGATTTAGATCTCCAGTGGACCACACCAAAGGAAGCAGCGGAGATAATGACATCCACCATTGAAACCTCTCTAAGGGCCACTGTGATGTTTCAACGGTGAAAATTATTATTCCCAATGTTTCCTATTCCATGGTCACTTGAGCATTGGAAATGAATCAATTTTGGTCTCTACCATTAAAATGCGCTTGAAAAATGGATAATAAAATTGAACAGCGTTGAATAGACGAATATTTACAATGAGCTTAAAAGAGTTTACTCAGTACCATTGGAACCTCTCAAAGCAACAGTAGATCCTTATAGGTTTCCTCCATGCAGGGAAGAGAGAAACTAACGGTGTTTGTTTTCACCCTTGGAGGAGGGAAGCGGCTCTACATTTTAGATCCGATTGGATCTTGACACATCAACTCAGTACCTCTTAGCGTCCTGAGTTACTCGGTGCACAATCTAATTTCTCACGGGAAGTTCCCGTGGTTGGAAGCCATGTAGGGTCCACAGATATGCCCGTGAGAAACCACTCCATCAATTAGTTTCTCAGCCTGACAGAGTAGGAATCCAAAAGTCAGGAAAATCCAGAAGTCCTACAGGCCACGAGCCAGTAAATAATGAGAATGAAAATGTCTTCATCCAAACCTTCTTGGAGCCGACCATGATGCTTATATGCCATCCAAACCGTTCATAATGTTATTAACACTAAGATAAACTGTAGTTCCAAATATCATCCTGATCCAAACTTTTGTAATCCCCACAAAGTTTCCAATTATAGGCATTCAATCCCACTGTTTCTTGTTGTGTGGCCCACCTGATTTTTGGATCAGCCTGAGTTTTGGCTTTCTTTTCTATGTTGATATTGAGAAACTGATGAACTGAGTGGATTTCTCACGAGCATCTCTGTGGGTCCCACATAGCTTCCGACCACATGGAACTTCCTGTGTAGAAGGGAGCACGGGCAATCCTCATGTAAGGTAGTGCAGTGGCCACGCCTGGGGTTGGCTCTGGACCCGAGTTTGAACTGGTTGAGCCTGACATGTTGAAAATCTAGCATATGGCTGTAAGTAGATATCCAGACCCACATATATCTAGTGGACCCACCTTATCAATCTTGGTCGGCTTCGTATTCATCATCCCAGTTGAAAATGAGATACTAACTTGAAGGGGCCCAGATCCAGCTAGACCGGACCCATGAGCTTGCTACTCCGGTCTGGCCCAAACCCGACCAATTGACTGACCTTAATTTTCTAATTTTGCAAAATAAATATTGGAACCCAAAAGTAAGCTGACCACCGAAAGTGACAATCGACCAACCTAGGGATGAGCTGGGTTTGACCTAGCCCAGCCCTATAAAAAATCCCGCAGCCCCTTGGGCTAGGAAGGCCTTAGCCCTAGTCTTAAGACGCAGATTTACCCCCGCCGTCTCAGCAGCTTTGAGTGGCCACATTGATGTATGGGTCTTATCCATACCGTTCATCCATAAAAAAAAAAAATCATTTGAGGGTATAAACCCAAAAATGAGATAGATCAAAGGCTCAAGTGGACTACTTAAACTCTTACCGCTGAAAGCTTCTTGGGGGCCACAGAAGTTTGGATGGAGTTGGTATTTGTGTTTTCTCTTCATCTAGGTCTATATAACTTTATAAATAGGTTGGATGGTAAACAAACATCATGTCCGGTTCTAGAAAAGTTTCAACAGTGAGAATCATTATCACCACTGCTTTTGTGGTGTGGTCCACTTGAGCGTTAGATCTGCCTCATTTTTTGCTTCTTCCCTAAGATGATACCAAAAAATGAATGGACTGTGTGGATAAGACCCATACATCAGGGTGGGCACTCAAAGCTGCTGCCTGTTACCAGCGGAAGAGACGAAGAAGAGTGTAAGAAGCCATCAGCTTCCATAGCCTCATGGGGTAGGCAAGGTTAGGGTAGGCTTCTTTGGACAGGACATGTTATAGGATTAGGTGGTATAGAACTGCATTTGCTTCCATGTAAATTTCATTCCACAAGATACGAACGATTACACTAACCTAGGTGTCTTTTCATACCGCCATAATTATAGAGTTGTACACGAGTGGAGCTTGGCACAACTCAACTTGGCCTGACCACTAGCTGACCCAGCTTGAACTTGGTTAGGCTCGGTCCTCGAGCTTGATCGGCCAGCTTGGCTCAGTTAGATCAGTAGATCGGGCTAGTTTGAGTCGAGTTCGAGCCAAGATCGAGCTTGTGCGGCGTTTTTATAAACACATGGATTGCACTTTCGATTTTTTTACTATGTGTAAAACAACAACAGCAATATACATGTATTTCATCAAACGCCTAGTAGGCAACATCGAAATCAATAATAATAATAAAAGGTATTTATTTCATATACACACCTTCCTTGCCATCAACCGGCACTTCGTTGAGTCATTTCATCAAGCACTTGATGAGCAACATCAATCTCAAAGTAATCAAGTCACCAAATTGGTTCGATTTGAGTTGGGATTTGATTCGAGTTGAGTCAAGCTTGGGCAAGCTCGGCCTCGATTAGAAATTTTTTCGAGCCCAAAAAATCAGCTCAACTCATACTCAGTTTCGAACCGAGTCGAATCAAACTTTTTCGAGTCAAGTCGATTCGAGCGAGCTAACGGAGCTAACTTGGTTCACGCACAGCCCTAGCCCTAATAAGAGATGGGACATAATTTATGATAGACTTTGAAATCCATTATATCTATGAGCTCCACGTTGATATGTGTGTATTTTTCATGCATTTTATTCGTATTCGTCCTCTTGCTGAATAGACCCCTGAGACTTCCTCTTTGTCTCCTCATTGAAGAGACAACTGGTTACTTGTTCCATGAAAATCTTTTCGTCTGGCGCGGAGTTACTTAGAAACACCACCAATGTCTCCCAACTGTCAGACAATGAATTAAGCAAAAGTAAAGCTTGCAATTCATCATCCAGGACCATCTTCATAGAGGAGAGTTGATTCACTATTTTGCTGACCTCAATCTTGTGCTTGGCCATAGAACCACCATCCTCGAACTTGAGATTCACAAGTCGTCTTATCAGAAAAAATTTATTATTGGCCGTCTTCCTCTCATACCGCCTTTGTAATTTCAGCCATAGGCTAGCGGCTGAGGTTTCTGTAGACACATGGTGGAATACGGAATCGTCTAATCATTGTCTAATAAACCCCACCGCCTTTCGGTCCATCTTCTTCTAATCATCATCAGACATATCCTTGAATTTTGCTGATATGCCTAAAATTGGAGAATATAGGTCTTTGCAATAAAGCAAGTCCTCCATCTTAGCCTTTCATATGGTCCAGTTAGAACCATCATCCTTGATGAGCCACCTTCCATAATTCAAAATTGATCATACCCGTTCAATGAACTTAGTTTTGATACCACTTTGTTGGGGGCCTTGCACAAAACCTTAGGATCTAACCTCTCGAAATAAACCAGAATTATGGAATAATAATGCAATGAACTAGATCAAAACATAAACCACACGACACCAGGGATTTTTACGTGGAAAACCCTCAAAGAGGTAAAAACCACAGGACCTCATCCAGATCAACAATCCACTATAAAGCAGAACGTTACAACCGATCACAAGCACACACAGTTTGAATCAAACCTTCTTAACTCACGCAGGAGTGGATAAACAATAAGAGAAACAAAGAAGACGGATATATCTCACCGATTACGAGGACGTGGAAGCGCTGAGATATGGTAGATCACCTCTATGAGCATAGCCTCCCTTCCACAAGCTTCCTCTTTTTTTTTCTTTTTTTT
>JAJHSJ010000005.1:13107995-13219939 GCA_021015155.1 Magnolia officinalis
TTGCGAAACCCAAGAGAATCTCTACGAGTGTCACATCAATCCATCAATCCATCAATCCATCACCCATCAATCTCAAGGGTCAATACACATCACTCACACTCTTCCCCAAGCAACCCCAAAGTCAAAAGTTCTTACAACCCACCATCCTTTTCTTACACAAATGACCACAAAAGTCAAGAAAAGTGGCTCTTACACCCCACACACACCACACCCATCACACCATCCATCACTCCTCTTTCTTTACAAACCCTCTCTCTCTCCTTATTTGCAATCCATCCCCAAGCAAAAGAGAGAGCACCATACGTGAGCCCCTTCCCTTTCCTTCCAAGCCACAAGTGTGACCCACTTTTCCACCCTCTCATCTCTCATCCTAGCCTTCCATTTCTCATCTCCACCATCAAAGAGGAGCACAAGGAGACCGGCAAGCCGAGGGAGCAAGAAGATCAAGCGGTGGGTGTTTGTAGCTCCATATTTCCTTCATTTTGTTGATTTAGGGTCCATATATGTAGGACCACCTTGATGTACTTTTGAATGAGGGGCCCATAGTGGCGGGGTCCCTCCATACTCACCGATCTCTCTCTATGTCTCACTCTCTATCTCTCTATTTCTTTTTCCTCTTGACCATGTGATGGTTGTGGGGTCCACTTGGATGGACCCCACCATGAGGTAGGTGTTGTATTCAAACCATTCACAGGTGGGGCCACTTGAAATGTGTTGTACCCACACCATCCTTTCATTTGGTGGCCCACCCAAGTGGGGCCCACCTCAAATGCATGCGGCGCCAAGCCGTCCAGACGCTGGACGTGCACTGGGAATAGAAAAAAAAAAAGAAAAAAAAAAAAGAAAAAGAAAAAGGACCAGCTTGTTATAAGCTTTTGGGGTGGCTCCCCTGTGTAGGCCCCACCTTGCTGTATGTGTTCAATCCACGCCGTCCATCCTCTCCACAAGAAGGTTTTAGGCGTTGAGCCGAAAGATGGGGTCGATCCAATACTCAGGTGGGCCGTACCATAGAAAACGGTATATGCTACCGTTCAAAACTTCTAGGACCACCATGCCTTAACCACTCATCGAAAAATTCCAAAACTTTGGACTTGTTTGGTGCGTTCCGGGCCCGAGAACACAATGGACGGGCTGGATTTTCTGGAAGTGGGCCCCGCATACCTTTTTCTGCGAGGAAACAAAAATCAAAAAAAAAAAAAAGGAAGCAGCAGAGGCTTCTGCCTCTGCCGTGTCAGGGCGGGCGCAGGCAGCGCCTGCGTGCCAGTTTGGGCGGACGGGCTGGGTCACCCACGGCTCCTCCGTGGGCCCCACCATGATGTATTTATTTTATCCACTCCGTACATTAGGTGGACCCCCCCTGAGGTGGGTCCCCTCAAATTTTCAGGCCCATCCAGTGATCTGGTGGCCCACACCAAGGAACAGTGTGAATTGAAAGTCTACCATTGAAACCATTTTTGAGGCCCACAGAAGTTTTGGATCGAGATGAAATTTGTGTTTTCCCTTCTCCTGGGTCCTTGTGACCTTATGAACGGGTTGGATGGCATGTAAATATTACGGTGGGCCCCACGTGGGAGCCCAAGGTGATGTATGTGTTGTACTCCACCGTCCGCTGGACGGTGGAGCCCCTGTGATGTTTGTGTTTTCCCACCGTCCAGTGGACGGTGGGTGTGCGGTGTGCGTGCGTGTGTGCATGTGAGGTGTGTGTGCGTTGTGCGTGTGCGTGCGTGTGTGTGCGTTGTGCGTGTACTGTGTGTGTGAGTATATATATATACTTATATATATTATATATATATATATTATATATATATATTATATATATATATATGTTATATTTCACATATATTATATATATACTATATATCTATATTATATTGGGTATAAATACGTATATAAATATACATTTTGGTAGGCCCGCATGAGAACCCACTTTGATGTCTGAGTGAGGCCCACCCTTGTATTTATAGAGGCCCATATGATTAGGCCCACCTCTGTTGATTGTGGACCATCCATTGAGGCCACCTGATATACTTAAAGGCCCACGGTTTAAAGCCCATTGAGATATGTTAGGGCCTATGGGTTAAGGCCCATTCGATGCACGTATGGGGCCCAATTGGTGTGGCCCATCCGATATACATATGACCCCTGAGATTATTAGGCCCATTAATGTACTCTAAGGCCCACGGGATATGGCTCATTGCAATGCACTTAAGGCCCATTGGTGCGGCCCATTGATGTGGCCACTTGATGAATATAAGGCCCATGTGACACGGCCCATCCGATGTATTTAAGGCCCAATGAGATGTACCTAAAGTCCATTGCAATGTGTGATCCCTACATAGTTTATTTAATGATGTCTACAATAGATGATGCCTTGGGAGCAATGTCGGTTTGACGTCCACATTGCGGGTATAGTGTTGGTTGTTAAATGTCCGCATTATGACTCTCCCTAGGGCCTTTGATACGCCCGTACTGGTTGTGTATAGGCCGTCCATGTCTAGGCCCATCTGCGTTGCATGAATAGTTCATTTCTTTATAACATGTGTAGTATAGTTCCATGATTCATGATCATACGCATCATATGTATGCTTGACGTGAGAAGTGGTTGATCATAGCATATGCTTCGGGCAGGTTGTTTAGGGGCTCCCGGTTAGGCGGTGTTGCCCTACATGAGCGCACGATGCGCGCAGGATTGCTGCATGATTGGATAGTGTGTTTCATGCATTCGCATTGTGTGATGTAGTTACTGTACGCCCTAGCGACATCAGGGCCATAGCCTCCACAGGCGTATCGTGGTTGGCAGGTTTGGATACCGGAAATTTTGTTCTACATGGGGTGCTATAGATATCCCTGGGTGAAAGTCCCTAAACCCTTATGGTACCAAGAGGTTGCTCCAACGTCTAGACCGAGTGGGTGCATGAGCGCCGATGGCCGATTACCAGGAGGCTGCGCTTTCCACTGTGTCGTGGTCGGTTGGAAGGGGTGCGGCCTTACCTGCCCCGAGAGGAGGGGGCAATGCTAGGCTGAGTCTGACCAGCTCGAGGAATGGGTCCGCTATCGACGAGCCGAGCCCGATATTGGCAGGCGGGTAGTGAGGTCTCTTCCACTTACCTTATTGCGCGCGATGGGGCGGCAATCTGGTTTAGAGTGTACTAGACCCCGGTGATATCCCAGATTTTGAGCTATACTGATATGTGGACTTAGATGAGGATTTGTATGCTTGAGTTACATTTCGCATCGCATGGCCTTGGTATGGCCGACATCTTTCATGCCTTGCATTGCCTAGCCTTGGTATGGCTAGTAGTATTCATGGATTCACCAGCATGTTCCGCATTACTCTGATACTCCATACTGCATTACTACCTTGCGCACACACTTTCACCACCCTCTAAGCTTTCCATAAAGCTTATGCACGACCGTTGCGTGCAGGTGACGTGAGGACGCAGCAGCACTGAGGCGAGAGCGCTGAGCAGATCTTTTGGAGCTTTTTGTCCATTCTCATTGTATTTCCCTTCATGCTCATTGTACTTGTAAAGTTTTTGATCATAGTGGAAATGTGATGGAGTTTTTGGTTGTTGTTTGTGGGTTATGCCTTTGGTTATGCTTATTACGATTCAAACTGATATTAGAAATCCTCCTCGTAGCATCCCAGGATCGGAACCTGGCGAATGGGCGCCGGGAGCCGAGAATGGGGTTCTACGGAGGCTGTCGGCGCCGGATTCGGCGATCGGGAGTTTTGTGAGCCCGGTCCCCGAGTTTGGGGCGTGACAAGTACCGAGTCGAGTACCGATAGACTTGTACTCTACTCGTAATGTAAACGAGCAGTGAAAACCCGCTCGTACTCGGCTCTAACTCAGGCGAGTCGAGTATGAGTCGAGTATTCCGAGTCGAGTCGAGCGAGTACTCGAGCCATAGTCTGCTCGTGTACAGCTCTACTCGATGTTATTGAAAAATGGCACCACTAAGTCCAACAACCAATAGTGAAAATCTAAAAAATACTCGATCACTGGCAACGTTAAGGACCGATAGACAAGTGGGCCCCATCAGTACGTTGTGCAAAGTACACAAATTGAGACCTGTACCAGTCTCCACCGTAGATGAGTCCAACCATGGTGATCAGATATATCAATTCGGTGGGCCCCACTGCGGTCGTTGATGGTATAGGATTGCTAAGAGGACATTTTCATTTTTCAGTGTACATATCATCATTTCGTGACTGACTTCAGAGCACCGATAGATACCATCCCATAATGCATTCTTCCTCTATGAATGGAAACTGGAATTTGAAAACCGGTATATTCTACCTGTGGAGCTTCATTACGTAATCCTGATGTAAATCACACCAACAGGATCCAACCGTTGATACTCGAGTGTTGGTAGCGTAGCATCCTGACCGTTGTCTTCTTCCATGTACGTACCATTGAAACAGATGTCGGAAGCACGACACACCCAATTGTGAGTTAGGATAGATCCCGGTCGTTCATGCACTTTAAACGTTGAATTCAGACCCCTCATGAATTTCCTTCCATCCACCCATTTTCTAGATTAAACAGTTCATATTTTGAACATACTGATATAAAAATTATATCTCGGTATTCAACCGGCAGGACCCATCTGATGATCGGCTTGGATCTTTCGTAAATATGCCCACTTGAAAGAAACAATCCGCGCATACCAGAAATGTCCATCGCGCGTGCGACATAACAGACACCTGTTAACTTCAGGTGTCCCACCCATCCGTCCATTCCGCTGATTTTCAGCATAGGTGTCAGTCAAAGCCAGTCTGGCAAATGGCGTTGTTTCCTTTCCAATGCTACTTGCCACGTAATTGTATAAGGAATTAAATGATACATGACCCGCATCTTTCCTTACTATCCCTCTTTTTTTATTTCCGAAACTTGAAGTCATTTTTCAGGAATCGAGACCATTCATCAGTTGTGGACCCACAATGGATGAATTATAGTTCAAAATAACACTACAGAAAAAAATTCACATTTATATTTTATGACCTGCACATGGACGGATAATAAGAGTAGTGTAAAAAACTGCCACATTCTCCCGGTTTCCAGGGTTATTGTTAGATCAGGCATTGTTTATCAAGGTGGGTCCCATATAGAATTTTCCTGGGGTAGAAAACCATGGGTCCCACCTGTCATATTTGAAAGAGCGTGTATACTTACTTTAAAATATCAGAGAGCTGTTGATGTTATATAAAAAAAAACGAGTAAGCTATCAGTGGTATGCAGTTGTTGTCACGATACAGAATTTCCTCCGCATGTTTGACACTTATCCAGATCTAAGAGCATTCTGGCCCTGCCACGTGGTTCGTATTTCTCCCTCTAAATGTGCGGGATTCACTTCCACGTGTGGCGAGAAGGGAGGCTCTTGATTCGCATGGGCTGCTGTTTACGAGATGGGAGTAGTTGCCGAGGTACGACAGCTACCACGCGAACTGCACGTGCTAACAGCGTTAGTTGTGGGGCACCTGGATTGGGTGGGCCCACTTTGCATGCGCTTGGTCTGATCCTGACGCGGATTGCATCTTCATCCTCATAACAATTAACGGACTCCGTAGGTTGTCCACTTTGATGTACGTGTTTGTTTTATTCACGTTGTGCTGCATTCATTTCGACGGTACTGGAATTAAATGGTATAGAATTGTATCAATTAATATTATTATTTTATAATTATTATATATTTAAAAATACCATGGTATTTATACCATTTAACCTCATGTTTGGAATAAAACTCTTCTCTAGGAAAAATACAGTACTAACCAAAATCTCATTTGGCATACCATGAAATTGTAATCAAAAAACCAAATTCAAAACTGATATAAGTCACCTGTACACACATATAATTAGAAGGTCACATGTAAAGGGCGTAAATGAATGGACGGCATGAATAAAACACATGCATGAATGTGGGCTTCATATGTGTAATGAATTTTAATATTTACCGGAAATTCCACATGTGACCAAACGTAATTCCAACCCACTTAATCCTGACCATTTCTAACCACTGCAAAAATAAGATGAAATTGACACTGAGTCACTGACCATATACAATTCCATCTCACCTAATCTCATTTAAGCCCATCACTGAGAAGGGCGAGGATATGATGCTATACTACATTCATTTTGATAGATTATTTTAAAATACGATTCAAAGAAGAGACAAATCCAAGGCTCAAGTGGACCACACTATATAGAGTAGCGTTGTCCACTGTTTAAGCTTTCTTAAGCCCAATGCAATCATTATTTGCCATTCAACTTGTTCATGGGATCAAATTGATGAGGAGGGCATAAATATATGCTTATAAAAAGAATTTATAAATTATTAAATTTAGCATCTCCATTACTATGATTATAAAAAGAATTAATGGTTATAGAAGAATGATCTTAATTATTTCCTTCAAATGACTTATAACTATCAAATTTGAACTTTCATGTTTTTGATTTACCCCTCTTTAAGTCTAAGAACGACCTTAAAGAAAGAATTGAACTGACTTTCCATATGCCACTTACAAGATTTATACACTTAGAAATCATTTTAGAGCAAAATAGTTTGTTATGGTCCATCTGCGCAAAAAGTGTTTGAGGTAGGTGATCGCGTTATGGTCCATCTGCGCAAAGAGAGATTTCCAACCGAGACGTACAATAAGTTGAAGAATAAGAAAATTGGACCTGTACCAATCATCCGGAAGATCAATGACAACGCTTATGTTGTTGATCTTCCAGATGGCATGCCGATCTCACGAATTTTCAACATCGTGGACCTGACTGAGTATCATGAACTAGAGCAAGACGAGAACTTGATGACGAGTTCTTTTGAAGTGGAGTGGACTGATGTAGAGCGGGTTGGGGACAGGTTCATGGCCAAGATGGATCAGAAAAGGCCCGGTCGACGACAGAAGCGATCCGGACTGTTGAACCTTAGATCGAGTGTATCTCTCAATCCGGAATGAGTTATCAAGCATAAAACATATGATTTTGGGGTAGAACGAACTACTTTAGCCAACCAACCCAGCCATGCTAGGTTTCGCAAGCCGAATTTGTGAAATACCTCCGGATCGATGGTCATTTCCCTATTTTAATTTCATTTTTATTATAAATAGTAAGTTTTAGTTTGATTATAAGTCTTCATCCATTGAACTTTAGGAGTTGCGTCTAACATGAAAAATGCTTAGAATAACTAGGAGAATAACTTGGTGAAGCCAAATAGGACACTTACCATTTTTGACCGAAAACCTTGTGCACTAGTAGACGTCTATAGTAAGTTGTGAATTCTAGGAGTTTTGGTTATAGTTTGCTTCTGATTTCTCTCTCATTGCTTGGTACCTCTATTTAAACGGTTGTAAACTCGTTTATTTTATTCATTAATTAATTTTGAATTTTATAGAATTTATTTTCTATTTTGTTTGCCTTCTTTCTCGTGGATTCGAGAAGCCTTTGTGAGGAATTTAGAGAAGTTCCGTGGATTTAGAACAGTTATCCTATTGAGGGATATGGTGCTCGACCTCATCA
This sequence comes from Magnolia officinalis, assembly GCA_021015155.1. Lineage (NCBI taxonomy): Eukaryota > Viridiplantae > Streptophyta > Magnoliopsida > Magnoliales > Magnoliaceae > Magnolia > Magnolia officinalis. Next base: position 13,115,519 of record JAJHSJ010000005.1, read on the forward strand.
CGTTCATCCCTGCGTCAACTATGCTAGTTGTGCAATTGATCACTAGTCTGTATATAGCTTTTATACATTCATCAGGGGTAAATCTAGTAACATGAAAAAGTAAGAAATAATCTATCATTGTGCATCCATTTGCTTAAACCCCATCGCTCCATATAGCAGGCACTAGTGAAAGTAGTTTCTTAAAGCATTTGGCATTGATGCCCATCTCTAGTTCTTTTATTTTGTAACAAGCAAACAACTATCCACATTACCCTAGTTCCATATTTCATGAATGCATAAAACATATTAGTATTGCCTATTATTTTGTGCGAGAAAAATTATCTAGTGGTGTTTTTTATACTCTTTATACATCATCGAATGAGCATTTTGCCAACATTTTTGTTAAAGAAATTATTAGGCCTCAAATTAAAATATTTTTTTTACTGTGTCCAAGCTGGATATGTTTGACATTCATACACCATCTTAAGAGGAAGTATTAGTGCATACATGTGTGGTCATGCAAACCACCATACGGTTTATATCATATTTGCGTGCATTCTATATTTGCTTGTACAAATATCTATTCCGTATATTTCCCTTCTCTATAAAGTAAAAAAATTGGGGGACAAAAATATCCCAATTTCTCTCAAAGTTACCAAGCAAATCTAAAATTCAAGTGGGCCACGTTTCTAGAAAAAAAATGAATATGACTCCTCATCATTGAAATTATCCTCTTTAGCCTATGTAGTGTGTAGTGGCACATTTTCTTCACGTGTCATTCATTTTCTCTCCTCTACTCTCTCTTCGAAGTCACGGATGGCCTGCGCTATCATGTTGGCGCTTTGAAGTTAGGTAGGGCTATTGTAATGTTTATGAGACATGAACCCATTTATATATCATTTTTTGGGACATAAGCTAAAAAAATGAGGTAGATCGAAAACTCAAGTTTAGCTTGAGCTGAGAAAAAGTGGGCAACAAAATCTCTACTATTGAAACCTCCTTTGGTGAGCATCTAAACTAATCATAAAGTCATTCCTACTGAGATGAATTGAAAACACAAAAGAACATTAGCCCTATCTAAAACTTCCATGGCTCCAGCCTCATTAATGTTTCAATGGTGGATGTTCAATCCTCACTGTTTTCCGTCGTGTCACCACTTAGTTTTGGATTGCCTATTTTTGAAGTCATGTTGTAACGTTAACATGATCTAGAAAAATGGATGGACGGAGAGGATTTCTTGCAAACATTACAGTGGTCCTATCCTGCCTTCTTAGCAGACGAACTTCGTTCGACAAGGTATCACAAGCAATCCCCATCTTCCATTCATTTGTTCGCAGGTAGCATAACACCAGCATGAAGTAAAAACAAATATTCAATACAGTTATTGTTAATATGTAAACTTATTGGTGCCATTCTTTTGTGAGTCTCATGTGATGTGTGCATCAGATCCACTCCGTGGATCTTGTTTGGCCCTTCATGTTCAACGTGGAATCCAAAAACCAGCCTAGTCTAAGAAGAGGGTGAGTTACACCGTACGGAAAAGGTCAAATCACGCCTAAACCCACTAAATTCACGTGGTGCACCTGATCTTTGAAATGGCAGGATTTTTAGTACGGTCCTTTATCCTGTTGGATGTCAGATGCATGGATTGGCTGATGGTTCAGAACACATTGGCCCACCTGAGTTAGATTGTGTAGTGTGGTACACAGCACTGAAGTCCCTACTGTATGCTACTTGAAAAGCGCAATGAGTTCCTCTATGATGTATGTACTTTATCCAGGTCGTTCATCCATTTTGCCAATCATTATGTTCCACTATGATGTATGTATTTTATCTACACAACTTATTTATTTATTTTGCTAAATCGATTTATGGCATAGTCTAAAAATGAAGCAGATCAAAGTCTCAAGTGGACCACAACATAGGAAATCATGATTGAACGGCCACCATAAAAAAAATAAAATTGAGGGCTACAAAAGTTTTGGATCAAGCTGTCAAATAAACACTACGATGGGCCCTAGGAATTTTTAACGGTGGGCATTGGTGTGGTCTACCTGAGATTAGGATCTGCCTTATTTTTGGGTTCATGCCCAAAAATTAACTGTAAAAATGAATGGATGGAATGGATAATGCACATACATCATGATAAGGCCATGGACATTTCAAGTAGCACATGGGTGGTGAAATTCCACTAGCGTGAGTGTGTGGGGTGTGTGCGCGTGTGTAAAAAAAAAAATAAATAAAAAAATAGCACATACTACCAACATTGGTGCTCTGTTCCACACTAGGAGTCCCTTCCAAACCGTTTCCTATGGTGTGGCCCACCTGAGTGTTCTGCCTCATGGCCTAACATCTAAGAGCTCGAGAAATGGAGTGAATCTGACACACATCACATGGGTCCCACAACAACACAGTACCATTTGGGTTGCAAATACCATGCATGTCGAAATTGCCACGTATGCTACCACTCCAAAATGACAACATGCAATACACATGATGATGAAATTCCCATTTAGCATTTATATCTAAAGTAGGTAATTACATAAGCAACACAAGCTTTTCCTATCCATCTTTCGTTAAATATGGGCAGACTTTCCAACTGTTTTTGACAAAACCCATTTGTACTAAAAAAGGAGAAATCTATAACATCAGATGACCTCTAATGAATGATCTTTGCTTTTTATCTTTTCAAACAGCCCAAGCCTATTGTCAGCCAGCCTTGATTTGTAGGCTGATTTCTTGTATTCACACCATGTGAATTCCTTGTACAAGCTTTCCTCTCCTTTTTCCATTATAATTGGCAAAGGTGCTATCTTTTCCCTTAGAGCTGGTGCGCCAAAATAAATCATTGAGACCCTTGATTTGAAGCTGTTGGCCAAAACCCTATGTCTCACACTCTTAAATCTACCATTTGTCATTACCTGTAAAATAAATCAATAAATGAATAAACCCACAAAAGCCCATTAAAGAAACGACAAGAAAATTGCAGAAAAATCACTGATCTCATGAATTTCTATATATTATACCTAACATATAATAGAGTATTACATACACCTTGTTTTTGTTTCTTAATATTTTGATGGACTTCAAAATTGATTGAGTTTGCTACTATTTCTTGATTAGGTCAGCTACTCTTTCCAGATTACAGAGAATGGATTGAAATCACCATATGAATTTTCAATCCCCCTTATTCCAAGAATGAGAATTAGTTAGAGATGAATGATCCCAAACCATTAGATGGGTCAGGCAAATAATTCTGGTTGGAGGAACCGATACGGAGTGTTGTGCCGACACAAGCTCACTAGCAGCTGTAAACTCATTAGTGAAGTTTCATTTAGGTAGGAGATATGCATAATTGAGATTAAGTCTAATCTTGATTTTAGTGGGCCCCTGCTTTCCATGTAGGATTTGTTGCATTAAAGTAGCACTTTTTCTCCATAAACACAATTAAGGAAGTTTTAGAGAGAGAAGAAAAAACTAAAAATCACCACTAACTGCATTTTAGTGGAGAAAAGAACAGTAAATCATACATGAAGTACTAAAATTAGAATTAGACTTAATCCTAATATTGTAGGATTTCATACCCAAACAGACCCTAAAACAACTTACTATTGTATTACAAAATGTAGAAAAGGGATAGAAGAGTTGAAATTTAGAAACAAGTGATTTGTACCACCATACATGGAAAAGTTAGAGGTCATTTTGGAGCACGTGCACGTGCCATGAGATAAGATGTGGGTCGAAGCCTTTTAGAGAAGAAAGGTTGTTGCTTTCAGGTGTCTTTTCATACGCGCATGCTGAGATGATAAAAATGAGTCTTGACACGGGCGATTGGTGAACACCCTGGAAAAGATGGAAGAAGAAGAAAGTCCAGTGTATTTTTTCGGGGACACAGACTTATCTTGTCGAACCACATAAATTCTATCTTTGTCAGTTACTTCTTCTTTACTCTTTTGTTTTGTAATTTTATCTCATTTGTAGTAATTATTTCATGGGATTTTCCATAATAATTACTTCCAGCTTTGGATAATGCTTCAGAAGAGCTTTTTACTATTGTGTTAAGAGAATCTTTCAAGTGTAACATGCAACTAACTTCATTTGGTATGACTTAAAAAAAGAAGAAGAAAAAAGCTATTTTTTAAAAGAAAATATATTAAATTTTTACAAAAAACTAAGAAAAAAAAGCTTCAAAAGATATAAATAAAATTACCCAAGAAGTGAAATCTATGAATTTAAGCTTTGAAATCTATCTTTTCTCATGAGAGGTGGAAAAAGAAAAAAAAAACAGAGAAACTTGGGAATTAAATAGAAAGAAGAAGAAGAAGAAGAAGAAGAAGAAGCATCATTATGCAGATTTATACCTGCAAGGAATCACCAACAATGACAAAGAAGGAGTTGTGGTCAGGTGGGACTGAAACCCAACTCCCATCACTGAGAGAGATTTGAAGGCCTGATGTATTGTTTGATCTCAGAAGTGATATTATCTGAGGGTCAGTGTGTTCTCCAAAACCAGTTAAGTTGCAACTCAATGCTTTAAGTTCAGGACATGGAGGGTAGTGATTGAGCCTGAAAATAGAGTCACTCTCTTCATCCATCAGAAGCTTGCTGAAAACATTCCTTGGTTCAACCTTCAGCCCTTCAGTTAAAGATTCAAGAACTCCACAAGCTAATTTCTTCACAGCTGATATGTAATCACTCACAGCAGAGCTGAAACATAACCCACCAAAAAAAAAAAAGGTCATTTCATGAAAATATAAAGTATTATTGCATAAAAACAGAAGCTCCAAGCTGAAGAATCGTAGCTATAGATAGCTAATGCTATTTGAAAAATGCAATTGGGTTTGAGCTGCAAGAGAAAATGGTTGGATTTTGTGGTTTTTCTTACCAAAAGATATCTGGGTTTTCTCTAGAAATGGCCCAAGATCTCTGAGAAATGGAATTGGCCTTGGTTTGAAAGAGGAGATACTCAATCCAGCCCACATCACCATTGGGTCCAATCCTCTTGTTTCCATACCCAAACGGATTAGCAGGGCCAGCTTTTTCCTTCTCAGGTTGAGGTAAGGAGAAGAACTTCACAGCCTCAGCTTCCAACCTATCGATGAACTCTAATGGAATGCCATGGTTGACAACCTTGAAGAATCCAAACTCTTCACAGGCTTTCACAAGAAGAGTTTTGGACTCGGGCTTTGACAGGTCTATGGTTGGAATGTCAGGGTAGGACGTGGGCTTCTGGTTTTCTACAAAACTAATCTGATCTAATGCTGGTTGGGACAACACCACCATCTTTTTTTTTTTTCAAGAGCAGAGCTGAAGAAAACAGAGAGCAACAGAGGATTCCGGATATGGGTTTTTGGAGATTAGAAGAGTAGAAGAGTTGGAAGTTGAGATGGAAGGACAATGCATGAGCACATGAATTTATACTCTCTCAAGAAATGCTGAGGGATTAAAAAAAGAAATAAAAAATGATATAATAGAAGTTTCCTTGAAAAAGATAGCTTGACTTGTGACGGATATTACAATACTTTCTCTCTCCCTCTGTTTTTCTTTTTTTTTTTTTTGTTGGCCAACCCACCTCAAAATTGATAAAAAGCTTATGATTTATTAATACCTTTGCAGTCAAGTTTCAAAGATTCCTTCATTTGTTTTTGCTAAAAGAGGAGAGCAATTGATTTTTGAAACCAAAGCATGTTTGACATTTTTGAGAAAGGAGATGGCTGTTGAGAGGTTTACATGGAAACAAGGATCATTCAATGAAAATGACAATGATAATCTTGACTATTGAGTGCATGTCCCCACCCACAGAATCTGGGGCCATTTTGGTCATTTGGCCTAGTTGGTATTTCTTTTTTGGGTAGGTAAGGTGTGTATTATTTGAGAATGTGGAGGGTAATACCAATAATTGTTATCCATTTATATTGTATAATAACAAGGTCCAAAAGATGTGAATATCTTACATTTCTTTAAGAAACTGAAGAATCTGGAGACATGGACACCCGATCCATCGATCAGAACTGTCAATTAGGTCCTTCTTGCATTTACTTGATTACCATCCGAAAATCAAACTGATCAGATTGTCCAATCCAATCGTAAGCTGAGCTTCTTTTCACAGCCATCCATTTTCCAATAAGAAGAAGAAGTAACTATTTAGAATTTCAAGTGATCCATCATGGGCCTCAACAAATGGATGGCTCAAAATTTTGATAGGACCTGTTTTTACATAAACAATCTTGACCATCTTTAAACCTAATGATTGGATGGTTAGAAATTGTACGATAGGTGTGATTTTTTGCACAATGGACAGTCAAGATTGAACAATGCGACTGTCTAAGTGTCCTTAAGCCACTTGGACCACTATAACTCACAGTGCTTGATACACAGGCACTTATAAATTTCTTAGAAAGGTGGAATACGAATAATTTAATTCAAATCAAACTATCCAATTTGATGGTCTAGTTTAGATGTATGATGAACCGTAGCTTTATGCATATATTATATTCTGACTATCCTATTATTGGCCATTTTATTACACGGTTGAGCTGAAAATATCCAGACAAATGTCCATTAATCAAAGGTTACCAATGTAGGGCCATTATTATTATTATTATTTTTAGTGTGAGTTAGAGAAAGCAATTATCACACTGTAATTGGTTTTTAGCATGAGTTCACATTATTTTCACTTATAAAAGTTATTTTATACAGAAAGTAAGGTGCAATTTATCTTCAGAGGAAGAACCTCGTTATCGGATAATCACCTTATTATCTTGTAATTATCATGTATTTGACTATTTTGTTACTTGGGGTTAAGTTATTCAATTTAAATCGAGCTGTAAGTTCCAGTACACTCGCATATATCACATGTGATCAAAATAAACTGGTCCTGTCAATTTTTTGCATGCCTGATCATACAATAGCATGGGGTCTAATAATTTAGTACCAATAATCTTTAATTGTAATCTAAGTTTATATATGCTTTTGTGCTGGATTAATTAATACAATCAATTTATTTTTCAGAAAAACATTGTATGATTGATCCATCGTAAATATTTTCTTTTGTTTAACTATTTCTACTGATAAAAATCATTTCATATGAAAGGGAAGACGCAACCGAGGTGATAATCAGACAGTGGAGTTCTTTTCTGTAGGATGAGTTGCACCTTACCTCCCATACACGGACGCGGATTGCGTCCTATAATCCATCTGGGCAGGGCTCTGTGGGGCCCACTGTGATGTAAGTGTTTTATCTATGCCATTCAACGCTTTTTTTAAGACAATTTTAATATGTGAATCAAAAAATGAGGCAGGTCAAAAGCTTAAGTGGACCACAAAGTGGAGATTGAACGTCCGGAGAAGTTTCGGATGAAGCTGATATTTGTGTTTTTACTTCATCCACGTCTACATGACCTTATGAATAGGTTGTATGGTAAAAAAACATCACGTTGGCCCTTAGAAAGGTTTCAACGGTGGGTGTCATTATCAGTGTAGGTTCCTTTGGTGTGGTCCACTTAAGCTTTGGACCTACCTCATTTTTTGGTTTATGTACTAAAATCATCTGAAAAAATCGTTGAACGGCGTGGATAAAATACTTACATCACGGTGGGCCCCACAGAGCCCTGCCCGGAAGGATTACCGTCCGGGCGGGGGTAGGACGCAATCCGCGTCCCCCATACACATACCGTGTCCAGATAGCAATGATAAGAAACATGCCCCTTATAATATTCCTGAGCGCATGCGTATGAAGCATCATCCGAGGCTAGTGTAAAAAACGAAGGAAAGTCAAAAATGAAACAGAATAGAAGAAAAAGAAACAAACACACACATACAGGATACAGCAGCCGTTGTCCACAACAGCAGGATATTTAAAAAGATCTGGTGGGCTAAGTGTACGGGAGCGTTTGCATGCCCATAGTTTCATTTGAAATCGGTGGCCTCGATGTCACTATCTGGAACATCCATTAAGTCCATTTCACTGGTCATAGTCTTCCACAAAAAAGTATATATATACATACTGATCAAACAATCCACACTGTCCGTTAATTGCATGTGAAATGAATGTAAGCTATTTTCCTAATAGATAGGCCTAGTTACCGATGCTTGAAACCATCAGATTGCTCTGATTTTTTTTCAACCAACAGAATAATTTGGAACTGAGCCTAATGAACGGTTCCGATCTAAGATGTTAATGAACAAATTCAAATAGAAGTATGTGCACGGAAAGGCGTATGTGGGGTTACCTCACAAATCATACAAAACAGGAAAAAATTAAACAGGGAATAGTAGAATGAATAAGACGAGTAGGTGCACCGTGCACCCGTGCCCGTTCCTCTCAGCTTCCATTGAGTTTGTACACGTGGCAAAACGGTCAATGATGCGGTCCTTTCATGTATAGATCCACTTAGAAGGGAACGGATTGGCTACTCCCCCTGACACCATCCAATGGCTGGTGGTCGGTGCTATGTGGGCCCCACCAAGATGTATGTGTTTCATCAATGCCGTCCATCTATTTTTACAGATCATTATACGGTGTAAGTCCAAAAATTAAGTATATCCAAATCTCAACTGGACCACATTACAGAAAACAGTGTTGAATGAAGGTCGACCATTAAAAACATTTTCTGGGCCGGAAATGTTTTGGATCAAGTTGATCTTTGCTTTTTCTCTTCATCTGGACCTGTATGACCTAATCAACAGATTGGATGTCAAATAAACAGTATATCGGGCCTTAGGAGGATTTTAATGGTGGATATCCAGTCACTATTGTTTTCATGTGGTGTGGTCCACCTGAGATTTATATCCCTCTCATTTTTGGGCAATACGTAAAAATGAATGAACGGAATGGATGAAACACATACATCATGGTGGGGTCCACAGAGCACCGACCACCAGCTCCGGGAGTAGCCAATCCGTTTCCCACTTAGAATGGTAAGTACAAAAGCTCTCACCGATTGGAGGCTCTTAACCGTCTGATGGATGACCAGTGGTCAATGTTGAACAGGAAAGGTTCCACGAAATGAATGTGTAGGACGGTCCAATCTGAGGGACACGCGTTCAGTGAATCTTCCCCATATGGGTACAGTCAACCAACGGTCCAGATCACGAACTGTCTGCCATGTGTCCAATTCGAATGCAGGGCACATGGCAAGGAAATTGGCGCGCTCAAATTAACCTAGTGCTGGTTCGTGCACTACTCCCCCTGACACCAGCCAATGGCTAGTGGTCAGTGCTCCGTGGGGCCACAATGGTGTATGTATTTCATCCATGCCGTCCATCAATTTTTACAGATCCTTTTACTATAAGAGAGCAAAAATAAGATATATCCCAATCTCAATTGGACCACATTACAGGAAACAGTGTTAAATGAACGTCCACAATTAGAAACGTTTTAGGGGCATAAAAGTTTTGGATCAAGTTGATTTTTGTTTTTTCCCTTCACCTGGGTCTGTATGACCTAATCAACAGATTGGATGTCAAATAAACAATACAGTGAGCCTTAAGAGTATTTTAATGGTGGATATTAAATCACTATTGTTTTCATGTGATGTGGTCCACTTAAGATTTATATACCTCTCATTTTTGGGATAAAGCCCTACAATAATCTTTAAAAATCGATGAACGGAATGGATGAAACACATACATCATTATTGGGCCCACAAAGCATCGACCACTAGCCACGGGTTGGTGTAGGGAAGTAGCCAATCCGTTTCCATATTCAGGAGGCGTTTGGCGCATGATATTAGACGAGATTAAGTGGGATGGAGTTGCATTTGGTCGTGCCAGTTAGGCCGGGCCAATCCCATGGGATTAGGAGGGATGGGATGGATTTTAAGGTAATGATGGTGGTGTGTTTAAGATCCATGGGATTGCTATATGCTGGGACAAGTTCACTAGGTCTGTTTGGCACGCTTGGCATATCCCGGGATTTTACCTTCCATTCCGTCCAACCAAGGGATGGGATCGATTTTAAGGTAACGATGGTGATGTCAATGGATTGTTTTAAGATCCATGGGATTGCTCATGTCCCGGGACAAGTTTACTGGGTCTGTTTGGCTCGTCATGCATATCCTGGGATATCGCGATCCCATCCCTTCTAGGATCGGTCTGGCCAAACAGGCCCTCAATGTTTGGGAAGAATGGAAAAGTTTGGAATTAGATTAGATGGAATTGCATTGGGTCTCATGCCGATTCTACTCAATGTTAGCAAGTTGTGTAGGTCCCACCATGATGTGCGGGCTATATCCACACCGTCCACTTATTTTTTGAGATCATTATAGAGTATGGGCCAAAAAATCAGATAGATCTAAAGCTCAAGTGGGCCCACTATAAAAAGCAGTGGGGATTGAATACCTACGGTTGAAAACTTCTTTGGGGTCACATAAGTTTTGGATCTGCCTCATTTTTAGGCCCATGCACTAAAATGAGGTTACAAAATAGATTAACAGTTAGGATATAACACGTGTTATTCTCAATAGTTTCAAATGATGGAGGGTATATCCATTTAGGGCGTTTGGCCTGGTGGATTGGAAGGGCTTGAATTTCTAAGTAATCGATGGTCTTGTTAGTGATTGTCTTGAGATTCATGGGATTCCTATATCCCGTCTGTTTGGCATGCCTGACCAATCTGGGGATTAAACCTTTCCATCCATCCCAATCCTACAAACCAAACACGTCCCAAGTAAATTTGAACGGATTAAGGTGGATTGGATGGGATTTAAAGGTAATGATATTGTTGTCAGCAGATTGTCTTAAGATCCATGGGATTGGGATTAGATCACCAACTCTGTTTGGCACGCCTGGCTAATCCCGAGATTTAACTTCCAATCCCTTCCAATACCATCCAATCCCTTTCAATCCGACTGGCCAAACAAGCCCTCAATGTACCACTAAATTACAAACATGGTATGAAATTAAGCTTATCCCATGGAAACATGGGACAATCCCTGCCATATATAATAATTATATTTTTTTAATCCCATCCCACGTAATCCTTCTCAAAACCATGCGCCAAACACCCCCCGAGAACACGGATTTCCTGCGGAAGCCTATGCAGGAAGTTATTGCACAAGGATTTTGGGTGGGCCCACTGTGATGTTTCTGAGAAATTCAACTCGTTCATCCATTTTTTGAGATCATTTTAGAATATGAGAACAAAAATTAAGAACATACAAAACTCAACTGGGCCATACCAGATGAAACAGTGGGTAAAGGAATTCCTACAGTTGAAACCTTCCTAGGCTCCATCTTGATGTTTATATGCCATCTAAACCGTTTATAAGGTCATTTCCACTGGGATGGAGTGAAAACACTGAAAACTTATACCTATACAAAACTTCTGTGGCCGTATAAATATTTCAACGGTGGTCACTAATCTTTCCTCTCGTGTGGCCCATTAAAGTTTTCAATCTATATTATTTTTGGTCGCATGTGCTAAAATGATCAAGAAAAACGGATGAACGAGTTGGATATATCACAAATGAGTCGGGATCCTCTGTTATCAGGTCAACAGGATTTTCCAGATACCCTAGTGGTTTGGCGCCCGAAGCTTTTTAATTTATTTATTTTTTATTTTTTCAGTGAGTGTTGAAGTGGACCAATGAATTTTAGGGTATTAGGAATTCTCTGTTGACCGGATAACAGAGGATCCGGACTCCAAACGAACATCACAGTGGGCCCCACCAAAATCCTTGCGCAGGAACTTCCGCGGGAAATCCGCGTCCGTGTATTTAAAAACGCGTCCTGGCTAAGGTGGACCAATCGACGAGCTGGCATAATTATTTCCAACCTAAAAGCAGGCAGATTTGTAGGGTATCCTAGCCGTTCATCAGGTAACACCCCCGTAGATGTGACCTAGGCCAAATTTTAGGCCCCTAGGGCCATCCTAACTACCGGATTTGAGCACAATGAGTTTAGATCGTTGGGAAAAATTTCTAACCATCCATTTTCATCGACGGACGACCTGACTTGTAGACCCAGCTGGAAACTCATACATGTGGTCCCTGCTCACACGTGTCCCCATTTGAAGCTTGCCGTGTAGAATGGGTATACCAATAAGGAATATCTTTACATTCTGGTTAATCTCATAAAATGCATCCACGATACATCCACATCAACCCATTCAGTCATAAATGGTGGGCCCGTTTTCGATACACAAACGGTGATCATACGATCCTTACCGTCAAATTGCTAATCATGTAACAATCAACTGAAATTGAAAGGTCAGCTATTCAAATTCAATGAGAGAAAAATGATGGCGAAGATGACTAAACCATTGCAAGTGGGAATTTTAAGTTATATACTCCATGCAGAATAGAGAAAATGATGTGGACGGTCTGGATTAATGGTTCTGTGAAAAGAACGGATGCAATTAGGTTGGGAGGCTTGCGGGTCAACCAGACTGAATTGAGAAAGGCTACTCGGAAAGGTCTGATCTGGGAAGGCAGGAACACAGTCACTCCTAATCCGCACGATATTCCACCAGACGGAATCTTTCATCAAAAGGTCTCGGTTTTTACACGTGTGGAATTTGGGACCTGATGCCTGCGGTTGGTCGGCTACCGACGTGTGTGTGGACAGCCAGGGTTGTGTCATGATTTGAGGCGGTTATCTGATGACGTGGCCGTTTTCCTTTCGTTCCTTTCGCTGTCGGCATTTTCTTGCGTGCGTGGAGTTATGGCGGCCGGCCAGGTTGGCTGTGGATAAAGGCTAATGGGTTAATGAGCATGCATGCTTGAGTGGGTCCTTAAAGACTTGAACCGTAGGGGAAACGATTTCGTTACTCCCCTGCCAGTCCACCAGCCAATGGCCGATTGTCGGTGCTCTGTGGGCCCCACCTTTATGTCTGTGTTTCATCCATGCCGTCCCATATATTTTTCTATATCATTTTATGGAATTAAAAAAAAAAAAAAAGCTGATCTTTGTTTTCTTTCCTTCATGTAAGTCCACCTGAGATTAGGCATTAGGAGGATTTTAATGGTGGATATCCAATTACCATTGTTTTCCTGTGGTAAGGTACACCTGAGATTTATATCCCTCTCATTTTTTAATCAAGCCCTAAAATGATACGTTCTCAACCGTAGGTGTACACGTATGTATGTATGTATGCATGCATGCATATGATTACGTAGATTTACGTGCGTTGCACGCGCGAATTTCCTAGAAATCTAGTAATAAATGGTACTGTGGAGCCCACCGTGATGTGGCTATGACATCCACCCTGTCCATTCTCTGCACCGGATTATTTTAAGACATAAAACAAAACATAAGGTACATTAAAAACTCAAGTGGGCCACACTACATAAAACACCCATTGAAAGCTTATCGGGAAATATAAGTTATCCTGTGGTGTGGCCCACCTGAATTTTAAATCTGTTACATTAGTCTTAAGTCTCATGAATTGGCGAAACTGATGGATGGACTGGATTTGACACAGTTATTGTCTATAGGCCCAACAGACTTTTTGTTGCATGGGCTTCTCCATGTGAAGGTGTTTATGATTTTTGCAACCGCGTTGCATTACACAGATAAATAAGTCCACCTGAATTAACGGTCGAGAGAAAATGTCCGGTGGTCCAAATTGAATGTGTGGCCCATCTAATGGTCATATCGGCCTAAAATTCTATACATGGTATAGAAACAGCAGGTATGGCTGGATGAGCGGCTCCAGTATCAAGCACGTACGTCTCATTTATACGTGCGAGACGTTTGAAGTTAGTAATTAAATAAATAAATGGGTACGAAAAAATCGGTAAAAGATGAAAATATCTTTATATTTTTCAGTTGCTTTTACCTTAAAACTAGGGGTATTTTTGTCCAAAATTCTCTTTCTGTATATGAAAAACCTACTTTCATAAAGTAAGTTTTCGGCCGTTAAAAAATGATAATTTACTTTCGTAACATAAGTTTTCGGTCGTTAAAAAAAAATGATAATTTTTTGCCGTAGACGTGACCATCCATTCATCTTCATTTTTTTTTGACCCGAACAAAACATATCTTTTCAGTCTATACCTCTACCATACAAACAACCCAATAAAAATGAAAATACCCTTACTTTTTCAGCAATTTTTACTTGAAAACTAAGGATATTTTTGTCCAAAACACTCTTTCCGTACTTGAATAATTTACTTTCGTAACATAAGCTTTCGACTATTCAGAAAAAAACAAAAAAAAGAGAGAAGTAAGCGCCCACCGTCCACTCCATCCATCTATTTTACCTGATAATTTTCGGACTTGAGCCCGAAAATGAAATATATTCAAACCTCATTTGAACCACACCACAAAAATAGTGTGAATTGAACATCTACCGTTGAAAAATTTTTGGGAGCCACAAAAGTTTTGGACCGATCAAGCTTGTATTTGTGTTTTACCTTCATCCATGTTTGTGTGATCTTATGAATAAGTTGGATGAGAAATAAACATCACTGTGAGCCCTATAAAGGTTTCTATGGCGGAAATCATTATTCGAACTGTTTCATTTGGTATGTTCCACTTGATCTTTGGGTATGCTTAAATTTTGGTCTCAAACCCTAAAATAAGATAGAAAAATGGATGAATGGTGTGGATAGACCATATACATTCACGGTGGGCCCAACAGAGTTTACTCAGTGTACGCAATCCGATTTCAACTTGGAGTGCTAATTTTTTCGAAATAAATTGTTACATCGGATAATTATGCCCATCCCATGTTTATCACGGGGTGGATTAGGTGTTACCCGGGTAACTCTTTAGCGGGTGTTTCCTTTACCGTGTGGGGCCTACCTTGAGGAAGTTTTTATATATCCATGCCGTCCATACGTTTTAACATATAATATGAACATGTCATTCAAAAAACTTAAGAAGATCCAAGTCTCAAGTGGATCACACCTCTTGAAACATTGGTTAAAGGCTATTAAAAGATTTTTTTGGGCCAAAAAAAGTTTTGGATCAATCTTGTGTTTATTTTTTCCCTTCATCTAGGTCTGTTTGATCTTTTCAACGGGTTGGATTGAAAATAAATACTACGGTAGGCCCTAGGAAGTTTTTAAAGGCAGACATTCAATCACCACCGTTTCCTATACTGGACCCACCTGAGACTTTTATCTGATTAATTTATAGTATCACATCCTAAAATGTGCTGGAAAAACGGATGGACGGCATGGATATACAACACATGATTAAGGTGTGCTCCACTGTAAGGCGAAAACCCACTAAAGTCTTACCCGGATTACACCTAATCCGTTCCTATGTTTATCCTCGAACGATTTGACATGAGGTGGACGATGGATTGAGAAGAGTAAAAACCTTACTGGACACGTGGAAGGCAAATGTTCGTTCGTGCACATTGATTGGTTCATGTCGGCGGTGGGCCAGCAAAACATTCGCCTATCAGGGTCCGAGCAAGAGACTCTCAGGAGTTTCAACTCTCGGTCAAGGGTTCGAGTTCCCCTAGCGTGAGTGTGTGGGGGTGTGTGTACGTGTGTTAAAAAAAAAAAAAACAATCGCCTATCTTGGGCCGCCTACGATAACCAATCAATGGTGATCTCAAGGTTTTGCGTGGTACAATCTGATTTTTAGTTCCAGCAATGTGGGGTCCACGTTTTAGTAATCTAGACCACTGGTCTGCTGTTTTTTCCCATCTATAGAAAATGGCCCAGCATATCTAGGATTTAAAGATCCCAGCACGTAATCAATAAGCCTCTTTTCCAGCTGAATGTGGACTTTTCTATTTAAGTCCCACAAATGAAGAGTTTACGCTTGTCATATCAAGTCTATTTTTGGGTCACAGGCCATCAATATCGTGGTCATACAGATCAACGGTCCGATTTACTGAGATATGGTCCCACTTGTCAGACTTTGAAATCCGAGCATATGGCGGAAAGCCTCCGGACGAGTATCTTATAATTACTCACGAAGCGAAGCTTCGTTCGTGCTTCTCTCCCGGATTTTGCGCGTAATGGACTATTCTGCCCTTTAGCACCCGTTTATTTTTAATACGCAGGCAGAGTGCGATAGATGATACGCGGGTACTTAGAAATTACATACAAATTGCATGTAATTAATTCAAATAACTGTCTAAATTATGGCTGCAATTTTAATTGCATCATGAACAAAAAGTTACACTTATTCGATTATTTAACTCTATGATTGATAGACATGCATTGAACGGTTAAAGGGAGAGTGAGAAAATATCGTATGGTCCTATTTCAACTTACAGGTGTCCACAAACCAGAGGTTACAAACCATTCAACGAACCTCATTTTGGTGGGTTGAATTAGACAGTGGGTTCCACAACTTAGTCGGCTTGAGTTAATGTCAGCCACACGTACCATACTTTTAGTGTAGATTCTTAACAAACACGTGGAGAAGGTGGCTTTCATCCAAGTCATCATTTTGCCGTTGATTAAGATGTTTATGAAAGTGGGCCGCACGCCCAAGTGGGTCCCACATCGATTATGGGTTTGAATAAGATACTTCATGATGTGATAAGGAGGACTTCTTATCATCAAGGGACAGTTGTTCGGTTGGAATTGGATATGATGATGAGCAGCCAGTCTTAGTCAAGAAGTTAGGATTAGGGTCTATCACTTAGCCAATTTCGATTTTTCTTTCTTCGAGAATGATCCCATGCGTCACCATACATTCTACCTTTGTGGGGCCCACCGTGATGTGTGACTTAAATCCAACTCATCCATTAGATGCTCCTCTCTATCTTAGGCCTGAGATCCAAAATCCGTCCTCATCCATGAATTGGATGGGCTACACCAAAGGAGACAATGGGGAACATTGGGAGAGTGACGCCCACCATAGAAACGTCCAGATGGAATCTAGGGCCCACCATTTTAGTAATCATATTCGATCCACCTGATGAAGAGATAGATGACAATTCAGGAGATTTTAAAACTCCGGTGGACCACGCGAAATACAGGAGATTCCGAAATTCCTGTGGACCACGTGAAGTATAGGTTCCCATCTGATAAGGATTATTCTTCGAGTCCGGATCCTCTATTTTGCCGAGGTGGGTGGGACCTCTGTCTGTGGGGCCCACTGTGATGTATGTGACTACATCCACGCCGTCCATCCTTATTGAAAGCTCATTTTAGGGCACGATCAAAAAAATGAAGCAGTTACAATTAATCCCAGAACTATGATACAGGAAATAATGGTGATCGACCATTAAAAGCTTCTCGTGGGCCACAAAATCTTTGGATCGTGATGATATTTTTGTGGTCTTTTCGTCTAGGTGTTTGTGACCTTATCATCAGGTTGGATGGAAAATAAACATTCCGGTGGAATCCATGAAGTTTTTAATGGTGGGGATTCAATCACAGTTGTTTCTTGTGGTGTGGTCCATCTAAGTTTTAAGTCAGCTTCAATTTTGGGATTATACACTAAAACGAGTTTTCAAAGTGGTTGGACAGTGTGGATTTAAGGCATATACATCACTGTTAGCCCCGAAGTCAGGGGTCCCACCCACACCTCGTTGGATCGGGGGTCTCACCTAATCCGAGCCCGGGAATACGAGTACACCACCAGGGGTTCATCGTGATGTATGTGCTTTATCCACACCGCCCATCCGTTTCTCCAATTCATTTCAGTGCATGTTGCAGAAAATGAAGCAGATTAAAATATCAGGTAGACCACACGACACGAAATAGGAAACAGTGGTAGATGAACGCCCACCCTTAAAAACTTCCTAGGTCACAAATGCTTTGGATCAATCTAATATTAATGTTTTCTCTTCATGAAGAGGTGGGATGGAAAATATACATGACGGTGGGCCCTGGGAAGGCTTCAACGGTGGGTGTCACTATCTCCTCGGTTTCCTAAGGTGCGGTCCACTCAAGATTTGGATCTGCTTCATTTTTATGTTCATGCCCTAAAACAAGCTGGCAAAAATGGACGGATGGCTTGGATATAAAACATATACATCATGGTGGGCCCACAGCGCCTACCATAGCTCACGAATTACTTGTTACAATACATTCGAACGTATGTAATTAAGGAGTGAGCAGACGCGTGTATGTATTAAGGAGTTCTCTAATTGAGATTAACGGTTGTATCAGACAAAGATATGGAACTAAAACTTTTTATATGCTACTCTCTCAGAAAACGATCCAAGACCACTTGAGGGCTGATGAATTGGACAAACCTCCACATTTAACGGACTCTTGCCCCACATGATGAACAGACTAGCATGATTTCGCCGGGTGTCTCTAAGTGGGCCCTATTGTGGGGAGATTGATCCTTCACGCGTGCCCTTTTAAGGGTGTGTTGGGCTTTGCTATTTAAAAGTTTTTTTTTTTTTTTTTTTTTAAATTCTGAAATTATTTTTTTTATTCTTTTATTTGGTTAGGTATTTAATTAATTAATTATAGAAAAATAAACTTTTAAATTGAAAAAGCTTTATATATGCCTGTTTCTGCTTGAAGAAACCTGTGAAAAGCCACGTTTGTTAATTGAACAGTGTTAAGTGGTACACTTGCCATCGTGGCAAGTAAGTGCGAGATCAAATTCATCCACTGGTCCGTCCGACCATTATTTTTCCCTATGGGCGCGGCTTCGGGATCCACCATGGTGGGTGGGGCTGCTGACTGTGGGGCTTACAGTGATGTATTTTTCTTAAATCAACACCGTCCAACCATTTTAAAAGTTCATTTTAGGACATGGTCCAAAAAATGAAGCTGACCCAAATCTTAAGTGGACCACACCACGGGAAACAGTCGTTATTGAATCCTCACTATTAAAAACATCAAGGATTCCACCGGAATGTTTATTTGCCATCCAACCTTTTTATAAGGTCACAAATACCTACACGAATAGACCACACAAAAGTCTTTAATGGTCAATTACCACTGTTTCATATAATATGGTCCATATGAGATTTGGATCTGCATCATTTTTTGGATCATGTCCTAAAATTAGGGCTGTTCACGAGTTGAGCTAGCTCGAATAACTCGCTTGACTCGTCTCGAGTCAGCTCGGATTGACTCGGCTTGAATGGCTGACCCGGGCCAAGTCAAGCTTAGGGCCCGTTTGGAAGGGTGGATTGGAAGGGATTGAATGGTATTAGGGTGGATGGCATGGATTTCAAGGCAATGATGGTGTTGTCAGTAGATTGTCTTAAGATCCATGGGATTGCTATATCGAGTTTGTTTGGCACACCGGGCTAATCTAGGGATTAAACCTTCCCATCCCTTCCAATCCCTTGAACCAAACACGTCCTAGGCATATTTGAACGGATTAGGGTGGTTTGGATGGGATTTAAAGTTAATGATGGTGTTGTCAGTGGATTGTCTTAAGATCCATGGGATTGCTATATCCCGGGATCAGATCACCTAGTCTGTTTGACACGCCCGGCCAATCCCGGGATTTTACTTTCAATCCCATCCAATACCATCCAATCTCTTCCAATCCGCCCAGCCAAACGAGCCCTTATATTTTGTAGCTCGAGTTGAGTTCGAGCCAAGTTCGACCAGGGGGCATTTCAACTCGACTCGACTCGAAGCTCGACTCGGCTCGATTAGTAATAATATTATATATTATATAAGTTATAAGTTTTAACTTTAAAAAAGAAGAAGAAGAAGAAGAAGAAGAAGAAGAAAGAAACCCTAGCTATTCTACCTGACCGCACGCAATGCACCCTCTTTCTCTTTCCCTTTCCCTTTCTTCTCTTTCTCTACCTGCTGTCAGCCGCACGACCGTCCAAACCACCACCACCCACCACCAGTCTTCTTCACTCTCCAGCAAGACTAGCACACAGCACGCTGCCCGCATGCACCCCCTTTCCCTTTCTTCTCTTTCTCTTTCTCTATCCGTTGCACGCCCGCCCGGCGCCTGACCAGCAACAATCCACCAGACCACCACCACCGGCGCACGACTAGCACGCTGCCTGCCTACTGCGGCCTGCCTGCTGCCTGCCCGAACGATCTCGCCGAGCGAAGAAGACCATTGATTTTCGTCAATCCCGACTTGGTTAACACTCACCCCCTTTTTTTATCTATTGATTTTCGTCAATTCCGACTTGGTTAGGACGTAGCACAAGCATCAATCCTCAATTCAACTATCTATATTCAAGATGTAACCAGTGGATGTACTTTTGAGCCCAATTGATGGAAAGATCTCAAGCACAAATAAATGCCCAATCTAACCCAGGACATCTTATTGACCCCACTTATTGTAAGATCACAAATAAATGCCCAATCTGAGTGTCTATTGTTGATTTTTTTTACTTAATCAAATCCACGGTCATGATTTCATAATAAGGATTGTGAAACTTATACAATGTTGTTCTTAAATATGAATTGAAGTACTATCAATAATGTTTTTCTATGGAAAGATCATTGATATTTTACAAACTTAATTCTATGGAAAGATCAATAATAATATCATTGATATTCTACTGACTAATTCTATAAAAAGATCGTTAGTACAAACAACTAATGTAACTGTCCTCTTCAAGAAGTGGTCGCTGGATGGTCTATTAGCTTTTTTTGATGAAAAGATCAAAAGCCCAAATGGTTAACATATGAAAAAGTTCGAGCTCGACTCAACTCGAACTCGACTCGACAACTTTGTCAAGCAATCCAAGCTTCAATGTTGAGCTCTAGTACATCATGGACAAGCTGAGCCGAGCTTGGCCCACCTTGATTCGACTCGGCTCGATGCCCACCCCTACCTAAAATGAACTTTCGATGGGGTTGGACGGATGGATTTAGTCACATACATCACGGTGGGCCCACCCACCTTGGTGGATCCCAAGCTGCGCCCAAAATCTATATGGTCTATGTAGAAAGTGGGCCTAATATTGAAAACAGGTAGATGAATTAGAAAACTTCAGCCAAATGTTTTATAGCCGTACATTTGTTTTGCAAGCTGTGATCCATCTGGCCACTCATCAACCTAAACCTAACTCTTAGGTCAGGTCATCAAAATGATTGTGTCTTTCTAACGGATCGATTAGACATCCGACTGACGTGCCTCCCAAATTTGTACGGACGCCACTTTCCTCTTAACTCTACCGTCAGCTCATTGGAGCCCCCTACAATGGTCCATCCCTTTCCCCGTATCATGTTAATGCATGACTACAACAAATGAGGTAGGTCGAAGGCTTAAGTGGGCCACACCACAAGAAATAACGGGGGTTCAATAGTGAAATTGTTTATTCCAAATATGCACTTTTTCACCTAAGCCATTCTAAAAAACAAATAGGCCCAATGATTAATTGGGCTTAACTGGGATTTGATTTCCTTAAAGGCCCAAGAAGAGCTATGAGTAGCCCGGACTCATTCGGCTAAGATTTTTCAATGTGGGTCGGCCTGGACCGAACGTGATTGTTTATAGCTCATGGGCTGGGCCCTGCCTGTGCTAAGGTTTTTGACAAATGGACTGAAGTTGGAACTTGTTTGGCCCATTCTGTAGAGTTGTATACGAACCGAGTTAGCTCGGTTAACTCGCTTGACTAGACTCGAAAAAGCTTGATTTGATTCGGTTCGAAACTAAGTTTGAGCCGAGTCAAGCTGATTTTTGGAGCTCGAAAAAATCTCGAGCCAAGTTCAAGCTTGTCCGAGCTCTAATTGACTGGGATCGAACCTTAGCTCGAATTGAACTTGGATCGAATCAGTTCGGATATTTTGATATTGACGTTGCTCACCAAGTGTTTGATGAAATGAGTGATCGATTTGTTGTTTCGAGTGCATACATTCTCCACAAGATCGGTTGGTGGCGAGAAAGGTATGGATGCAATACAAATCACTATAAAAAAACTTTCATGGTAAAACTACACTCGTATTTTGATTTTGATATTGCCGATCGAGTGTTTGATGAAATACTTATAACTGTTGTTGCTGTCTTGCATATTGTAAGAAGTTGAAGGAGCACTCCACGTGTTTGAGAAAATGTCGCACGGGCTCAAACTCGGCTCAAACTGGTCGGATCTACTGACCGAACCGAGTCGAACTAGCCAGTCAAGCTCGATGACCGATCCGAGATGAGCTCGAGTTGGGGTTAGCTATTGACCGAGCCGAGTCGAGCTGTGCCAAGCTCCACTCATTCGACTCGTGTACACTCTACAGTGACAGGTCCACTTGAAGAAAGAGTTCACACAGCTAGTGGTGGGCATCGAGTCGAGTCGGACCGGATTGGGTCCAACTCGACTCGGACCAAAACTTTCAATCCTCAGACCGAACTCGATCCGATCCGGGACCGAGTCCGAGTCCTCTGACTCAATCCGATCCGTTACACTGCTTGCCTGACCCAAACCGAGTCCAACTGGGTCAGGAAAACCGAGTCGAATCGGATTGAATACAGTTCAGATCGAATCATTTATTTCAATGGTAGACGTTCAACCCTACTGCCTTTTGCATTGTGGTCCACTTGATCTTTAGATTTGTCTAATATTTCGACTCAAGCCTTAAGACGAGCCTGCCAAATGAATGGACGGTGTAAGACCCGTATCTTAGTCCATACTATTTCGTCGACTCCCACATCCTTCCCATCGAATTTCGGCAACCTGCGATCGATAATCGACATTTGTGCACGATCCTAAGTCATATCCTGTATATTTGAATCAGCTTAACCCGAGACTTGTATCTTAACGACCGCGCCGTCGCTGCGATTCCAACGCCGCATCTCGTGCGCCAATCCGACGCTTAGATCACAAGATGTGGACTGTGCATTATAACGACCGTGGACCGCACATTACGGGACCCACCTATCCCATGTGGCACAAATTCCTAGGTAATTATGAGGGTGATGGATGATATCACCCTAGCTATAGCCACCCCTACCCCCTAGCCTTCTTACAAGTACTTATTGCTAGCCACCCTACCCCCTTCCCTTCTTACAAGCACTTATTGCTAGTCACCCTCTCTTACAAGTCATCATTGCCTACCTAAGCTACTCTCCCTCTCTCCTATCTCTTCATTCTCTCTCTCTCTCTCTCTCTCTCTTCACAAATTTCAAGCAACCCATAAACACCAAAATTTCTAACGTCCAAGCTCCCAACCTTCATGAGAGATTTTGTGTGTGGCCCACTTTTCATCCCAAAAATCCATCATCCTAGCCCTCCATTTCTCATCCTCTCCATCAAAGTGAGACACTAATAGATTGGCTTTCCAACGGACCAAGAAGATTGACGGTGGGTGCTTTATAGGATAGATTTTTCATGTTTTGATGATGGACCAAGTGAGGCCTACCGATCAATGGTATGGATCTCACTTGGGACCTTAAGAAGTGGCTGATGGCACACCTTGATCTTCATGATCATTCCGTGATGGAGCCATTCTCCATGGACCCCATCATGATGTTTATTTTTTAGCTTGAAATGGGTCATCTAAACCTTTCATTTTTGGTGGAGAAGGGATCTCCACCGTTGATTCTTGACTTGGTGGGCCCACATATAATGGGACACACTCGATGTATGATTGCTTGTAAAGGAGGGCTCATAGTGGCGGAGCCCTCCATCATGCGTGTCCCGTCTCCCTCTCTCTCTCTCTCTCTCCCTCTCTTTTTCATTTCTTCTTGTATGATAATGTGGCCGTGTGGCCCACTTGGATGGACCCATCATGAGGCATGTATTTTATCTAAGCCACCTATAAGTGGGGCCCACTTCATATGTGTTGTACCAACACCATCCATCATTTGATGGCCCACGTGGCTAACCCACTTGAAAACACAACCGTCCAACGTCCCTGGATGCTGGACGTTGAATGGAAAACACCAATATTAGCCTTGGTTCAAGGCTATTTGGGCGAGCCACTTGTATAGGCCCCACAATGACATATGGATTCAATCCAATCCGTCCATCCTATTTACCAACTCATTTTAGGCGTTGAGCCGAAACATGAGGTTGATCCGAGTATCTGGTAGGCCATAGCATTGAAAACAATGTCATTACCGTTGGAAATCTACCCTGATAGTTCTATACATTGAAAAATATCCGATATTAGACTTGTTTGGTCCATCTCAGGCCATGGAAACCAGTGGTTGGGGTGGATTCGGCTAAAGGAAAAACCTCAAAAAAAATAACAGTTTCAAAAAAGAAAAAAGAAAAAGAGAAGAAGCAAGGCAGCACTGCTGCCGCTGACACCACCAGAGGCACAGGCAGCGCCTGTGCGTGCAGGCGGGCGGACTGGGACCCACGGTCCCAGCCGTGGGCCCCACCATAATGTATGTTTTGTATCTACCCCATCCATTTGGTGGGACCCTCCCTGAAGTGGGCCCCCTCCAAATTTCAGTCGTATATGTGGCTCAGGTGGCTCACATCATAAGAAACAATGGTGATTGAAGGGCTGTCATTGAGACCTATTTTGGGTTCACGGGAGTTTTGGATCATTGCGAAATTTGTTTTTCCTCTTCAGCTGGGTACGTGCGACCCTATCAACAGATTGGATGGAGATAAACGTTATGGTGGGCCCCATATGGGACCCACAGTGATGCATGTGTTTTATCCACACCGTCCGCCCGTGGACGGAAGGGTCAGGGACCCTGGCCCACCATGAAGTATGTGTTTTATTTGTGCACGCCCACCCCCTGCACGTGTGATGCAGTGGGTGGGACTGCACCTGTTGTGTGCGTGCGCGCGCGTGTGTGTGTATATATATATATATTTATATTATATATAATATTGTATATATATACTATATATATATTATATTATATTATACATATTATATATGATGGTGAACCTCCATGGAACCCAACATGATGCATGTGTTGCATCTAGGCCGTTCAACCATTTTAAAAGATAATTTTATGGCATGAGACTAAAAATGAGACAGATCTAGGATTAGGTGGACCACACTACAGAAAATAGTGGGTTTGACCGTCCACCATTAAGACCCCCTTTCAGGTCAGTGTGACCTTACGATCAGATTGGATGGGAAATAAATGTTATGGTGGGCCTTGAGGATTTAATGGTGGAAATCATTCTTGCCACTGTTATTTGGGGTGCGGTCCAGTTGATCTTTTGATATGATTCATTATATATACATTTTGATTTATTTGTGGCCATCCATTGAGGCCTACCTTGGTATATATATAAGGCCCATGTTACGAGACCCATTGTGATGTTTTCAAAAGCCTATGAGATATGGCCCATTGCAATATACATAAGGCCCTTTGATGCAACCCACTTGATTTATATAAGGCCATATGAGGTGGCCCATTTGATGTATCTGAGGACTATGGGCCGAGGCCCAATGAGATGTATATAGGTCCATTGCGATGTGTGATTTCCCATGGTTTGTGTAAAGATATTTATGACGGACAGTGCCTTAGGAGCAATGTTGGTTTGACATCCACATTGTAAGTACAATGTTGGTTAAATGTCCGCATTGTGACTCTCCCTAGGGCTCATTGATAGGCCCATACTCGTTCTGTGTAGGCCGTCTAGGCCCATCTGCATTGTAAGGATAGTTCATTACTTTATAAAATGCTTAGTATAACTCCATGATTCATGCCCATACGCATCATATGTATGGTTGATATGATGAATGTTTGATCATAGCATAAGCCGTTGGGCTGAGACATTACAGGACTCCATATGAGACGGAGTGCCCGACATAAGCGCGTGGTACGCGCGAGATTGCTGCATGTTTGTACGGTGTGACTCATACATCTCGCATATGTGTGACTTGATCACTGCACGTCATAGCGACATCAGGGCTGTAGCCTCCACAGATATATCGTGAATGGTCGTATCGGATACCGAAAATATTGGCTCTAGCATTGTGGGCACTTAGGATGTCCTTGGGTGAAAATCCCAGAGCCTTTTTGGTACTAGGAGATGCTCCAACGTTTAGACCGAGTGGATATACGAGCGCCCAAGTGCCGAATACCAGTAGGCCGCGTCTCCCACTGTGTCGTGGTCGGTTGGAAGGGGGTGTGGCCTTATCCGCCTGAGTCAGGGGGCTATAAGCTAGGCTGAGTTTGACCAACTCGCAAATGTGTCCGCTATCGATGAGCCGGGTAAGTATTGACAGACTACTGGTCCGGTGGATAGTGTGGTCTCTTCTACTTGCTTGACTGTGTAGCTAGGGAGGAGGCAGTCAGTGTGAGGTGTATTAGACCCCGGTGATATCTAGAGAGGAACTGTACTGATATGTGTACTTGATGAGTACTGACATGCTTGTATTGCATCTCGCATATGACATTTGGCTACATAGGCCTCACATTATATGACTTTGGTATGACCGATAGCATTCATATCTTGCATTACATAACTTTGGTACAGCTGATTGCATTCATGGACTTACCGCATATTTCTGCATTACTCTGATATTGTATACTTGGCACTCGCCTTACACATACTTTCACCACCCTCTAAGCTTTCTATAAGCTTATGCACGACCGTTGCGTGCAGGTAACGTTGGACAGCAGTGGTGCTGAGGCAGGAGAGCTCATCTGATCATTTTGGAGCTTTTTTATCACCTTGTATTTCCTTTTCCGCATTGTACTTAAAAGTTTTTGATATAGTGGATATGTGGTGATGTTGTTTTGTGACTTGGTTATGCTTGTGGTTATGCTCCATTACAAAAAAAAAAATTCATACTGGAAATCCTCCTTGTAGGATCCCAGGATCGGAATCTAGCGTATGGGTGCTGGTAGCCGAGAATGAGGTACTACGGAGGCTGTCGGCACCGAATTCGGTGATCAGAAATTTTATGAGCCCGGTTTTCGAGTTTGGGGCGCGACAAACGGTTTGGATATAACACATACCTCATGATGGGACCCCCAAAATTGATAACGTCAAATCACCAGCTACTTGCTGGCCTGACAAAATACCTGGCCTTGCCAAAAAGTGGTTTGCATTTCTCGATCCCGGACTATCAGAATCACGTCCGTCCACTAATCGCTGGTGCCACACCATTAAATTTGGATGGTTAGAAATTTTTCGATCCGAATTTTATGTAGGGATGGCCCACCCCCAAAGATTCTCACCATATTCGGGTGCAAGGATGACGTTCTCATGACATCAACTCCAACCATCTCATGTGCCCTCTCCCGTTTGGCCATGGCCCCAAAATATAGGCCGATCCATAACTCTAGTGGTGGGACACATGAGCAGTAGCAATTGAGAGGGGACACCACCCTTCACCAATTGTTCCTGCTCGTGTAACATTTATGTGTCATGGGTTGACCTAATTTTTGAGCTTTTGATCAAGCGTGAGATGACAGTCATGATGGACGGACATGATTTCATGAACACGTCGTAGAAAAAGGGTCATAACAATCGTTTACACGGCAAAAACGTTTGCATTCCATAGTATCGAATAGGCCCACCTTTCATCCCTGGTGTGTTGGTACACCTGCCAGCTATTGCTGATAGTTTATGAAACTTTACGTACTCTACACGTTAACCTCCCATTACAATATTTATAATATTTTTTGGGACCACCGAGGTGTGGTTCACAAATCCAGACCATTCATTATGTGTGTCCCACTTGGATGAGGGGTTAGATCAAGTTTCTGATGCATCCAAATTTTAAATGGGCCCCACCAAGTGCTTTTATATGTTTTAGGAATGTCTTCACGTGATTTTAAATGGTATTGCCCACCTAAGTTCCTTATATGACAAAGTTTTGATATATCCCATAATTTAAAGGGGACCCGTCAAATACACGGTGTTGATGCTTGACACGCATCACGGTGGGGCCCACACAGCTCGACCTCACGGGAAGTTCCCATGAGCTTGACGGTATAGAACTTTTTCCCTTGCGCAGCTCGGTGCTCGATGCACCTCGAGCAGCACACCAGACAGATTGGCTACTCCTCCTTCCACCAGCCAACGGTGGATAGTTGGTGCTATGTGGACCCCAGCATGATGTCTTTATTTCATCCATGCCGTCCATCTATTTTTCGAGATTATTTTATGATATTAAAAAAAATGAGGTATATCTAAATCTCAAGTGGACAACATTACAATAGATAGTATTGAATGAACATTGTGCGGATCGGGTCGGATCGAATCGAATCGGATTTCGGATCGGATCGGTTCAGATTGACCATAGATCCGAACTCGATCCGATGAATGGGCGGATCTGACTGATCCTACTCGATCCGCACCAATCCAGGCCATCGGTTCGGTTCGGAACGGGTTGGATCGGGTCGGATCCATCGGATCGGGTCATACTTGCCTAGCTCTACACACAGCCTCCATCGCAACACATGATTGAGCTTATATGTCGCCGGCCATTGCTGCCCCACATGCTACATGATCAAATGATCAGAACCGTCCATGTTGTGATCTCTACGCTATACTGTCCACCATGAGAAAATTAGCTGGACGGATGATTGTGACAATATCTATCTGAAGATGAATTTATACAATAAAAAGAAGATTTTCAATGGCTCATCTTCAGCTCGAAAAATCAACAGATGGGATCATCAATAAAGTATGGTTATGGGAGAATAGATAATTTAAGATAATAAATGGACCACCCAAATAATCGTACCATCTCAGCATGTGAGCCAACTCTATTAGATTGTAAATCTCTCCAGCTATATAATAACCTATATTTAGCACTTGCATTGTCACGAGATAATGCTCTGATTGGTCTTGATGGAGTGGAGCCATGTAAACGATGGCCGGGTGGATATCCATGAAGGGCATGACATTTGTCTTTTATGTGACCAATCCAGCCACAATGATCACATGTGAGATTGGGTCGACACTTGACGCTTGTTGTCTTTATAGGAGTTACATCCAGAATTGCGACTAGGAATCATAAGAAATGGATAATTGGCGGCGACCAGTGCCATGATAACGTCAGATGACTTGGTAGACGTAGCGACTTCACGTTATTTCTCTTCTTGGAGCAATAAGGTATATGCTTTATTAATCGTCGGGAGAGGATTCATAAGAAGCAATTGTCCTCGTATAGCGGAATAACTTTCATTAAGTCACATAAGGAATTGCATGAGACGTTCCTTCTGTTGATGAGAAACGAGATCTTTGGATGCGCCACAAGTACACGTGGGAAGTGTAGAGAAAGAAGATAATTCATCCCAGTATGATTTCAATTGAAAAATATGAAGCATTAGTGGACTGATTTCGTGTATAAGAGCAGATGGAACGTTGGAGTTGGAATATACGTGGACTATTGCTTTGATCAAAGTGGTCACATAGATTAATCTAAACATCATGAGCGTTGTTAGTGTAAACAAAACTATTAGATAACTCCTTTGTGAGGGCATTAAGAACCCAAGAGAGAACCATATGATTGCATCGAGTCCAAGAGGCAAAATCGGGTGAAGTAGCGAGTGGTTGTGGGTAGGAACCATCCACGAAGCACAACTTATTTTTCGCGCTGAGAGCGACAATCATAGCACGACTCTAAGTGGTATAGTTATGTCCATTAAGTTGTTGAGAAACAAGCGCAATACCTGGCTGATCCGAATGATAAAGATTGAGTCGATGTGAAGAATTTTGTGATGCAAGAGTAGTGCTTATAACAGACTCAGTAAATTCTGAAGTAGCCATGTTGTGGTTTGCTTGGTTAAAGGTGCACCGATGATGTAAGGGTCCACAAAATACTACGAAGACCGAAAAAAAATTCCAAACAACTGATAGATTGTCTGGAGCGTTTGGACGAACCATTGGATACTGGTCAAATGGATGATCTGATGCGCTAGACAGATGGACGATCGGCTGGATGAGCGAGACGATGGACAGTCTGGATTCTAGTGCTGGCAGATGTCAGACGGCTTATGATGAAATCATAGCAGGTGATAGGGAGCAAACATTGCAGCAGATGATGAAAACCATCGTGCTAATGAGGTTGGTGGGCGTAGAGATGGGTTGAGAAAGATTATACACTGAAGATCGATGTATACTCTAATCAATCAAGAGAGGTCCTGATCGTTCAAAAGTTGGATCAACAGCCCTGATCAAAGTAGCTTTGATACCATAAAACGTTTGGAATTTTTATGTATTTTGTATTTAAGGAAAAACATCCTCTTTATAGTATGATTACAACCTATTGATAGGCAATATACAGAGCTGTAAGAAAGATCTTAGGTGCTAAATATAGTCCAAGGTGCTAAATATAAAATATTACATAGCTGGAGAGATTTGCAATCTAATAAACTCCTAAAGAAATAAATCACAAAACCCAGCAAAAACATCTTGGTTTGCTCTTCCTACGTATGATCGTCGGCTTCAAAAAGTCTTGAAATCATTTGAGTGGACCGTCCATTCACCAACTTGTTAATATCACGAAGAGAAAAGCTTTGACACTGGCAGAGTGCGCACTCTGCTATCCACATGATATATAGATAGCTATATCCAAACCGTACATATAGTGGGACCCGCAGTAGATAGTGGCACTTATCCAAAATTAGATTGCTAATATGCATTTCTTTCTTAAATCCAGGCCATTGAATATTTATTTGGTTATGTAGGATCACCTATTTTGTAATCTTTGGGTTTCCCTGTACAATAGGAATTTGACGGTTTGGATTGAGGTACACGCATGCCATGGTTTGGATAATCGTACTCTGCCGACGTGTCAACTCACTCTCCGTTCGTGATAAGAAAGGACGTGACGGTGCACGCCTTCTTAATTCAGTAGGGCCCACCAGTTAGTGGGCCGTAGGTTCGAAAGTCGAGGGAAATGCGACTTTCAAATATAATAGGAACAATTCAAAAAAATAAAATAAATAATAATAATAATATTCTCTGACAACATTATCTTTCTTTATGGAATTATATGAGTCTGGACACGTGGCTGCACGGAACACAGATTTTTTCTGTTTGTACTGGGGGCTACGAATAAGTGATCCAGACCATTGGTTTATTGGGCCCATGGATGCACAATGTTCCCCGCAATCTACCTCTATTATATGGGTATGGGTACAAGACAGAAGGAAAAGGCAACTGCACCCATTTTCCTGTGGGAGCCTGCTCATTGGCACGTGAGAGAGATTAGAACTTTCCATGAGTTGGGCCATACTAGGTCTTATGGCTTAAAAATCAGGCTGCTTTCTGTCAACTTTCCAGGGCTAGAGAAGGTCTGTTCATTGGCACGTGAGAGACTTTCGAGCTTTCCATGAGTTGTTTCCTGTCAGTTTTCACTAGGGCTAGTGAAGTCCTGCTCATTGGCACGTGAAAGAAATTCGAAATTTCCATAAGTTGGGCCACACTGTATAGGTCTTCTACTTAAAATCAGATTCGCTTTGCTCATTGACACGTGAGAGAGATTCGAACTTTCTATGATTTGGGCTACACTGTCTAGGTCTTCTAGCCCATCAGTTGTTTTCCCACTTGGATTGCCCCTACACCAGCCAGTTAACTGGTGTTCAAGCTATGTGGACCCCACCATGATGTATATATTTATTTATCCAAGCCGTTCATCCGTTTTGCTGGTTTCCAAATCTGAGGTGGACAACACCACACAAAAACAGTAGGGATTGAACTTCCACCATTAGAAACTTCCTAAGGCCCGATGTAATGCTCATTTGACATTCAACCTGTTGAAAAGGTAACACACGAAAATACAAATATAAGCCAGATCCAAAACTTCTAGGCCTCCAAAACGTTTTCAACAATAAGCATTCAATCACCACCGTTTTCTACGATGTAGTCCACTTGAGATTTGAATGTCTCATTTTTGGGCTCATGCCTTAAAATGAGCTGTAAAAAAAAAATGTATGGATGGCATGGATAAGACACATATATCATGGTGGGGCTTATAGAGCTTTGACAACATCTAGCTTCCTCGTGTTGGGGTCACTAGCCAAACCGCGTCCGTTGTTTCCCTCAGGTGGCCCATGCTATAAAAGGAATCGCCTGCAGCACCGATTTGTTTTGTAAAGGCGCAACATGGATGGGAGAGTAACCATGTCCCCACCTTTTTTTATTTGTTTCTGTTAGCTTGTTAGTACACCCCACTGTCAGTTGACACTTCACTGTTAGCCACCCCCACTAGAGATCGATACCAAGACCCATGGCCCCACCTTGATGTATGCACTATATATCTACTCCCTCTATTTAATTTTCTAGCTTATTTTAACACTTGGTCAAAGAAATGAAGGAGATGCAAATTTCAGGTGTTACGCTTCGAAATTTGAGTACAGAGTATGCACCCTCATACCCGAGTTTCGAGTCTTTACTTGTACAGACGCAGCATCAATTTGTTTTGTAAAGACGCAACGTGGATGGGAGAGTAACCATGGCCCCACCTTTTTTTTCCTGTTAGCTTGTTAGTACACCCCACTGTCAATTGACACTTCACTGTTAGCCACCCCCACTAGGAATCGATACCAAGAACCATGGCCTCACCTTGATGTATGCACTATATATCTACTCCGTCTATTTAATTTTCTAGCTTATTTTAACACTTGGTCAAAGAAATGAAGCAGATGCAAATATCAGGTGTTACGCTTCAAAATTTGAGTAAAGAGTGTGCACCCTCATACCCAAGTTTCGAGTCTTTACTCGTACAGATGCAGCATCGATTTGTTTTGTAAAGACGCAACGTGGATGGGAGAGTAACCATGGCCCCACCTTTTTTTTTTTTTTCCTGTTAGCTTGTTAGTACACCCCACTCTCAATTGACACTTCACTGTTAGCCACCCCCACTAGGAATCGATACCAAGACCCATGGCCTCACCTTGATGTATGCATTATATATCTACTCCCTCTATTTAATTTTCCAACTTATTTTAACACTTGGTCAAAGAAATGAAGCAGACGCAAATATCAGGTATTACGCTTCGAAATTTGAGTATAGAGTGTGCACCCTCGGACCCGAGTTTCGAGTCTTTACTTGTACAGAAAGTGCTAACTTCATTCCATTATATGATTATTCATAGGCAAAAATAATATTCATTTTTATATTTCAACTAGTCCATTAACAATCATTCACACAAATGATCGAAGCACGAATATTCACCTATTCTCAACATCCATAAACATTCAATTTGCATAAATTAGGCATCATTCACCGGTCAATACAACTTACAAATGGATACTTGCTACAAACCTAGAATAATTCAATTAAATAAAACCAATCGAATACTTAAAAATCCTACAACAAATACCATTATTCATTATATATAAATTAGATCATCATAACAAAAAAAAATATAATTAATTAATTAGAAACAGTCCAAATGCAGTCAATTCTTCTCCTAACAGATACGGCCACGTCTCACGTGTGTCGTGCACTAGTTCAGTCAGAACTTCTTGTTCCTGCGCCAACTCATTAGCTAATTGCTTATCTGTATGGTTTTTCCATCAATAAAAATGTAAGTTGACTAGACTTAGTGAGAAAACCCAACATAGTTCATGCTTGTTGAAATTGAAATATAATAGAAACAGAGTATGCACAATGATATAAATGCAATGATGTATGAATGCATCAGATGAGATGATCATCCATCTGGTCAGGTTGGAGATTGCCAACCCACATCCACCCATTGGGTAGTCTTCCACCTTTCAGTAGGCTTGGGCATAGCCCGCATTGGTAACGTTCTACCAGGATCAACATTTCTTCTAGGGAGGGCCCCTACGATCGACTATGTATTATATAAATGCAATGAATGATGGATGATGTATGAATAAATCAATTTCATAACTGTCATAAATGCTTGTCTTGATAAATAAATTCAACGTATTATGATCTCATGCGATTTATCACAGATTAACATATAATTTACCGCATCATACAATATTGCAACAAAACACACAAATCAGTACATCAATCAATCAAACCATCACAAATAATTTATTTTTATTCCAATGAATCGTAAGACACATGTTGGGGGCCTTGTACAAAACCTTAGGATCTAACTTCCCGACACAAACCAAATTATGAAATAACAAAGCAATGAAATAAATCAAAGCATAAATCACACCACACAAGAGATTTTTATGTGGAAAACCCTCAAAGAGGTAAAAACCACGGGACCCCGTCCAGATCAACAATCCACTATGAAGTAGAAGGTTACAACCTTCGTCACTCACGCAGGAGTGGATGAACAATGAAAGAATAAAGAAAAAACCAGAGAGATCTCACCGATTATGAGGACGTAGGAGTGCTGAGATATAGATTGTGTTGTAGATCACCTCCACGAGCATAACCTCCCTTCTACAAGCTTCCTCTCTCTCTCTCCCTCTCTCTCTCTCTCTCTCTCACCTTTGATATCCCTAAATCCTTTAGGAAACCCTCTTGTGCTTTTTCATACACCTCATGTCTCCAAGAAAAGCCTTAGGACCCCTTTTTATAGTTTTAGGAAACTCTTTTCCGCATCCCAGTTGCGAAAGGACTTGCGAAACGAAATCCGGACAAAATTGCGGAACGAATCTGCGTAACCTCGACTGGTGGTACCGATTCCACGATCGGTCGAGCGCCACCCATAACCGGTTGAGGACCTCCCACGACAGGTCGAGCCCCCCGAAAAAATAGTCCGCAGTCACTGGACTTTGAGTCGAGCCACGACTCGACTCCACAACTGGTCGTGCACCAGCCCACGATCGGTCGTGCAAGGCTCATGACTGGTCGAGCACGGGACAAAAAATCTCATCAACACATTGGGTTACTCACCCAACTCTAATAGTGTAGAATCCACAAAGTAATTAGGTTGATTTGAATTCAGAGATCCTATCAATTATATTAACAATATTGTTATTCATCAGTTTTATTACACGATGGGGCCCACATTTGATTAATATCTAGGTGGCCAAACCTTAAATGATCAAATAATTTTAAATTCCATATATAGTATGTTTATTAAATTTAATTATCAAAATTTAGATTTTCTTTTTAAGATTATGAAATTGAATGAAAATTACTTGATAGGGGTGGCCCACCGAATGATTGGATCATCCGAATTCTTGAGGTCTTGTCATATTTTGCCTCTACACATTGGATGATTAGTGTGGATCTAATCACACATACATCGATGGCCCATCTCGACCTCTACACCAAGTGATACCAACACTTGCGTAGAAATCTAAACTTTCTTTATCAAACATTTTCATTTTGGCTTTAGGGATCGTATGATTCGTACATATCTAATCTAATTTGATCAGATGAACACTAATCAATGTCTGCAACGAGAAACTTCACATATAATTTTAGACTTCCATCATCTTTACATCAGATATACCCACAAATCAATGCAATGAACATGTGGCCGATCCACACCGTTCATTACATAGATCGAGTCATATTACATTAAATATATAAAAATTAATAAAAGAATGGATAATAAGCTTACTGGATCTAAGCTCTCTAAAATCTTCTCTCTCCCTTTCTTAATTGTCGCAGGTTGCCTTTTTTGCTAATATCTTAATTGGAGTAGAACACTTCTTATGACACACTCATAAAAAGGAAAACTTATTTAAGGAATAAGGCTTTATATAAGAGATAATGGTTATGGATAGGGAAAAGATAAAGATAAGATATATATTATAGAAATCAAATAGAGATAAGATATGATAATATTATAAGATATAGATAAGATAAGATAAATTTTATTATTATTATTATTATATTAAATATGAATTTTTCACGAGCGTTACATCAGGTGGACCACACCACTGGAAACAATCATCATTGAACCCCACCATTAAAAGCTTCCTAATTTCCACCTCAATGTTTGTTTGCCATCTATTGTGTTGATAAGGTAACACAAATATGAACGAAGGGTACAAGCAAACAAATATCAGCTTGATCCAAAACTTCGAGTGGCCCAATTTGTAATGATCCATAATGACTGTTTCTTGTGGTGAGTTCTACCTTAGATTTATATCTGCTTCATTTTTGGCCTGTATCTTTATAATAAGCTGGCAAAATAGATAGACAATATAGATATACAACTCATACATCAAGGTGGGCTCCATAGATAGTGTCCCACTTGCATAGCTGGTTCTGGGGTCATAGCTGAGTCCGTTTGGATGGCATATAACCTTACGAACGGTTTGGATGACATATACACATCATGGTCAGCTCTAGGGAGTTTCAACTGTGGACGTTTCTCATTCCATTGTTTTGTTTTGTGTGGCCTACCTGAGTTTTTGATCTGCTTGATCTTTAAAATATTATCATATTGTGATTTTCAAAACAGATGAACGGAGTGGATTCGTCACAGACATATCGTTTGACCCCACACAACCCCTGGCACAGGTATACTTATGTGCCGAGGGGTCATTGGCAATCCACGCCATTAAGAATCGGAAGCGGATGCATAGTGAGTAACTCCTAAGCGTACTGAGTAAACTCTATGGGGTCCACCATGATTTATATATTTTATCCACTCCTTCCGTCCATTTTACCAACAATTTTAGGGACTGGACCCCAAAAATGAAGCATATCAAAATCTTAAGGGCGTGTTTGGATGGGCAGCGTTCATTGGAGTAGCCCGTATTAGGTTGGATTGGGTACTCGAATCCCACAGCGTCCGAGCAGTTGTTTGTTTGGATGGGCGGTAGATTTGCAGCTGGATGAAAATCCACTGGATTGTGAGGGATTTGGACCCTGGATTGTGGAGGTTATTGGGCGTACGGTGCAATCCTGTAGGATTCAATGCTGAATAGGGGTTTTTTTGGAAACCATGACTTATGTGTTTCATCCTTTCCGTTCATCCATTTTTACAGATCATTTTATGGCTTGATCTAAAAAATGAGAGGTATATGCATTTCAGTTGGACCACACCACATGAAAACAATACTGATTGGACATCCATCATTCAAATCCTCGTAAGGCCCACTGTACTGTTTTTTTGACATCCAATAGGTTGATTAGGTCATACAGCCCCAGATGAAGGGAAAAAACAAAAATGAGCTTGATCCAAAACTTTTATGGCCCCAAATTGTTTTTTCAAGGTTGACGCTCATTCAATAATGTTTCCTGTAATGTGGTCCATTTAAGATTAGGATATAACTTATTTTTGTGGTGGATGAGACACATACATTGTGGTGGGTCCCACAGAGCATCGACCAGCAGCCCGTCCAAACACGATCGTTGTATACATTCTGGATTGCCATCCGCCGGTCCAAACACGCCATACTTGGGCCGCTGGATACAACAATCCAGTGGGATTGCATGTAATCCACTAACACTGTCTTGAAAGGCATGCAATCCACCCTAATACTACCCAATCCCATCCAGCATGCCCGTCCAAACACGACCTAAATAGATCACACCATGGGAAACACTGTGAAAATTTCTTGAGGCCCACTAAAGCTTTGGATCAAGCTTATATTTGTGTTTTCCCTTCAACCGTGTGTTTTTTAATCTTATGAACAGGTTGGATGACAAATAAACATCCCTGTGGGGCCTTAGAAAGGTTTGGACGATGGAAATCATTATTCTCAATGTTTCCTGTGGTATGGTCCACTTGAGCTTTGTATATGCTTCAATTTTGATTTCAACCCCATAAATAAGCTAGAAAAATGGATGGACGGTGTAGATTGACCACATACATTCACCATTAGCTCAACAGAATTTACTCAGTACGATAAGAGGTAACTCAGTACGCACGCAATCCGATTTTGCAATCCGATTTCGGGCCCAAATCGGACATCCTTCTGAGTAAACTCAGTTGGGCCCACCTTGAATGTATGTGGTCTATCCACGCGGTCCATCCATTTTTCCATCTAATTTAAGGGGTTGAGCCCAAAATTGAAGCATATCCATAGATCAAGTGGATCATACAACAGGAAACAGTAAGGATAATGCTTTCCACCATTGAAACCATTCTAGGCCCACAGTGATGTTTATTTGTTATCCAACATGTTCATAAGATCATACAGACATGGATGAAGGAAAAACACAAATATAAACTTGATCCAAAACTTCTGTGGCCCCCAAAATTATTTCAGCAGTAGAGGTTCGATTTAGCTGTTTCCTGTGGTGTGGTCCTTTTGAAAATTTTATATGTTTCATTTTTGGGCTCAAGCCCTATAATTATCTGATAAAATGGATGAACAGAGTGGTTAAATACATAGATCATGGTGGACATCACAGAGTTTACTCAGTACTACACTAAGCCTAGTGAGTTACTCACTACGCTCCATCCGGGCCTCACCACTACCGTCAGGCCACCTTGACTTATTTATTCCATATCCATGCTGTCCAACCGCTTTTTCTAGATCAGTTTAGGGCATAAGCCCATAAACAAAGAAGATCAAAATCATGATGTTTTCATAATATTTAGGAAACGGTGGTGATTGAATGCTCTATCATTATAAACTTTCTAGGCACACCATATGTTTTCATAATATTTATTTGCCATCCAACACGTTGGTAAGGTCAAATGAAGAATACAATAAATATCAGCTTATTCTAAAACTTCTGTGGTCCATTAATGGTCATTCACCATTATTTCTTATGGTATGGTCCACCTGAAAATTAGATTTGCTATATAGTTTTGGGCTCGTATCCTGAAATTATCTAGAAAAATGGATGAACAACATGGATATAGAATACGATCATCAATGTTTCCATATTGTTTAATTGTCATCCATCTAATCTGTTGATAAGGTCATGTAAACCTCAAATATAGGCTTGATCAAATTCTTTTATGGTCCATTAATTCACCACTCTTTCATGTAGTAATTGGATCTACTTGAGTTTTGTAATCATGCCCTAAAATTATCAGGCAAGATAAATAGATGGCATGATATAGAATACATACCTCAATTTAGACCCACGGTAACGGCTGCACCGTCATGGGTGACACTGGGTCCATTAACTGACATTGGCTAAGAAAGCACAGGGGCTTTTAATAATTTCCATAGCATTTTACGGTATAAGCCAAAAATGAGGTAGTTCTGATGTTCAAGTGGACCACACAGTGGGGATCAAACATGTACTGTTGAAAACTTTTTAGGGACCACAAAAGTTCTGGATCAA
The DNA here is from genome assembly GCA_021015155.1 of Magnolia officinalis. NCBI lineage: Eukaryota > Viridiplantae > Streptophyta > Magnoliopsida > Magnoliales > Magnoliaceae > Magnolia > Magnolia officinalis. Next base: position 13,154,326 of record JAJHSJ010000005.1, read on the forward strand.
GCTATATTTGTGTTTACCCTTCGAGTCCGGATCCTCTGTTACCAGGTCAACAGAGAATTCCTAATACCCTGAAAATCATTGGTCCACGTCAACACTCACTGAAAAAGTAAAAAAAAATAATAATAATAACTTCGGACGCCAAACCACTGGAGTAACAGGAAAATCCTGTTGACCCGATAACAGAGGATCCCGACTCTTACCCTTCATCCAGTACTATCTAGGTGACATTATGAACAGGTTGGATGGCAATTACACTAGGAAGGTTTCAACAATGGTCCACTTTAGTCTTAGACCAGCCTCACTTTTTGGGCTTATACCCTAAAATGATGGTGGCCCCTCATAGCCCCTGTTTGTTCCTATCTAGGGACAGTGGAGTAATACCCATAACCCAATCTGCATCCCCCCACTGATGACTACTGGGATGATTCTGTAGTGACCCGTCTAACCTAGTGGGTGTCGGAAAAACTCCATGGGCTCACATGATGTTTGTTTTATCCATACTGTTCATTCATTTTTGCTAAGCTCATTTTAGAGTATAAGCCCAAAATTGGAACAGATTCAAATATTAGGTGGACTACTATAGGAAACAACAGTGATTGAGTGAATAAACATCATTAAAACCTTATTGGGAGCCAAAAAAATTTTGGATCAAGATGATATTTGTGTTTTCACTTCATACAAGTTAGTGACCTAATGACCTAATCAACTGTATCCACTTGAGATTTGGATCTACCTCATTTGGGATCATGCCATAGACTGAGCTGTAAAAATGAATAGATGGCATAGATAAAATATACATCAATGGGGACCCACCATACACAGACTAGTAGGAGTCGGTAGCAGTGTCAGCATGCAATCCAGGTTGGTGGGCCGTGGGTGTATTTATGTATGACATCCATGCATGCAGTCCATTCATTTTCGCAGCTCATTTTACTGTATAATGCAAAAATGAAGCAGATCCAAATCTCAGGTGGACCACGTCACAGGAAACAGTGGTGTATTTGGCATCTGACGATAAGGTCACAAAGATCTAGATGTGGAGCCCACCTGATCTATGGATGAGGCTGAATTTTGTTAACTAGACGTGTGGCCCACACAGAGTCCAGCAATCAAGCTGAATTTTGTGTTTTTAATTTTAATTTTGGTTCATGCCTAAAATGAGCTGGCAAAATGGATGGACGGCGTAGAACACACATACATCATCATAGTGGGAACGGAGTCTAGTTTAGGGTTTGATTTTCCTTTCCATCTGATTCATCCATTCTCGGCCCGGCCCAAACAATCAGCAAGCAGATCCATCAGAGCCCAACATGTCGCATGTCTTAACTGACATGTAAGATACAAAACCTGAGTGGGGTCTTGATTTCACATTTCACATATACAACATGTTGGGCCAAAGAGCTTTCAGTGTTTTACACGTGTGCGATGTTTGTACATGTGTGTGAGGATGATATTGCTTTCAATGATGGGGATCCAAAAGATCATCCTCCAACTCTTGACGTGGCAGAATTTGATCGTTCCACGTTGGCTCACCAGGCAATCCGCATCCTTTCGTTACTGTCTCACATACAAGCTAACCTCTGATACATTAGGCCCTTTTTCAAAGTATACAAGCCTGCCCTGCAGTAATAAATAGTAGGAGTGGGTTTTTTATAGCCTACAGTACGCCCATCAGATCATTGGTAGTGAAAGTGTGCCGTCTTATGTATGCCACGTGTGGGGGAATGTGGGAATGAGATGGAGGGCACGCATGGTGCTTCCCATGCATCCAGATGCACTGAATCAGCTCCCAAGAAGAAAAAATAAAATAAAATGAGAGACTCCTCTATTGGTATGTGTTTGATCCAAACAACATTTTAACTACCACAAAATAGCCCTTTATTTCACTATAGAAAACAGTATACAAAACACCGATCAAATAAATAGTGGCATCTACTGAAAGAATCCAATCTCCCTCACTCGGAATATCTCTCTATAACTGATCCAAACAGCCCCCTTTCACAAACAGAAAGGATGAAAAAAAACAAAAAACAAAAACAAACCTGGCTATATATATATAACAACAACAACAATAAATAAAGGGTAACTGCCATTTACTCCCTCTCTTTTTGGCGCACAAACCCCCCTTTTCTACTCATGGTATTAGAATAGCAACAATGGTAGACTATCTAATACCAAATTAGAAAAGGAAGAGGTGTATGCATCGAAAAAGAAGATGGGGTCAAATAGCATTCCCCAATAAGGCCCGCCATCATATAAATATCTATAGAAACATCACGTCCCTTCAGTGAGAGAAGAGAGCAAGGAAAGACATCAAAGAAGTAAAAAGAAGGGCAGCCAAAACCGGCAAGGCCGAATCTGAACCGTTCGTCGGTGCGGGCGAAGGAGCGAGACCGTTGTGTTGGGCAGCAACGGTCCCGATGATGACAAACAGGACAAGAAGAACATAAGCCTTGAGAGAAAGCCTGGCTGCTTCCATTGCAATGAGTCTGATTTTCTAAACTGAGGCGAGAGAGAGCTAGAGATAGAAGGTTATTTTGGGTATAAAAGAATATGAATTGAATCGCTGTGGGAAATGAGAGTTGGGGCTGTGGGGTTTTATAGACGGTGACGAGATACGTGATTGGGAAGTAAAAGAGAAAATGCAGCCGTTTTAGACAAACGGGCGAATTCCGGCTATTGCGTGTGAGGCAGCTCCTGCTGTACCTACTAGCCGTTAGCGTGTACACGTGGCTTCCGCTGGATGGCTGTTTTCAAAGGGAAGGCTTTTTTAACCTGGATTGTCCAACAACCGTTGAATCGTATCATTGGGGTACTTTTCTAAAATAGCAATGCTAAGTGTATTCGCTGGCGTGAGATGGACGTGAGGATTGTGCCCACGTGGCACACGTATGTGAGATCTGAGCCATTCTTCAGGTAGGATATGCTGTGAGCATGCCGGGCCCAAAATCCTGAATGGTTGATTTACAGGTCGCGCCACATTTGCATGCATAAAATGGACGGTCAGGAAAAAGAGGCCTGTTCCTCTGCCGCCATTGTAGGGTAGGCTTATTCTACAGCGAAGTATACAGGGGCCCACCGAGATGTAGGGTCCACAACCCTCCGTACATAAGTTGTACCCTTTCGAGTTAACCTTCTATACAGAAAAATAAAACAACCCAAACCACAGTGAGTCGCCCACCATTAAAGCCTTTCAGGTTGAGTGTGGGCCCATTTTATTATTTATATGCCATTCAAATCCATTCGTAAGATGGGCCTTACCAGGATGAATAGAACATAAAAGGTTAGCCATTCCAAAATCCAGATGGGCCACGACATGTGATTTTAGTGCTTTTAGGCATGATTTTACATGGTGTGGCCCACCTAAATCTGGAATCAATTTGATTTCTGGCCATCAAGGCAAACATGAGGGATCACACGTGATGGATGGAGTGGATTTCGTGAACACATCACGGTGGTTCCTCCACATGCCATTGTAAATTAAGCTTTTTTTTCCACAAACGTTGCACTGAAAAATGGGCGATGGTTCACATCCAGCCTGCATATTTGGCGTACCTGCTAAGTGGATGTTAGTACAAACACGTGTGCGGTGTTAGTACAAACACATGTGCGATGTTAGTACATGGCTACTTCCACACTCAAACGCGTAACGGTAGCAAAACTTGATAGGGACCCAATTCGGAAAGTTATAATTTATAAGTTTGGATTGACCCATTTTTCATTTTGGTTGAATTTGGGACACTTAGATAGTCCAATCCATTCATCTGGATTTTTCATTTGGTACAATCCACATTTCATGGGCTAGTATCAAAGAATCAATGTATCTGAAAGTTTTTAACCATTTGATCAATGGTATTTAAAATATGAATGGTGAAGAGCGTTTACACAAAAATAGGTCCAATCAATAATTCAATCCATCTATTTGTTAGGGTTAGTCAAGGATGAATTCGATCATGCAATTAATGTGACTTTTGCAGGTTAGACCGTTGAAAGTGTGTTGTAACAAATGAACCGTCCAGATCAATGGATTGGGCTGTCCAAGTATCCCAATGAAACTAAAAGCACTATAGCTTATATTGCGCCAAGAGCACGAGAGCATTTCTCATATACATGTATTATATATCATATAATATATTTATAAGTTTAAAAATCATTAAATTTGTTTACAATTGTTGTAATTTGGATTAGGGGAAGGGTATGATTTTACATTATTAATAGCTCTACGCACATGGTTGATTGTTTCCTATGATTATATAAAATGGTAATATTTTTATTTTTTTTATTTTTATATATAGTTTAATTAAATGGGTAAAATGGGTTGAGTTGGACCCGAATTGGGTAATACTACCCCACCATGACCTAGCTAGAGACCGACCGTCCTGACAGGGGCTCTGTGGGCCCTCCGTGAATTATGTGTTTTATCCATCCGTCCATCCATTTTCAAAGATCATTTTAGCTCATGAGCCCAAAAATTAGGCAGATTGAAGGCTTAAGTGGACCACACCACAGAAATCTGAGCACAATGATGCCCACCGTTGAAAACTTCCTAGGGCCCACCATAATGTTTATTTGTCATCCAATCTGTTCATATGGCCACATAGACCTGGATGAAGGGAAAACATAAATAATAGCTTGATCCAAAACTTTTGTGGCCTCAAGAAGTTTTGAATGGTAAGCGTTCAACACCATTGCTTCCTGTAGTGTGGTCCACTTGAGCCTTAAATCTGTAACTTTTTTGGTCTCATGCCCTAAAATGATCTGTCAAAATGGATGGATGGCATGGATAGAACACATACATCATGGTGGGCCCAAAGAGCCTCTGTCAGGACAGTCCATCTCTAGCTCTGTTCTGGTGGGGGTAGTACCCAGTCCGCGCCCTTTGAGTTTGGGGTTAATCTGCATAATAAAAGGATTAGGTTTGGGTTGGACCGATTCAAATTCGACCCCAACCGACCTACGTGACCACGTATGTGTGATGCCATCCTCTTTTAAAAAATAAATGGAGTTCTTTTACACGTAGGCAAAAGTACGAAGACCCACATGCATGCAGTCTAACATTAAATCTCAATCCTCCAATTACTGACCCTAACGCCGATAGGTATAGCTCCAAAATCAGGTTGGCTCGATTATCCTAATACAGGTTGGACCCGGACATGATCCATAGAACAGGCCCATTTGTAATGTTATTGGCCTGAAATTGAAGCCTGAACTCATAAACGGTCTGGCCCTGGACTTGACTTTTAGGCCCAATCAGTTGCTTCAGACCCAGCCCATTTTGACACTACAAACCCCCAAGGTCCTTGTTGTTGAGCTTGGGATTCAGCCCTGGCAGGCTCAAGCTTCATTCCGAAGTGCCCATCCGATCACAGCCGATCATATTCCATAAAAGGTCCATGGATTCAGGATCTGGGCTGTTTAACCATTGTGGCTTCTGAAATATGTACAAGCCAGATATTTCCAAATGGCCCAGATACTCGACCTACTGATACCCTGCCATGATGCTGCAGGCCTCAATCAAGCCCGTCCAAAAAGTAGGGCCGCTTTCGGGCAGCCGTTAATGCACGTTTAATGTCATTATTTTTTATTTCTTTTGTAGCTCAGGGCATGCCTGGGATTTGCTTTAAACTATTTGGACGGCGTCTGCAGGCTGGGCGTTTAGAAATTTTTTATTTAATTTGGGCCGTGGACGGACCATCAGCAGCACTACATCAATGCATCGCTGCCCTTTAAAATCAAGATCATATTCACCCCATTCATATAAATGAGATCCACCCCGTCCATCAGGTGTTCTACCTCATATTCATCAAGGATAACAAAAATTAGGTCGATTATAAATTCAGGCAGGCCACACCTTGGTGTTTTCATGGTATCCAATCCATTAATCTGATTCCACTCATCAAATATTTCAAAACTCAATTTTACATGGTTTTGCACTATTTCCAAGGGAGTGGCCCACCTTAACTTTAAATCAGGCGGATATTTGAGATCAATGCCAAAAAGCGTGCCTGATGGACGGGGTGGATCTCATTTACATCCAACTTTGAACCTTTCAAACTAAGAGGAAGTTTTCTTTGTACGGGGTAAGCATGATTTTATTCCTTGTCTGAGAGGGACCTTAGCCCACGCGTGTGTACAATGCAAACCATCTACAAACGGAACCCGTGTGCCACGGGCTAACATGTGCCAGCGTGGCACACGTGTGCAATATCGAAGCCGTAAATATGGTGAGGCTGATCGTCTAGACACTCTCCACCAAAAATCAGGTTGGACCTCAAGTTAGGCGGACTATGATATGAGAAACAGGTGGTCGCCTATCTGATTAGTGGACTGACGTGATTTTTGAGCCACGACTTCAACACAGTAGAACCATCGTAATGGCTGGAATTATCTGGGACCTACGTGCCATGCTCGCACAACTGTTGAGGTGTGCACACGTGTGGGCTGCATTTGGTATATATAGATAGATTCTAGATGTTTTAAAAGGTATGCATTTTAGGCTTGGTGAGGAAACGTACAAATTTATGATTACAGCTACAAACGGCAACAGTGACTAGTGCATCTTAATTCGCCCTACACGTGCCAATGTAGTAGAAACGTGTGACATGTGCTCGTTCTACTACCTACATGCTCGTTCCACTAACACATATTTATATAAATATGTATATATAAGCGTATAAAAAAATTTTCCTCCCGTTTTTTTCATTTCTTTCTTTGTACATTTAAAATGTATATCTTCTAAACCAAAATTAGTTACGCGATGAACCCTATATGATTTTGGGTAGGAGAAACTACTTTAGCCAACCAACCTAGTTATTTTTTAAGATTTCATAAGGTCGATGACCATGAAGTGCATGGAAATGACCGTGAAGGGAATTGACCGTGAAATGCATGGAAATGATCGTGAAATAAAACGGAATCGCCGAAATGACCGTGAAATGCATGAAACTGACTGTGAAGTGAAGCGATTTAACAGTGAAATGCATGGAAATGACCGTGAAGTAAGGGAATTGACCGTGAAGTGCATGGAAATGACCGTGAAGTGAAACGGAATCGCAGGAAATGACCGTGAAATGAAACAGAATTGCCGGAAATGATTGTGAAGGAGAATTCCCTTTCATTTCACGGTCATTTCTATGCATTTCACGGACAATTCCCTTCACTTCACGGTCATTTCCATGCATTTCACGGTTTCCATTCATTTCACGGTCAATCCCGCGATTTCCGTTTTGATTCACGGTCATTTTCGTGCATTTCACGGTCAATCCGCGCATTCCGTTTTGAAATGCGCCGAAATGACCGTGAATCAACACGGAATCGCTGGGAATGACCGTGATATGCATGGAAATGACCGTAAATCTTGGCGAATGGACCGTGAAATGCACGAAAATGACCGTGAAGTGAAGGGGCATGACCGTGAAATGCGCCGAAATGACCGTGAATCAACACGGAATCGCCGGAAATGACCATGATATAGATGGAAATGATCGTGAATCTTGGCGAATGGACCGTGAAATGCATGAAAATGACCGTGAAGTGAAGGGGCATGACCATGAAATGCGCCGAAATAACCATGAATCAACACGGAATAGGCGGGAATGACCGTGATATGCATGGAAATGACCGTGAAGTGCAGCGATTGGACCTTGAAATGCGCGGAAATGACCTTGAAGTGAAGGGGCATGATCGTGAAATGCGTCGAAATGACCGTGAATCAACACGGAATAGGCGAGAATGACCGTGGTATGCAGGAAAATGACCGTGAAGTGAGGCGATTGGACCTTCAAATGCTCGTAAATGACCGTGAAGTGAAGGGGCATGACCGTGAAATGCACCGAAATAGCCGTGAATCAACACGGAATCGCAGGGGAATGAGCGTGATATGCATGGAAATGACCGTGAAGTGAGGCGATTGGAACATGAAATGCGTGGAAATGACTGTGAAGTGAAGGGGCATGACCGTGAAATGCGCCGAAATGACCGTGAATCAACACGGAATAGGCGGGAATGACCGTGATATGCATGGAAATGACCGTGTAGTGTAGCAATTGGATCGTAAAATGCACGAAAATGACCGTGAAGTGAAGGGGCATGACCGTGAAATGCACCGAAATGACCGTGAATCAACACGGAATAGGCGAGAATGACCGTGGTATGCATGAAAATGATCGTGAAGTGAAGCGATTGGATCACGCAATGCGTGAAAATGACCGTGAAGTGAAGGGGCATGACCATGAAATGTGCCGAAATGACCGTGAATCAACACGGAATAGGCGAAAATTACCGTGATATGCATGGAAATGACCGTGAAGTGAGGCAATTGGATCGTGAAATGCGCGAAAATAACCGTGAAGTGAAGGGGCATGACAGTGAAATGCGCCGAAACGACCGTGAATCAACACGGAGTAGGCGAGAATGACCGTGATATGCATGAAAATGACCGTGAAGTGAGGCGAATGGACCGTGAAATGCGCGAAAATGACCGTGAAGTGAAGGGGCATGACCGTGAAATGCGCCGAAATGACCGTGAATCTACACTTCAAGGTCATTTCCATGAATATCACGGTCATTCCTGCCTATTCCGTGTTGATTCACGGTCGTTTCGACGCATTTCACAGTCATGCCCCTTCACTTCACGGTCATTTCCGCGTATTTCACGGTCCAATCGCTACACTTCACGGTCATTTCCATGCATATCACGGTCATTCCCGCCGAACTATTCAGTGTTGATTCACGGTCATTTCGGCACATTTCACGGTCATACCCCTTCACTTCACCGTCATTTCTGTGCATTTCATGGTCCAATCGCCTCACTTCATGGTCATTTCCATGCATATCACAGTCATTCTCGCCTATTCCGTGTTGATTCACAATCATTTCGGTGCATTTCAAGGTCATGCCCCTTCACTTCACGGTCATTTCTATGTATTTCACGGTCCAATCGCCTCACTTCACGGTCATTTTCATGCATATCACGGTCATTCCCGCCTATTCCGTGTTGATTCACGGTCATTTCGGCGCATTTCACGGTCATGCCCCTTCACTTTACGGTCATTTTCGCGCATTTCGTGGTCCAATTGTTTCACTTCACGGTCATTTCCATGCATACAACGGTCATTCCTGCCTATTCCGTGTTGATTCACGGTCATTTCGACGCATTTCACGGTCATGCTCCTTCACTTCACAGTCATTTCCGCGCATTTCACGGTCCAATCATTACACTTCACGGTCATTTCCATGCATATCACGGCCATTCCCGCCTATTCCGTGTTGATTCACGGTCATTTCCGCGCATTTCACAGTCCAATCGCCTCACTTCACAGTCATTTTCATGCATATCACGCTCATTCTCCGGCGATTCCGTGTTGATTCACGGTCATTTCGACGCATTTCACAGTCATGCCCTTCACTTCACTTCACGTCATTTACACGCATTTCAAGGTCTAATCGCCTCACTTCACGGTCATTTCCATGCATATCACGGTCATTCCCGCCTATTTCTTGTTGATTCACGGTCATGCCCCTTCACTTCACGGTCATTTCCGCGCATTTCACGGTCCAATCGCTACACTTCACGGTCATTTCCATGCATATCATGGTCATTCTCACATATTCCATGTTGATTCACGGTCATTTCGGCACATTTCACGGTTATGCCCCTTCACTTCACGGTCATTTTCGCGCATTTCACGGTTCATTCGCCAAGATTCACGGTCATTTCCATGCATATCACGGTCATTCCTGGCAATTCCGTGTTGATTCACGGTCATTTCGGCGCATTTCATGGTCATGCCTTTTCACTTCACGGTCATTTCCACGCATTTCATGGTCAATTCCCTTCACTTCACGGTCATTTCCACGCATTTCACGGTCAATTCGCTTCACTTCACGGTCATTTACATGCATTTCACGATCATTCCCGGCGATTTCGTGTTGATTCACGGTTATTTTCATTCATTTCACAGTCAATTCCCTTCACTTCACAGTCATTTTCATGCATTTCACGGTCAATTCACTTCACTTCACGGTCATTTCCATGTATTTCACGGTCATTCCGTGTTAATTCACGGTCATTTCATGCATTTCACGGTCATTTCCCTGCATTTCACGGTCATTCTCGGCGATTCCGTGTTGATTCATGGTCATTTCCACGCATTTCACGATCAATTCCCTTAATTTCACGGTCATTTCCACGCATATCATGGTCAATTCGCTTCACTTCACAGTCATTTCCACGCATATCATGGTCAATTCGCTTCACTTCACGGTCATTTCCATGCATTTCACGGTCATTCCCGGCGATTCCGTGTTAATTCACGGTCATTATGCATTTCACGGTCAATCTGCTTCACTTCATAGTCATTTTCAGGCATTCGTGGTCATTCTTAGCGATTCCGTGTTGATTTACGGTCACTTCACGGTCATTTCCATGCATTTCACGGTCGTTCTCGACGATTCCGTGTTGATTCACGGTCCTTTCCATGAATAAAGGGAAATGAAGGGACTTGACCGTGAAATGCACGAAATTGACCTTGAAGTGAAGGGGAATCACTGGGATTGACCGTGAAATGCATGAAATTGATCACGAAGTCAATGAAATGAATGAATTGTCCGCAAAATGATTGAATTGACTGCGAAGTGAATGAAATGGATTTTCAACCATCGACTTGATGGAATCTTGGAAAATAACCAGGTTGGTTGGCTAAAGTAGCTTCTCCTACCCCAAAATCATATAGGGTATATCAAGTAACTAATTTTGGTTTAGAAGATATTCTTGTTAAATGAATAAAGAAAGAAATGAAAAAAAAAAAAAGAGAGAGAAAAATTTTATATACTTATACATATTTATATAAATATGTGTTAGAGAAAATTGTAGGTAGAATAAAGCTCTCCATGTAAAAAAAATTAAAAATAAAATTTAAATTTAAATTTAAAAAATGCATAGACTATTGTCACGGTGGTCCGTCTATGGCTACGGTTATAATCTGTAGCCATAGGGACTGCAAGATGGGCGTGGCCCCGGCGGACAGGCCAGCAACTGGCGCGGGGGCCGCTAGTTCGGCGAGCCCACCCCAGACAGCCCTCTATGGCTACATATTATGGTACATATGGCTACGGTTATAATCTGTAGCCATAAGTCTGACCGTAGCCTACGACCTTACTATTTTGCTTTGAATGTCTACTGTTGAAACCCTTTTAGGGGTCACAGAAGTTTTGGATCATTATGAAATTTGTTTTTCCTCCTCATCCAGGTCTTTGTGACCTTATGAATGGATTGGATGGAAAATAAATGTTATGGTGGGTCCTACAAAAGTTTCAACATTGAAAATCAATTTTCCATTGCTCTTTGTGGTGTGGTCCAGTTGATCTTTGGATATGATTTTTTTTATATATATATAATGCTCCAAAATGATCTTGAAATATGGATGAACATTGTGGATATAATAAATACGTGACTGTGGGGCCATGTAACTTTGATATCTTTTGAACCGTTCATTCAACTCGGAGATCGATGAGCGTCTCGTCTTCGAGCACCAACCGATCCGCTTGAAGGAAAAAGCATGGGCATTTTCGAACTTTGGCAAGTCGTCCGTACAGCTGGCGCTTATTCTTGTGGACGCGGATTGCGTCCTACCCCTGCCCGGACGGTAATCCATCCGGGCAGGGCTCTGTGGGTCCCACTGCGATCTAAGTGTTTTATCCACACCGTTCAAAGCTTTTTTCAGATAATTTTAATATTAGAACCAAAAAATGAGGCAGGTCCAAGGCTTAAGTGGACCACAAGGTGGGGATTGAACATCCACCATTAAAAACTTCTTGGTAGCCGAAAATGTTTCGAATCAAGCTGATATTTGTGTTTTCACTTCATCCACGTCTACATGACCTTATGAATAGGTTGTATGGTAAAAAAAAAAAACATCACGTTGGCCCTTAGAAAGGTTTCAACGGTGGGTGTCATTATCAGTGCAAGTTCCTATGGTGTGGTCCACTTAAGCCTTGGACCTGCCTCATTTTTTGGTTCACATATTAAAATTATCTGAAAAAAGCTTTGAACGGCATGGATAAAACACTTAGATCACGGTGGGACCCACAGAGCCCTGCCCTGATGGATTACCGTCCGGGCAGGGGTAGGACGCAATCTGCGTCCTATTCTTGCAAGGTAAAATGAGGTGGGCTTCGTCTCGTAAATGGGCCATAAATGGGTCGTACAGTCGTAAATTTCTCTTACTCGTATAAGTAGTTATGTTATACTTATGCGAACTTCCCTGAGGTCGAGCTGTGTGGGGCCCACAGTTATGAGTGTCTAACATCAACACCATGTATTTGATGGGTCCCCTTTAAATGATGGGATATCCCAAAATTCAACCGTATAAGTAACTCCGGTGGGCCATACCGTCTAAACTAATGTGAAGACATGCCTAAAACATATAAAATACTTGGTGGGACCTACCTAAAATTTAGATGCATCTGAAACTTGGTCTGACCCCTTGTACAAATGGGACACACATAATGGATGGGCTGGATTTGTGAACCACACCTCGGTGGGCCCAACAAATGATTATGAATGTTTTAATGGGAGGATAACCCCTCTCAACTTTTGTATGTGGTGTGGCCCACACAAGTCATGGGTTGACTTGATTTTTAAGCACGAGGCCCACCCTGGAATGTTGTATCTGACTGATGGGGTATATGTTCGTCACGCATCACGGTGGGTCCCACACAGCTCGACCTCACGGGAAGTTCCCATGAGCTCGACCACATAAAACCATTTCCCAATAAGTAATTACTCACGTCCCTCTTTTATTAGGGTTCTTTCTTCCTCAGAATTGTATTTATATTATAACTCTTATATTTTCTTTCAAAATGCATATATATATATAATCTATATATATATATATATATATATATTCTATTAATAAGAATTCAGATTCTCTCTCTTACCTTATTTTTCACATGGTATCAGAGCCATCTATGCTCCTATAATGCTTCTCTGCTTCTCTGCTCTCATAATGCTATCACCACATCTTTCTGTGCCATCACACACATCACTTTGTTTTGAAACCCTATTTCCGCGTAAACAAAAAAATGAGGTATTTACTTTGGTTCAGTACTCTGGTTGCGTACCTAATTGGTGCACACTCAGCTCTAAGCATCAGTCCCACGACCATCTCACGAGCTCTACTCCATTGAGAGGGCCTCTACTGCCTGTTCGAAGGAACCACTGCAAACCCAAGACAATGGTCTTTCTGGTAATGCTCTTGTGCGCATTAAAGGAAATTGTTCTTCTCGTTGTTTTTTTGGTACTCCAAAGGGACAATTTGGTTAGTGCTATACAAAACTATCATTTTCTAGCTTTTTTCTAACTCATTCTAGCTTGATGGCTTAAATCATCTATATAACTCATGGATATATCGTTGAAATAATAATTTTTTTTAAAAAAAAAGCCTAGAAGCAATCTCTCTATCTGAAAAAAATTCAAAAGCAGCTAATATTATTCTCAAAAGGCTCTTTGAACTACTTGAGCAACAAATACATCTAAATGTCTCTCATTCAAGTATTGATTTCTCTGCATTTTTTGCTCAGAGGCTTCCATTATATTAATATATATATATATATATATATATATATATATATAATATATATATAAAAAACTCTGGTGCCATTAATCATATGATATGAGATCAGAAAACCTACCTTCCATAACCTTCATAGAAGGAAATAAGCTGATTTCCATTGTTGATGGTTCATCAAACTCAGTTCATGGAATTGGCAAAACCAATCTATCTTTCGATATTAATTTGTCAGGAGTTCTTTGTGTTCTTACCCTTCCATCCAACCTGTCATTTGTTAGCAAATTAACTAAAACTCTTAACTATTCTATCACATTTTTACTAAAATATATATTGCGTCTTTAAAGACTTGACCATAAGAAAAGAGATTGGTAGAGGAGAAGAGGCATAGAAGCTCTACTTATTAATTCAGGATACAAGAGCTTAATTAAGGAATAAAAATTAGTGACGTAAATAAATATTAGATTTGACATTGAAAGCTGGGACATCCATCAGACAGAGCGTTACATCATCTGTCTTTTTATTATTTCTTCTTTTAATAAATGTATGACTTGCTATTATGCTAAACAAACCAAAGTATATTTTTAGCGCATTACAAATTAACTTTTGTGATACCCCTTTGAGTTTGATTCATTTAGATATTTGGAGCCCTGTACTGGTTGACTCTTTATTTGGTTTTAAATACTTTATAAGATTTATTGATAACTTCTGAAGATTATTATGGATTTATATATTAAAATATATTGAAGAATCTAGTAGAAGATCAAGCTCCATAAAGTTTAAGCATCTAATATATTTCAAAGTTCAGTCATTTAAGGTATTATGAACCCTAAAAATACCCTAGGTTTAGGTACTTTCAAATTTTACTTTAAATGGGTTTTTATGCTTATAGTTGGCTAAGGTTCGACTAGTCTAAGTTGTGGCTCGACTAGTCTAAGAATTTTTCGACTAGTCCTAGTACAAATTAAAGTAAAACGGATTTTCTGTTATAACTTCAACCAGTCGAGGAAGCTACTCAAGTCGTCGAAGGTGGGCATTCAACTAGTCGAGGGTTGCTCGACTCGAAGTCCAGCAACTGAATCAGTTCGAATTTCTTGCTCCCTCGACCAGTCGAAGACCTTACTCGACCAGTCAAACAGGGCTTTTGACTAGTCGAGCAGAGCCTTCAATCAGTAAAAGATCTGTTTTATCTTATCGTGCTCAAAATTGAAAATTTATTAGAATGGAATCCGGTCCTTAGATGAGTCAAAGACTGTCTTAGACGAGTTGAAGCAACAACTTCTTTGCTTATAAATTGAAGCTTTCTCTCAATCCGAAAATACAATTCAAGTCTATCAAATCCTTCTACAAGAGAGAGAGAAGTCTCTGTTATGCTCAAGCTATTGCATGGTATTTATTAAATATTTTTAATAGCTTTTGTTTAATTCTTTGATCTCTTATTCTATCAATTTCATTTTATAAAGAGAGTAAATACTATTCTTTTGATATCTTAAATGAATTTAAACAAGTAGTCATTGGTTTGAATCTATTTAAAATCAATCTAGAACCTTCAACTCTTGTCTATATGACTGAATATTTAACGATCTATATTCAAGAGAAGTGGTTATATGGATATATCGACAGATACGTCTTTAAAAGAGAAGATAAGTATATTTCTTTTATATATTGATTTTATTGAGATAGCAAGAAAATCTCATTTAGTTTTCCTAAGATAGCCAGAAAATCTCAATGAAGAATTTCTTGTTTGTGATAGCTTGATAAAATCACAATTGTATCAGGTTTTAAGGTGTTCCTGTGAAAACCTTATTTATAGTGAAAGTCAATATCACGTAGATAGTGATTATTGGGAGTGGAATAAGTGTGTTTGTTTGAGAATAGTTGTTGACACACCGCACCATTATAATTTTTGGTGTCGTGGTAAATGCCTTTTATGTTTATGTTTATATGGTGAATGGTTGTAATCTTTTTAAGTTAAAGTGGTGAATGCTTGTAATAAGTTTAGCTTTTATTGATTCTTATTTGGTTTGGAATTTTGATTCTTACAAGGTTCGTGAATAAGGTTGTTCTGCCTAAACTATTTGGGTGAAGGTTGTCATACGAACCAGTTTGAATCAACGTTTCAATACAATGTGATTGAGATCTCTGATTTATTTATTATTTTTGTACTTTATTTTTATTTAGCATAATCCTACCTCCCCCCCCCCCCCCCCCCCCCCCAAGCTCTCCTTTTTCATAAACCAAAACTAATGATCATCCAAAACTCAAGTAGGTCATACCATAAGAAACAATTGGGATGAAACACCCACCATAAGTTTTGTACAGGACCCAATGGGCCGGACGTTTATATATCATCCAATCAATTCACCTTAAGTTTTGTATAAGACCCAACTTGGTGTTTATATTCCATCCAATTATTCACATGATGTACTTCGTTAGAATGAAAGAATTACCCCCAAAAAAATATGGTATTCCAAAATTGACGCCTCGTCTGATTTTTTCTCATTCCGGGCTTTAGGATTTTGACAATCCTTCTTCATATGCATTTGTCTTCCATAGTTCCAATTCTTCATCTTCCCTTTACCCTTAGACTTGGATCGTAATCGCGAGTTTCCATTCTCTCACTTATAATTCCTTCCCTTAGCTACCAACACATTCGTAGATGACCCTACGCTGTTGTCCTTCTTCCTTAACATCTTAGACAGAATGGCTGAGATAATGGTCTCGACATTAATAATCTCTCTACCATTGTACATAGTGTCTACGAAGCTATTGTGACTCTAGAAGAGAGTTCAACATAATTAGGGCTTGATCTTCCTCACATATCTTTACCTCCACACTCGTGAATTTATAAAATATCTGATTAAACGCATTGATGTGATCATTAAGATCCAACCCTATATCACCTTCAGATTATAGAATTGCTTTATCAAATACAGACGATTTGACAACAATTTTGTCATGGACAAGATATCTAACTTCTTCCAAAGTCGCAAGGACATCGTATAGGATGTCATCCGCCAAACATAGTTGGATTGAGGTTTTCGTTATCTCATCCAATTCTTCCCACTTTTCATCGCTCATAAACGTTGTACGCTTCTCTGCACCAAGGAGTGTATCTTGCAGTCCTTGTTGAACTAGAAGACCTCTCATATTCACTTTTCATAATTTGAAGTTATTTTTTCTGATGAACTTATATGTTTCATCCTTCACATTTGATCCCTTACTCGTCATGTCTCAAATTTAAATTCAAATCTCCAACGTTAGCTCTAATACCAATTGTTGGGGGACTACGGAAGAAATTCTGGATTTCGATCACGCGACAATAAGCAAATGCAAACAAAGCATGCACAAGATACAAGCTTTTTGTGGAAAACCCCTTGCGGGAAAAAAAAAAAAAAAAAAAACCAAAGTATAAAGCAAGAACGATTACTAGGAAAACGAAAAAGTATAAGAAATTGATGAACTTACAATTCAGAAAATCCTTATTTTCTCATCTCAATACCCTAAAAGCATTTAAGTCCTAATTGTTTTATCGTAATTTCGTAATTACACTTATATATATAGCATAACACTTGGAATAGAAAATTAATTGTGTAATTACACAAAATTGCATGCGTCGTCGATCTAAACATTGATCAATCGACGTCGATCGAGCACCACATGTTTTATTGCTCGAACATACTCAAAAGTGTCCAGAGAGTTTATCGTCAATTGATTGACATGACATTTCAATCGATTGACACTGTCCAAAATTATGTAGAGACTAATTTATATAATTTGGGGCTTACTCGATAGATTGACCAAGGTCGATCAAACCCATGTTTCATATATAGATTGAAGATACCTGACAACATTTCAAGCCTCAAATGTGCACCCATACACATAGCCATTAGTGTGTAGGGTATCCACTAATGATTTAATTTTTTTTTTTTTAAATGTTGTAAGCGACATGTCAATGTGTGAGTTAGTGCTGTGTATTAACCTTCAATCTATCACACACTTTGCCAAAGTATCAAAGTTTTTCTCTTCAACTTCCCAATTATTTTTTGCCTTTGGAGCCCACAATGGTGCGTGCGTGCCATGCAATCCACACATAGGTGTGCTCCTCCATGATGACAGAATGCTTAAAAAAAGCTCCAATCAACAGGTGGGCCATGCCATAGAAAATAATGGACAACCACTCAAAAACCTCCAAATGCATTTGGTGACCCACATGATAGTTGGATTAGCCTGAACTTTGAGTGTCACAATTTCATAGTGCATGCACCACTGTAGCCCAGCATGCAAAGTGCAATAGAATTAGCTTATCCTAAACCTTATAAAGGAACCATCTTCTTTTCGAAGACATGTATTAAAATGATATTGCAAACTAAATAGTGTAAATATAACATATATTGATGAAATTACATCAAAGCGCAACTAATTAATAAAGAAAAGTACTTTACAAGTGGACAAAGAGCTGTGAGAGAGGGCATGGCATAAGATAGTAAAACCTGTTTACTTCCAACTACTGAGGTAATGATAATTATTACTCATTCATTATACATTACACCACTTTCCATTATATATTAAACTACCGTAGAACTTGTCAAAATAAATAGGTCCTAAAAATAATAATTTTCAATTCCCACCTCTGAAGTGATTTTTTTATAGCTGAAATTGCTTTGACTGATTAAGATTGTCCACTAGGTTCAGTGCATATTTAATGAGCGACAATGCAAACATCACATCGATATCATGAATATGAACCATATAATGAATGTTCTTTAATACCAACGGCCAAGATCATTTAAACAAAATAAGTCCAATAAACAATTGCTCCATCTATTTGTTAGGGCCCACCACGGATTTAACTATCCCATCCATGGCTTTGCAACATATGGCAGTACAAAATAAGGTCAAATCATGGATTGATTGGATAATCCAACCAACGTTAGTTTTTGTGTTTGCCTTTAAAATGTGTTCTAATTTAAATTGATTGATTGGATTGTTCAGGTGAACTAATTCAGTTAGGCCCACTATAACTAACAATGCTCCAACTATAACATTACTGGTCTTTTTTCTTTTCTTTTTTCTTTTTCTTTTTTAAATATACCTTCATATGCACGAGAAGATAACTAGAGCACATGCATCTCAAGGTATGACCGGTCACTTCTTGGCTGTATGCATAGAAAGGACATAGATTACGGGACGCCGATTGCGTCCTACCTAATCCGTCCGGGTAGGGCTCCGTGAGGCCCACCGTGATGTAAATGCTTTATCTACGTCGTTTATCTCTTTTCTCATATCATTTTAAGGTATGATCCAAAAATTGAGGTAGGTCCACCTCTCCAATGAGCCACAAAGTTGGGATTGAACGTCCGCCATTAAAAAGTTCTTAGGAACTGGAGAAGTTTCGGATCAAGCTTATATTTGTGTTTTCACTTCATCCACGTCTACATGAACTTATTAATAGGTTGGATGGTAAAAAAACATTATAGTGGCCCTTAGCAAGGCTTCAACGGTGGGTGTCTTTATCACTGCATATTCCTTTGGTGTGGTCCACTGAATCTGTGTAGCTGCCTCATTTTTAAGATGATAACTTAAAACGGGCTGATAGAAGTAATGCACTGCGTGGATAAAATACTTACATTGCAATGGCCCACAGAGCTCTGGCCGGACGGATTATCGCCCGGGCGGGGGTAGGACGCAATCCACGTCCCGGATTACGTGTAGCTGGCTCGGCGAAGTTCTAACGAAAGAGCACCCAGTCTCTAGACGGGAACGGGCAGGAGCTTTGAGTGGATACCGTGATGTATGGGTCTTATCCACATTCTCCATATATATATATATATATATATATATATATATATTATAATATATATATATATATTTGTATTATTTTAGGGTAAATATAAAAAAATGAGGCAGATCCAAGTCTCAAGTGGACCACACCACATGAAGCAGATGTTTATTTAACATCTACCCTGTTCATAAAGTTACATAGACGGATAGACCTGGATGAAGATAAAACGCATATATCAGCTCCATCCAGAACTTACGCTGCCCCTATGAAGTTTTTAAAATCGAGATTTTAATCCTTATTTTGTAGTCCACTTGAGCTTTGGATCTACCACATTTTTGGGTATATTCCTTAAAATGATGAGAAAAAAAAAATAATTGGACGGTGTGGATAAGAAACATACATCAAGGTTGTAACTGAAAGCTCTTACCTGTTCCCAACTGGAGATGGGCGGGGGTAGGATGCAATCCGCGTTCGTGTAGGTGAGGCATGAAATCTATGACGCGGATTCCCAGCGAAAGCCTTCCGCACGAAGGAAGCGGATTGCATACTGAGTAACTCCAGTACGCTTAGTAAACTCTGTGGGGTTCATCATGATCTATGTATTTTATCCACTCCAGTACGCTTAGTAAACTCTGTGGGGTTCATCATGATCTATGTATTTTATCCACTCCAGTACGCTTAGTAAACTCTGTGGGGTTCATCATGATCTATGCATTTTATCCACTCCAGTACGCTCAGTAAACTCTGTGGGGTTCATCATGATCTATGTATTTTATCCACTCCGTGTATTTTATCCACTCCAGTACGCTTAGTAAACGCTTATTAGATAATTTTATCACATGGGTCCAAAATTGAAGGATATCCAAAGCTCAAATGCACCACACCATATGAAACAGTGTGAATTAAACTTATATTGTTGCAAAATTCTTGAGTGTCACGGAATTTTTGTATTAAGCTTATATTTGTTTTTTACCTTCATTCATGTCGTTATGATATTATTAACAGCTTGGATGACAAATAGATATCACTGTAGAGCCTAGGAAGGTTTTAACGGCGGAAATCATTATTCCCACTATTTCCTGTGGTATGATCTACTTGAGAGCTGGATATGCTTCAACTTTGGGCTCAACTACTTAAATGAGCTGAAAAAACATACGAACGATGTGAATAAATCACTTATTTTCATGGGTGGGCCCGGCTGAGTTTACTCGGTATGATAAGAGTGTACTGAGTTAGTATGCAATCCGATTCCCCGCACGAATTTCCTCTATAGGAAATGGGTGGGGCCCACCTTAATGTTTGTGAGAAATTCACCCTGTTTAACTGTTTTGCGATATAATTTT
Organism: Magnolia officinalis; assembly: GCA_021015155.1. NCBI lineage: Eukaryota > Viridiplantae > Streptophyta > Magnoliopsida > Magnoliales > Magnoliaceae > Magnolia > Magnolia officinalis. Next base: position 13,175,022 of record JAJHSJ010000005.1, read on the forward strand.
AGCACATTAAGCCAAAAATGATTTCAAGTTAGCCGCAAATGTGAGGATTGAACGTCCATAGTTGAAATATTTGTGGGGCCACAGAAGTTTTTAATTAGGATAATATTTATGTTTTCAGTTCAACAAAGTAGGAATGAGGTTATGAACGGTATGGATGGCATATAAACATCACTGTCAACCTCAGGATGGTTTCAATATTTCGCCACCCAACTTTTCCTTTCGGCACACTTGAGTCTTATATCCTACCTATGTTTTTTCTACAGCATTAAAATGAACTCAAAAAACGGATATACGGGTGGATTTCTCACGAACGTGACGGTGGCCACACCTAAGTTTACAACACAGGAACTGCAAAGGCTTTAGCAACATATCCGCGTCCTCAGATCTACATAAAAAGGGTAAATTTGTAATTTTGACAAGAGAATCTCTACTTTTTCTCTGTCGGTCTGTCTTGATAGGCCACGTGGCATGATACTTGCACAAAAGTGCATTTTCAGTCATTATTTTTATATATATATATTATTTTAATCCCTCTACTCTTAAATATTTTTTGTGGCTGTAGATAATTGGATAAAACATGCGCTCCTTAAATGGAGAGAGAAATCAAGAAATAATTTCATGGTTGAGGAGGCATAGGTTTTTTTTAAAAAAAAAAAAAAAACTTAACGGCAACCCTATAACCTGTTATGTGGGACCCATTGCAATGTCCTTGTGAAATCCATTCTATTCATCAAATTTTCCACTTATGGCATTCAAAAATAAAGAAGATAAAAGATTCAAGTGGACCACATCATAGGAACCACTAGAGATGGAAATACCCATTTGGCCATATTTACTTGAGGCCAGCTGTGGTATTTATATACCATCCAAACCATTCATAAAGAAACCCCACCTGGTTAAAAGGAAAACATAAATATTTGTCTGATCTAATAGATGGAGTCTACAGTGTTTGGACTGAAGCGGAATTATGAAAGTGCTATCAATGAAACCTCCACAGTGTAACGCCAGGGTCAGCTTTTCCGATCAGAACTGTCTTCGTATGGGCCCATCTCAGATGGTCAATGGTCTACCCGTCTGTAAGACATGGAATCTATGACATGATGGCCTGCAGACAAATAGTCCGTGTGGTTGGTCCAGACCACATAAAAGCATATTAGCATATGATATTAAACCAGAAAAGGCCCATTGAATGTACGGGTAGGATTATCCAGTCCTTGTGACTTCTTAAATATGACTCAATTCATGGTGGGTCCACTAGGCGTGTAATATAGATCATCAGAATCTTTTGCCACATGTCCTATTCTTGTGCTGTGGAATGGTTAGAAAACCCAGCAAACGAATTAGGGTTGGCATTTGGTTGGGCTTGGGTTTGGGCCGGGCTAGGCTTAGCCCATCCTAGCATGACTCTCTGACCAAGAGGTGCACATGGTTCGGTTCGGTTCTGGGGTGAAACTAGAAAACGGCTCCAAGAAAATCAGAATCGGACTGTAAAAATTGGTTCAGTTCTACAATTCTAGGCTTTTATAATCCAGCCCAATTGTATGTTTTTTTATTTATAATCCAGCCCATGTCTATTCATGTTGTGGTCATTTAACGAATAGTATGGATATTATATAAGGTGTGTAAAAAGACATTTACGGAAACAATCAAAGGGCATATTGTAAACCATAAATCATGAGTTAAATAGACAACTAAAATATATTGTAAACTCATAAAATAGCTTCAATATAAGTCCAATTAAGCATAATAATAGCATGATAATCACCATCTAATTCCAGGTTCGATTCCAAATTCGGTTCTACAGTCTGGTTCCAAATTCAGTTTTATGGTTTGGTTCCAGGTTCGGTTCCAAGTTCGGTTCTACGATCCTACTCACAGTCCAGCTTAATTCTACATAACCCTAAACTAAGAACTAAACTGAACTAACTGGTTCTTTGATTTTCGCAAGAGGAACTAGAACCGGTGCACTTCAGAACTAGACTAAACCGTCGGTTCCAATCCGGTTTACCAGTCCTACGGGTTCCATGTGCACCCCTAGTGATGAGTTTGACCCCCAAGTAGGGGTGCAACTAAGGCAGATTGGGCTGTGCGGAGGAGGGTCAACCCAAGCCCAACCCAAGGTGATAAAACAAAACCCAGCCCAAATTCCTTTGTTCCCGACCCAAAACCACCTTGCCCCGGCACCCAACCCACTCACCGGACCTAAATTTCCACAATCTGAACCCAAATCGATTTCACATCGGGTGGGAGTTTTCCAACCCTAACCCGACCCAAGGATCCCTGGCAACCTGATCCAACTGAACCAAACTCAAGTTAGGTCAATTGGGTTCGGGTTAACCCAAACCCAAGTAGCAGCCCAACGCCCATGGCTCAAGCTGGGTGTGTGCCCGGCATGGGCCTAGAATGGCAGGCCGAAGCCCAACTAACCAATTAGTTGGGCCTGGGTGGGTGCTGAGTCAGCCCAGCCTGAAAAATGATCAATATCTTTTGGCGGATGTTACTAATCCCTTCCTTGATCAGGTGGCCATAAAAGCTTATGAGTGGGCCCGGAGCCGGTTCCTCCCTATCTCCCACTATCAATTTATGATGGGCGGGAATCCCAACACATTTGATTTGAATTCAAATTCCCAGTAGAAACGATATTGAACGATTGTTATGACTGAGATTTCCGCAGATGCGAGTTTGAAAGTCCGTAGGGATTCCCGCCCACTGTCCCCCACTTACCTTGAGTACCCTGTAGCACTCAACTGCATGACAAGCCACGTGTATGGAAGATCGGCAATTCATCAGGTTCTGCATCCCGAGATCCTGGCCGAGAAAAAAGAATCCGGTGGGCCACACCTGTATCCTGGATGTGAAAAATATACATCTGCAGGAAAATGACCAACGGTTCATATTCAACATACACATGTGGCCTACCTGACGAGCGGACCAGCCTCATTTTCAGTGTAGAACATCCAGATAGTGTAACCTACGTGATCAATGGCACAGATATCAAACACGTGTACCATGTTGGTGTGTGTGCCGTGAATCGCTTCTGTCCGTCTAACAAAGGGCCTTGATTGTTTCAACTCCTGTGGCCGGATATAGACAATCTTTGGTGTACATGTCAGGTTCCACCCATGGCATATGAGAATCCACCACGAATCCCTGTAATACATCAGAAATGTTGTCCCATCACATGCATGAAATAGGTAAAATACAAGTCATGCTACAGGTAAGGCATTTCCTAAGTTTGGAAAGGGGTTAATATCACTTGTATAACAATGGATATGGTGACTGAGCTGATTAGGTACGCCCCAGCCCACACAAGACGGTGCGGCCCTTACGATGGGGCCTACCTTGATGTTTTTATTTTATATCCACACCGTCCATCCGTTTTGTCGGATCATTTTAGTATATAAGCCCAAAAATGAAACAAATCCAAATCTCAGGTGGACCATACCATAGGAAACAGTTTTGATTGAAAGTTCTACCAATAAAAACTTCCCAGGGCCCATAATAATGTTCTCGTAATGTTCATTTTCCATCCAACCTGTTGATAACATCATGCAAACTTGGATGAAGGGAGAAACCAAATATTAGCTTGATCGAAAACTTTTGTGGCCCACAGAAAGTTTTAATGGTCAATCATTATGGTTTCCTAGAGTATGGTCCACATAATATTTGGATCTACTTCATTTTCAGTCTATAGCTAAAATGATATGGAAAAACGGATGAACGGCGTGGATATAGAATACATACATCGAGGTCGAGAGTAAGGGCCCACCGTCTTGGGAGAGGCCCAGGCTGCACCTAGTCGGCTCCCATGGTGAGTACCGTAGACTCCAGCAGTGTGGGACCCATCGTGATGCGTGAGTGCCATCCAATCTATAACTCAGGTGGGCCATGGCACACTTAAATTCCAGCATTTCAAAATTAGGTGGGCCATAGAGAGTATGGAGACTTTAGGGATGATTATAAATTGCTCTGTGGTTTCTCCCATCTTTATTTGGGAGGTACAATCATCATGAGCAGGCGCACTAGACGCACGGTCGGGATTTCATACACATATCATGGGTGGGCCCCACAGAGCTCAAACGATTGACAGTTGCCACACGTACGAACATGTGTCACCCATATGGCCAATGTGTCATGTGCATGCCACATTCGACGGTCCAAAATCTGGGTCCCACTTTGATGATCATCTGGTGCAAAAATCAGGTCGATCCACTGATTAAAATGGGCCATGCTTGATAAAAAAATGGAGACCAAATATTACATACGGCTGTTGATGATGATTGATGTGGCCCACCGGATAAATAGATTGGTGGGAGCGGATTAGGTGCGGCCTCGCCTCACCCAAGACCTCTCGTGGGGCCCACCTTGATTCATGGATTCTACATCCACGCTGTCCCTACGTTTTTTCATATCATTTTAGACCATGAGCCAAAAAATGAAGCAGGTTCAAATCCCAGGTGGTCCATACCGTGGGAAACAGTTTTAATTGAATGTCTATGTTATTAAAAAAAATTTCTAAAGTTCGTTGTAATGTTTATTTGCTATCCAACCTGCTCATAAACTCACATAAACCTGAAAACAAATATGAGTTTGATTCAAGACTTTTGGCCCACAATAAGATTTTAATGGCCAATCACCACTGTTTCCTATGGTATAGTCTAATTACTTTATTTTTCAGTTCATGCCCCATATGATAAATAAAAAAATAAAAAATAGATGTACTGAATATATGTGGAGTGCATACGTGAAGGTAGGCTCAATGTTAAGGACCGTACTTCCTTGGTTGAAGTTGGGGCCACACCTAATCCATTTCCCATATGAATGTGACACGTGGCTGCATGCCACATATGATGGTTGAAATGCATCCTAACCCAGAGGCTGGGGGATTGGGTGGTGAGAACCAGGCGGTTGGTGGTGAAATTACGTGGCCAGATTTGATTGGTGGGATGTGCGGGGGAGCTTCGGCCTCAGTGGAAATCCTTTCATCTATTTTGGCAGCTTGCCGAGTTACCCCATCACCAACAAGGTAATTGGTGTCAAGCCCCACTATTATATATGTGTTTCTTTAACGACACTCACCCATTTTTCCAACTTGTTTTAAAATTGATGTGGAACCAAAGCTCAAGTGAATCACACCATAGGAAAAAATGAAGATAATGATATCCACCTTTGAAACCTTCCTAAAGTTCACTATAATATTTATTTGTCATCCAGCCTGTTCATAAACTCACACCATGATGTTTATTCATGATCATAACAAATAAACATCAAGCTGATCTTTAGGAAGGTTCCAACGATAGATGTCATGATCACTGCTGCTTTGGGTATGGTCCACATAAGCTTTGGATCTACCTCTATATTGGGCTCATGCCCTGAAATTATTGGACAAATTGGATACATGATGTGCATAAAACACATATATCATAGTGGCCCTAGGAGCCCTTGTCTGGATAAGTCCATCCATGTTGTTGGAAGGACTTGCGAAAATTAGGAGATGAATTTCCTGTTGTTGGAAGCTAAATGGGCATACCATGATGTTTGGAGAAATCCGTATCTTCTATTCATTTTGCCAATTCTTTTTTGAAAGATCACTGATTTGTATTAAGAAACAGCAAAAGACAAAAAGGAGGAGAGGGGAAGCTCAGAAAGCAAGACCATCTAAGCTCCAAGAAACATAAAATTACAACCCTTAAGACTGTCAACTGCTGTGGCCCATTCTATAATCATACGCTTGGCCTTACTAGCTACAATGTCGGTAGAGTGCACCCTATCTTGAAAACATCTTTCATTCCTTTCTACCCAAACACACCACCAAATAGCGATTATAGCTATTCTCCATATCCACTTTTTCTGCTTTTCCAATTTGATCCCATGCCAAGCTTTTAACAGAGGATCCACTAAATTTGAGAAGCACCAGCCTATACCGAACCGGAAGAGAAATTCAGCCCAGATATACTCTAAAAAATGAAGATAAACCATTTTGCCAATTCATGCCAAGATATACTCTAAAAAATGAGGATAAACCATTTTGCCAATTCATGCCAAGATATACTCTAAAAAAGAGGATAAACCAATTTTAATGGCATATAAATCACGGTGGACCTTAGAAATGTTTAAGTGGTAGGAATCTTTCTCATTATTTTTTCGGGTCTAATGGCTTACTTAGGGGCCGTTTGGATGCCTGTAAAGTTCTTAAGTTGTAAAGAGATTATAGGTAATTTGATTATAAAGACTATTTGGATGCCTATATTTGCCTATAAAAGTTTTACAAGCCGTAAACATATTATAGTTAAAACTTGATAAAAAGCCATGTTCCAGATGAAATGTAAAGTCTCTACTACTAAAAATGTAGAATACATATTAGATATATAACAATTAATATATACTCATGTTATGTGGGGGGTTTTTTTCGTAATGTGTATGGTACATCTAATTTATACATCATGTACTTCCTTTGATACTCTTTTACTGCTATTAAAATATAAAAAAAAACTCGCCTATCATCAAATGGACCACATGAGAGAAGGATGAGATGTCCAATATTAAAAATTTCTAAATTGCATTTGGGGCTTACTGTGATGAGTGGAAGACATCTAATCTATTTAGTGTGTGTATGCTTTAATACTCTCTTAACTCTTAAAGTCCTAAAAAATCAAATATTTCTTATGTGATTTGTAGATTTTGAAAGGTTCATCGCCTAAGCTTTATGGTAAGAATACCTACTTTATTCATTGTAAACATTTTACAAGCTAGCCAAACACATAATCTATTTACCTATAAATATATTACTACTTAAAAGCCAAGTAGAATAACTAGAGATGGGCCTCGAGTCGAGTCAGATCGGATTAAGTCCAACTCGACTCGATCCGGTTTTTATAAGTACCTAACCTGAATTCGATCCAATTTGGGACCGAGTCCAGCAGGGTTGACTCAATCCGAACCGATTCCCTGCAGGCTTGATCCGAACTGTGTCTGGCTCAGTCAGGAAAACCGAGTCGAATCGAGTCTTTTGTTTTATTTTATTTTTTTGAAAATTAAAAAAAAAAATGAAAAAATATGAAAAAATTCTTTAAAATTGTAATTTATAATAAAAAATACATAAATAAAAAGAAAGAAAGAAAGAAGAAGAAGAAATTAAGAGTAACTTCCTAAGTGTGGTCCACCAGTGTACCAAGGCGGGACCCACCATCGTGTTCAGTAGCTAATCTGCGTCCGTCCCGATCCAGGGCGGGCCACGACCGAGGTCCCAAGCCAGGGTGGGAGCTTGAAAATACACAGGAAAAAAAAACATATAAATAGAACTTACTTGATGAATGGACGAGGATGACTAGTGAAGATAGGGTGTTGGGCTACTGAGTGGCCTGGATTCCGATCGAGTTCGGTGCAGCACCGGCTCGGGTAGGATTAAGGTTCAGGTATGTCACGTCCTGAAATTCGGATACAAAGTGTGCACCTTCAGACCCGAGTTTCAGTTTGTAACTCGTACACAAAGTGTACTAATTTAATTTCTTAATCAGTTTTATCAAATATGATAATTACATTCAGTCTAAGTTTCACCATAATCTCAATCACACATATAGCACCAAACAACTAGGCATATATAAATCTTGACAACCCTTAAAATGAAATAAACCTTAAACATCATTCATTTATTATATCATCATACTATAATTATATTTATTCCATACTAACATTGTTCTAATGAAATGAATCTAAATAATTTATTAAAATCTCAAAATCAATACCGATATACATTATATGTTAATCAAATTAGGCTAGTAAATAAATCACGTAATCAGAAATGGTCTAATGCCGTTACTTCATCTTGAGCTAAGTATGGCCACGTTTCACATGAATCGTGTTCAGGTACAGTGGATCCTTTCGGTTCTTGCGCCACATTTCTATTAATGTCTCCTCTATACGATTTTCTCATCAATAAAAAGGTAAGCTGGTCAAGCTTAGTGAAATAACTCAGCATAGTTCATAATCATAGCAATTAAAATAATAAAAAAAATGTATGCACAATGATATGAATGCAAATGGTGTATGAATGTTTCAGATGGGATGATCGTCTATCTGCTTGAGTTGGAGGTCGTTAACTCGCATCCACCCGTTGGGTAGATTTCTACCTTTCGTTAGGCTTGGGCATAGCACGCATCTGGTAATGCTCTACCAGGATCAATATTTCTTCCAGGGAGGGCCTCTAGGATCGACCATCCATTATGTAAATGTAATGAATGATGGATGATATGTAAATGCATATTTTTCATATTTGGCATAGTTGTCTTGATCAATATATTCATATATGAATTTAGCGTACAATTATCATAACAAAATACTCAAATAAGTATATCGATCAATCAAACAATCACAAACGATTTATTTTAATTTTAGTGAAGCATGAAACAAGTTGGGTTACTCACCTATATTTAGTAAAGGTAAATCCATCAAAAATCGTACATGTCTAAATCTAGGACCCTAATGAATAATGTAAACAAAATCATGAATTGATCTAATCTGGAGTCTATTTATATAGTATAGATCAGATCTGATGCATTTAAAAATTTATTGATTAGCAAATATAATGATCGCGATTTAATTTGATCGGTGTGGCTCACACAGTGGTCAAATCACTCCAAATTTCGAAGCCTTGAAATATCTTAGTCTTAGGAATCATATGGTCAACATGGATCTAATCTAATTAAACTAGGCAATCCCACTCCAATCTCTGTAACAAGAGATTTCGCCTAAGATTTACTATTTTTATCATACGCATCAATAGGCCGATGCGATTAACGTGTGTTCAATCCAACTCGTTCATTGCATAGATCTTAAAAAATAATTCTAAATTATGAGAAAATAAAATTAAAATATCCATCACTAACTTGTATCAAAGGCGACTTAAGGTTTCCTTATTTCTCTTTTGTCTTTCCGCTAAGAAGCATTTTGAAAAAGGGAGGTTTTTAAAAAGTTTTGGATCTAATTCTGAAAGTTTCATTAACAACCAAAGATATCAAGTGGTTAGGATTAAACTCTTCCAAGTACGATTCCAAGTTCTCACTCGAAACAACCCACCAACTAGAAAACATACGTAAAGACTGCCTAAGGATGCATTTTGATTTAATTATGGTCCAGAAACGATGAAGAACATCTCATATGGATGGTTGAGATTTTATGGATGAGTTTAACCAAATAAACAGTTATGATTAACTAATGAATGACTCAGATTAAATAACAGGAGTATCTCCTATAGATAAATGAAAGTCGATCTTGAATAGGAAGGGACAATAGGTAGTTTCCGTTTCAAACTTTGCTTGTGCAGAATAAAACTATTTTTTAGGGAATTATTTCTAAGGAATGCTTTCATACATACATGTGCCTTTCAATTGATGACATTCACTAACATGTTATGAGAAATCCACTTCGCCCATTTACTTTGCCTTGTCATGTTAGTATATAGGTCCAAAAATGAAGTAGAACTAGTACTTGAGTGGCCCGCTTCATGGACGGTTTGGATGATAAGATAGAACATTTTTAAGAACCAGTGACTGATAGTGTTAGTGAGGAAGATGAGTTGGTTTTAATGGCAGATTTTGTCTAGGGACATATTTCTTTGATTTGTTTCTTGTGAACGTCTTGGATAGGTCCCACCGTGCTTGTGGTGTCCACAAATCAAAGGTCGGTGATGGTTGGCTTGGTGGGTTCGTGGAAGATTCGTTTCAGGTAGTTTTTGTGCTATGACGTAATAGGTCAAGAAAATAGTATATTAAGATCGCTATAATTAGTTCTATAATTTGCTCGAGGATTTGCTAATTATCTGGAGGTTACAGGAAGGATTTGTATTGATGATTCATGATCTTTAGTTTTAAATTTCAGTTTGTACATAAAAAGCGGAAGGAGATAATGTTACGTGCGATCGTTCTCCCCACGTGAATCTTGATCCCTAGCTGAGATCAACGTGGATGGTTGGGATAATAGAAGAAATCTTCTCTACGATTCAAAGAAGAATCCCATAGAGTACTATGAATGAATATTTTCGATTGAGTAAGGGAATATGAAACTTTGTTTATAACACAATTGGTGCGGCCAGTTGCCTCGAGTTGTTTGATCATATGGGGTCCAGCGTGATGGATTTTGGTGAAATCATATATGTCCATGTGATTTTGTTGAGTCTTGCCAGGATAGAGTTTAAGAGATGGAGCAGATCAATTATCTGTATAGTCTGCATGATAGGATAGGAAACCGTAAAGATTAAATATGGATTGTTGATGGTTTCTTGGCTAGCAGGTGAATGACCTAGATCATGCATGTGTTGGTTTCACATACGGTGGACAGACGGTGTCGGATGGATTGATATTGGACTGGATGTACGATAGCAATAGAGTGTTGTTGCTGGAGTCTTGAAGAAACGTGTGTTTCTAGACATCTTAAAACGTTGCATTTTTTATTATTTATTTTTTATAATAAATATCGGTATCATTCCTGGACACCGTAAATATCGGTATCATTCCTGGACAACGATGAGTCTTATTTCACATTTTTAATAAAAAAATTTGAACTTAAATATTTTCTTTTCAGACCGTCAATTTAAAGCGAAACTTTACCAAAGATTACCATTTTGCGTGCTCTATAAATAGACCAAGTTTGGGCTTTGATCTCTCAAGGATGACCAAAATGCTTATTTAATAGCTTACGCCTATTTATAATTTAAAACAACGTCTATCAACATCCTATGTAAAAATTAACCAATAGTTTTGATGTATACCCTATAATCTCCTTAATGAATGGTTCATTTAGACATCGTACTTCAATTTGTCATGCTCTATCTAATGAGCTCAATATTAACCAATGATTTTCAGTGGTGGCTAAGATTTATTTTAATGGCGCTCACTTAATTATGGTCCTAAACGAAGTGTATAAGTCCTATGTATCAACTAAACTAGTGAATTTGAAGTGTATATTATGAGCTTTAAATTGAATAGTTTGTTTTGGTAATTAGGTGAGCTACTTGATGAATAGGAGTGTGAATTGAATTATTAGGACTCTAATCTGAATATAAGGTGATGCATGGTCAGTTTTTATGAACACGCGCGTAAAAGGTGGGTTTTGAGATGGATTTCCCCTATATGCCTAAGCTAATGAAAGTGTACATATTCGCCTGCGCGTATACATGCACTCAAAATCTCGGGTTGTTACGGATCAGGTTTCGAATCGGATCGGATCCGACTGGATCAAATTGGATCGATTTTATACTCAACCCGAACTTGACTCAGTCGGGCGTCAAATCTGAGTGGGTCTACTCGATCCGACCCAACCTGACCCTGGCTTTCGGTTCGGGTCAAGTCGGATTCGACTGGTTTGGTCGAGTCAGGTCAGATCGTGCCCACCTCTAAGAATAACATATATATTAGTACATCTAAAACTCTTTTTAAATGTAACGTGTTTACAACTAAAAAAATTAGTGGCATCCAACCGGCTCCTTAAGCTTTGGATCTACTTCATTTTTTGGCTCACGTGTTAACATGAGCTAGTAAAACAGATGTCCATGGTGGATTTCTCACCAACATCTTGGTGGCCCAACCTAGACCATTCTCAAAGGCCGATGACCGGTTGATAACTCCATGCAGCCAAAGAGATGTCCATAATGAGCAATGCAAAGAGGGAGTGCATGAGAATCTCACCATGTGTACAGTTGCATTTGGAGCCATTGGCACCCACATGACCTAGCGGGACTGTTCATAAGTCTGGCCCACTCTTCATAGGCAGCTTTTAAAAAAGCATAGGGATTTTTATCGTGAATTTTCACTGAGTTAGATATTTTCCATGAAGGGACAATTAGAAAATCCAGGGAGCTGCTTTTTGAAGAATGAAATTATAAAAATCCCCTCAGGTAAACTTTATTTTAAAAAGTTGTGAAAATCAAGACCCATGGCTTTCATGTTGTATGTACATAACATCCAAGCCATCCTAGATATGCACCCCACCATGCTAAATGCCAGATGAAAAAATCAGCCCGATCAAATCATCTAAGGGTTACACTTGAGTAGTGTATATATATTTTTATGTAGCCCACCTTATGATTGTACTAACGATATTTTCGGTTTGCCAATAATTACGTTTCATCCATTGGACAGGTTAGATGTCAGACATATACCATGTCATTCAGCATACTGAGTGAACTCTATGCGGCCACTATGATTTATATGTTTTATCCACTCCTTTCATCCATTATACGGCATGATTTTAAGGCTTGAGCCCAAAAATGAAACAAATGCAAAGCTTAAGTGGACCACACCACATAAACAATGTGAATTGAACATATATGGTTGAAAAATTCTTGGGAGTCACGTAAGCTTTGGATCAAGCTGATTTTCGTGTTTTTCCTTTATCCATGTCTGTGTGATCTTATAAACATGTTTGATGACAAATAAATATTCCATGGAAAGTTTTAATGGTGGAAATCATTATTCCCACGGATTCCTAGAGTATGGTCCACTTGAGCTGTGGACATGCTTGAATTTTGGCCTCAATTCATAAAATGAGCTGGAAAATGGGTGGACGGTGTGGATAAACCACATTAACCATGGCCCAACAGAGTTTACTAAGTATGATAAAAGCATGCTGAGTTACTTAGTAAGCGACTCACTTCCCGGGTAACACGATTCTGAATTCTCAGCTTTGTATGGAAAAATAAAACGTGAGGGTAGTAATGTAACTTTTCACGCAGCCTGAATATCTGGTTCGTACAGGTATTACGGGGTAAAACCCACATTGCGGAGGTATCTTGAGGTAAAAATCTGACCGGATGATTTGAACTGTCCGGTCACTGGCTTGCAGAAATTGGGACGCGGATTGCGTCCAACCCCTGCCCATCTCAGCCTGGGAACGAGCAGCAGCTTGACATATGGGTCTTATCCACACCGTCTGTTCATTTTTTTCGTATCATTTTAATAATAAGATTAAAAAATGAGGCAAATACAAGCTCAAGGGGACCACACCACAGGAGGCAGCGGTGATAACGATTCTCACCGTTGAAAATTTTCTAAGGCCCACAGTGGCACCACAGGAGGCAGTGGTTTCTAAGACCCTCATTTTTTAGTTTACACCCTAAGAATGATAGGAGAAAAAATGAATGGACGGTGTGGATAAGACCCATACATCACAGTGGTTACTCAAAGCTGCTGCCCGTTCAGACAAGCAGGGGTAGGACGCAATCCGCATCCCAGAAATTGATGGATAATATTAAAGATGGGTCAAGTCATGGACGTTTGGGATCATCTGATTGTGTAGTTTTTGCAGGGTGATAAAGAAGATTAGACTAGATCGTGACAAGTTCAAATGCAACCATGTGCACGGCAAGGTTTCATGCACATACCCCAATAAATCATTTCTCGTTAATAATATATTAATGAAGAGGAAATCTGGGCTCCGCATTGATCCCGACCGTTCATCAGGTACCGTGCACCTTGAACATTCCACTTACCAATATTCGTTTTGTGTCCCACATGCATGCTGAATTTGGAATGTTAGAACTTTTTTTTTTTTTTTTTAATCTGATAAGTGGACCGGTATTATATTTTGGTCCGGGGCAAGTTCCCAGTGAAAATTACATGACGAACGGCCTGGATCTCTGATATGCATGCCATCGGACGGTGGGTACCAGGTTCCGTATATGTGATGCGACGCACGGATCCACTTCATTTATATCACGCACCTAAACGCCACGACAAAATGGAAATGTCATTTACCGCTGGCAGAATCCATGGAAGCTGATCGGATTCCCCTCGCGTGAGATTGAGGGTTTGATTGATATCACAAGTGGGTATGTTCTTCACGTATGTTGGATCAAGGCCATCCATCAGATGGCCCTTCATCAATATGCCCTTTCCATGCAATCAGGCAGGTTTACGCGTCGGACGAACAAGTTTATGAAAGAATGTGATTAACGGATCAGAATCAACGTACCCAAATGGGCAGTCTAATGGATAGATGAACCTGATTATTGATCAAGGGCATTGTACAAAGTGGGTCCCATCTGATGGATGTCTGGTATTTTCACACGTAGGACACTTAAAGAAGTGTGCTGCGATGAGAACCGTCAATCTCACGCGAATGTCAGAAGATTGTGGATTCTGGATGATGCAAAGTGACTGGTGGGACAAACCTTTTTCTTTCCCCTCCTTGTGAATGACTCTAACGTATAACACTGGCGCACGTGTATGAGGTGTTGACCGTTTATCCGCTATGTCCTTTGATGGATGGACGGTGGCCCAAACATGGAAAATAATCGCAACCAGCGGCCTGCTATAGACAATCAGGAGAAATTTGGATCGGTCGAAAATCTACATTCAATGAGCAAAAGGCTAATGGTCAGGATTGTTCAGTTAAGTGTGCTTTGGGAGCACGGCCTGTCTATCTTGGGCCAACAAATGAACAGAAATACGAATCGACAGTCTACATTCAATGATCAAACAGGTTCCATTGGATGGTTAGGATTGCTTTGTTAAGTGTGCTTTTGGGAATGAGCAAACAGTTTAGGGCCTGTGCTCAGCCTAACTGAACCCTGCCACAGTCAAATCCCAATCTGTGTTTGGTAAGGCTCAACGAATCATTGGGCTGGCACAGCCTACCCTACCGAGCGATCTAGGTAGATCGTCCTGCCCATGTTGGGGAATTAATTCAAAGGAATGTTAGCATTATTGGACCATCCTTTTTGTTAAATAATTAAAATTTGTTCAGTTTATATTTAAGGTTTTCCAAAGGGATTGAGAAATGTTGGGTATTTTATTTAAAGACATTAGTTTTTCATTTCTTTTTTTTGGTGAGTTTGGTTTTTTACTTTTTAAAAAATGTAAAGTAAATGAGTTATTATTATTATTTTTAAATGTTTGTTTAAACATAAGTTATAGATTACACATCAAGTGTTAAATACACTTGAAAAAAATATAGGTAAAGTAAATTGTAATAATTACATATTTATATTATAAAATGATCATTTTTATTATAAATTTTAAGTAAAAAAATAATGTGATGCAGGACAATTAGCGTCGAGTTCGATGTGAAAATGTTTCTGCATTAATCATTCTTAGTGAGGAGTGTCAAATACAAAACCTCTCGCTCTATTATCATTTTGATGTAAGATAATTAACCACTTGCTCAAAAAGCTCAAACTAATAGGCCATTGCGAATTAATTCTTTTATCTCATGGCCCAAGTCCGTATTACATGGGTTTATGACCTCATGCAAATCCTATCGTGGGCCCTACTTCACATGGGTTCCGTTTCACACACGAGCCAACTGCTTCACATGAATGGAGCCCACCTTACACGAGCCACCCACCTTACACAGGCTGCTCATCCCGAGTGTACCCCTGCATTATAATGTAGTAAAAATATTATTACAGTTAAATACAAATAATATCAATACATAATTATAAGAGTAAATAATCATTCATCTTTATAATTGCATGATCAAAATTATAAAATATAAGCTAAACATGTTTTTTTTTTTTTTTTTCTGTATGTTTTATTTATAGCTTAGGATTGTTAAGTCGTGAAATAAAAGAATAGAGCAAGATCTTGCATTCATCTTACAAGATTTGTGTTTGGTCCGTGGAATTGAATGGTATTGAATAGTATTAGCTGGGATTAACATTATTATTACCCAATGATTGCATGTCTAGAAACACCATGGTCTTGTAGCTATTCAATCTCATGTTTATGATAAAAATTTTACTACATAAAACACAAAATTAAGCCAAATCATGTTTGGTGGACCATGGAATTGTAATCGACGGTCTAAATTTTTAATGAATGTTATTCACTTATACACATATATAACTAAACGTTATGTGTAAACGATGTATATGGATGGACGACATAGATAAAAGCATGCATCAATGTGGGGCCCACATGTGTAGTGGATTTCAAAATCCATGAAAAATTCCATGCGACTGAATGCAATTCCATTCCACCTAATCCCAACCTTTCTCATCTTCTCCAAATGTGGATAAAATTACACAAGATCAAATGCAATTCTATCTCACCTAATCCCATCTAATACTTTGCACCAAAGCGCACCCTAATATTATTTTCTTTTGTTGTTTTACCCTTTAAATGAGTTTCATTACAGCTAAAAATGCATTCCTTGGTAAGTAAGAAAATCCAATACGCATGGCTTTTTATTCTGGGCAGTTGTAGATAGGCTTCCAAGCAAAGGTAAGTGAAATTGATTTCAAAAAGTAAAATGAAATAAGAAAAAAGAAAAGAAGGATGACTTAATCGAGCGGAAAATGATCGATTTAGGATTGGTATAAAATGAGTAGGCCTATGATTGTACTAGAAAAGTGCCGTGTCACGCACGTCACATGCAGCATGCTACAACCCCTCATCAGGTGCTCCTACGCCATAGGCATATCTAAAAAGCCTCGTGCCTTAGATTAGGTGGGACACACCTTAACGAAATCTACCAACGGCTTAGATTCTGTGTACACGTGTGGCCCACCGGACGATCATATCTTCTTTATTTCATATGCATGCAATCCAGATGTTGAGAAGACCGCCGCCTAACAAGCCAATCCGATCTTACACGTGCCTGACTCATATCTACGTGCGAGAGGCATCTGCAACCAGCAGTTCCCATTTTTCCTTTATGAGCAAAAGCACCAAACATCAAGTCCTAGTGGGCCACACCAAATTGGGATTTCTGAATAGTTACATTTACAGAAGTTTTCGGGTCTGGACCCGCGATGGTGTTTGAGAAATGGATACCATCGTACTACAAGCCCGGATTAGTTATTAACGAATAAATTCCAATTTAGCCTTTTAAACTCGATGAAATCTATGAGAGAATTTTAATTTCTCCCACGAAAGCTCTCTCTCTCCCTCTCTCTCATGAACTCAGTACTTCCCCTGCAAAGTGAAGTTGATTAAGAAAAAAAAGAAAAAAAAAGAAAAAGAGAAAAGGATTGCAAAACCAAGTACACCAGTGTAAGCAGCAGCCTAAAGAGAGAACTAAAAATAGCTGTCTAATTTCTTTTTCTTTTTCTTTTTATTTTTTATTTTTATTTTATGGAGAGAGAGAGAGAGAGAGAGAGAGAGAGAGAGAGAGAGGGTTTTGGGTATTTTTTTAATGGGTAGAATCAGAAGAGAAGAGAGGATTGGGAGGTGATGTGGAAGAACTGTTTTGCAAGTGTTGCAGTTGAGGAGTCAAAGAATCTCAGGGGATTTGTATATTTCTTCCTTGCCTAAGGGGGGAGAGAGAGAGAGAGAGAGAGAGAGGGGAGGGAGTAAAAAAGAGGTAACGGCTTTTTCCTGTTTTCATCATTTCTACTGGAATCTTATACTGGGTTTCGTTTGGGTTTGTTGAAAATCAGACCCTTTTCTTTTTTTTTTTTTTTTTTTTTTTACTGCCTGTGAAATTACCGAATCAGAAGCTTTCTGAAGTGGGTTTGATGTGAAATCTTGATTTCTCTTTGAACTTGGGTTCTGTAAGCTGCTCTTCTTCTTCTTCACCCAAAGCTGGGGAAAAAGGGAAATAAGGATGATCCTTTTGCTGTTAATATTTCAAGTAGAAAAATGCTAGATTTCTTTTGGATTTTCTTAGAAAAATAGGCCCTTGTTTTCTTTATTTTCTATCTTTTCTGTGAAATTGCAAAAGAAGGGGAAATGGGTTATTTTCCTTTTCAATCTTGATTTTTGGAAGCTGGGTTTCTTCTTCTTCCTCATGCAAGTTAAACGCTGATTCCGTTATCCAGTTTACACCATTTTCTTCTTTTGGAATCTTTCTCTGGAAGTACTGGGCTGCACTTGGATCTTGTCTAGAAAAACGTCTCAAGTTTGATTTTCCCTCTTAAATTTTACTGCATGAAGTTTTGTGAAATGGGTTTTCTTGAAATCTTGGTTTTATGAAGTTGGGTTGCTTCTTCTTCATTTTCACCCCAAAAGGTTACCTGTTTCCTCTATTTTTGTCCGTTTTCTTATGAATATTGCTCTGAGAATGATGCATTTTATGTTAGTTTTGTAAGAAAGCATCTTGTAGAATGGAAGAAACAAAAGATGAGATTTTAATGTTTCCTTAATATATATATTTTTCCTCTGTGTGTGTAGATTTGCTTGAAGCTTGGCTGTCGCGAATCTTTGTCGTTTCAGGTAAGTTTCTAGCTTTTATCATGTCCGCCGCTCTTAAAATCCACACATTTCATGTCTTTCTGCTCCTGTATTTAAGCAACAAAGATGCATGCTTGTCTGAATGGGTATTGTAATTGGAACTGGATTTCCTTCAAATTGATTGTTTAGGGGTGTGTTTGGCTCATTCCCTTTTCAGTAATTGAGAAAAATTAATTTGTGTCTTTGGAATTTCTGCTCTTATTTAAATATCAAAACCTAGTTGTGGTGGGCATTGGATAGAAAGAGGTCATTTGCATTCAAATGAGTATTTATTATTTATTTTTGGAAATTCTACGAAGAGTAGAAATCCCAAAAGTCACTAATTATTTTTCTTGCTTTCCAAGCCAAACGAGCCAAACATATTCTGCTAATAGTTTCTTTGAATTCCTCCTCGTTTTAATCATTATTTCAGATTCTTTCATTCAAAGAGAATGGAGGTGAAGCTGGTCATAGTTTTTTAATTTTCTATGAAGTGAAACCTAAGTTAACCTCAGTTCTTGGACATCAACTCTTTGAAATAAAATGGAATTGTAATCTAAAAACTTCAACCTGTTTAAAGAGCAATACTCTAGCAGAATATGGTGGATCAAGCTCATTCATGCATCTGCCCTTACGACCTGTCGATGTAGACAGGCCAAACTGTGCCCATCACTACGGATAGGGCACAACCTAAAAATCAAAATGACCTGATGACGCAAACAAATGGGCGGTTATAAAGGAAAATGTTCGATATCCAAATTCAACAGGCAAAACGCTTGTTGGCTTGAGTCATCAGATGGTTGGGATATTCTGGTCAATGTGATTTTTTGGGCTATATGCCCCATCCACAGTGGGCCATCAATTTAGATCTTATGTTTGATTAAAATGTATGCATCATGTTCGATGGAAACAAGCACGAGTATGATCTGGCCTACTCTACCAGTGCATCATATACTTCCTCATGTTTAAAAATGGTGACATTAATTAATGTTTTTTTTCCTTGCTGTCCAAGAAAACAAAACCGCTTGTCTGTTGTTTTTTCCCCTCTCCTTCTAATGGAAGTGGAGTCCTGAGCAAACACGAATTTCTTTTGTTGGCCTAATTGTTTAAATTGTTACTAAGATCCCAAAACTCTGACTAATTTCATTCACGCTTGCTTTTGAAGAAACAGTGATGCAACCCTTGATTTTTTTTTTCTCCTATCATGGAAGGGAAACCTTGAATTCTTCAACTTGGTGGGATTCCTTCTGAGAAGCATCTAGTGGGAACTGGACATGAGTATGTTGGAGGCGGGGACATGCTCAAACCAAGGGAAGCTGATATACCCGCGTTGTTTCTGGTCTTGGTTGTGCTTCCGCTGGTCGCTTACATTTTACTTGGGAAATGGAATGAAGCTGCTAAAAAGAATGCGCGGATAGGTATGCTTGCTCAATTGGCAGCTGAAGAATCTTTCAGGGTAGAAGCGATGGCTACTGCTAGTGTGATCCCAGTTGGGTCTTCTTCAAAGACTGGGTTTCATCAGTGTGCAAGATGCTTTGCTCCCGCCACTACTCGCTGCTCAAGATGCAAGTCGGTACGATATTGGTATGGATGCTCTCTTCTTCTTTCTTTCCTTCTTACACCCTCAATTTCATGTTTCCTCTCTATCAGCTCAAGTTTCTTTTCTCCTTGGATGTTTACGGGAGGGATTTGTTTCTAATTTTGAATAAGCTTCTAAGGATCCGATCAAGGTTTTGTTGGTTGAGTTCCTATATTTTCCATAATTTCGAGGCTTCTCTAGTATGTTGTTCTTTATACACAGGGTCATGCTTTGCCCGAAATGATGGAAAAAGAATGTTTGTCCTCAGTGTTGTTAAACCAACTAAAAACAAGAAAAGAAAACATAGATTTGTATTGAGGGGCTGGGCACTCTCACTTGACTAGAGCTCCCACATGCTCAAATGGCTACTTTGCTTACACGCCCACCTCACCAAATGGTTAGGTGACATGAGACCATTATAAAGATAAGCATTTACAATAGCGACAATACCATAAGACACAAAACAACAACTTTTGAGTTTGTATTCTTAACGCATATAAGGTCTCTAATCCTTACGGTGGCTGTGGATGTTGGTAATGATCATGAAGCTAGCTTTTGGAACGACTTCTGGTGTGGGGACTTTGTGTTGCGGATAGCTTTCACTCGTCTTCTTTCCTTGGGCCTTGTTCAAGGGTGTCAAGGTGGCGGACTGCTATGAGATGGTGGGAAATCAAACACCGTGGGGTCTAGTGTTTAGAAGGAACTGTATGTTTCCCAGTTAAGTCATCGGTCAAAAAATTGTCCTTTGTTGATACTACTACTGCCCCAACAGGAGGGATTTGGAAGTCGAAAGCTCCTCTAATGCAGGGGTATTTTCACACCGGACTTGAGTGGGGTTGCTTGTGAGATTCAGGGGCACACTCGGGGTGGGTGGCCCGTGTGAGGCGGTACCCATGTGATTTGGGGCCCACGAGCAGGGTTCGGCCGAGGTCCTAACCCATGAGATGTGAGGCCTGGGCTATGCGATAAAGGGATTGATTCACCATGCTCTAACAGTTCGAGCTGTTAGAGCAAGTTGTTAGTTGTCCTGCATCAAAGTGGTATCAGAGCGGGAGGTCTCGTGTTCAAGATTCCTCACCGGGGGTGATTAATGCAGGGACATTTTCACACCGGGGTCGAGTGGGGTTGCTTGTGGGATGCAGGGGCACACTCGGGGTGGGCGGCCTGTGTGAGGCGGTACCCATGTGATTTGGGGCCCACGAGGAGGGTTCGGCTAAGGTCCTAACCCATGAAATGTGAGGCCTGGGCTATGAGATAAAAGGATTGATTTGCCATACTCTAACAGTTCGAGCTTTTAGAGCAAGTGGTTAATTGTCCTGCACCATCCTCCTAGAGCCATTATTTTTGCAGGGCTGCAAGCGTTTACTTATGGTGGATCGCCTATTTGCCTTAGATGCCGGAATATGATCATTGCCAATGGATGCTTTTTGCGCCTGCAGGATGCTGAAATTGTTAACCACCTATTTATGCAGTCATTTCGCTCAATGCAGTTTGGGGATGGTGCCTTTAGCAGTTCAAAGTGGCCTTGGCCATGCCGAGCTATATTCAACAGCTCTTCAAAGTTCGGAGCATTCGTTTACCCTGCAACAGGCAAAAACTTATATAGAACCTGTTTTGTGGCTATCCTTTGGTCTATTTGGAAGGAACAACCACACTGTTAATGGCATTGGTGTGCCAGTCTCTACTATTATTAGTAGAGTTAAATGGCTCATTTGGTCTTCGGTGGAGGCCTTGGGTTCCCTGCTGGCTGCTTCCTTAGGGGATGCCCCCTTGGTTGGGCCTTTTGTGTAATGCGGCTACCTTGTATGGTCCTCAGGCATTTATTTATTTTTAATATTAATAAAGCTTTTTCTACTGATCAAAGAAAAAAAAAAACTGTAAGCTCTCTAATCTCGTCACAGAGGACAACCTTTCTCCAGGGTTCAAGAGCTTCTTTGCAAATTCATATGGCCATGTCCTTTGGTACCCCCACCACAATGAAGATCCACTGTTGGAATTTGTGAAATCCAGAGCATAATATGGTTCGCATCTGTATATGACATCAACCTGCTAGTATAAATTATAAGAAATAACCCATATCTAATTTAATACGGTATAATCTTACTGGACTTGTTGCATGAAATAACCCATATCTAATCTAATTCATTTAAGATATCATGGCCACGCAGTTGTAAGCAGATTACGCCCTTCCACGACTTTGCCATTTCACTCCCTCGCTTGTAAACTAGACTTGATTCATATAACTTGGATTCTTTCTATTTTTCTTCAGAAGTTGTTGAACTCACAACCCATTTGCAGTTCCGGGAAGTGCCAGATTGTTCATTGGAGGCAAGGTCATAAGCAAGAATGCCTGCAGTCGGATGATAGCAACTCACATTGGTCTTCCGATCTTTCCTCAATCAAGGGATCCATTCACCAGAGTGTTCTGTGGAATGAGAATCCAAATTCATCATTCTTCAAATCCGATATCAAGGAGCCTATGCCGGATGCGATCCCTCCAGGCATATCACTTCATCCTTCAATTGCAACTTCGGCTAATGCTGCCACTACTGGTACTGCAGCCGATGCATCTCAAGTTTCGCAGGCGGAGAGAAAGCTTTCAGATAGATGGGCTTCTTCTAAATTTAATAGAGATATCTTGAAATGCGACGACACTGCTTCATTTGGTTCTTTACAAGACATCGATGGCAGTGGAGCCAACATTCCAACTTTAAACACAACTACCATGGCTACCTTTCCTCAGTTGAAGGAAACTCCGATGAGAAATAAGGTTCTTACTTCTAAATCTGGTCCCCATAGCACATATATTATGGTTGAGGAAATATATGATGTTTGCTTGAGTATTTGCGCAACCTGGACTTTATATGTGAGCCCCACCCTTTGGTGATCCAAATAATTCATAGTGCTCCTAAAGTGGATGGGTGATACCAAAAAAAAAAAAAAAAAACACTTCCCCTATGTAGGATCCTAACCTTTGGAAGAGGAAAAAGAGAAAAAAAAAAAAATTCTATCAATTGAGCGTCATAAAACACCACATTAGGGTCAGTTGATTTCAGATGTATGTTTCTGACCATCATTCTCCTCCTCTGATGCTTTCAGTTAGGAAATGGCAACTCTGTTGCTTCCTCTGGTGATATTCAGAGCAGCCCTTCCAATTCTGTCCATGGACGTGCTGTTCCAAGAAATGCTATGCACCCGCCTTACACATTAACAGGTCATAATGGAAATGCATTTGAATCAAGCAGCACGTCTGGCATCTCAGCCTCACTATATTCAGAGAAAAATGCGATAAATGCACGTGAAATTGAGGTGGACTTGGGTTCAAATAATGGTAATTTCCCCAGGGAATCTTTTTCGAGTAACGGAACACTGAACTTGAGCTCTTCCTGTGAGAAGATCTCGGTCAAAGTAAGCAAGAGATCTAAGAGCCCCAGTCCTACCATTTCAGTATCTCAAAGATCAACGCCGAAAGCTTCAAGAGAATACCCATGTCCGGGGATAGAAAAGAAGATGGCCTGCATGACAAATGACACTAGTAGGCTATCTTGGACTATCTCAGAATCTATATGAGAACTTTTTTTCTTTCTTTCTTTCCACTCTTTGGCTGTTGTGGCCTCTAATGCTGTTTGTTGTTGCCCAGAAATTCCTCAAAGTGGTGCTTCTGCAACTGTTCCTACACAAGGCAACAGTGGCATCGCAAAAATGGGAGATGCAATGATGATGGGCCTGAAGAAGTTACCGAAACTCCCCAGATGGGACACATCGGGAATTGCAAGCGACGGTCCTAAGAATAAGGTTTAGTATCGAATGACACACTCTCCCTATGTTGCGGGTGAATAATCAAAGCATGGGGCGGATCATTTCTAAGTTCTGAAGCTACAAAAGATCTCCTTTTCACGTTTCTGAATTTGATGTCTCAGGTGTTGTTTCCTTATGAGGAATTCGTCAAGTTCTTTCATTACGAAGTGTGTGACTTATCTCCGCGAGGCCTTTTGAATTGCGGAAACAGGTACTATCATATTGGATTACGTCTTGCCACTTATTTGACCCACAGACTTTAAGAGTACAGTCCAGGATTTCCTGGGCTATCAGCCTCACCTAAGCAAATGTATATTTTGCTGAGGTCCTCTTCCAACAGAGTATGGTTTGCCAAGGCACAAGATTCCATATATGTGGGACCCACGGTTTGTAATCCAAACTCTTGATGTTGGGTTCCCCATGGGAAGCCCCAAATTCGCCCAGATTGGAATGTATTAATCCTTTGATCTATGGCCTACAAATTGACAGTTAAAGAAACACAGCAATGGTCCATGCTCAACAGGAAGCTGACCAACTGTTTGCTTATGTCACAGACACCCCTTGTCTATTCTCTTCTCATACTCAGGATGCTTTCCAACTGTTCAGTTCGCCAAATTGATTATGTGGTGCTCATAGCTGCTTTATTCTGACCACGATGACCATGAGACACGGGTTGTCTTGCCTTGATATCATAAAAAGGAAATTTAGTGACCAAAGCAGAAACAAGTGAAGTGTGCTAAGACAAACTTATGAACTCAAACAAAATGACAGCAAAGTCGGTTGCTAACGTGCATGCGAAGATTAGTTTTATTATATTTTAACATAAAGTTGATTGGATTCTTAGAGTATTTAATTCTATTATTTAGATGCTTCCTCTACACTTCTCGTTGGATACAAAATGAATTTATACCGGTTCTTTGTTTATCACTGTTGAGTTTTGACTGATGTTGGCACTCTTTTCGTCCCACTTTTGGCTATATAATAGTGCGATTATATACTATTGAATTACCAAAATAGAAAGAAAGGGTGCTGCCATCAAGGGTGGGTGTAAATAGTGGGTCTCTATACTCTCTCATTAGTGTCATTATTGTTGATTTTTCTTCTATCAACCTTGCAGTTGCTATGCCAATGCCGTATTGCAATGTTTGACCTGCACGAAGCCTCTGATCATCTACCTGCTTCGGAGATCACATTCAAAAACATGTAGTTCCTTCAATTCTCCCATGCCCAAGTTGTAAACAAGCAGATTTTACTCATCTTGTTTGGACGCATCCGTAACTTTCTTTTGTCTATTTCATACATGTCTTAGGCTGGGCAAAAGATTGGTGCCTCATGTGTGAACTTGAGCAGCACGTATTGATGTTGAGGGAAGGTGGGGGCCCGCTGTCTCCCAGCAGAATTCTGTCGCACATGCGGAATATTGGCTGCCGGATGGGTGGTGGAGATCAAGAAGACGCCCATGAATTTTTAAGGTGTGTGAAGGTGTACTTTGCCAATTTTATTGTGGTGCAAGGGTAATGTGAATAATTCCTTCAGCTCCCTTTGGATGTTTGTAACAAAACTCCTTTTTCAAAAGAATCGAGACAATCTGTGGCTTGGACACGTGACGACATGTATATCAGAAGTAGAACGGGACCTTTATTATTTTTTCTTTTGTTTCCTATTATAATAATTTTTCATTATTTACATACTAATCATAGAGTTAATATTCTTCCATTTATCTAAGATTTGTTTTATTGTATCTTCTAATGTTATGTTTGACACCCCATGTCCATGTTCAACACTGACAAACATGTCTCAATCGCATGGATCTGGATTTCACGCTGCAAGACATACTTCTTAACTTTCATGGATACCCTTTTTTTGACTAGTGTTCTCTTTTATGTTTGACAAAGCTGTTTACATTCAGGCTTCTAGTTACATCTATGCAATCTATATGCCTTGAGGGAATGGGTGGTGAGAAGGAAGTCGATTCCAGTTTACAAGAAACAACATTGATACAACAGATTTTTGGTGGTCGTCTTAGATCAAAGGTGATTAGTGAGATTATTACTTCTCTACCAGATCCAATGCTGGTTGAGAAACTTGATGGGTACTTGTAAGCATGGTTTCAAAAATTGTCCTTGTATCAGTTTTGGTTCGAAATGAAATGAGTCACCACACTGATGGGGGTCTGAGTTGGGGTGAGTCCTACCAATTTTGGTACCCAGATGAGTTGCACTCCAAAACTGGTACTTGAATCCATGCTTGGAAAAGTAGGATTTCTAATTCTACTCTCTTCATGTGTGTTCAAGAACCAGGTCATTCATCAGGTAGGCCCTGTAGTTTATGTGCAGTGCCCCAAAAATCAGGCAGGTCCCATCATCGCATTGCCCACTTGTTTATGAAAAATGGACAGCTTAAAGGAGTCGAACAATTAATGCAGGGGCATTTTCACACTGGGCTCAAGTGGGGTAACCTGTGGGATGCAGGGACACACTCGGGGTGGGTGGCCCGTGTGAAGCGGCACCCATGTGAAGTGGGGCCCACGAGGGGGTTCAGCCGAGGTCCTAACCCATGCGATGTGGGGCCTGGGCTATGAGATAAAGGGATTGATTCACCACTCTCTATCAGTTCGAGCTTTTAGAGCAAGTGGCCAATTGTCCTGCATCAACAATGGTCCATATTCATCTTGCACATATACCCCACCTGATGACTGGAGTCACTGGGCCAGCCTGATTTCTGGACTACGGCACATATTGTGAGACCCACCTTATTGCTATTCATCCGACTGCCAGGATCACTGTTAACACTAATATGTTCGTTTCATCCAAACCAGGTCAAGTGTCTGAAATGCCATCATGAGTCTGAACGATATGAAAACATTATGGATCTTACATTGGAGATACAAGGTTGGGTTGAGTCATTGGAGGATGCACTTACTCAATTTACATCTCCTGAGGATTTGGATGGGGAGAATATGTACAGATGTGGAAGGTATGATGATTTTAGATTATTATTGTTAGAACTGATCTCGTCTGTTGCAAGTTGTGTAAATTTCACCAAAATTCCATGTTCTACATCTGCTTGTTATATTTTTGTGTTTCATGTTGGGAAAAAAAAAGGTGTGCTGCGTATGTTAAAGCCAGAAAGCAGTTGAGCATACATGAGGCGCCAAACATCCTCACGATAGTTTTAAAGCGATTTCAGGTAAAAATTGTGGGGACTGATGACATCCTTTTGTGCTTAGAGCATGCACCTAACAAATAGGAGTCACCTTGCTGGATTTTCTGCTACAGTTCAAAATATTGTTTAAACGTATTGTAGCTGTATGAATTTATCGCACAACTTTTCCAAGATGATAAGGATACCTTATATAATTCTGGGCCTTTGTGATACTGGATCCATTAAAATTATCTAGGGAGGAATGCGTAGGTATGTATTGATGATACAAATCGATATAAACCATATCAGCAACATACTAAATCACTGTAAAATGATTTAAAAACTATATGTTGGTACTGTATAAGGGGTTAATTGGTAATGATTTTAGGAT
Organism: Magnolia officinalis; assembly: GCA_021015155.1. Classification (NCBI taxonomy): domain Eukaryota; kingdom Viridiplantae; phylum Streptophyta; class Magnoliopsida; order Magnoliales; family Magnoliaceae; genus Magnolia; species Magnolia officinalis. The sequence goes on from JAJHSJ010000005.1 coordinate 13,202,080, forward strand.
TTTACAGGAGTGTATGGTAACAGAATATAATATATACTCTACATAATGGTAAGATACAACAATACTCGGGAATATGAAATAATATGCACTTTTAATATTCTCAAGAAATTAATTGGATCATGAAACTTGCTCATTCATATTATGCAAATGATACTCAAAGCAGCACAATTGCATGTCTGCTATGTTTTCTATGGAAAATATAAAACATTTCTCGTGAAGATTGAGTCCTTACGTCCCCCCACCTTCATGGGATGGTGAGCAATGCCCCCGAAGCTTTTAAATGACACATGGGACGACCAATCATTGATTTGGACTGCCCACTAATTCATACGATACATTTTGATAATGACGTTAAAGATTATTGATATATTGTGATACATAGGCAATATAATAAATGAGGTGATAAAGTCACCCCTTTTTTTTTTTTTTTTAAAAAAATCAGATTAGAATCCTACCATAACACATTGTGATATAGTATTTATTTACCAGAAACCTTGTGGCTATGATTCAAATGTACTTTCCAATGCATCCCCATATAGGGATGTGGACATTTGTAACATGCCGCAGGATGAATTTATTGTGATGCATTCCTGATATGGTACACATTCCGATGCTCTGAACATTGTTTCTGCCCATTCAAAACAAGATATCTTTGCAGATATGTTTCATATGATTAGTGGCCTTATTTGTTTCTTCTGTTGTGGGTTTTGCTCCATTAGACAGGGAAATATGGCAAAATTAATAAATGCATCTCTTTCCCTGACATGCTGGACATGATTCCGTTCATGACTGGGACTGGTGACAGCCCTCCCCTTTACACGCTGTATGGCGTCGTCGTGCATTTGGACACGTTGAATGCATCATTCTCTGGGCATTACGTGTCATATGTGAAAGATTTGCAAGGGACATGGTTGAGGATAGATGACACTGAGGTAACATCTACTTGCTGTTATTTCCTTTTTGTAGTCAATATTTAAATGGTGGTGTTTGTGAAACTGGCATGCCTTTTGATTTTCAAATCATTTGGGAGATGCCGAAACACCATTTAAGGCGGTCCCCCCCCCCCCCCCCCCCCCCCCCCATAATGCTAAAATTGTCTGTTTCATGGGGCATTTGGATGCTTGACTTGAAAAGGTGTTTTAACTTGAACTTTGACCTAGTTAATCGACTCAGCTGAGTTGACTCTCCCAAGTTTCAGGACCTGAGAAATTCTAGAACTATGTGAGGAATATATCTCGTATTGTGTATTGAGGATGCTAATTATTTATCTGGTGTCATTTTTGAGTTAACAGGTCGAGCCAGTGCTGATGAGTCAGGTGATGTCAGAAGGTGCATACATCCTATTTTACTCGAGGTAATAAAAAGAATACTGCTACTAAGGGTGTGTGTGGGTGCCATCGTTAAAAGGGTTTAATCAGTTAGCAATGTCAGTTCCTGTCAGACTACTGCCCATATCAACAAGCTTGATTTTTCAGGGATGCCCTTTCTTGCGATGGCCTTTACTGTGGATAGTTTGGATGTCGTGAGTGTGTGGGAGGTGGTAAATCACACCTCCTTCAAATGGTTTCTTCAGAAACGAAGGCGTCCTCTTCTGGCATGTCAACCGTGCATGCAGAAATTCATCTAGGTTTGCAACTTGGGCAGGTCAGGTAGGGCTGAAGGTCAACCTGAGCCCAACCAGACATCAAGTTGTGTAAACCTGCGGCACAACCAACCTGAGCCCAACCTAAAGACATACTGTATCCTCAATCTTTAACCCATCTTGAGTTGGGTCAGGTTGGCCGGGTTGAGGCAAACCAGGCCGGAGTCCCATGCATCCTTGGTTCTTCCAACCCAGTGACCAAGTTAGTGACTGGGTTGGGTTGACTCAGCCAAGTCCATGGTTGACTTGCCTGGTCTGCATACTATGAGTTATATGCTATATGAGTAACATAGGGTTGGGTTGCCTGAGGCGCAACCCAAGCGGAACCTGACCCAAGGTTGGGTTGAGGATTTCCAGCCCTACCTCAACTCAATCCAACCCAACTTGACCAAAATTTTGGGTTGAGCCGGATGGAAGTTGCACCCCTGAATTTATTTACTTCATTTTTGGGTGGCACCCGAACAAGCTCTTATTTTGTAAGCTTTTGTTCGTTTCCATTGCTCTTTTTGATTTGCTTGTTGGGTCCTGCACAGGTCTCACCCACGCCCCCCTAGAGTACACGCGAGGAGAAATTCCTCATTCCAAGCTCCATCTTCTGCCAAGCATTGGATTCCCAAACCCCAAAAGTCTTCTAGACATGGGCAATGCAAACCAAGCAGCATCATGTTTTCCTCAGGGCGTCCATCGCCGCTTCATGCTGCAGGCCGTAACATCCTACCCACAGAGCAAACTTATGCAGACTCAATATGCACGGACTACTCCGATGCCACGTCAAGCGACTGGTCCCTTTTCACAAGCTCAGACGAATCATCTTTTACCACCGAGAGTACCCGAGATTCGTTCAGCACCATAGATTATGGTGACCCACTGAACATCGATCCATTTCCCTCAATATTTAGCCCATTATATGGAGCTCCGGAGTATTCCGACAACACCATCTCCTGCAAAACTTCCTCGCCTTGCAGGCCACAGACGAGATTCTTCTCAGAGACTAATGGTTTTGTTTTGGATTCTTCAATGTCGAATCAACCGCTCGGCAGTGTACATAAGGGAAGGAATCCGGAACGGGTCAGTGTTTCTTCTTCAACTGAGTCTCTAACTTCAGCAGCACATAACTGCAGTATGTCTGTTAGATACGGGAGTAATTCTAAAGGTAGTTTTGCTCGAACATGTGGTTGTTGTGAGCTGTAGTCAGTAGATTCTTGTAGTTCTAGGTGTGGCCCACTTTATGTGATTGGTCCATTAGAATTAGATATGCCTCAGATGTTTCTGTTTTTAGTGAAATGGGGCATCCCTCAATCAATGGTCTTGTGGGAAATTTTCTGTCACATTTCCTCTTTTTTTTTTTTTTTTGAACAATGTTTAGTGAAATAGACAGTTGAAAGTAAAACACCACAAATCAAGTGATTTTTCTTTATTTGATGTTTGATGTGGACCATTGTTTTGTACAAGTGGGGTCCATGATTCAGCAATCCAGATGTTGTCTGGTGAGGTGAGGCAGATCTTGGTGGACCATTCACCAAGTATTCATTGATGGGGTGCAAATTGAAAGTGAAAGAAATATTATTGTAACAATGGTGCACATTCAATGAAAGAAGGCCCATGATTGTGTAGCTAGGATCTTCTAGTGGGAAGTTTTATGGTGTAATCTATCTGTAGTGTGACCCATCACTCAGATCAACGGTCTGGATCGTCGGACCATGGGCCCCAATTATATTGACTCAAGAGTCTATTATGATCTGAATTCCTCTGCTCTTTATCCTTTGAGAATCAGTTGCTTTGTTTCTCAAATATCACCATCGATACAAGATTTATTTTCTTTTAAATTTTCGAGAGAAATCGGTATTAGTTGTAGTACTCTTAGTTGCATCAGGATACTTGGACTGTCCAATTGATCAATCTGGACTGTCCATAGAGTTCACCACAAGTTTCATAGACTACCATGCAGAAATCACATGGATCAGATGATCCCACCGTCCGTTGATTGACTTTCTTTTCGATAGCCACCCATTATCCAAGTGGAGGATGGGGAAAGGGATTCTTTAGAAATCCAAGATAGGCCCCAACAAATGGATGGTTGAAATTGTTGATTTGGTCCTCCACAAAATATATGGACCGTCCATTTCTAGGATACCGGCCGGAGGTTACAATCATCAGATTTGGTATGATTTCTACATGGAACATAATGATCGGTCCAGATTGATCGAATGGACTAGGGTGGGCTAATAGAGGGAAGGATCGATCGAATGGACTAGGACTAGGCTGGCCTATCCGAGAGAAGGATTCCCTCGGTTAGGATCAATCTCCCAGGAAAATTCCATTCCAACCCTTCACAATAAAGTAATCTGAATCATCTGATCTGACAGACAAAAAGAGGGGTTCACATCAATCAATCAAAAGTCATTTGAATGATGGGTGCTTGGGAGTTGTTGGATCGGTATGATTTTTAAGCCATGAACCCTCCATTGTAGAATCCACCTAATGAACGGTCGGATCTGCATGGGCCATGTGCACATTTTTTTTTGGACCATTTACATGAGAGTTATATAAAGCTGTCCACAAACAAACATAGGACAAGTCCCCTCTTTTAGAAGGTCAAAAAGAATGGTATAAAAGCAAAGAGTAGCCAAAGAGCTGCAGAAAAAGAAAGTAAAGCATTTTTTAAAGAAGGGGATGATGATGATGGCCGGGGTAGAGCAGCAGAGCGGAAGAATCGGAGTACGGTAAAGCCATGTCTCTTGAGAACACGTGATAGGTCCATGTATCAATCATAACCTTCCAGTTAGTGGGCCCTACTATGGATGGAAAACAGTTAAAAAGATTTACACTTACATCATCTAATCCTTTCCTTTTGATGAACGGACGCGAATTTCATGTGGAACCCCCAAGGCCGATCCTTTATGGGCCCCACCATGATGTCCGTGGGAAATCCACTCCGTCCGTCAGTTTTGCAAGTTTACAATAAAAGAGCGAGACATGTCCAAAACTCTGGTGGGCCACACGACCGGAAACTGTGATGGATAGGCCTACGGTTGAAACCTTATGTGGACCATCATGATGTATTTATGTCATCCAAACGGTTCTTGAGGTTGTTTAGGTTGGGGTGAAATGAAAATACAAATACTAGGCTGATCCAAAAATTTTTGTGGCCCCACAAACGTTTCGATGTTGGGGTTTCCATTCTCACTTTTCCCATCGTGTGGTGTACCTGAGTTTTGGATCTGCATTATTTTTTTGAGCTTCTGTCCTATCGTGAGCTTGGAGAACTGATGGATGCATTGGATTTCTCGTGGACATTGCGGCGGCTCATATAGGTTCCGCCTACAGAAACTTCCCGATGATGGGGTCACAGGCAATTCGCGTCCTATGATGAGCACACTACGGACCAACGGCTCAAGATAGAATTAGTTGATAGAGTAATAAAAGGCAACGGTCACGGTTGTCTAATAGGTGTCATTTTGAAAAGGGAATTTTACAAAACACTGCATCATTAATATGGTATTTATACAGTGGTGTGATATATATATATATATATATATATATATATATATATATATATATATATATATATATATACTATATTTATATAAAATATATATAATATATATATATATATTTCAAAAACTCTGGTGTGAGTGCGTAGGTGTGTGGTGGTGTGAGTGCATGTGTAAAAAATAATAATTTAAAAATTAAAGCTATCATGAGAATTTAAATAATTATCGTAGAAGTACCTTTTGTCAAATTTCTCAAGGAATGTGGGGTGGGGCGAGCAAGGGTTGGCGTCTCCGTTGAGCCCCGTTACGATGTTTACGTGGAATCCACCCTGAATACTAAGTGCATCACTCTATGTTAGGCCTATGGCCCAAAAATAAACTCCATCCATTATTCAAGTGGACCACAGGATTGAAATATTATACGAGGCATTGCCCACTCTCCAAACTATTTTTGTTGGTGTGGTCCACTTGAATCATGGATGGTCCTGATTTTGGGCCTGGACCTAAATTCTGATGTAGCATCCAATAGTTGGAGTGGATTTTATACAATCATTACAATAGACCCTGTAAAAATCAACCTGTACCTCTCCCTCCCTCCCTGCTATTTCCTTTACTGCAATGCACTTTATTTTCTGGGCCCAGGCCCGAAGTGACACGGGATAGCAGTTCTAATGGTCAGAATGGATCTCGCATTCACGTCACGACACATAAAAAATCAAAGTGGGCCTCATTAAACTCTTTTACATCAATGGAATTCTGGAACAGTTGGCATGATCTAACCTCAGTATGGAGTAGCAGTGATAAATTGATAATTACTTAAATTAATGGTATCTTATTAAAAATCATTTTAGAAAAGGTAGCTGAATGTAAATATCATATTAACATGGTAATAGTTTGTAAAATTTTCTTTTCAAAACATGGACCATCCATTGTTGGACTTACTTATTGGACCATCCCAATGACACATTACTTTGCCATGTGTACGGTAGAAAGATGGATCCACCAAATTTTCGTTCTTCGGCTCTATCATGTCATCTCCCCTAAAAAAAGAAAAGAAAAGAAAGTAAAATACCATAAAAAGAAAAAGGAGAACCTTAGGGCATGTTTGGGTTAGGAGCATGGATTTGGAACCCCTTGGATTTGTAATCCTCTTGTTGTGTTTGGCCCTAGATTCAGAATATCCAGTGATCCAAAAGTAGTAATGCATAATATATTTCAGGGGTTTGAATTTAATTAATAAATCAACTTTAATATTCTAATTAGTGTACAAATATAATATTTGAAACCATGGTTGTAATAAGCCCATTGAAATATATACTGTGCTTGAAAATGATGAAATTTCAAGTCTCGGATGGGCTACAATCATAGGATCACATTTGAGTAACTAACCAACAATTTTTAACCACTAATTTACACAGACAATGTTTGGACGGCGCAAATCATCCTATTAAAGTAATCATAGTAGTGCAGTTGATACTCTAATTGTTTTGGGATATCATCAATGGGCCATGTGTCCAATAGATTAGTAGCCTAGTGACACACATGTTACACATGAGACTTTTGAATGGATTTTAGATGTAATCCAAGCTTCCATCTTGGATTTCAAACCCCCTCTTTGGGGAGATTTGAAACCCCCAATTATTTCATGGTGCTAAACATACCAGGAGATTTGAAATCCCCTCAAATCCCTCCAAATCTATAGTGCCAAATGACCCCTTAGGGTTGATCTAAAGTGGGTGGAGCTATCCTTGACGAAAGGGGAGGAAGATACTTCTCATCATACCCAAGGAGCTGATAAACATGGTTCCAATCAACAAACACAAGAAAGAATAGAAATGAGACAACGACGGTTGATGGTTATTGACATATAAAATTGCACTCTTAAGGCAAACATGCCCTACACTATTTCACTTGCGTTGAAAGATGACTTCAAGATTATGTGCCTAAGAAGCAGGCTACCGGCATTGCCTTTGTGCCATGTTCAGACCTCTCCTATATTAAAACTACTAAGGTAGGTTCAAAGGTTCCAATATGATGAATTTGCTTTGTAGTGAGAAAATTGGGCCCCACAGGCCGATGAATACCCCTCGATGCTCCTATTTCGAGGAGAGAGAGCTTCAAGACTTTGATACTCAGACATACTGAGGAATTATGAAACTGTAGGTGGAGATAGTCACCAATGTGAGCCTCACGTGCTTTAACATTCTAACCCCTCCAAGAGTGTCTTGTGCCATGCACATGGCCTCCTAAGGGTTTTTATGTGAGCCTCACTTGCTTTAACATTCTATCCCCTCCATGGGTGTCTTGTGCCATGCACATGGCCTCCTAAGGGTTGTTATAGTGTTATGCTAGGCCATATAGGCTAGGGTTTCACTCCATAACATAGACCCATCGCAACATCTGCGCTAAGGAGATGAACGCTTTCTCGGCCTTTGTTTAAGGTCCGTGTGCGCAATCAACATGAGACCAACATCTATCACAACCTAATTTCCTGAGCTAGGTGTAGACCTATCGTAGCATTTGTGCTCAGCACAGAGGGTATTAGCAGATGATAGGCACTAGATAACCAACTTTATCTCAACCCTAGCATATAAGGCCCATAGTATTGCCAGACCAACGACGCTTGTGTACGCCAGAGTTATCATAAGACCCATTCCAACCTAATTGAGGATCCAGAAAATAGTGCCATAAGTTAGGATTGGTAATGCTATTCCACAACAAGATATAGCTCATTCTAGTTTTACCTTTTAATTAAGAGTTTTCTGAGGGATATAGTTAAGAGCCTATGTCATACCATAGCTTGGAATGTGACCCATTCCTATATATTAATAAAAATCTTTATACAGAATAGCGGTGGAGCGCTGTGATAGATAGGGACGTGCTTGCTTGGCTATTTTTGGTTCCTAACTGCTTGCCATGTAATGACATATTCTTGGGTGCATATCATGCATATTGTGCCTATCCTCACAATAAGAATTATATACATTTTAATCAAGTGTACGACTTGAAAGCCCAACACTTCATGAAGATCCTGTGGACATTAGCTATCTGGCATCTCACTGACTACACGACTATATGATGCTATTGTCTCTCTGCATAAGTTCATGACGCCCTTTGGCTATATGAGACGCCTGATGCCCTTCGGCTATATGAGATACGCTAATGGCCAATGGTTACATGAGATATTTTGTTATGAACAATGCCGAGATTGTTGTAACTTGAAAGAGAGGATAAAATCAATTGAACATATAGAATCAAGAGCTAGGAAGATATATTGGAAGAAGAAGAGAACAAGGATTGGGGCATGCTCAAATAGAATGAGAATGGAAAGTTAGAACTTTTAAGAACGAAACATTCACTAGTATACTTATTAATCCTGCAATTACTATAGCAATTGTTGCAATTTTCTATGACTCTCTTTGTTGTGCAGGATACCTTGGATTATATATGCTAATCTACTGTGCAAAGAAGCCATGTCTCGGTTCAACTGGTGTTTGATTTGGTTTAACCAAAAATTGGGTGGTTTCTCAGTTTGCACGCTGTGAAGATTTTCTCGTTTTCGGTTTGACTGAAAAGTGTGAGTCGGTTCGGTCCAACTAAATGGGTTATGCAAAATAGCACAAGTTGAGGTATTTAAGTCCAATCACAATCAGGGCTTCGTGAATACGAGAGCTTTCTCGACCTTTAAGGGCAAGGGTTTACGAGGTGAGAGGGTTCGAGACGTTTGTAAAGGCTTGGGAAGAGATTTTCTCAATGGGCTAGTGTTTTTTAGGTATGCATCACAAGGGGAGATCGGATTAATCCTATAATAAAAGAATGTGAGTAGTGTAAAATCTAAGGTTTTGATTATATTAGATCTCTGTCACTTTATGCCATAGTTTTTTTTTTTTTTTTTTTTTTTTTCCGTAAGGTTTTTCCACATTAAGTATCTTGTGTTTTGTGGTTGCTTGCTTGATTGTTTGATTAATATGTTTCATTGTGATTATTCTATCTTTATTTATTGTGCTTTCGTGAAGAAGATCATGAATTAACGGTGGTGTTAGATCCAACTTTCTAATACTTAGGGTTAATTCGAGTTTGTTGTGGCTCAGGATTACATTATAGTGGTGTGGTATAAGAGCCAAAACTCCAACAAAGTGGTATCAGAGCATCAGGTTTAAAGACGTAATTCAACAAAGATATCAATGTCAAAGTTCAATATATAGAAATTTAACGGGAAGAAAAATTTTAGTTTGTGGCAGCGAAATATTAATGATACTCTAATATCACTAGGTGTTGTTGGAGATTAAACCGGAGAAAATGTCGGATGATGACTAGAGCGAACTTGGGGAGAAGACTATGAGCACTATCCGTTTATGTTTATTGGATGAAGTCATGTACAATATTTTGGATGAGGAATATCCCCTAGAGATGTGGAAGAAATTACAAGATTTATACATGGCGAAGTCCCTCATAAATAAGTTTTTGTGAAGAAACAACATTTTGGGTTACAAATGAAAGTGGTCATTAACAGAGATGTCATCTTTGATGAGGCATCAATGTTGAAGGCTAACAAGGATATTGCTGAGAAGTCGGAATAAAAACATGATGAGACTGAGAAATTGTCGGTTTAGGTCGTCTGAAATTTCTCAGCCTCATCATGTTTTTTCTCATCCTAATGATGAATGGCCCACATCCAAGGTGGGCCCCGCATGATGGATGACCTACATCAAAGATGGGGCCCACACAAGTGAATAACCCACATCAAAGGTTGGCCCCAGTGATGGACGATGGATATGAGGGGGACCAAACAGACTTGAGGGATAAATACTAATGATGTTGGAAACTAAACATGCTTTTATACTAAGTATACATTGTTTACCGAACATACTCATGTGTTGAAGAAGTAGAAACCAAGATAAGCTACTTGTGTGATAACTAGCTTATCTAAAGTAACTTACTATCCAAACGCGCCCCCCTTAGCAAGAAATGTGCTAGTAATCTTTCATCTAATGTTAACTGAGGACAATGATTTACTGTCAAGCTTGGAGATCAGCAGCCAAACATCTCAAAAAAGTCCTTGACCTATATCGTTGAGAAGCATGTCAGCGTATCAGCTTCACAACTTCACCAAGTTTTCACTATATATATATATATATATATATATATTATATAATATATATCTATTTATATATATATATATATTATATATCCAAAATACTCCTTGAAGCATTAGACTCACTATCAAAGACAATCTTTGTTGAGGTCAAAATTCGATCAGCCTTCTTCCCCCTTTCCCGTATCTCGGACGGGTAATGAACCTGGTTCCCTGCACAAAAACTGTGAACAATGGAGACCCTGGCTAAGCCGGGGGACCCTCCGATGCCTAAGTCAGGGCACTGGATCAGGTCTAAGTTGGAGAGAAAAAGGACTATGCTCGTGTTGCGTACCTCCTGTCGTCGTAGAATGATGTGACATTTATACCTTTTCACTTCACGATCCCCATTCGATAATCTCGGCACGATCAGTGGGATTCCGCGGATCGCGAAGATATTGCCCAAAATTCGCAGAGCATGTGTTGGCGGCGTACGTATCTGCGGGCGAGATAAGGGGACATATCCTATACGGCAGTTTTTCCGCTTAGAGCGTGAAACTTTTACTCTCGGGGATGCCTCGGCTCGGTCGAACCGAAATAACAACATTGCCCCAAACTACTGATCGTTCGCGAGTGACGCAGTTATTCATTCTCGACTTATGACGGATATCCGTTCGGAGTCGATCACACAATTCCAGGTATTCTTCAGCGACCGCCTCTGGAAAGAAGATGGTTGAGAATGGGAGCTTGACCTATCTTATCTCACTTCCCTCGTATTATACTGGGGTTCGGACTCTCCGATCTGACTAGCAGATCATAGTCCTCCGATTGCAGTCGGCTCGGATCTTCCAATAACATAAAGCCCCCACTCTCTGAGGTCAGTTATGAGCTCGGAGAGTAAGTAATGAGAAGATCAGTCGCCTCGACTCTCTTAGTGCATTTATGGTTCTCGTATGAAACATCGCGTCCTCGGGATTTAGCGACTGTGAACTAACCATGAGCGGACACGTAGCGACGGTTGGGATTTCGAATCGTCACTATCTTGTGAACGATCGCCACGTGTACTCGGAGTGTCGTGTAGAGCACGCTTTTCTGCGCCCAGGCGCCGTTTCGACCGTCCCAGGCGCGACAATCGAGGCGGATGGCGTTGCTTTTGACAGGCCTTGGATCAATGACATGAAGCCACGTCGGACTCGGAGTCGGCGCATAATGATTTCGCTGCAGCCATTACTGCAGGCCTTTAAATGCCGGAGCTCTACCGTCTATAAAAGACCCATCCATAACCTCCATCCAGTCATTTGCGCTCGAGTTGTTTGTCGAAGAAGGCGATTTCCGGTGAAAGCGATTTCCGGCAGAGACGGATCCCCGCCGAGGCTCAATTTTTACATTTACTGTAGTGATCTCCGGTGGTCATCGGGTGAGTTTGATTCTCAGCACCATTATTTCGAGATGTCTTCAGACATGGAGACTGTTAGGGGGTACAACGATGACTCTGAATCGAGGAGTTCCAATAATGGAGGGGAGACCGCTGAGGGTTCTTTCGAGGCAGTACCTTTGTACCCTCGGCCCCAGAAGCAGACAATGGCGGGCGCGCGAACTCGACAGACCAGTAAGAAGGCCAGCAAAGGACAACAAGGGACACACGGGCTCCCAGAGCAACGATCAGCCGATGTCCCAGAGATGCCCCCTGGTGGGCGGGCTTCGGAGTTGGTTCTAGGGGGCTCTGTAATAACGGAGTCTCAGATGGAATGGATCCGCACGGAGTTTGATATACCACTCTCCATTCGGATCAGGGCCCCCGAGCCTACTGATGCCGCTGGCGCTCCCGCGGTCGGGGAGATAGCCATTTTTTTATGCGATCTACAATGTGGACTCCGCCTCCCGATGCACCCCTTCATCCGAGCCCCGACTACCTACCTAGGGCTCGCGCCTGGGCAACTCACGCCTAATGCTTGGAGGGTGCTGGTTTCTGCCTACATTATCTGGCACCAAGTCGGGAACTCGGAGTTGACACCCGCCGAGCTGATGAACCTGTACTTGGTCAAGCACGAAGGCAGGGAGCCATGGTATTACTTCGCGACCAGAGGTAGCAAGGGGTCAGGGCTCGTCTTGGGTCTTCCGTCATCGAACAAGGACTGGAAGAACAAGTGGTTTTGGGCTGCGGGCGAGTGGGAGGCGCCGGCAACGGAGATAGGGGCTCTGTCGACTCGGGTTATCACCCACTTCACAACGCCAGGTCGGACCGAAATTTCTTTTACCCATTACTTTTCGCTTCAGCTACACTTAGAAAAGAATCTTTTGGTTTTACAGTTTTCGCGAGGGGCGTACCCTTCGTTACCTCAGACCAAAGGGACTAGATAGCCAAGGCGAGGACATACTCGGAGGAGCGTCGCAGCTGGTCGGGCTTGGTTACGGCTGTCAACCTGCACCGGTCAGGGCTCTGTAAGACGAGGCCGCTCCCCACTTCGCTTAGTGAGTATACTTGCTTTTCACCTAGTGTACTTTCATTAGTTGGAGGTAATGCTTACTTAATTCTCTTACGCAGGTATGGCCGAGGCATCTGGTTCTCGGAGGAGAAAGCTGCGCTTACCGCGGAGGAGATGCTGAGAGCTGAGCCTCCGGCTAAGATAGTTTGGAGGAAGAAGGTTGTTCAAGGAGTTCATCCTTCTGCCTCAGAAGTCGCGCCTCGGGGGACGACACTTCCCCCTGCTATCCCGAACATCTCAGTTCTGGATACAGCTCCATTTCCCGCCGCTGCGCCTTCGGTTAAGGGACCAATTGCATCTGCAATTGTATCCCCAATTCCAATACTACCGGGTGCAGCGGTTAGGGGACCATTTGCATCTGCAATAGTGTCCCCAATTCCAATACCACCGGGTGCAGCCTCGGTGCCCCTGGTGGGTGTCGACATGGTCGCGCCTCTGGGCGACCGTGACCTTATCGCTGCCCCAGCAGCCGGGATAACTCCCCCTCCGACCACCGCTCCCCCCCTCGCCGAGGGGGCTCGGCCCAATCCTCCTAATAGCCGTTGCGTCATCTTCTGAGAGAGAGGAAGCCGTCGGATGGCTGATGCATGATTACCCCATCCGGTAATGAGGGGGAGGCAGTACGCGACGCCGAGGGTGACGCTCAACCCTCGGCTGGTAGTCGAACAGGAGCTGAGGAGGCGGCCGGCTCGGCACAAGTTGGCACGAGCGGAGGAAGATTCGAACCGGGATATCACATGTCTTGCTTGACGGAGTGGGCGGCGAAGCATGTTCCGGAGGAATCCATTTCGCGCCTCCTTGATAAGCCGGACGACTGCTTCCTGGAAGACTTGGCTGGAGTCTTCTACCAGGTACTTTCCGACCTTTCCCTTGAAGAGATTGTAGGTATTTTCGCTTTTTCCTCGAAGTTGTGAGTATTTTCATATTATTATCTCTCACTTTGTTGCCTTGGATCAGTCCGTTCCGAGGATTATCCTATGTTGGGAGAGGGTCCGAGAGCGTCGAAAAATTGATGCCGAAGTCGAAACCCTCAGGAGCGAGGTGGGAACTCTCCGATCGGAGACGGAGAAACTCAGAGCAGAGGCGGGGATACTAAGGGACAGGGCTTCGATCTTTCAGTTGGAGCGGAGCAATCTCTACCATCAGCTTGAAGGTAGTAAGTCTGAACTGCTCCAGCTTCAGGGGGTTGCGAAGGACCTCGAAGCGCGACGTGACGCAGCGGTTGCCGAGCTGGATCTTGCCAGAGCTCACGCCGACACCCTAGCTGGAGAGACGACCCGACTAAGCGAGGAGTTGGCGAAAACCAAAGCCGAGGCCGCAGAAGAGAAGAGCAGAGCCATTGCTTCGGCTCTGGAGACTCAAAAAGCCGAGGCTGAAGCTTCCTTGGCAGTGGCAGTCGCCGAGGCGATAGAGGCGTACAAGACCTCGAAGGAGAGGGATGACGAGGCCGCCAAAATTTATAATCGCGGCTATGACGAGTGTCTAGTCGAGGTTCAGAAATTATATCCGGACCTTGACCTCGATCCCCTCCTGCCCGAGGATCCTGCAGATACCGCTGCTGAGGCGACTAACCAGGCCCAAACCCCTGATCAAGCCCCCGGTTCCCAAGCTCCTCCGACCTCTTGAAGACTCCGGCTCATTTATTTGTATTTCCCTTTTTTTTCTTTTTTTTTTACCCTGTCCATCACATTTGAAATATATAATGGAACTTAATTTTAGATCACTTCAGTATGCATGATGTACTTGCTTTCTTGATTATGTAGTCGAACCGAGTAAAGCATCCCGTGTAGGTGGGGCCGACTCCCCTACTGGGGAGTTTGGTTACCCATTGGCCTTTATCCTCCCTAGTTACGAGGGGAAGCCCCTGTAGAAATGGGTCCGACTTCCTTATCAGAGAGTCGGATCATCTCGTGGCATTTGCCCCACCGCTAGGAGGTGCCTTTGTAGAAATTGGTCCGACTCCCTTACTAGGGAGTCGGATCGCCTCGTGGCTTTTGCTCATCGGTTAAGAGGAACGCCTTTGTAGAAATTGGTCCGACTTCCTTACTAGGGAGTCGGATCGCCTCGTGGCTTTTGCTCCTCGGTTAAGAGGAGGCGCCTTTGTAGAAATTGGTCCGACTTCCTTACTAGGGAGTCGGATCGCCTCGTGGCTTTTGCTCCTCGGTTAAGAGGAGGTGCCTTTGTAGAAATTGGTCCGACTTCCTTACTAGAGAGTCGGATCGCCTCGTGGCTTTTGCTCCTCGGTTAAGAGGAGGTGCCTTTGTAGAAATTAATCCGGTTGATTTTTGTTGACGACCAAACTGAGCCGATCAGATATAATTTTATTCATGGCCTTAAAAGGATTGTCGCTCAGGGGCGTACATTTATCGGACGGACCTCCAGGACCAGTCAGCTGTTCGGAGTGCATCATTAAGGGTAATAAACTTTCAAATGTTCAGCATTCCACGGGTGGGTGTTGACGGCCTTCGAGATCCTTCAAGTGGTAAGACCCGGTTAACTGACCGGACCACTTGGTATGGCCCTTCCCAATTAGGTCCGAGTGCTCCTCCGGTTCCCGGCTCGACTGTGTTTTGAAAAAACTCGTCGGAGAACCAGGTCTCTGGTCGGAATCGTCTGACCCTCACTCTAAATTGTAGAATTTGGCACTTGTTGTTGCCGACAGCGACGCGGAGTTTCGAGACTTCCCGCATTTCTTCGAGAAGATCCAGATTAGCAGCAATTTGCTCAGCGTTTTGATTTTCACTATAATTTTCCACTCGGGCCGTGGGGAGGCCGATTTCGACAGCACTATTGCCTCCGTCCCGTAAGAAAGAGAGAATGGGGTTTCTCCCGTGGAAGATTGAGCTGTAGTTCTGTACGGCCCAGAGGACGAATGGAAGTTCTTCGGCCAGTTGCCTTTCGCCTTTTCCAGTTTCTTCTTAAGGTGATGCTTGATGACCTTGTTACCGCCTCCACTTGCCCATTGGATTGCGGGTGCCGAGGAGACGCGTAAGCGTTCCTGATACCGAGCCCTCGACACATACTTCTGAAACTGTCATTGTCGAACTGCCGCGCCTTGTCTGACACAATTGTATTCGGAACTCCAAATCTGCAGACTATGTTCCTCCAGACGAAGTCGATAACCTTCTGTTCGGTTATCTTTGCAGACGGCCCCCTCGGCCTCAGCCCACTTCGTGAAGTAATCGACAGCGACGATGGAAATTTGACTTGCCCTTTTTCAGTTGGCAGAGGGCCGATGATGTCGATTTCCATTGGGCGAAGGGCCACGGACCGCTCATGGGAGTCATTTCCTCAGCCGGTTGTCTAGGCACGGCCGCGAAACGTTGACAATTTGTCGCATCTCCTGACATACTTCCTGGCATCTTCCTTGAGGGTTGGCCAGAAGTATCTTTGACGGAGCACCTTTAGAGCCAGGGCTCGACCACCAGAATGATTCCCGCAGATCCCCTCATGAATCTCCCGGATGACATACTCTGCTTCCTCGGGTCGGTCGGAGGCACGAAGATACGGCTATGAATACCCTTTCTTATATAGGGTTCCATTCAAAATGACGTATCTGCTGCTTGGACTCGCAGACGTCTAGTTCTTGCCTATCCGAGGGAACCTCCCCTGACTCGAGGTAGCGAAGATTGGATCTATCCAGCTCGGGGTGTTGTTCACCGGATTAACTGTTTTTTTCTCTGTTTGACTGATGCTGGGATGTTCGATGAATTTTACCGGGATGATCCGCGGAATATTTCCCTCCGCGGCCGATGCCAACTTTGCCAATGCGTCCGCCCACGTATTCTCTGTCCTCGAAATCTGGTGGATCGTACAGTTCCAAAATTTCTCGATCAACTTTCTAGCTTCATCTAAGTAAGCCACCATTCTGTTCTCTTTGGCTTCATAATCAGCGGAGATGTGTTTCACGACCAGCTGAGAATCACATCGGACTTGTATAGATTGGACCCCGAGAGACTGGCAGCCAATCTGAGCCCGGCTAACAGGGCCTCATACTCCGCTTCATTGTTGGAGGCCTTTAAAGCCGAGCCCGGATGGCGTACTGGATGATTGTAGAATCAGGGGCGATCAGACGATCCCTGCCCAGCTCGTTTGAATTAGACGATCCATCTACATAGAGGACTCATGCGACTTCCGGAATGCCCTGTGGGCTAATTGGGAGGTCATACGGAGTCTTCTCTCCCTCATTGTCAATCTGCTCTTCAGTCAGAACAGTGAATTCTGCGATGAAGTCAGCACCGCCTTGGCCTTTCTTTGCTGTCTCGGCCGTCCGAAAAGTAATGTCGAATTCTCCAAGTTCGATCGTCCATTTGGTCAACCGACCCGAGACCTCTGGTCTTTGGAGAATCTGCCTGAGGGGGGAGTCGGTTAGCACGATGATCGAATGCGCTTGGAAATACGGACGCAGCCTCCGAGCTGAAATGAACCAGGCAGAGGGCAAAGTTTTTCCAGAGCGGGGTATCTGTCTGCCGCTGGTACCATGGCTTTACTCACATAGTATACGGGATACTGTTTGTTCTCCACCTCCTTGATCAGGGCCGAGCTGACCGCTGAGTCTGAGACCGCTCTAGATTATAGGAACAAGACTCGCCTTCCTCCGGTTTTGATAGCAGAGGTGGTGAGCCCAGATATTCTTTCAGCTGCTGGAAAGCTTGCTCACACTCGAGCGTCCACTCGGCCTTCTTATGACCCTTCAATTGCTGGAAGAAGGGGAGGCATTATCAGTGGCTCGGGATATGAAGCGTCCGAGCGTTGCTACCCGTCCAGTGAAGGCATTGTATTTCCTTGACAGTCCGAGGCGGACTCATGTCGAGGAGTGCTTTAATCTTATCGGGATTGGCCTCGATGCCTCTCTGACTGACTTGGAATCCAAGGAATCTTCCCGAACCAACTCCGAAAGTGCATTTTGCCCGGGTTCAGCTTCATTTGGTACTCCCGGAGGACCGCGAAGGTTTCTCCAAGGTCCACCAGTGATCGGACGCCTTGATGCTTTTTACCAACATGTCATCGACGTAAACTTCCATCGTACGCCCGATCTGTCTTGCGAACATCTGATTGACCAGTCTCTGGTATGTGGCCCCAGCGTTTTTGTAACATCCCGTATTTTTATACTCTGATAAAAATATAATAAAATAAAATAATAATAATAATAATAATAATAATA